>JAWWEN010000048.1:14101113-14173327 GCA_035582955.1 Sycophila texana | reverse complement strand
CGCATACTGTTTTTTCGCCATGAGAGCCGCAAAATCAAGTTGAACACGCGATTTTGAGGTTAGAATGGCGAAAAAACTCTTTTAAAAGCGAATAAAAAGCATATAAGGAATTTAATATCGATAAGCTAACCTGGTGAATACATCAGGATAGTGCGTCCTGGAGAATGCCTTTTCGAGCTCCTCAAGCTGGAAGCTGGTGAAGGTCGTCCGGTACCTCCTCTGCTTCCGCTTGGGGGCGAAGTCATCGACGTCGGCCTCGCTCTCGGGACTGGTGGGTGCGGCCCTGGGTTGGGCGCCCTCCTCCTCAGCCCGCACTTCGTCTGTCGAGATGCCCATCTGCTGGCCAGCCTGGGACCCCGACGAGGTGGTCGTCGTCGTAGTCGACGATGTCTGTAACGTCTGCTGGTGTTGGGTCACCTGTGCCAACTGCACGACGACCTGCTGCTGCGGTTGCTGCTGGCTAGCCTGACTCACGCTCGAGCTGCTGGTGCTGCTCGCCGGGCTAGTCTGTGGCACCACCTCAGCACTACCCCTTACTGTGCTATCTGCAAAAATAAAATATTTTTATATTTATCGAGCGATTCAACAACGAAATATATATATACATTTATTTTAGTATATAAGATTTATTTATTTTCTTACATACAATTTAATCAAATCAAATCTAATTTAACACTATTTATTATTGCTATATTACATATAAATATATTTTTCAGCAAGATACAGTATTTAAATAACTTATTCAACGAATTACACACATATGTGAGTAAATATTTATTATTAATATAATTTCTATTATAATTCATATCTCTGAAATAATTTTTATATATCGATCTATATATTCTGCGTGGAATCCAGCTAAACTTTGAATGACAATTGCAAAATAGTCATTACTTTTTTAGTTGTAAGTTCGTGCAGAAAAGACATTCCCCTATTTACCATTGTCAGTTTATTATTATGTTGAGGAAAAACGTTGTTCAGTTTGAAGTTTAAAATAAATTAATTGTAGCTACTGCTATAGCCATTCGCAATTAGAGGAGCACTTTTGTCCAGAAACAATTCCATATTATTGCAACTAATTCGGATACAATTTTATTTATAATTCATAGAAGATTTCGGTACACAATGGAATGGAGAAATTATTTTAAAAATATTTATTGTAATACTACATTATAATCTATTTTTTAACATTTTATAAATGCGCACTTGTATTACAAGTTTAAAAACCCGATAATAAAATCTTTATCTGGCTGGTTTAACCCATTAAATGCAGTAAATTTTATACGATAACAATAAAAGTATAAACGCGCCGATAAATAAATTTATATTTAATGAGTTAATCAAATTATTAATTGGTTTTGACTTCGATAATCAATACTTTATCGCATGGAAAATTATTTTTTAAATATAATTTAAAAGAAAACCTTGCAAATAGTAATTTGTCGGACGATAACGGTCAAAATAAACTTGTTTTCATTGATTTGCAGTTTATTGATCTGAATTCTCCTTTTAACGATCTACTTAAATTACAAACCCTTAATAGTTTCGTTGTCAGTAAATCAAGTTTTCGTAGAAAATCGCAGATACCCAAAGCCGGATTACTCAGATCCATAAACGCGTATATGGAATTGAAGCGAGGCAGGTGCGTATAATAAATTGTCGGAAAAAGTGCGTGCGACGAGTGTGCAAAAAAGCACCGCCGCGATAAACGAGCCCGTAGTTTATTGCGACGCGATTCGCGCAAGTCGTCTAAGAAACTGTCACACTTTCGCGTGACCAACGTTTTGGAATAACTACCAAATTAACCGCTAACTGCGTTCCGTAAAATCCCAATCTTCGTGTAACCCATCGTTTTTTAACGCATCGCTCAACTCTATATTCAGTGGTCGCGCCCAATTACCTCTCGAGTTCTTAAACGTCGAAATTCGCCGAACAATCGGACGCGCATATGTGTGCGTAATTTTTTTTCAAGGGATTCAAAAGAGAAAATAAGAGAGGGAAAAAGAGAGAGGCTATATTAACATGTGCCATATAAGCGGAGCAGTAAAAATAATTATTATTAAGATAAAGAATGTGTACATAAAACGTAATCAAGCGAAAATTTCACTTTATTACTCTATAAAACTGTTAATCAGCGTCGCGCATAAAAGAACTAGAAAGTCCTGACATTTAGAGCCCGCTTATGCACACGATCGCGCCGAGGCTCGTTTAATCGCGTCGTTGCTCGCGTCTAAGTAACGATCGACGCTCTCATCTCCTCCGCACGGCGCGCCGTCAAATTGCCAGAAAGGAGCTACCTATAAAACCACCGGTGCCCGGAGAACAACGCGCCGGGAAAATATTGAATTCCTCCTCGCGGCCGAAACAATTTGCCGGGAACTATAATCGCTCGACTCACGAGACCTAATTTTTGTTTTTTTTTTTTCCTCCATCTCGTCGAACGACCCAGCGCGCGCGTATAGTCATAACGTAAACGCGCTCCCGACTTTAATTTTAATTAAAAAGATTAGAGCATAGAGAGCAGATATCGCGCTGCCGATTTTCGCTCGTTAAAGCGATACAAAAAAATAAAAAGAAAAAAAAAAGTAACTCACGGCGAACGCGAAACGTAGCGCTAATTTTCGCCGGTCCCATTGACGCAAGACGTTTTAGACGCGGCTGACGTTTTTTTGCACGCCTCCGTCCGTGTATTATACGTGTGCGCGCACACCGAGAGGATCTGCACGTAACGCTCGAGTCGACGAGGGGGTACACGAGGGAGGGGAAGCGAGAGCGATCGGAGCGATTCCTTTCACCGACCTTGCCGCGTTAATGATCCTCTCGGCTCACGCGCGGAGAGCGAGAACCCGCACCTAGCGCATCGGCTGCCGATCGTGTAACGCGCTCGATTTGCTTGTAACGACTCGGCTCATTTTCGCTCGTGATCGACGCGCTCGATACTTTGGATTTTCAGCCTCGTTTCGTCTCTTTTTGCTCGCGCTGGCGGTTACACCTTCCCGGCAGATGGCGCGCCGCGCCGCGATAATCCGCGGACGGGCACTGCCTTTTCGCACTTTGCAAGTGTGTATTTGTAGATTAGGCTCGATGTTTATTTTAAACATTTCCCCTCGAGTGACTAACCGATGATTAAGACTCATTTTATGTTTCTTTGATCAACCTCCACTCGTCGGGTAGTCATTAAAATGAATTTCCACGGAGCGCGGTATACCGATTTTACCCGATAGAATTTTCTTGCGTTCGTTATATATGTACTACAATTATCTGTAGTATGAGCTACGTAAGTGCAGCATAGGGACACTGCAACATATACCACGCACCGCGTGCTTACTGCAGCAAAGCTACATAAATTTTCCAGTTACGCACCCTGCGAGCTGCGGTTCATTTTTTCCGTCTACCGAAAATGAGGGTGTATAAGAAAGCACTCGAGGGAAACATCATCCCAAAGATACAAAGAAACTGCAGACATACACTTTTATCTGAATATAAGTTCCATTAGCATAAAAGTATTCGGCGGGAAATGTGATACCCACTAAATATTTAGTGCGGCACTTCGATATAACTAAAATATAATGAATCGAGTGATTTATACAACTTAATTATCGTAGCATTCAACATAACATTTTATCCCCCGGCAATTGCAAAGATCTGAAATCCCGGAGTAATGAAAATGATCGAATTACCTACTAAAAAAAAAAGATTAATGATTTATTGCACGAAGTAAAACTAATCTCGGGTAAATACTTTTACAAATCGGAAATTGCAATCTTACTTTCGGTTGGGCAGTCGAGCGAGGCGTCGCAGAAAAATCGATCGTGGCTTTTTGAAAAAAACGCGTTTAAATTACGAATAAAGGCGCGCGCGCAGCAGCCCCATAAATAAGTGAGCAACGATAAGGTCGAGGGGAGCAAAAAGCGTAAAATGAATTTTCCAGGATCCGACGCGGGCTTTTCTTGCTCGCGAAGGGGGGAAATGGGCGGTGCTCGAATTAAAGCGCGGGGTTTCTCGGCTAAAAATCGCGTAAGAGGGTAGAAATCGGCGGTCGGGGGCCGTTAAGCGCGCGCGGCGCTCTC
Organism: Sycophila texana; assembly: GCA_035582955.1. NCBI lineage: Eukaryota > Metazoa > Arthropoda > Insecta > Hymenoptera > Eurytomidae > Sycophila > Sycophila texana. Next base: position 14,169,257 of record JAWWEN010000048.1, on the reverse strand, counting down.
ATCAATACGGGGCCTCGGCTCTCTCTCTCTCTCTCTCGCTCTCGCGTTTTTAATCGGCTCGATTTATCAGAAATGAGATTATAATGCAGGTAGCCGGGGCGCACGCCATAATACGCGCACGATAATGCAGCGGCCTATTTTGTAAGGTGCGCACGCATCGAGCAAAAGTGGACGAAACTGCCTCGGTCTGGGGTAGCCTCGCGCGCACGCATTATGGTGGCATTAATGGACCGCTCGTCGCTCGCCTCCGCTCGGCTCCGTTATTAACTGAAAATTACCGAAACCGAAATCTAATTCGCGTAAACACTGTAATTTGCCCTATATAGACTCTTTCCACCTTCCTCTAACTCGCTTACGTAAAGTTCGAACTTCGCGCAAACGCGGCGGCAGCGTAGCAGTTCTTTGGCGAAAAATTCCATTCCCATAAGCGGGCTCGCACACGATCGGGCACCGAAATTCGCGATGCGTCCAATGCGCTCTGCTTCGAATTCCATATCCGATTGTGGGATGCTTGATATATCACGTTGCGCAGAGTTTCGCGTACGTAACGAAGCGGCAAAAATAACTATTCGATCCGTACAAGGATTAAGAATTTTGCTTATTACCTAATGTAAAAGGATTGCTTGCCAATTCGCGTGAAAGCTTTTCGTAGCACTATAAGCAGGCTTGCAAAATGCGATGTCGACTGACTATTTTTACACAAGATTAATCTTGTATTTTGATAATTTTAAATTCTAACACTTTTTTTCTTGTTGCAATTTAAATGAAACGTTTTAATTGTTATAAAAAATGTTCGATACGTGTTAATGCAATTTCATTTTCTTAGTGTAAAAGTGTGTTGAGAAATTCTCAACGTCTCGTGAGTATGATAAACAAATTCTGCTTTTAGAAAAAAAAAGCGACTAGCTTTAAGTCAAAAGATAGCGTTTCAGTCGCAATAATAATTGTTCGAAGCGCTCATCAAGAACAAATCCAAGCGGTTACTATTCCCATTAACGGTTTTACCCGATATTTATCTGAATGAGTAAACATGAGTATAGTCATGCACAGTTAATGCAACGAAGCCAGCGCATAAAATAACTCGAAGATCACCAGGCTTCTTAAACATTTTTCCCCGACCATTAATCAAATCTGATACTTCGTGATTCTCCGGATTTCATAAATACATTCGATTCACGACGGTTTTTCTTGCGCATTTCATCGGGACGTAAAAACTTCTAACGCGAAATTAATTACCGCCGTTAATAGAAACTGATTTTATTGCCGTAATGATCTTCAATATAAAACTGAAGGTAACGCTGTATTAAGAGATAACATAAAATCACGAGATGTTGTGTCTTTAAAATTAAATTAAAATTAAATTAAAATTAAATTATTTAACGCTATAAGATAGAAAGCATTTCATTAATTAATTTATCACATGATTATAATCGAACTATTCCAGTCACGCGTGCATCACATCGGCAGCCAAGTTTTTTTTATCAGGTATGTAAAGTTAAGTAAGTAAAGTTTCACTTTAAACGTGAACATTCAACATCTCCCATCGACGTATTGTATTTAACGTGTACATACATAGCCACTTACTTATTTAAGTCACATTCGATTTATTCAACAGTAGAATGGTAAAAAATAAAGCAAATTAATTAAGTAACAAGTTGCTGGTGTAATTGCGCTTGTCATTCAGTTAAAATAGCTGAATCCATAATTGATCGTAGGCGAACGAGCGACGGAGCTCCCGCGAAGGCTGCGCCGATTCGCAGAAGTGTCACTATGCCGGCGGCGCTCCACGTCTCGACAAAAGAAGCGATGCGAAGCGCAGATATCGAGGCAGCGGCGTGGCGCGATTCACAGCCATGCAAATTAGCCGAGCGAAACAAACTAATTAGTCGACTCATTGCTACCGTTTTGCAGGCGGCGGCGTTACGCGGACGCGCCTGAAAGCACCGCGGTCCGGCTCTTATCATACTTGCAAATAGTCGCGGCCATTAGACGCGGCTGAGGCATCCGAGTGATGGTCATCCGGGGATGCCTCGGCCCCGATTGCCCGCCGACGATAAACGCGGCTATCCGCGATGCAATTACGACGAATTACATCGGCGACCATAAGAGCGGACGCGATGAAAGGAAGCCCCGCGGAAAAGGAGACGTCGCCGGTAAAAAACAATGAGGCGTCTGCTGGTGGAGGGAGCTCGGAGAGGAGAGATCGAGACCGGCCGATAGCACACTGGTCCCAAGATGTTTGCCTTCCGGATACGCGTAATGTTTGCGCGCCGGATGTGAGCTGTCGGCTTATCTCCTTATCGGCGATTATTTCACGTATCGCCCGAACAATGAAGGAGAATCATCGACGACGCGCGACGCCGCTCCCTCTCCATCATTGGTCGCCTTGCGTCGAGGAAATATTCCGCGCTAAGAGCGTATAAACGAGCTTCGGTCACTAATGTCATAGAAAACAATTAGTTCTTTGTGCGATACTCGGTCATTGGGTAATCCCAGCGAGATTTATTGAGCCGTTGTCAGATTCAGCTGGGAAATCGAAGCCACTTTTAATTACATTTTCTTATACGCGTGGCGTGATTTCAACAAAAAAAAATGCATCTATTACACATTCTGGTCTTTCATATTAATTTGAAAAAATTAAAATCTGTCAATTCCGCGGGGATTTATGATTGACCGTAAATTATTTCCATCGCGAATTACAAGAAAAATTATGTAAATACAGCTGCGAGCGTGGCAATTAAAAATTACTTAAAACGACTTTGGGAAAAAAATTGAAAATATAATCGACTCGAATGAAAAGTAAACCAGTATTTCGCGAAAAAGGTGAAGTTTAGAGTACTGTTCGAATGACTCGTTTTAAATTACCACCAGCTCCGAGGTGTAAATCAAGTTTTTTCCCTCCAGACAACCCCAGTTACGCGCGCGGTATAAAAATCGGTCCACATTCCCGTCGCTTCCGGTGTTCAATTGCGCGAGCTCACCGTTCGTCCGCTATTCCGTCCTCTTCACCACAATTACATAAGGCCCCGAAGGATTGATGCCCATAAAATTGAACAGTCGAGCGAGGAATCGGCCGGCGCTGATTGCTGTTCGCGCTCATCGATAACCGCATCGACGGGCACCAATTAAAAATGCATCAAGCAAACTTGGCTATCGCGCGTTTCACCGGCCAATCTGGGACTCGCCTCCTAGACGAGATTAAAAAATCGGTTTCCGTTTCCCGCGATCGTTATAATCGCCCGACCCGACGAGTCAACGCCGCTAACGAAGAGGTGATATATCTCCGCGCGGGAATTTAACGACGAATCCAATTACATAATAGGAAGGGTAATTAATTTGCGCGAGGCTTTCGGACGCGTGCGACGCCTATAGGGACGCGATAATTACGCTCGCTAATGGCGCGACTCAGCCCCGGCTCGCCGCGAACAATCCCGTAAATCGCCGCTCGCCTCGACGTACAAGGCTTCGCGCGCCGAGCTCTAAGTCGTCCGCGCACGTCTGGAGCCAGCGATGACTAAATCCAACCGATATACTTAACGATCTCTCGCGCGTACGTTTAAAAAAAAAATGCTCGTTTCGTTTAATCGATGTCCCTCGTTCCCCGTGATTGAAACTGATTTCTTCATTATCTTTCGTCGGGAACAATGGCGCGTTCTTAATAAAATTGTTGAAAATTAATGAATAAACTGTTAATTTTATAATCGTTTTATAATACCAATAAACACATGTGACCCTTGTGTAAAGTCGGCGTTTGAAAAAAAAATTTTATCGAACGCATTTTACTCGATTAGATAAAAGCAGAATGGCTATGTAAGATAAAAAATTGTAAATTAGACGAGACGTAGATGTCAAGATGGAAATTAAATTCAATTATCAGACGATTAAATTCAATCAATCAGGCACTTTGTTCGTGGTACTAAAATTTAATTACCAACTGTTAGCCTAGGAATATCAAACAGTCTTAAAATTATTCATCTTTAAATATGTATGCTTTTTCGAGAACCGTAAGATTCCCGAAAAGAAAGTTAATTCGAGAAGACATTACTAACAACGAGTTAATAATAGAAAGGAAATTGACTGCGAGAGAAAACGTATGGGCGCGATGAGTCAAGTGAAAATCCCTAAGTCGTAAATGTCAATCATAAATTCGAAATTAATTAAGAAAACAATTTTAGGCGCCTGCCATAAAAAACCCATTAATTGTCGAAACGTCCCGTGATCGAAATAAGTTAAGGTATCCTTCCGCGGCCCGAGGAAACGAACGCGCCTCCGCCGAAACCAGTCGGCCGTCGTATAGAGCTTCATAGAGACCGGACCTTTTTACTAGCTGCCCGCGAGGACGCCCCGTATATTCCGCTGATTATTATGTTGCGAAGATTAGCATGTAAATGGCTCGGTGTGCGCGCGTGCGCATATTTAGTGAACAACGCGCGCTCTTCGGGTATAAAATGTTTGCACTACGCGCCTTTTACGAGCGCACTCAAAGGCAAAAGGCTCGTGGCGCAGAGGAGAAAAAAAAAGGATCGAGTTGTAAAATAAGAAAGCTCGACATCGACGAAATAGGCGAGGGAGCCGAGCCAGACGGAAAACACCCGGGCTGACAATCTTTTTATATTTTCTGATTAGTCCGCGGTGCGCACGGGGGGAGGCGAGTCCGCGCGCGTGTTTTGCCATTGCCGCGAGAGAGCGAAAGTGCCTCGACTAATGATCTGAAAAAGCAATTAAGTAACGAACGCTAAATGCGCCGTAATCCAGCCTGACGCCTTACACAGATCTGGATCAGCATCACGTTCTGCAAAATAATGAGTTTGCCGAGGCAAAGAGAGAGAGAGAGAAAGAGAGAGAGAAAAAAAAGGAATCAAAGCTATTTTTTACAGCCACTTGATAAATGAAAATTACGTTTCAATTAAATGGATCAAATAGCTGCGCGAGGTTAATCTTAATAATAGATCGAGCGTCGAGGTAAATTGGTTTCTTTTGCTTTTACCTTTATTTCAAAACTTCTTTCCGTTTTACGCGCACCAAAGTCAACATATGGCAGCTCGCGTTATTTTATACCGAGCGGGTATATAGTCAGATTGAAATTACCCCGAGATTAACGTGCGACAAATTTATCAATTTCTGTAATAACACCCGTTTTAAACGGGGGCTATTCGTTTACGAAATCCCAATGAATCATTTAACAGGGGAATAAAAAGGTAAATACTGCATGGACACGAGAAAAAAAGAAAGAGAAACAGTAGCTAACAAGTTTACGGTAGGCTCGGCTTAATGTGGCGATTTATTTACGAGATTCAATAACTTATTGTTGGAATTCGCTCACCTTTGCGGGTAATTGCTCCCCGGTAATATTAATGATGGCTATTATGATTATAGGCGTTTTACATGTGGTTGCTGAAAAAAAGAAAGTAAACGATCGGACGATGAGATCGAATCGCGATATTGCATCGATTCATTTTTTTACAATGTGCTCGCGATCGCTCCTTATTTTGTATCGAATTCAATCTTTATTATAAATAAGTTGCATTTGTACATAAATTTTTATTCCCCGCTCATTAGAACATTCTCCGCGACTGCAAATGAAAAAACAATTCGACGTTAAAAAAAAATGCAGGCTAATTACACTTCATATATAGTTTTTACTAACGTTCGTCAAGCCTAAATGGATTTCCGCAATTATTTGCATAATTGATGTAGTCATTTGAACAGGTAACATTGTTAACACGGGAAATGACGCCTATAAATCATGCAAGCATAAAAAATGGGCTTGTAAACAAATTAGCTTAGAGCGATTTTTAAGAGTACCGAAAATAGATCCCGAGAAAAAGTTGCTCAAGAAAAAAAAATCAAAAATCTTCACGGACAACCACGATGAATATGTACGACAAATAAAAAGCAGAGGCACGAGTCGTCGACATAGAGTTTTGACGAGGTGCACTGCAAAGAGGCAGCGGCGCCCGTGGCCGTCGTGGCGAAGATCGACCATAACGATACGTAAACGATCATTAGCGGATCCTGAAAATAGCGAACTCGCGCCACGAGAGACGATAAATCACGCGGCCCCGTTCGCGCTCGCGCATGGACAATCGGCGAATTAGTGTGGGATACGTGCAGGCAATTATACTGGCCCCGCAGCTTCATCCGTGCGCGACCTTTACACCTGGAGACGGCTAATGTGTGCTAACACTGGTGCATCATTGTACGAATTACACCGAGCCTTGTCTTCGACGCTCGACTTCCCATAATCGTTTTTCCAATCTCTCTCTCTCTCCCCCTCCTCCTCCCGTGACAATGGACTTCCATTATGCTATTAATACCTTTTTTAATGCTCTCGTCGATGCGCGGCGTTTAATTCCAGTGAGCAAGAACTTGTTTTCAAACGTTTGTACACAATTAAATAATTAAATGCTGTTTGATCGTTCATGTTCGCTCAAATTATAGATAAGAATTTTAGCTTTTATTTCATATAATTCTCAGGTATATTTTATGCAACGTCTAGATTTTATTATACACACTGGACAGCTAAGAGAAATAAAAGTTTCTAGCACGTTTTCCGATTGGGAAAGTTCAGCATTTTCGCGAGAGTAAAAAAAGCATGTCAGTACAGTAAATTTAATATATTCAAATGTGATAGCGCATTTGCAAAGGACATCTTTAAATTTTCAATTTACGATCGTAAAGTATCATTGAGAGATTTTATTACGCGCATTGAGGCATCCAGTTGGACCTGTTTTCGCACTGTGAGGCGTACCGCTGCCAGCTACAGTTTCTCTTACAAATGATCCGCGACGATTAGAAAATAATTTATTAATCAAGCGAGGCAGGCGTTTCATCACGGTATCATTATGCTAAATTAAAAATGAAATCGCGCGCGACCGCAAAGGTTTCGCGCGACGGGAAAAAGGTCACATTGCGAGCGAGGCTTTTTAAACGCTCGAAACCCCGCTTTTTTTCACGCACGCAATAAATCAGCGTGTTATTAATCGCAATTAAACGAAAAAAAGTTAATTCTCTCACTAAATATAGACATGTTATCACAACGAGCGCATGAATTGTACTACAACAGGTTTTATTATCGTCAATTACGAGCAATTTCAGCATGAAGCGTAAATTCAAAATTGCCGCCGATCGATTCTGCATGCATATAAGCCGCGGACGGATTTTCTGTAATGGTTTCTAATGGACACGGCTCAGAGAGATGATCGATCTTGCCAGGCCAGTCCGTGGAAGTGAGCCGAGCGAGTCGCGCGACCAGAAATTCAATGAAAATCGACCGGTGCAAATTTTTTGTTCATGATCCTTTTTTTTTTATCGTCAATCAATTCCCGCTCTAAAAATCAGGCTAACCGTTGCACCGCCGGCGACGATTCAGCCGACAACAATGTTGGTTTTTTTGCGCGCACCACGCTCGTTACATAAAGCTCGGATATTTCTCTTTCTCACGATTTAATTGCTCTTGATGAGCGTGTTTCGTTGATTAAATTGACGACCGACAAATGCACTTATCTCAATGAATTACGCCGGGAATTGGATTCTCCGTAATTGAATGTGTAATTTTCAAAACACATGTAATCGTTACCTTTGCAATTTGCATAATTCCTGGTCTAAGAAATTCCTCGGATCTAATTACCATCTCGCGGTTTATCGGAAACGTTCACCTGGCGCGCCGCAGTGTTTCATATTCACTCCTTTTATTTTTCATCATCGCGCGTTAAAATAAAAGAGCAACGAAACGCAGTTGCATTTTACGAGTAGCCATGCGAATCGACCATTACGCTTTGCTCAATAAAAATCCAACTAAGTTGTTTTATAAGTAGTGCCGATTGACTAATGATGTTATAACGACATCATCATCTTTTAAATTACCTCAGCATTAAAAACAATGAGCAAAACTGCTAAGTTTATAGCCGTCGGATTGTTACGCAAGGCTCCGTCGTAAAACTGCTCGTCGTTGAAAAACGTAATTGACTGATTCTAAAGAGAGCCGCACCGTAGAATCGAAGTAAAAAGTGCAACGGCGCGTTGAAAGTGCCTTTTGCAAAGACATATTGAGAGAATCAGCCAAGTCGATTCGTTAATGTACGTCCCTGCGCATCGATTGTCCTAGGAATGTTTATCTATCCGGATATACGGAGGTGCACGCGATCAGTGCGTCTCCCCGCGCACGGTTATGAAGCTGCGGGCGAAAAAAAGGACGCGAGGCGAAAGAAAGAAGGCGAGGATCGAGAGTAGCGGCGCGAAAGCCATCAGACGCGCTTATGACGGAGCAAAAATCGGCGCGCCCTTCCCGGCGGCTCGATCAACCTCGGGCAATTAAGCTTTTTGCGGAGCTTGTAATTGTTAATAATTGAGCATAATCGTCGGGGGGAGGGGGTGCTTTTTAATCGCATTAGTGCGGCGCGACTTTTGCGCAACCAGCAGAGCGGAAACGTAGCGGCGAGCCGCTCACTGTGTATGTATGCTCTCGACGGCATCGCTTTTGTTTATCGTCCCCCCGGATAATGGCGCGGGGGAGTGCTGCTTTGCATAATCGCCCTCGGCGCTAGGTGTATAATCAAAAAATGAGCCCGCGCGCTCTGTCCCTCTCGCTCGGCCGGGCTGCTTAATTAAGCTGAAAAAAAACAGCGACAGAGAAACGGAGAGAGCGTTATATCCGCGAGAATTTTGCAGATCGTCCTTTTCGCGGCAATTTGGCCGTCTATTCGCCCCGGCGTCCTAGATTAAAATCCAGCCCGGCTATCTCGGCTTAATTATAATGTAACGCGAGGATTGCTCGAGCGTCCGGTTGGATGCAGCAGAGTTGCACCAGCAGGCCGCGAGAGTGCATCGTGTCAAGGACTCCGGCGAATGTAGCGCCTCGATTTGCTCGAATCGCGAAACATCACTTTTCTCTCCCCCGTTCTCTCTCATTTCCCGGCTTGACTAGCCTCGCTCGCTAGAGATTCGCGGGTCGCGATAAGATTGAAAAAAGCTTGATAAAAACTTCAACACCTCTGACTTGGAGAGGTTTTTGTACTATAACTACGAGCTACAGGTTTCGTAAAAGAAAAAATTTATGGCGCCGTCTGAGCAATACAAATTTATGGATTAACAAATAATTTAACACACACGATGACAAAAAAAATTCATTAAGATTTTTTTACGCGCAAATGAAATTAATTCGTTGCGAGGAAAAAAAATTGATCGCTCCGTAGTTTCAGCGCGAAGACTGGAAAAAAAATCAATTAATATACCCGAAGGGCTGAACAAATAAATACAAAATCGTTGTAAAAAAAATTCTATTAAATCAGACGGAGCGCCGAGTATAGCCTCTTTCACTGGCAAGATAAATAGGATTAGATTAGTAAAATGTGGAGGTCTTTCGATTGCGCGAGATAATTATCTAGATATTAAATTAGTTAGAGGAAAAGAATTATCGTGTAAAACGGGAATTTAATTAAAAATTTATTACGCGATATCGTACTTCACGTGTCTGACGATCGCGTTGTTTGTTTCGATTGAACATAATGTTGAAAAAGGCCTGCACACTCATACACACCGCAGATATGTACACACACATGCACGTGAGAAAGACGAATAAGGTCAGAATGAAAGAAGAAGCAATCTTACAAATGTTGAATTGCATTTTCGTTATTCGCGCGCGAAGCGTAAAAAATCGCGTTTAAATTACGGGCTTAAAAGCGGCAAATTGACGCGGAGCTATTTCATCATTACATAACCGCATATATTTACGCTCTCGCGTTGCGCGAAAAAAAGTGTGCGAAGAAAAATAAACACGTGCTCGGGCTCGGCCGCCGCCGCCGCCGCGGACGCTGCTTTCGTTGGCAAATTATTCGAAGCCAATTGGCGGATTGCATTATGAGATCCGACCGCAAGTCATTCTCGCTTCGCGCGCTAATCGGGGCCCCGTGCGCGCGAGCTCGAGCGCGCGCGCGCGCGCGCGTGGAAGTGCCATTATGCAGAAAAAGGCTGCTCATTGCGCAACGACAATCTCGCGCAGCTCTGTGCCCGGCCGCAGGAACAATCGCGTATATACTACGCTCCCGAGGTGGCCTCTGGTCGCCGCCGAGTATCTTGTGCACACACAGCCAAGCCGAGAAATTCTCTCTCCTCGCGCCGAGGGTATACGCATCCTCCACCGGCCGAGGCCCTATTGTGCGACGTGCCACTGCCGCGCCGACGAGTGAATCGTAAATGGGAGAGAAGATCGTCGCGGATAAAGTCTCGGCCGCAGCCTGTCGCCTCGTAATGGGAGGCGCGGGGTACTTACCGCCGAACCCGACGCTCCCTTTGTTATCTTCGCAAGGACGATGAAAAACGTGCGAAAATACGACACTTTCGCACCGCTTATCGCGAGAGACTTCTTTACACCTTCGCACCTGTACAACTCGCCAGTTATTCTCTCCGGACGCTTCCCTCTCGAGACCACTGCGTTTCCTACAATTTGCTCTGCCCTTTTTCATGAATATATTTTCACGTCAACTAGACTGTTGCGTTGCATTTATAATTTCAACCGCGGCGATAATTTTTCCGTAGGAATTATCTCGTATCATGAATAAAACGATATGTGTTTCAATATAATAATGTTCCTATTAAAAATACTGTTATTATCTTTTCTTTTGTCTGACCCTTTTTATTCTTTCACTGAGAGAAATGTTTTAGTAAAAATTACTATATTGTTTTGAAACGTAGGGACAAACTCAACAAATAAAAAATTTTACTAAACTTTCTAGTAAAATTTTTGATTTGCATCTCAAAAGAATATAGTAATTTTTACTAAAACTTTTCTCTCAGTGTTTAATAATCTGTTACAATTAGATTCCCTTTCACCAAAGAGGATGATCCTTTATTGATGCATTTATACACTAACACGATCGCGTCTTATGAAAGTACGCCTGCAGGGTATCGCACAATTTACTGGTACGATTGTTAGAGAACCAAGAAATCGAAGGAAAAAAAAGCAGTTCGAAGGTATAATTGGGGAAAATGCGCGTGGTCTCGCACTAAATAGAAATAGTATCACGTTTGCAACTTTTCTCCTTGCGGGCGCGCAACTGTGCACATCGGGCAGGCTGCAATTATTATTCAATTTCCGTAACTGCACTTATCTTAACTCGATGTCACAAACGAGCGAGCAAGCGAACGGCGACTCGAGCTCGCTCGCTCCGTGGCCCGAAGGAGGGCGGGAGGGAGGGGGAGGCGAGGTAATAGCGCGGCTTACAATTAAAGCCCATTAGCCGCGGATCCTGGCGTGACTGCAATTTCGACTGTGCAGTGCTTCGCAAGCGACACCCTTGACATTTTTTCACTTCTCGCGCTCACTTTCCTCCTTCCCGAGAGGAAACCTGTCGGGGCCTCCTCGACCTCCTTCCACCCGCGCCGCGCGAGACTCTCGGCGTATAGTAATGTAATGACATTCGGTCGCGCGTTCCCCGTGCGGCCCAATCCATCAAAGTTCATAGGGAATAAAGAGCCAATCTTGCGATGCGCCGGGAGCACGTGTAATGCGGGCGCGATAGGATCGGAGCACGAAAGAACGCTTCAAGAGCCGCGCGCGCAGCTCTTCCGTGACAAACGACTGTACCCGCGCGCGCGCGCCCGCGCCAGGGAGAAGAAAGGAAAAAAAATGGGAAGGGAGGAAAGGATTTTTTTCGCGGTAACGGAATATCGCGAAGTAGAGGAACAAAGAGCGCGCGGGACGCGCTATCTGATGCCGAGGCGAGCGCTTGGGCTTTCTCGGGGGGGTATAATTGCGGTGCCGTAAACACTCGGCTGTCGCAGCTCGATACGCTCGGCGGCCTTTCGCTGGTAACGCGATTAAGAGGAGCGAGCGATCGGTATCGCCGACTCCGTAAGCCGTGGCCGCTTCTATGCGGAGGAATTAGTCGCGACCTTCGAGGAGACGCTGCGGTCGGACGATGTGCAGGCGAAATTGACAGCGTCGGACAGGATTCCTGATGAATCAGAATATTTGCTCGGTTTCTTTATACTATTTGGAATTTTGCATAATAGACTTTCGGTTTAGTGAAAACGCGGCTTTATATATTTATTTTTTTTTTTCACACTTTCGTCTAAGTAATGGAGTCTTAAATACTGAAATACGACTTGAAAGGTAGCGATTTATCACTGGTATTCGCGTGATCGTCGTCTAATTAGAATTGTTATCTTTATTTTGGATCTTTGATACTCTTTTTTCAAGAGGGGGTAATGAGATGTCCTGCGTGTGTTACTTCGAATTAACTGTTAGGTGGGAATCAACAGCGGAAATTTCTAATTTATAGGTCATGGATTTTGCAATCTTAAGTATTGATCACATCGGACAGGCACCGTAACAAGATCACACGTTTTCTTTCACTCTCGACTACTTGCACTCTTTCATCATTTATTTCTTACCACTCCAGAAATTTTCCTTTGAAAAGGCGCAATTTATCGTACTCTTAATCCATTGATTACATACTTTTTAAATAAAGCAATTCAGTTTCTGAATATTAAATAAATCGTCATTCATTTTAAAACGATTTACCTCTCTTGAATAATTTATGTTTCAACGAGTTTCTTTAAAGTTAGTGATTAACTAAAAAAAATTCAATTCGTAAGATATTGCTGGCAGTCAATTGAAAAATATTTACATCAAGATAAGTCAAATGTATTTAAAAAGATGTCATACCGAGCTCCCGTCCTGTCATCCCCGCTAGTCTTCAAATGCGCGGACGGGCATGAAATTTCGACGGACAATTACAGAAGGTCCGCTTCTCATCGAGGTTTTTCGAAGACATAAACGATCGCAAAAAGATCGTCGCGAAAGATCCTTGCGCTCGCTTTACAAAAATAGCCGCATTCCCGGGACTGGTACCACTCGAGCGATCCGTCGAAAAATCACTACATCGCGCAATAATTACCCCCGAGGGCTTTTTGTCGCCGCTCACCGCGAGCTTCCTTTTTTCCTAAGCGCTGGGGACGGGCAGAACGTGACGATTTGCAAAGGCGCGCGTTCCTCCCTGCGATTTCTGCGAGTCGGCGGTCCCCGGCTTCTCGGAAACTCGGGAGGATTAACCCGTCACAGAATCGTAGTTTTCGAGTGGGGGCCCTACCAATTACTCCGGTGCGTGCGCCGGTCCCCGGGCTCTATCGGCCGGCGTCTCGGCTCCCCGGAGCCGCGCCGCTATCAGGAGCCTGGTAATGTGCTTGCCTTGTCCCCGATTAATCCGAGTCCCGAGTCGGCCGGCCGAGATAGCGGAGTCCGTGACTCCGGACTCGGCCACTCTGCCCGGGCTCTTTACCGCATTTTTTCACTTTTTGCCTTTCTATCTCTTGGACTGTGGCAGCTCCCCTCTCTCCGGCTTCTCCCGTCCCTGCATACACCGGCCGATTTTCCTGAGAGGCCTGATGCACGCTTCAAAACTTTCATTTTCCTCGCCTTTTCGATTCCCCTCCCTTCGCTGTTTCCGATCATACACCTTGGAGGAGGCAGCTATCGCCGCTCGTTACTCACCCGCGAATAAGGATACATTTTTAAGGAATTTTTTTCTGAACGATCCCCGCCAGCCTTCTTGCATTCCTTCCTTATCATTTTTATTAATTAAGTATTCAAGAGACCTTTTTTATTGTCTCTGCAATTCGTCTTGCCCGAAACGACGCTTCTTTTGCGCGCGAGAAAAATTCGCGCGATTGCAGAATACCCGGGACGCATTAATTCTGCACCTTATGCACTCGAATGATTTCGAATCTATGTAATTGCTTCGAGTAAAAAGCACGTCACTCGGAGTGAAGCATTGAGTTGTTAGGCATTTCGTCACTTGGCGCCTTACTGAAATAAAGTCATTCTTCCAAACAAACGTGAAAACATTGAAATATACTCCTGCTGTAGCATTCATAATTCTACAATTTATCGACGTAGATAAATTAAAAATAAAAAAAATAAAAAAACAGAAATAGGCAGAGCGACCTACAGCTATTTATCTAAATCCGGAAGCTAAAGAATTCCGGCTCGTCTAATCCGAGGCCGCGGGATAAAATAAAAAGGATCAATAAAATTTCGGAACACAGCCTCGCGTCGTCTATTAGCGTCGGTCAGATTAGTGTGGAGTGGCTGTGAGGTCCAGGCGACAGTCGGTACTCGTCGGCCGGCTCCGGCGCGTCGTTGCAGGGGGGCGAGGAGGCGTCAGCGCCTCGGCCGAGAAATAGTAGCTTATCGAAGGTGGCGAGTGTCGCCGCTTTACAAATAAGGATCTCTACGCGACGCGCAGCTCTCTCTCTCTTCTCCAGAGAGCGACGGCGGAGATCGTATCTCGGCATGCTCGCGCGTGCCCCGACTCGCTGTTCGCGCTCGTAAATGAGCGCCAGGATCGTGTCCCCAAAGTGATTCGACGAATTACCTGCGGCGGCGGCGACCACCTCCTGACGACTCCCTAATGCGCTCGCCGCCGCGCGGTCGGCATTTTTTTCTCCCCGAGGTCCCCGGGCCCCGCTTCAAAATCAATTCCCTTATCGGCACTTTACGGCTCTTTTTATCCGGCCAGCTCGCGTCTAGGCTCGCGCGCTCGAAATAGCCGGGATCGCCGGGCTCCCCCTTTTTAGCCGCGGATTCCCCTCGTACGAAATCGTTAGGGAGGACTAGACTGTATTCCTGGCATTCGGTGGTCGTTAAGGGGGTGGGAGAGCTCCCGGTGACCCGGTGCCCGAGGATATACCAGGGGAAAAAAGCATCATCCTCGGAAGCTGCGCAGATCGCGTGTCCGAGTACGAGGCGTTCGGAGAAGCTGGAGCCTCGGGGGGGAATGGGGAGGAGAGCCGGCAGGCAATCCATCGAAAGCGCACATTCCAGTGTCTAATCCATTTAACATAAAGTCGCTGCCGGCCAAGGTCCCCCCATCTCCTCAGGCCAGCCAACTCGCTTTCGCTGGAATCCGCGACGAGTCAATTTTCGGCGAGATCGGAGTCGACGTCGCGTATCCCGGTAGCCCGCGGGTGGCCCCTTCCATCGGCCAAAATACACGAGAGACTCCCGGGCGTCTCAGTCGGAATGTCTTCTAGGTTACCGCTCGCCGTGACTGCTCTTCTCTCTTTCTTTCGCTCGAATCCACTTTGCAACGACCTGCATTCAACGTGCCGCGAGTGTTTCGCATTTTTCGCTGTCGTATCGGTTTACAATTAACTTTAAATTGTTCTCCCGAATTGACGCCGATTAAAACGTTAGGGGTTCCACGTAAATTAGGCACTTACTGAGACCAAATGATATTTGCCTAACGCATCTAAGTCGCGGGATTTTAACGACTTACTTATTATACTGAAACTATGATTTGATTTAATAATCTAATTAAACGTCAGTCCGGCCACTACGTTTAATTTTACCGGATTGCGTAGCGGTCCGAAAGTTCTTACTTGATATAATTATAAGAGCCAGCGTAAAATTAAGTGAATAAATCAGTTGAAAGTAAACAACCCGAGCAAATTTGTCATGTGCGCACCGCGATTGAATAATGTATCCATTTGCGAGCCGAGCGACTAAGTGGCCGTAATTCAATAGAAACGGAGGACAACCAGCCGATCTCGTTTGCCGATTTTTTTCTCCGACTCGGAAAAGGAAAGCCTGCGGAATGGTGCAGCGCTGCGACGGAGCTCGATGGAAAGCTCCGATCTCGATTCCGGGGACGAGTATCTCCGCTACGCCCGTCGATATCGCGTATGCCATATACATCGGGCTCGAGCTGCAGCAGGTGCCACCGCTCGGTCGCTCGAATTCCGGGAAGGTCCGTGCGAAGCGAGTCCGCGGCGCGCGACAAAGAAGCTCCCGTGGGCTCTTGAAGCTCGAAGAAGCGCGGCTCGCGCTCATGAATTAAAAAGACCGGCAACGCGCGTTAGACTCGGGGCTTTTTGCGGGGCTCCTCCATCTCTCTTTCTCTCTCGCTCTCTCTCTCTCTCTCTCCCGGGACGATCGGCGACGGTTCAATCGGCGCGCGCGGTGAGCTGCCCGCGCGGGTAATTGTCCGGCCGTGCGTGGACTCGCATACACGCGCATCCGCAGGTGCTATTAACTGCTTTCCAGCCACGTCCTACGCTCTTCTCCTTCGTCTCGCCTCTCCACTCCCTCTCCTCGAGCTCGCCGAGCGTCCTTGTCCCCTCGCGTTCGTTATTTTGCGCGCGCGGGCAGCGTTCCTTCTGCGCCCGCCCGCTTTTTCTCCACTCGTATCGCTGCCCCGATTGCCGCCTATACAGCCGCGCGCGCGCGCTGATGAAGACGTCCAGCGCGCAGCTCCCCCGATAAAACCAGCGCTGCCTTTTAATCGGGCCGCGCGCGTGGTCGCGCATCATTGTGGGCACGTAGAGCCTTTACGAGGCCGATTCCTTCTGCGACGCGTACGTTATATACGCCTTCTTTGCGCGGGAGCCGGGCGTTCGTTTTTGCAAAGCGCATCCGTCTTCGATCGGCGCGTTTCTTTTGCGCCGCATCGAGAGCACTAGTAATGTCACTTCGCCGGATGATTATATTCGCGGCTTCGAGCTTACGAAAAAACTCGCCGCGATCTATGCCCAATTGGTATATTCTGCTCTTCGAGCCTTATGGATTACACGCTATTATGATTTTCTTACGTGGACGACTGACGATACCGATCTGGCTTTTAATTGTTATGGTCTCTGTTCATTATTCAAGTTTCGTCTGCTCTGTACTATGCTGTTTGAGTTTCAGTTTTTTGCGAGTTTCGATAAATATGAGCTGAAGTCAATCATGAGTATCGTGAGCATTTGTGGAAAATACGCGTCTCTCAAGTCGACTTGTTTTAATTTCTTTAATGTTCGCTTATTAATAAACAGCGGTCGTGAAATAAAGCGTAATTACTTGTTTTTTACGCTTCTACGTCGATACCGATCTTCCTTTAATTGTTACAGATTATCGTCTATTCTCCACGAGTCAGTTTTATCGTAAAACCATTCTTTTTGCCACTATCGTAAAACAATTTTTTTCGACATTCTAGCAAATTAATCTAAATAAAGCCGAATGGAAGTAGCGAAAAGCAATTACCTAATGAATGAGACTAACTACTTAAGCAAATCGACTGAAAAAGCGCGGCTATTTCAGGGCGCAACTGATTACACTTGTAAAAGGCAAAGTTGCCAAAATCGCACAATTTAGAAAGTCGAGCGCAGTTAGTGGAGGGCAGGAAACGATCGCGTGAGCCGAAATCACCTCGTGAAGCCGACCGACAGTTCGACAAACGAATCTCTCGCGCGCGCGGTCGCGCCGAACATCGCTAGGCCAGAAAAAAAGAAGAAGAGGAGGAAAACCAAGGCCCACCCTTGGCCGGAAGCACCTGTAGTATTTCTAGCCGCTGACACGTTATCGCATGTTGCGAGTCAATTAAGCTACGAAATTTCACTTTCCGCGAGGGCGCGCGCGCTCCGGTAATTGCTCGCTCGGGCCAAAAACGAAAGGAGCGAAATGACCGAACCAACGCCTCCTGGTACAAGAAGTGCATATAAACCGACGAGACCAGTTATCGAGCTGAACCCTGACCCTCTTTTTTTCTTTTCTTTTTTTTTTTATTTTTATTGGAACAAATGTGCAGTATGGAATTAAGGAGAAAAATGCAAATTCCGTATCGAAAAATCGAGAGAGAGAAAAAAATGAGTGGCGATCGGTACGATTTAATGTCGGAATTAATTTCCTACACGACGGGGGAGCTTGATAGCGTGCGATTAAAATTCGCGGGCGTTTTATCAAACAAGTGTAGCAATTAAATTCGGCCGACGTTTAGCGGACTGAAATGTGTAATTTATTCATGTTTACATTTCCAATTTAAAAAGTCGCGGGGAGTTAAGTTCGTTTGCGCTGACGATGCAAATTACGAGGCATAAGCCGGCCCGACAACGGCTCATCAGAGTTAATAAGCGCGCGCGGGCTTGAAAAGGTATCGAAAAACTGGACCGTGCGACTTTTAAAATGCCTTGTCCTTAATTCCCCCCGCCATAAACAGATTTGATTATTTCTCAGAGTCATATCAGCGTGCGGCAGATGTTTTCTGCGTCATTAAAAGACACGAAACGCCGTAACGAGCGACTTTCGCGGAATCCTGGTCTCCGCTGCCGCGCGTCTATACGCGCGCGAGAGGACGAGAGCGAAGAGAGAGAAAGGGAGGGCTGGAGGGATAAATAAATAAATTAGACGCGAATAAATATGTAGCGGCCGCGCGGATGCGGCGTGTGTATGCGCGAAGGTGAGCGCGCGGGGCTCGGGGCTGCAGGTAGGCAGGGGTTGTCATTAACTGGGAGCTCGCTCGGGAGATAACCACTACCTGCCACCACGGGGCTAATTTTCCTCGCTCCCCGACGCTCCTTAGCCTCGCTCATTACAAAAAGGCTGCGCGCGCGAGGCCGCTAGTCCGCTGCTGGCTATTTATTTCCGAATGGCGCATATCACTTTTCGTAATGGCTTCGCTAAATTAAAAGTAAACCCCTCTGGCATCTCGTGCGCAAACCCGAGCGCGTGCCTTCGCGAGGCGGAGCACCGACGAGAACCTTCGAAAAATTATCCCGCACGAGCATCGTCGAGCTTTTGCGAAAAATCCACTCGTGACTTTTCGCGTCCAAGCTCGTCGCAATCGACCCGGTTAAATGCACTCGAACAGTGCGTTAAACAAATACCACTATGACGTATGTTTCCAAATGTTTTGTTTTTCGAAAAAAAAGTATCGCTTTATTATTTAATAAATAAATTAATCTTAACGCTGGAGGTGAATTGGTCCGGCGCAACGCGAGACTGTTGATTATGCGAAAATTTTCGTAAAAATTCATAAGCCCCTGCGATCGGTGTTCTTTTCTACCGGCCGCTATTGTTATGCATATTTATCGATGAAAAAAATCAATGAACTTTTAGCCGTGGGCGCATAAAATTTGGCTACCGGATGCTTTCGTTACTGGCATTGTCGGGCCAGCGTCTCGACAGCCGCGCGTATATAAATTATTCACTTTTCGTCCGGCTTTCTAGAAAAAAAGTGCGCACCGTGAAAGGGGAGGGAAAGGGAGAGGAAGAGCATTTATAGTTTAACGCCTTGGCCGACGATGAAATTAATTGGAGGCTCAGGCTGAGGGGTCGCCCCGCACCGGAGCCTCCCGATCTTTACAACATGGAAATTTATGGCGCGTCGTTTAATCAAGACACCGTTTGGCATTTTAAGCAGAGCTATATCACCTACTCGTCTAACCAAGCGCCTCTCCTGGCATTCCACAGAACAAATAAGAAAAGTCCCGAGCAGTGCATTAAAGTAGAAACTGGAGGCGTCCTGCCACCGATGAGTTACTCGTAGGTGACTAATGAAATTTCCAAAAATCGAGTAGAAAGGCGCAACGACGCTCGAAACCTATTAACTCTGCGTTCTTTATCGCTTTATAATTAGCTTTACTGTTACTTAAGGTTTACAGGCTTTTTAATCAAAATAAAATGATCTTTAATGCTCCGCACTATAAAATCGCACGAAAGGATTTGAGTTTTGTTTGCATAAATTACATTGGGGCTAAGAGTAATTCTTCCCCCCCTCCCTTTTTCCACTGATAAATTTTTTTAACATTAATAACAATATTTAATGCGCACCGAGCGGTAAAATAAAGTCAACAAGTTTTTCAGAACAGCCTGTAATTAATTTTATCTTTAAATTTCAAAGTAATAGAGTTTAAGACGTTTTACGCGTCGAGCGCCTTTTTGTTCGCGCAAAGTCATTTTAGCTGGTTTGAAATATTATAATGAAAGTGTTGAATACTGAAGGGGTAACTACCACATTTTACTAAGTGCATTGAAAAATACACACCTACGGGTTGCGCGCCGCTGGTATTTTTCGATATTAAAATATGAAATCTTATCCCTGTAATTTAATCTAACGAGTCTCGGTCCTCTACATATTAACTAATTTAGGGAAATTGGCAAAGAAATCGCGAGTACCATCGAGAGAGCCGTTAAAGCGAGTAAAAAACATAAATCCTCTCCCCAGAATTTTTGTAACGAAGCGAGACTGAAAATGTTTTCGTCGAGTGAGCTCGAGTCCTCGAGGAATAGCTGGTAAATAGGAAGTAGAAAATCCGTTAGGGCGCGCTCGACGTTTGTGTAAATACGTGAAATTTCCGAAAAAGGAAGATTAGAAGCGCCGAGGAGCGCGGCGGATAATTACAGGTTAGGGGGAGGTAAGAAGGAGTTTTTAAACATTACGCTCGAGGATAAAAGGAGAGAGACGTTGTGTGGACAGGGCGCAATATTACGTTAGTAATTGGAAAAGTAGATCACATAAGAGGGAGGGGAGGAGGGGGACGCGGAGCGGGGGTAGTATAATGAAAGATGATGAAAAGCGATGAGGCCGTGAGGTTGGTAGCCGGGCGATGCGCGCGAGCAAGCACCTGTCCTCGTCTCGGCCGGACAAAATAATTACCTGTCCCGTATGGTACCTACACTCCGAATTCCCATTCGAGCCAATATCCTTCTAGCCGACATAAGCGCGGATAACACGTAATTAAGTTAAGGCCGCTCGCCTCGTCAATCCCGTGAGCCCGCGCACCAACTCTCCTTGCCTTATTCGCGTCCCTCTCCGTTTTATTTTTATTTTTACTCTTTTCTCCCCTTTTTTCCATCCTCCAACGTTAATTGCCCGGTAATCGAATAATACCCGAGAAATTGCTTGATTACATTAACTTAATTACTTTGACTCTCTCCGTTTGAAAAATAATAATGAGAGAAAATTAAAGAATTTGCAAACATCAAATGAGTAATGAATGCACTTCGGGCCGCGATTATACCGCCCATAATTATCGCAATTTTTTAAACTAACGTGATAATTTTGAAAAAAAAAAAGGAAGTAGGTGGCGACTGCGGACGACAAGGACAAAGTTTCGTAGCCGTAGGCGATATAAGGTAGCTCGTGTATAAGAATTTATCGCTCGGACAAAGGTAAGTAGCGAGTATAAGTTTTTAAAGTATATTCAAATATATGCTCTGCTATAAATCCTGATAAAAGGCAACGGACTGTGCGTTAACTCATAAATTTTTGATACTCCTGACAGCCGCTAATGCGTCAGACTGGCTGGAATCACTTTGGGAAAACAAAGAGAAATTGGATCCATTATCGTCACTTCAAAGTTTTATTGGTTTATCGGGATCTGCTCTCGGTATATTACGCCCTGTCGCTTGTATCAATTTGCACTTAACTCTGCTTGGACGAACATTTGACAACCAGGATATTATTTTGTTAAATTTTACCCTTTCAGAAAATTAATGAAAATATTATGTCAGGAGGATAAATAAAATTTGCTTTTTTGTGCGCTCTAACTACTCATTTATAGCGAGCCGTGCTGCCACTAGCCGCCAAACAGCGTGCGCGTGATAACTAATTATAATAATTACAGTCATTTAAAAATTTAGATTTCACTCGGTAATGTGCAAAAATAAACTTCAAATTGTATTATATGTCTTATGAAGTAGCTAAAAGATAGACACTGCAGCACGCAACGATTGAATTTTTTTCACAGCAAACAGATTAATTTGTTCAGCCTCGTGAAAACGAAAATTATTATAAAAATGAAGACATAAAAAAAGAGTCTTACAAAATTAATATACCCAGTACATCATAATTAACATAAATTAGCCAGAATTTAAATTTCAAGTAACCGTCTACGTTGAAACATGGAAAAATAAAAAGATATCGAAAGAAACTTTGTTGGAACCGGTGCCAACGTATCCAGCAAGCTCTACCGGTAATATCGTCGTCAGACTCCAGGTAGAATGAATATACGGGCCCGCGGTTCCGTCGATGTCGCAAAAATAAGTCGAGAGCCTCGAAGCGCAGTAGTGGGACTTCGCCTCGCCGGTAGTGAGGCGATAGGGCCCGCATGCAAATATCCGCCGGCGGGATGCTCTCCGCGGCAGCTGCTCCGGTCGCTGTTATCGCTCGTTAACGTCCGGCACCGCCGAGACCCAACGAAATTTCACCGGAGCTCTGCGATCGGCCGTGGAAAAAGCTCGATAATCGATCGGCGATTAGACGGAGCGTGGAAATGTACTGCAAAAAAAAAGTCAAATGTCCCACATCGAAACGCGGAAGCCTATCGGCGTCGAATCTACAAATTTAATTAACCGCGAGCACGCGGTTTTATCGCAGCATACTCGTTCGAGTCGGTCTCTTCCTCGAACAGGCCGGGCGCCACTCAAGATCCTTATCTCCCCAAGCAAATTAGACGTTCGCTCCGAGAGCACTTGGATGTATCCCCGACAATTGCAGCTGCGAATTACGTGAATCGATGTTTTCGATAAGAGCCTCGTGTACGATAGACCTCTTTACATAAGCAGCCAGAGCTGCAGAGGATCGGCACAGTCGAGGGTTGGGTTGAGTAGAGACGAGGCTGCTTTGCGCGGCGGCGCGCGACGCTGAATTGAAGGGAGGGAGCGATAAGGGGGGAGGGGGAGGAGAAGAAATCAGCGCGAGGAGAAAAAAGGCATTAATTGAATCGTACCGAGAGAGAGAAAGAGCGGGATCGGTAGCGCGCGCGCCCGCTTGCTCGCTCGCCGGCGTCAGCGAGCGTGTATCCCAGCGCTGTACCATTAATTACGGGCCGGGCCGCGAGGGACCGAGCTCGTGCTTCAATTATGCAATCTCTGGTCGCAAATGGGGGCCCCGGACCGAGTACGAGATACAAGCTAAAATGCCAGAAACGCGGGGAGACCGACGGAATTGGCGGGCCAGATGAAAGGGACCGGTTGGCGAGCCTGGCCGGGCGCGCTCCTCCTCGTCCCCGAGCGGCCGCAGAAAGGACCCTCTCGCGTGCCTCAACGCGATCAGCCGTGTTATAATTGACCGCTGCGGATTCGGAGACAATGGCAATAATGCGCGATCGATCTTATCGATCATACACCCCTATGCTTTATCCTCGCGTCGCATGAGACACTTATTTATTCTCCGAGTTTGTCCTACCGCGAGACGACAATTACCTTCTTCGCGAATTCTTTTTCACTGACTATTATTTTATTATCCAATGGGTAATCGTGCTTTTTTCATGCTGTTGGGATACACGAATAGAGCGGAACATTCGTTACGACATTACTCTGAGAAAGAAGTGTTATAAAAATTACCACCTATCTGGGAGCGGGGCCACGAACTGAATTCTCAGATCAAAATTGCCATTCTCTGCAGTAATATTTTATAAATATAATGAATTTTGCTGGATATAGTATTCAAAATAATCTTGTATACATGCAGCAAAATTTAATGTACTATACTTTTGGCAAATTTTACTTTAGAGTACGGAAGTTTTTAGAGAGTCTAGTCTGTGGTCACATTTTCAGATAGATATAGTAATTCTGACAATAGTTTTTTCTCGGTGTAGTGCTTGGTCGAGGGTTTAACTTTTTAATGACGATAAAAAAAGTTTACTGACTGCAGCACTATTAAGTATATTACCTGCAGTTACATTAGTACTGTTTTTTTGTTTTTAATTTACTTACTACAATTACCTGAATCAACAAAGAATATTCAGACTGTAAATGATTATTGAGTAATAAATTTGACGTACTAAAAGGTTTCTTTCACGAATTAGAAGGATACCAAGACATTAGGCAACCGGTATAATTAAACTCCATCCATCAAAACAGATTCATTAATCGCAGAACAAACTGTAAACTTCCATGCACGAAAAAAAAAAATCCTCCAGCACGTCGACTCGGAGAGTCGTGCAACTAATGTACGCGCATCGGGAGGATGAATCCGGAGAGGGAATTAGAGCAAATTAATTGAACATTAGGTCTGCGCCGGGGTCCGTGTACGCTCGCTTGTCAAGTCGAATCCCAGATAAGCGGCGCTCGCGAGAGAATAGGACGGAGGCGAATTAGCCGAGGGAGGAATACGTGAGGTCGCGCGCGCGGAATAAATTTGCACCTCATTACAGGGCATCGTGCGCTCTGTCCCTCTCTCTCTCTCTTTCTCAGCTGCCTTGCGGCGCGAACGTTGACGAATGGAACCCACGCTCTCCTCCGTCCGCTTGTACGTGCGACTTTCCGCCTCAAGGTCTCTCTCTCTCTCTTCTCGTCTCTCCTCCTCATCTCCTTTGCCGCCTAGCTCCGCTTCGCCTGGCGCTACGACGGATCGTAAATTATTTTTGTTGTTCGTGCTCGCGAACCGACTCTCTGTTTCTTCTACCTCCGTACAATGTATCTAAGTAACACGTCTCTTCCCCCGGGCGCGCGTTATTAATCCCGAGCTTCAGGCCGACGCTCATGCTTCGGTGATATTTATACCCTCCGCGTATTAGGCGCGTGTGCATACACCACGTAGTGTAAAACGCGGAGGTAACGACCGCTAATGAAAATCGGTTATTCGGCAGTTACAACGAGACTTCCTGTGAGGAATGGATTTGTTTCGATGATGGAAACGAAATATCGTGAGATATAGAAAAAAAAGAAGAGCCTGAGAATCAAAGCGATATAGATACGTAACGAGGGGCCGAGTGGGATCGAAGACGTAAAACGAATGTGAACGCGAGCGTCCGTCAAAAGGAGCGGGATCGCCGGTCGATCGGGTTGAAAACTAATGTTCGAAAAGCGAGACGCGGGAGAGCAATTAATCCCCCGGGCCCAAGCGCATTACATCCATCCTCGATCTTGCGCTCACCTCCGGAGTTCGATCCATCTCTCGAGGCCTCGTTAAAATCAGACGGGCTAACGCGCGGCGCAGCTCCAGTGCGAGAGCGCCTAATAACCATAGTCGCTAATGCCCCTCGAATTATGATAATGCCATGAATTTGTTAGAGCTCCAGTCTGTCCCACTCCCTCCTTTTCTTGCCCCGGCAAATTACGAAGTGCTCTTCGCGATGTGTAGGCGCGCGCCTCCTAACTCCGGCCTTATCTCGCTCTATCTAAATGCCATGCTAAATTATGGACGAGCGCGAGTGGGGGACGTTGTCCAGCTTGCCGCTTCGATGTTTGACGCGTTTTCCGCTGGAGCCGCGAAGAGCCTCGTTCATTGTTTCTCTCTTCTTCTTTTTTTCATCATCCGCAGTGTGGGCGGCGAATCCCAGAAACGAGAGTTTCATTTGTATAAATCCAGAAGGGGTTTCGGTTTCTTTCCACTTTTTTTTCACCTTTTCGAAAAGATTAACGAGAATATCATGCTAATTCCTTTCAAAATCATTTGTATAATTATATATGGTAGTCCCGGGCAATTATCGTTCTTCTTTCATTATTAATGTACGCGCGAGTGCAATAACAGGAAAGCGTACATTAGCGGTCACACGCGTCGAGGAATAACTCGAATCAACTTATGACGGCCGTTTCGGTCCGTACCTAAAATTTATTCCAATGTAAGCCCCGCGTCTCCCTAATTGAATGATACATTATGAAAATGTTTCCACCGCGAAATACATTATACCGTCGTTATTTATGTAATTACGACGCGCGTCTGCATTTATAATAATTATTAATCGGAAATAAGCTAAATTACAGTCACACTCGTCCGTTTCCTGGTCTCGAAAAAGGGACCCCACTCTTCTTTTATTATCCACCCACACCACGATACGCTTTTACTGTGGCTCTATTTTACATCTGTAAGCATCTCATTTTCATGAACATCAACGCATCTAAGTGTACTTAAGAGAAGTGCCTTACTAAGAAGCATCCGAACAAAGGTGCACGTATATATAGATGCAGTCAGCGGTGGTATATCGGCATCATTAACGAAGGTAGGGATAGGGTACCAATACTATGCCGTGGGCGGCGACCCATCGAAACATAATTCGCGCTCGCAGGTATATCCTCGAAACGCGGCTGCCGGGAGAGGAGCGCACTGACCGCGGGGGGAGCTTCTCGGCGTTACTTTGGCGGCGCGTCGCGCTTGCGGTTAATGCGTTCTCACGCGGCGCGCGGCGATCCGCCGCGTAATTGTTAATCTGCGGGCGCGAGCGAGTTAACACTGCCTCTGCAGCTCCCGCTTTACGTGTAACGCCGTGACTGCTTTCGCGCTTTTGCGCATCGCACGCGAGGCCCATCTTCTCGTTGCTTCGCCGATAATTAGATGTGTGTGCGCACGCAGTTGTGTGTACGCGTCGCTGCGGAATTGCGATTGTGCTCACGGGGAATTGATTTATTTTGCCCCGACATGATCAATTTGGGATACTTTGTATGCTGTGCATCTGAGAAAAAGAGTAAATAAATTTTATGTGCAACGCTTAATGTTGCCGCTGTAATTATTGCTACTGGAATTGTAGGGAATGAGTTGGTTCGAATAGCAGGACGGAGGTGTGAATATCGCATGTAATTTTTTTTTTCTTTAAAAAGTGCTCTACTATATATATCATTGCTTCGGAGCGGCAGGCTACGGAGAATATGGGGATTGCACATGCTCGGCATTTTATATTTTATGAATGCAAGCGTAATTATGAAAGACGCACCGTCAAGATAAAGCCGCAGTGAAATTCACCGAAGCTTATCTGCCGCGGCGGGAAAAATTGCTTTATTAAGTGTTGGATTAATTTAATAGAAAAATTTAAATTTTCCATTTAATTCATTACTAAGTAACATCTCTCACGAAACAAGCTACTATTCGCGATTAACATGTCTACACTAATTACTGCAAGGTTTCTTCTTACAAATTTATTTATTTTTATTTTAACGTTTTCCGTATACAGTATTGTTATTCATTTTTTATATCAAGCATATGGCGAAGAATCATTTTAAAAAATTAGAATCAACATTAACTTTTAATTAGTCTAATTAAAAAATGATAATGTGAAAAAGATTTATTTTGTATTTTATAATTAGTAATAAACTTTCGTACTTTTAATCTAACATAGAATAACCGATTTTATTTTAGCGTATCAGTGCACGTACCGAAAGAGTCGATATGAAAATGTTAACAATTACTGTAAATTGGAAAGTATACCGAGCGTCGAATTAAGCAACAGCCAGTAATAGTCGCGCGATAAATATGGTACAACAATATAAGTGTTATTACAGCAAAAAAAGTTTCTGTGTCAATGTCGAAATCGGTCTTGTGTTAATTAAATTAAAATTTTTTGTGGTATTTACCTAGGATGATAATTAAATGAATCACAAGCAAGATTAACAGCGTTAGTGTACTCGATTTTATCGAAAATAGAAATTGCAATACAGTGTCAGATCGTCGTATGTATTTTGATCGTATTCAGAATTCTGTCGAGAAAAACCGACTGAGAAACTTTCGACGTTTTTTGCGCGCCTCGCGTATACGGATTAGTCAGCGAGAAATATATATAAGGAGAAAAAGGGGCGAAGAGGGGGAGGGGAGGGGGCGACCGAAAAAGCCGTAAGGAGAATGTGCTCGCCGTGCGAGCGGACAAACAGCACTATAATTGCGGTAGTGGGCGTGTCTCTCAAATTGGATTTCGTTTCTTCTAAAAAAGGACCATTAATTAGGAAACTTGGTTGATCCCTACCGAAGAGACGCAAAAACTTTTTACGACACGATAAACGTTTAACTTATACACACATGTTACTTTTTATTGGAGAACAAAAAATTTTTTTCCCCGCCGAAATAAACTTCTTCCCGAACTGATTCGAATGAAAGTAACGAGCAAATTTTTTAATTTTTTATTTAGCTGTAATTTAGACGGTATAACGAGTCGACTTTTGCCATAATAATACATTTTCGGTCATATTTACATATTTATCCTTGCTCGACAAAGGTTTATGAATGATACCTTTTTACACCTTTCTTTCGTCCCAGCAGGAGATAGTGTAATTCAACGTATAAGAGAATATCATAATTTTATTAGCTACAATAAAAAGAACTACAGCTCTGCAGAAACAAAATGTAGAAACGAAACAAAACTATAAATGGAAGTGAATGTATACATAAGTTCTTTAAAAGAAAAATAATTTCCAGCACGGCAAATAAAGTATCGTAGTTTGCCAGTGCAATCTTCCGTTTAAACAAATAATTGTAAATTAGAACACTGCAGCGAGGATCCGTAAAGCGCGTGTTAGCGAGGCAATAAACGAAGGAAAGCAGCAGGGGGCGAGGGAGGAGTAGCGGAGCTGCGAAAATTGAGAAGCAATTTGTAAAGCAGCGCGAAAAGCCGTGAGCCAGGCTTGGAAGTATGCGTTTCATCGAATTGATTTTTCGAAAAAGGATCGGAGCGATGATCGGGGGGCCGGGTGTAGAGGTCCGCGGCGATTTAGCGCGCCGGCGAGAGGCGAACGGCGGGAACAGCGTGGTAATGGGCGAAGCCGAGTTCGCGCAACTTGGTTGCGCCGTCGGTAGCGAGAAATCCAATTCGCCGCTTGGCGCACGGCGCAACGGCCGAGGTATATAAAAGAAAAATGTCTTCCTGGAAGGATGCGCCGGCGAGTCGCGCGGAATCCAATTAGCGCGGCGATCGGCCAATTTTTCCGGCGACTCGCTGCCGTCACGTGACCGCGCGCGCCCGTTAAGATCGTTCCGAGGCGGAAACGTCGTTCGTTTCGGTGTATAAGGCCACCCCCGCGGCTCTGCATGACTTGGTCCCTGCTTAAATGTTCATTACGTCGCGGCTTTCTAACGATCCGCGCGGCATCCGCTAATTGAAAATCAAAGGAATACTTATTATATATATCTTATTATACCTCGTGTCGTGGCTCATATTTCACCTCCAGCGGAAATAGCTGTTTGACAGGCCGGCCATCAATCTCCTCGTATTTAAGCGTTTTATCATTTTTCAAGTGACGCAACGACCGGAGCGCACATTGAGAAATCTTCCGCGATTCATTTTAACACTTAATCCACGTAAAAATGATCGGAAATATCGCGGACGTTATAAAACTGTCGTACAACTTGGGACAGCATCTATATATGCTTTATAACGAACCGCTGAATGAAACATTGACTTCCTGCGAGAGTAGTCCCCGGCAAATTCGAAAGGATTATATAGATATATACGAAACGAGAGAGAGAGAGAGAGACTCCTTTCTGTTTCTCGGAATATGGTCGTAGGTGCGTGAGTGTACACGTGAGCTCGGCTTACTCTCGAGATTAAAAAGGGGTAATTGCTTCTGGGAACATAGGTTAATTAGCACATCGGCTCGTTATTACGGGCGCGCGTTTTGTAATTGGTCTGTTTAAATAAAAATGCGCGCCTATAGGTGTTTCCAGCGAACGTGCCCGAGGCGTTTTTCTCCGCGTCGCGCGCCCGGGCGAGAATTGTCTATCGGCCGCGGCGCTAAAGCCACTATACGACGGGGATACTTGACGCACGATTCCGCCGGCGTCACGAGCGATTCGTCGAATTATTCGCGCTTTTCACGCCGCGCGATTTCGTTTTCAACCCGCTAGAAAAACCGCGACCGGCGATCGGCGATATTTCTCTTTGTCATTAGGGAACGGGTGTGACGCTTGATCGAGCCTGTTGCGCCAATGATCGACCAGACGTTTCCGCGCCACCTTGCAGCGATCGTTGCGTTATGTAATTAAAGCGCCAATTTCATATTTATTTCCCATGCCCGCTCGGCGACCGTGGGCAGCTCTGCTCCACTCGAATATCCGATCCTTTTAACCGAGTCAGCCTAGCGTCAAACGCCGCGATAATTAGTTGACTAACTTTGTTACGCACTTGCAGGCGAAATCTCTTGCGAGAACCGGACAATGAGTCAAGTGCCTTTAATTGCGCTCTCGCGTATTTCAATGAGACATTTTGAAGAACAATTAGACAATGATAATAACGCGGCCAGGGTTCCGTCGTTTCGTCAGAGGCGTGATGAAAAGGCGTTTTTTTTTTAATCCCCCAAACGCGCGCGGGTGTTCGCATGGTCGAAAACATTTTAATGCAGCGGGGAGTGCACGAGCATGAAATTAATTTCAATACGGCGTAAAAACTGGCCGCCGCACGGCCGAGCGAGCAGCAGGCTCTTACGTAGGATGATGAAACGCCATTCCCGGCACGTCAGTAGGATGACGAGCGAAGCCGCGAGACGCGGGCATCTTGCACTTCCTGCGATTCAGCCGGTAAAGCTCAGTGACATCGGCACGCCTCGCGCACATCGTGCGAGCTCGCGAGATATAAGGTATCCCCTGCGCCTGGCGAGCTTTCGACGCGTGGGCGAAAAAGGCGCGAACGCCCAGTGCGCAGACGCGGAGGGCAGCCGGAGCTGCCCAGGAGAGAGGTGCGAGCAGAGCGGGGAGGCGAGGCAAGGGTGGGGGCGAGCTCGAGAAAGCGGTCGCCAGGAGGCCATCGGGATCTTCGGGATGCTTTTAACCGGCAGAAGAACAAGTTATTTATTGTTGCTATCTCCGCGGGACGAGAGCGAGCCGAGGAGCCGAGAGGAGCGAGAAAGAGTGGGACGGTAGATCTCAATTCTTCTTTTATTAAACCTGCCTCGCTCGGTATCTCTTCGTTGCTGCATTGTATCCCGACCGCTTTGCTTCTCCGAAATCGTCTGCCTAATTCATGCGATTTTCGGAGTGCTCAGCATTAGGATCTTACTACTTTAGCGGGGATCAATGCTTTTGCTTGTTTAGGGGCCTGTTCATATTAATGATTTCTATTCAAAATTCAATTTATTGATGAATTATGATTTTACTTATCGAATAATAAAAAAAAAATTAATTATATGTATCTTTACAATCAGTATCTTTTCTAAAAATCTGTGACTCAAAGCAGTCAAACTTCCCATTGATTAAATTGAGCCCCAACTTGCGTCTGATTAAACCCTCTGAATCATGCGAACAAAATTACAATCATAAATCCAGGCGTTTATTTTGTGATTTGCTTCGGAAGTGAACGACTAATTGAATAACCATTTAGATATTATCTATTCCTCGCGAATTGTAACGAAAGTAAAAAAAAAAGTAAAAGTTCAAGTACGCAGAGTCGGCGTTTAAAACAAAAAAAGAAATCTGCAGGCTTACGAAAGTGTTTGCCCAGACACAATAAGCAAGACGCGGCTGTGGTCTTTGAACGTAAAAATACCGATTGGCATATACAATGTATCTCATTGTGATACTGGTGATAACGATAACAGTGTATTTATGTAATGAATACGTATATTTAATAATAAAGTCTATCTCTCACTAGAACTAAATGATCTTACCATAGATCTAATCGGGCTATAATACTTTCATTGCTACATATTTAATTGAATTTATCTCCTTAATTCTCTGTTTGAGTATTTATAATTATTACTTAAATACCTTTATTGAAATCGCCTATAACTCCTTGTCACTATCAAGAACTTTGTAAATAAAGAACGATTGTCCACGTCTTGTGAAAACCGCGTGGATCCCCGCTCTCAAGTGTTTGCTTAATGTTCAAACTGATACAAAAGTCTAATTACATTATCAACGAACAAAGTACGGATTTTAAAGGCTGTCGAGAATTTAATTAATAAATTAAACTGATAAGAAACATCAATCGATCGAATATCACCTGTGTTTTTCTGTTGTTTCTTTTTAAATTTATAATACACATGATTTCGTTGCGCAATTTTAAATCCGTAGCTTCTTTATACCAAGACTTCATGTTTTCAAGATAATTATAGTCTTTCAATGCTCATATTAAGACATAATATGAATTGCCAAAGATTTAACTTGCATATCACAGGTCATCTAAAATCAATTATTGTCGCCCAATTCAATCTTTCGAAATAGCTTACCTTTCATCTGTAAAGTATACTTAATAAAAATACTGTTCTGCTTTCTTTTTAGCAAATATGCGTATGAGTTAAATCATTAAGTCGCTATAACACCCAGAAACATACGAGCATGAGAATTGTCGAAAAATTCCCTCGTTGCCCAGGTAAATATTTTCGTTTCGCGAAAATATTGACTCGCTGATAAAGATTTAGCTCGGGCGACCGTACGAATGCAAACCGCGCCTACCTACGTGGTGGATTTTAATTCGGCGACGCTCGAGTGGATAAGCTTATATACAAGAAAGTCGCAGCTCTCGGCGGTATCGCGCGTACACGCGTACTGGAACCGACACTCGGGAGGCGCTCGCTCGCGCTCTCCGCCGCAGGTATATATATATAATACGAGTGCGCGGGAAGACCATTACGTTAATGGGACGAGCGCGCCGAGAAAGAAAGAAGCGGCAGCCCCCCCTTGCCCCCCCTTTATCGGCATCGCAGGAGGACAGGAGGCAAGGCGAGAGTGGCCGACTCCAATGGCATTACTCATAATCCTCGCACAATCTGCTGGTGCCCCCTCGTAAAAACTAATTCGGAATGCGCCGTCGGACGATTATCTGTCCTCCGGCTAATGCACTTCGCCACTAATTTTATTATCATTTTTTTCGTCGATACGCTCGCTTTCGGGCTTTTTATTCGACTCGCGCGCGCGAGCACTCGGCCGATAGCATGCGTACCCCACCAGTCGGGGCTAACCGCTTAATCATTTTTTCGTTTCGTCTTTTTGAAGGCTCGCAGAAACGTTTTTAGGCCGGCCGCATACGCGCTCGCGCTCTTACGTAATTCCCGCTTCTTCAAAGAGTAGACAAAGGACTGCAATTATGTTCGGACGAAGGCGCAGGGAATTTAATGAAATGATAAACAGTGAAAATTTGTAAGTGACTTGAGCGCTTCTTATCTGAAGCCGTGAAACACAGCGAGAGATTGTTACTTAATTATCAACGGACAGCGCACTTGAAATATCAAAGTTAGTATACATGAAAACCGGTGAGGGAAAATTTCCGCTGCGCAACTTGCAGTGCTTTTTGCTGTAACAGTAAATGCGATTATTCCAGTTTTAGTTCCGTTCACGCGGGAGGAAAGAGATCGGTTAAAAATTGCTAAGTACATTTTAATGTACTCATAAGCTGGCCTTATTGGAAAAATTGCAATAATTTCTTTTAAAATTTAAAACAGCTGTATATACCTAAAGTAAATTTTGAAAGAAACTGTTATTGTCAATCTGCAAGAACATTAAAATTGATTAGAAAAATTTTTAGTATAGTATTTTTCTGTGTTGAGCATTAGTTCAGTTTTAAATCTTGAATAAAGGACCTTGAAAAGAGTAGGGAGGGAGCCGTTACAGGATTGCGATAGGCGACTGCCAATATGCAGTCCTAATTGAACAGGTCGTTTTTATCGTGTTCCACGGCGCATCTTTTCTATTAGCGAACTTAATTGGCGTCTTTGTCATTGACACGCATTGAGGCGATATTCAATTAAGATTGCTTATCAAGGCAGCCAGGTATTTTTTCGTCGTCGCTTATCGTGACTCAATTCTATTTGTCATCAGAGTCTCGATGTTCGCTTTGCACGTGGGATATACTACTTTTCGGAGCGGCGTTCGGAAATTGCTGAAAAACCCAATGATAATCCGTTAAGCCCATCTTATTTTGTACGTGACGTCAAACTTTATTGCGATTATTGCCTAAACACTTCGTTATCTACGTTTAGTTAATTTGATGAATGGTACAAACAGTGTGAGCTAATATTTACCTACTTAGCATAAAACTTAATCCACAAAGAATACGTAACGATGTCGTAATATTTGCTTAAAAGATATGATAATACAAAAAAAATAAATTCTTGATTGAAATTTAAAAAAAAAAAAAAATACAGAATTGTACCAAAAAATCAAGTGCAATCTCTTATAATAAAAATTAAATAAAAAAATTTTTTTACCAGCTTTCCTTTTCCTGTCAGTTTATCAAATGTAAATACCGGTTTTAAATTTGGCATGTAGTTAAGAGTCGTATAATTGTGCAAATAATTTAATGTGTTTTTGAACGTGTATCAATTTAACAACAGACGCTTGTCTTTTAAATGCGTTGTCACTTTACGCAACGTATTATGTACGTCAGACGTAATTATTTAACAGAAACATAATTAAATCAATGTTATAATAATAAATAAAAGTTTACATAACGATTGCAACATACCACTGTATTAACATTTTTTAGAACGCACACGGTTCAAAACAAATGTAAATTTCTTATTTCTTTTTATAATGTTTATCAAAATTGTCCATGTAAAAATTAACATAATTCATCGTGGGTTACATTAACAATTGCGGCATTCATTGCTAAAAAATATAGTATTTTACTTTCATTTTTAATGAATAAACGTATTTTATTATCACAGTACATTTCTCGCGTGTTAAATTAATAAACAATTTATTACTTTACTCCTATTATGATAAACCAAATAACGTATTTATTTTTTGAAACAGTGTACTACTTCTAATATAAGATAAGACAACAAACACTAACATTGTAGGATATCTACTTATACAAAAGTATAATCTCCCTGATTTTTTACTACAGACTTTGTATAGTACAGCGTGCCAATCGTTTTGTAAGTTCATCACGTAAGGTGAGGAGACCGGCAGCTCGAAAGATGCAAGCGATACACGAAAATAAAAAAGCGGTCAGGCGTACGCTCCTCCCCTTCGGAAGGGCCGAGGGGGCAGGTCGCCCCGGTGAGTTCATTATTATTATGCAAATGGCCGAGGGCGGCAGGCTCGCCAGCCCTGGCCAAATGAGCTTAGGCAAATAAAATCCAATTAAAGCCCGGCGATGCTCGCCTCGGCCTCCTTCAGGAAATTGCCCTAGGCCGAGAAAACTCTGCTGAGCGATCTATTAATCCTGACGGTATTCTAATTAAACATTCACGTTCCTCGGTATAGGGGGAGGAGGAGAGGGGGGCGAGTATACCGATAGCCGCGGTACGCTGCCACTTTGTCTTGTCGCGACGGATCGGAACTACTGCGGCGAGCGTGTAAACACTGACGGGACTATTCCACTTGTCTCACTATTCGTGTATACCTACTGTATATATGTACGTCGTGATATAGTTAGGGAGTAGTTTTACGATGGTTTATACTCGTCAATAATTAAGGTACACTTGTATAAGCTTAAGCTTGGATTTAGAGCGATTTTGAACAGATTCTATTTATTGAACATTTTTATGAAGTTATTGTACGCTCACTATTCAGAAAATTTGTGAAAATGTATTATTCTATAGGATTTTTTCAATAAACTTAATTGTAAACTTTGTCATGAGATAAGAGACATAAAAATCCACTTACTTCCAATGAATTTGCACATTTTTCTGAGAATACGTTATTTGAAAAAAGAGCGTTGTGTGAGTGCTGCCTTGAATTTAACGAGAGCCAAATAGTTATTGACCGATCAAATAGTATCTTTGCTAAGACTATCTAACGCGATTATCGGATTTCTCACACTCAAACAACATAAACGCAACGTACGTAAATAGACGTCTCATACCTATTCAATCGCGAGCAAATCTCCTTCCACACATACCCAGCGAGCGATCACAGTAAACTCCCGAACGCGATCGGCTCGATTCGAGCTCCGGCATTCACAGAGCACAGCTCCCTCCCTCGCGTCTACATCCAAGCCACGCGTGCGTACGAACGCCTCTAGTATCCGTGAATGAAAATCCACGACTGCGCGAGTTTGATTCGCACGGAGCGAGAAGTCAGCGGACTCACCTGCGTTCGCCGACAGGGTTGGTGCGTTGGGCCGACGGCACGCCGCTGGGCTCCGGGGCTCGGCGAGCGGGTCCAGCACGGCGCACTGGGCGGCATCCAAGGTCGCGTCACCGTCGCCGCGGGAGGGTGCACACGCGATTTTTTCACCGGGATCACTCGCGACGGGGCGGGGGTGGCTGCCTCCGGTGGAGCTGCGGGCCGGGCGAGCGTACGGCGTCTGGCTTTCGTGGGCTGCTGCGAGCGTGGCGGGATACGAGCGACGGCTGCGCGAGTAGGCCAGAGCGCTCGCGGCGGCTGCGTGAACCGGTGTGGCGGCGGCGGCTGGTGGCGGCGCGACCGAGCCGACCGCCGTCCCCACCGACCGCCGTCGCGGGTCCGCCTCGAGAGCACCGGCCGCGGCCAATGCCGAGCCGGTGCACGCCCACGGGCCGGGACGGCGCGGCCCGAGCGCCGCGGACGCCCTCGAGCACGTGCACGCGAGAGCGCGGGTGCGGGAGCGAAGGGACGCGATGGGATCGCTGACTCTCTGGGATCAAGTAGGTT
Organism: Sycophila texana; assembly: GCA_035582955.1. NCBI lineage: Eukaryota > Metazoa > Arthropoda > Insecta > Hymenoptera > Eurytomidae > Sycophila > Sycophila texana. The sequence goes on along the minus strand of JAWWEN010000048.1, from coordinate 14,133,285 downwards.
TATCGTTTTTGCCGTTCTTTTTTTTTTTTATTTTTTTTAAATAATTTTTTGAGTTACTTGGCAAGTAGGATTTATTAAGATACTTGGGGATACGTTGCCTGAAGATATAGATTTTTTGTAATTATTTATAGTTTTTTTTTTAATACATTTAATGTGATAAAATTGAAATTTAAATCATTTTACTTTTGAATATCTATATTTTAATTATAGAAGATTTGTTTGATTAATACTCAGTAACATAGATTATTTAAAATGCAATTTCGCAAAAATATAAATATGATAATTACTAGCTACTTGCTGCGGTGAAAAAAAGATGCAAATATTTAAAATTTCCTTGTTTCAAGCGAAAATATTGTCTTTTATAGCTTTTTCGTGAAAAATTTTATTTTAATTTAAAATAAAAACATAACAAGTTTCTTAATTTTTTTTCGTAAGCGCATTGTATGTGTACGATTTTCTAAATATACATAGGATAGATTTACTTTTTACGTTATTTCTATTATCTACCTTTAGTTGCATAGGAATGGAAATTTTTATTTACAAATTTTATATAGTTGTGTCGTGTACATGTCAATCAATGTCATTGTAACTGATTTTTTATTAGAGTTGTAATTAATATTGATTGATAATGTCAAAGTCTAGAATTCAAGTTGTAATTATTCTCCAAATTAGATAAAAATGTATAAGCCTATAATGCTTATTTAATTGTTAAATATTATAAGCAACCTAATTCAGATCTGGATATTATTATCGGAAAATTTAGAGGAATTAAAAAGTATATTTGTATGCATTAAAACTAACGTCTTTTTGTATCTATAAAGTTGCGTGGTTCCCTCACAATTAGTTTTCAATATTATCATAAATGCGTAAATTTCTATTTACGTCATTTCTCTATTTTAACGCTCTGCAGTTTACTTTTCATTTATAAAAATTTCATGCAGGCAATATAATGCGAATATATGTATTATGTAAATAAAATTTTTCAAAATGTATCGAATTTAACACTGCAATGCTAAATTGCGAAACTTGTTCGCTGACATGACTTGAAAGTATAATATCGAAATGAACAAAATTACGGAAAAAAGAAATGAAATATATATTGAGAAAGGTATAATTAAAAAAAATACAGAACAAAAGAAAGAATAAATAGTTAATAAATTACTTGTTTTACGAGCTTCTCATAATGACGAAGCATCAAACTTCCGCAAGATCGTTGACCAATGCTTCGGTAATGAAGCTACCCCATGCTGGGTCTACCTATATACCTTTGACTTTGTCGGTAGAGACCTAAGGGCTCCGGCGATCCAATCATACGTACTGAATTAATCTCAGATTTCAATGATCGATTGCATGCTACTGGCTCTAATCAAAACTAGCAGTAATTTCAATTAAAACGAATAAATAATCTTCATTAATCATCATTACTAATGAAAATTCATAATACGATTATGCTCTAATTCTCTGGAACATTACGGATATTAAAAGTTCATTAACTAAAATAAGTTTCCTCAAGACCAGTCAAACATTAACTTTTACTCCTAACGATTAATGTGATTTTCCTAAATGATATAATTAAACAAACTCGTACCGAAGAATCAACACACTTTGTCACAACAATCGTTGTTTCGTAATGGATACGCTAGAATAGAAAGTATACTTAAGCATATTTTCATTCCCAGTGTGTTTTAAGAAAAAAAAATATGATAAATGCAGTTTCTTGATCTCTAGTGTAATTATAACTTCGACTGCCTCCCTAATTTCTATCAATCAATCAAATTACACAGTTTTTACGATTCTTTATATGGTTCGGACATTTCGTAGAACATTTTGAAACTTTTTGTGATGTCTGACAGGACAATAAAAACACTACACGCACATGTATATATATAAATGTATTTATTCATAGATTAGGAAATAAAAAGCACGCGCTGCGATATTGGCTTAACAACGGTTCCAGCCGATCTGGGCCTCCCGACTCTCAGAGCTCGGCGCCTGAGCTCGCTAGCTATTGATGCGCCCTCTTACCGGCGGCGCCGTACTCGCAGATACATGACACTTTTCAAATTTCAATTTAATTACACTCACTCTTTTCAAATCGTACATTTAGTGTGCCCGAATAATGTTCCATGATCCTTTAAAAAATGTTAAACATATAAATATAAGTATGTGTAAGTACATTTATGCAAATGAAAATAAAATAGGACAAGATAATTTTGTTTACACAAGTAATAAAAGTATATTATATATACCCAAGCAATTTGGTAATAAGTACAAATGAAAAGGTGTGCTTTAGTTTAAAGTGCTTACGGAGTGACGTACCAATTTCGGTTGATTGAATTATAAAGGAAAGAAAGAGAATGTGAAGTTCTCGAAAAGACAATGAGGGTGTATACGCAGGCCAACAATAGGGCAATATTCCAGTGGCGGTGTTAGGCGAGGCGGCGAAGCCGCCTTGTTCTCGCGAGTGCGGCGGCGCGCCGTTGTGCTGTTGCGAGCGTTTGAAAGGAAACGATTGCGTCATGATTATGTCATTAGCGAAAGCCACGCCCTTCTCGCTGCTACCCCATTACACTCGATCGCATGATGACGAAGATCGACGCTTCATTCTCTCTCTCTCCCACCCTCACCTTTATTGCGTTTTGTAATTTTACATCCTTTTCATTAAATATTTTTCTCTTTATTTGATCAGGTGCGCGACTGTACGGTGTAGAGTGCTAAATTTTCGTTTCCTGCTTGTTTTTAAACTTTTGAAATTTAATAGTTAATTTGGAAGTGCATAAAGTTTTCCGAAATTATATTTATAGAACATACTCTTTCGACTGTGTGTATATTTGTTTAAAATAAATTTCTATTTATTTTACGTTTGTTTGTATTGTTGATTGTTACTTTGTATAATTGCCTACTACAAATTGGCTTGTAACAAAACCTTGAAAATCAATTTCTGAAATATTTTTTTAATCATTTCAAGTGATATTTGTTGCATATTCTTGTTGATGATTCCGCGCGATTAGATGGTTGTAGATCAAGTCACTGGGTCAGTTACCTATAACTATAAGACCAAAGTTTTCAAAACCTCATTGTTCAATATTTGCTCGTACTTCAGATTGACTTATCTAATAGGATAATACCGATTAGATGAAGCACGCAGGTGAAGAGATAAAAGTTTTCCTCAATATAACAAAATTGTTTTTAATTATTCGAATGTGTAAAAAATATAACCAATTATACTACTTTATAATTATTCTAAACTTGACAGAAAATTGGTTGAAATCGATAATATATCTAAAAAATTAACTACTCATTTTTGCATAGAGTTCATAAAAAATATAATCAAACATAATATATAGTACACAAAAAATATAATCAAATGTTTAACTTACAATTGCTGAATTAATGTCGTTTTTTAATAATAGTAAAAAATTATATTTTGCACTAATAGTACACAGTTCAAATAAAAAAAAAAATCGAACGAATTAGTCCGACGTTGACAAATAGTTAGCCGAACAAACAAGCATAATTTCGAAATAAATGTAAAATCCGAATTGGATTTACCGTGCGCTAGCTGAACTAATGACTCGGGGATAAAATAATCAAAAGGAGCGATTGAATAGGATGATTGAAGTTTGGCCGATCGTTTCGGAAGATCTGACCCGACGCCGTTCATTAAGAAGGCCATTGTGCGGTAGCAGCGCCGGTTTGATTGGTTAATCTGCGCTCGACGTCAAGAAACTCCATCAAAGCCGAGCGGAGCCAAGCGAAACAGTTCAGCGGGGTGTACAGCTTTGTGGCACCGTTCGCGCGCGCGCGGCTCCTTTTTTCACTCACTCTCCTGGCGAACGGAACGAATGGAACGACGGCGCGTAAATTAGACAAGCCACGCTTCCGCCTCGCTTAAGTGCATATCCTTTCTTTCTTGTTAACCCGAGACACCGAAGGCTTCGCAAACACAAAACAGTGGAGGAAGACGGAAAACGCTGGAATTTACGGCTTCCGCTGATACAGTCTAAGTGTTCAGATAACGTGGCGCCAATGACGGATTGGGCTTACCACTTGAATTTTTCGAATTCAACACATTCATTCTTTAACTATTCTGAGCATCCTACGATGCTTCCTTTTTCGTCTTTCACCGGAATATTTTTTACAATTATTCACTTTTTACACCGACAAAAATCCTCTAGTAAATTTTACAACGGTAATAACACTCTGAGTTGGCCTTAGATTGCCAGTCTGGTAAATTTTAGTATATACTGTAGTATAGACCTACTAATATTTACAAAAAATTCTTATAATAATTATATGCCAATATGAACAGTCTCTGACAATTTTGTAATTACAATGATATATACTTTGTAGAATTTATTAGAGGATCGATACGTGCACAATAAGATAAATCAGATACGCATTTTGCGCGAAGACATTCTTTTTATCGATTGCTGATAAATAAATAATAATGCAGAAAAAATAAAAGATAGTTACAGCACGACTAATTATATGTGAAAAATTTTTTCGCCAGTAAAAATCATCATTATCACTTTAAAAGTAAACAGTGAATCACACTAACATCATAAGTGAGGAGTGCACGGTTTACTTTTCCCTCTGCAGAACAATTTACGATATGCAAAGAGTAAGCTTCATTCATAATATTTTATGTCGTCCAACTAAATTCTCAAATAAAAATTATTATCGGCAATAAAATCGTAGCACCGAGAAATCAATTAAAATTTTGAGTAAAGTGAAAATAATGAAGAAAAGAGCAAAGTCGTCGATTAATATTTACATTCATAATTACACATTTTACATTGATCATTTGTCAGAGTTTAACGAGATTGAGCCCGCAAAGCAATTACCGACCGATTGAAAGAGCGATAAAACCGAATGAATAAATCACCTCTCGACTTATTGCGCCCAATTCAAATACTTAAGACGGCCGACATCCTTCTCGCGCGCAAAAAAGTCCTTGGTGCACTTTTCGCCCAATTTTCACGCGGTTATGGCCGTCGACAAAAAAAAGGCCACATCGCCTCGATATCGTCCGACCCTCGCGGTGAAAAAAAAATCCCCCGGCGTGCGCACGTACAGACTGCACTGTGCGATCCCTCGGCCGCGGCTATATGTAGGGTTCCCTCGAAAAGTGCCCCGAGACCGATCGCTCGGCAATCTTCCTCGCCTGCGGTTTCCAGCCTCGGATCTCTAGCATCGCGCTCTCATGTTGGTTTAGCCGCATTATCGATAATTCGACAAGTGATCAGAGGCGCGCGCCCCACTTACGTCGCCATTACGTGCACTTCTCTCGCGGCCCCCACCCCCTTCGCGGTTCGTGCGCGCGAAGCGATCTAATCGCGCTCTCGCGAGCCAATCTCGTGTTTTATATATATATCGTTCTCGCGCAATGTATGCATCTCTGGTCTCTTTCTGATCGGGCGAAGAGCACGCCTCGGCCGTCTGCGATCGGCGCTCAAATTATCGATACCTCTCCTCCCGGATCGATGCGAATCAATTCCCTCCTCTCGGCTCGTATACAACGAGTCCAACGAGGGTAATCAGCTGCGTTTTTATGCGGTCCCGCGCGGGAGAAAAACCGCAGGCCCTCGCGCGGCCGGTGAAAAAAGAATTCAATTAGACGGACTCGCACCGGCAGGGTAGTCCAGGCAAATGAGGGGAGAAAAAGGCAATCGAGAAGTCGTTAGGAGGGGCCGCCCCGTGGAGGGAAGCGCTGTGTTGCGGCTTTGCAAAGAAGCTTTTCGAGTCGCGCTAGCAAGTGTCTAGACGCTATTTGGCCGTTGGCGCGTAATTGTCCACGAATGCGCGTCGTGCATTCGTGTGCGCGAAACAACTGTGTTTTCCTCCTTTTTTTTTAGTCGTCGCCGTCCTCGCGCGGCCACGCTTCGTATTTTCATTCGCGTTCTGAGCCAATGAGCCACGAGAAAATAATGAGCTTTTTCCCCGAGTCGCCGGCGAATTACTGACCATTGTGTAGAAATCAACCTAGAAAAGCTGTGGCTTCCTTTATCTCGAATTCGTGCGCAATGCCGCGCGAGCTCCTGCACTCCTGGAGAGCACTACTTTTTCGAGACGTTGGTACCGAAAGAAGTTTACGGTCTGTTATTAAAAGAAACAATGCTGCCGAACAGTAACGACAGCAAAGGGTTTTTTTTCAGCGATGCGGCTATTAAATTTTAACGGCGTAAGACTCGAGTAATGGCTATCTGCAGTGTAGTAACAAATCGAAATAATAAGAATATTAGTTTTCGTTTGCTCTTGAACAGCGGGTCGAAAGGATTAATTGCGTTAATGAATGTAATTTTTTGAAAGAGCGTTTTACAAAAAAAAAAGATGAATCTTGTTAATTATTTACTCGTTAATTTCAATTTCAAAAATTTAAATTATAAATAATGACGGTCTTTAAATATCTATTGAAAACAAAGTATCTCCAGACGTACTAATGATGTATTAAAAAAGTGATGCTCGTGCCTTAGACCATCTCTGATTTTTAATCGCGCAGCGTCATATATCTTGCAGTAAATTGGATTAATAGTTTCTTTTTTGGACTCGTAAAAAAAATGATAAAAAACTGTTGATGAACTGCAGACCTTCCTTGGAATCATTGATTAGTGCTGAGTAAAGCGTAATAACGCAAACGATTTTGTCGGAAGACCCACACAACAGCGACGAGGCTGGAAGAGCGTAAATGTCATTTAATAACAGGTCCGATCGATGCCGCCAGGAATAAAACGCTTCTCGACCCTAAATTCGAATTACAGCTATTTGCCATTTATAGAATTTCTCTCGTTCACTTTTACTACAGTCGGAAATAGAATAATTGTTTAAGTTTATAGTGTAAAAAAAGCAATATCGTTTGCCGTTTATCGGCACGCTTACCGTGGAAACTAATCCATTATATTGTTTTATCTATTATATCGCAACATTATTAAAATGCAAATAAATCATGAAAAAATAGCGTGTAGACGTTAACATCATTTATGTTTACCTTATAAAAAATATTCTTTTAATGACTTTACTATGTACATAAATAAGTGATCAGCGAACGAGCTCTAATTTTGCAGTTAAGAAAGCCCCATTTAATTTTCTCGCAAGATTTTTTCACGATATATTGTTAGTGTTAATGAATGTAAAGTAACATTGTCGAGCCAACGAAGAGTGCAAATATGTGTACGAAAGAGAAAACTTCGTTACGGGGTCTACAGTCTACTACTAGATCGTAACGCGGAATAATTTAAAAATAAAAAGGAAAAAAATTAATAAAGGAATACGGAGAAGTACGCCTACGGCAGCGTAGAAGAACTGCAAGGTGTCTCGCTCGTTGTAATTAATTAAAAATTTCTAGAGACAGAAATAATTACGGCGGCAGGTGTTGAAAGCGCGCCGAGGCGCCCGCACGACCCTGCGTCCAGAAAACCTTGAGGTTCGGTACCCCGTGGCGCGAGCTGCTCACTTCATCATCCTGAGTGGCTCTTTCCCAAACCGCTTTACCGGCTTTTCACCTTATAATCTTTTTTATGCTAAATGGATTTTTTTCATCTGCTAATGAACCTCTGCTTTGCTTTTAATATAACCTCTTTATTATCCTTTTTGCCGCTGCGACTTTATTTGTTGTTGTAATCGATATGATTATAAACGGGTAATTCTTTTACGTCATCCTTGAAAAGGAACTTTTAAAGTCTTTTCCAAGACAAACAGAAGCAGGAAAATAGTCGAAAAGTCAAATTTATACGTGGAAGTAAAAAAATGATAGAACTTGTTGGATGCGTACAACGGGGAAAAAATGAAATAAAGGAGAGGAGAAGCTATAGGGAGGCAAGTTTTGGAGAATCGAAGGACGATGAGGAGGCAAAATTCAGTGGCGTCAGTTCGACTCCTACCAATTTCACGGCGAGTTATTCGCCAGGGCGATGAAACAATGAGAAAAGCACTCTGTATAATGAACACTACGCGAACCGCTTGACCGACTACCGCTCGAATTCCTGCTCTACATTTCTATTTGTTTATTTTTCCGTATCATCCGGCGGGCCCGCGCGCGTAATTAAAAAATAAATTAAATCAAGCGTGGCCCGCCAATTTTTTATTTCGTCATTTATCCCCGCCTTTTTTCCCGCGCGCCCGGACCTCCGGCGCTCCGGCCTATTTATTTTAAATTAAACGCGATTTGCGCTCGTCGCGCGCAACACTTCGGCTTGAGGGACTCCGCTCATTCGCCCGGAAAGCCCCGGCGGACTTTCATCGGGGATTCGCCGGAACGGCATTATAACGAAGCCATTAAATCGTCCTCGCAGCGCCTCGCAACTGTTGAATAATTATAATTACCTCGCGATTTGATTCATTGTTATAAATTTCCATAAGAGAATTATTGCGCCTGGCGCGGTAAGTAACGCTCGAAAATATACATGATGATAATCGAGGATTTTATTGGCCCATAAAATATTGATTTATAAAACCCCTTGATTTACACTTTTGGCTCACTTATTCTCTCTGTATTTCTTTTATGCAAATAACGCCCCGGAGAGTCTTTTTACCTCCGATAGCCGCCGAGTCGCATCGGCCTCTGATATTAACGATCCGGCGCAATCCTCGTCAAACCATGGGATTCTAACATTTTAACGGTCACGATTCGCGCTCGTCGGCCGTAAAAAAGAATGCAAGAGAGAGAGGGAAGGAATGAACCGACGAGATCCGCGCGATAAATCACATATTAACCGGGCGACGTCCCATTGCTTTCATTAGGCGAGCCCCGTCGTCCCTATAGAAAACGCGAGCCCGTAATCGCTTTGTTTTACGACTCGTCCATTAGCTCGTTAGCGAGGCCTACCGAGTTGCAAACGTCGCTGCGCGCGTCCGCCTCCTTTACTCAGTCACCGTCGAGACGTCTCCGAAGGGGCCCGCCGCGCGACACGCCGCGTCGCGATGCTTACGCTCTCCCGGCGAACTTGCACGTTCATCGCGAATTAAATGCTTCTTGCGGCTCTCCTCGCTCGGCGGATTCGTCACCATTTCTCATGACTCGCCACAAACCACTGACACTTTGTTACATCGATATACCATTCATTAGGACTGCTATTACAATCAGTATAATCGCTTCTTTTTTTTTAAAAAACTTATAAGTATTTTAAGTTGCGCTTACTGCTCGGTCCGCGTTGTGGAGTCGCTTATCAACTTCAATCGAAAACTTTATCTCTATGGGCTATGAAATTTATAGTTATTCTGCGGGGATATTTAGATAATTTTAGTAAGTTACAATTTTAGTCGATATCAAAACAGATATAAGCAACTATCGCTGGATCTTTTTGGAAAGCTCATTCTACACATTCTGTACAGAATATATTATATTATCTTAAAGCGTAGTTGTAATTTTTAATTTTACTCGATACATACTAAGTTATCTAATATGAAAATCAGGAAAATAATGAGAAATAATCGTCGTGATTGGTGCACAGGATAATTTCAAAGCTTTAACTCACCACCGCCATTTAAAGCTGAAAATATAATGACAATATAGAATTTACGTAGAGTTTCTCGTACCGTTAATTAATAATCAATTTTTCATGCTGCAAAGTAGAAAAAATAAATTTTAAACCCGACACCGTGTAAAACAAATATCTTCGAAATTACCGGGAATCCTTGCAGAAAGTGAAAATAGCAACAATAAATAAATCCAGCCGTGGAAAAAATCCTCGTCGGTGTCCAAAGCACGCGAAAGTGAGCCGGCGAGACGGAGTAATATGCAAAAAGTACAAGCGAGAGGGTAAAAAAGAGAGAGGGAGAGGGAATCGGGCAAAAGGAGGGAAGCGGCCGGCTATTAATAAGAACGCCGCGTATCGCATTGCTGTGTTCCAGCGAATCGGATCGATTACCGATTCCCTCCGCGCGCTCTCGCTCCGTGGCAACGAAAGGAGCTAACGGCTAACGGCGACGACGTATCCCCCCTCACCCCTGGGCTCCTCTCCCCCTCCGCCTATCCCAGCCCTATCATTTCTTAAGCTGGACAGCTTAGCCCCCTCATTACGAGCAATCACACTTGATTATTTTTGTCTACAGAGTGATCGTACCACTGCCAAACATTATCCTTCGTCTTCGCTTCGTTCCGCGCGGAAGAATCGACCGAGAGCCCAGATAGCGAGCCGAGCTCGAACGTCCACTTATGAAACTCGACTCTTCTGCGGGCAGATGCAAACCATTTTATTTCGCATAACAGATGTCCTACAAAAGTTCATTTAGCCTCTTTCCTGTAGTCGTCCGTTTCCTTTTCGTCTATTTTGCTTTCCAATGCTGCTCGCGCAATTTGAAAATTCGTACATTGCAGTCTCGTTATCCCGTTTTCTTTTATTGGACTTTTCTATTTTACTATAGATACCTGGATTTTGCGACTTTCCAATTTGATTAACTTCTTCGGAAGACTGGAAACTTTTTTTTTTGAGCAAACCACAGCAATGTTTTTCACATCGATCAGTGACAAAAATAAATTTGAAGAAATCAAACAAAATGAGATTCTCGATAGAAGAAAGGAGGGAAGGGAAGGCTCGAAGTATAATTCGATGATTGGGCTGGTTATTCACGAGCGAGCGAAAGAAAAAGGAGGAGCCTGGCAGCCTCGAGGGTGCGGAGCGACGCTACGAGGCGTACGAGGCACGCACGTGCGAATTCAAATTGAAGAATTAGGCGTCGAGCGATTGCCGATCGATTGCAAAGAACATTTGCCGATTGATCGAGCAATTCTCCCGTTGAATTCCACCGCTAATGCCCCTCGCTGTCTTCTCTTATTCTGCCCGCCTGTCGACCCGAGGAATTATCCGACAAGCTATCGCCTGCGTTCCTGCAATTTCGCGAGAATTCATAAATGAAAATCGCTTTTTTCGCGCTCCCAACACTGCATTATTTTCCTGCGATAAAATTTTATACACTTTTTGTGTAATTAATTTAGCTTCAACTTCTATTGACGTCCGATTAATTTTTTTTTTTTTTTTTTTTTAAGGAAAACTGCAGCTTTTTTCCCTTATCGCGGGTAAAATCACTTTACCGACGGTTATTGCAGATATATCATCACTTAAAAAAGCTTTCAACAAAGTGTTAAAAATTTTGCTAAGAAATCGTTATATTAATTCGCGTAATTTACGACAAATCTATTATATGAAAGAAGTGAAATTCTCTTGTAATTCTTACACCATCTTATCGGCGTGAAGGATTTTATCGGATATATTATTTATTACAAATGTACGAGAAGCAACGGTTCAAGTAAGTTATATTTTATTCCTTGATAAAACTCTGACGCTGACTATAATGTAATGCCGCTGATAAATTTAATGTAATAATCATATTACAAGTATAATCAATATAATAAATTCAACTCACCCGTTGATTCATTTATACACATTTACACGCAATCTGTTTAAGAAATGTTTATTTCTATGACTTCCCAAGATAACGGCTTAACTCGGATTTTGTGAAAATTAAAATGACACTGGATAGACAAGTATTTAACAATTATTTATCTCGAATTTGCAAATTCTGTTTCTGACAATTACAATCATTTAACTTCTTGTTTTCACGAACGCTAAAAACTATTTCGAAAGCTAAATTATTAGGATGATCATCATTAGGATATCATTGCATTTTTATAAGCAAGTATAGTATACCTCATAAAATGTAAATCATACCATATATAGGAAAAAGTTAAATTTTCCGTAAAACCTCGAAATAACGACAAATTGAATTGCTTTGAAAATAGTTTGTTTCTTGCTGAAACATCAGCTGATTAGTTAAATTTAAGATTAATATTTTATTATCCGCATTAGTATTTTATACCGATATTTTAGCTATTTTTTTAAATTATCCAATTAACTAACATTTCTTTGGTTTAAATCTATCGATCTTAATAACTAGAACCCACTGAGCTATAGCAATTGAAAATGTTATATATCCGCTATTAAAACATCTCACATGCTTCAACAACCGTTACTTCAATATACCTGCATCATATTTTAATGGGTATACGAAAACACATGTTCTTATTTGATTTTGTTGCAGCCAAATAAAAATAAAATATCAATTTAAAATACCGAGGTTGTTAGCATATGAATGTGCTATAGCATATGTACCATGTACAGTATCTTGTAAACGGTCATGTAACTATAATTTATAGACGATTCTCCAGTGAAGATTTTTTTAAATCTACTAAAATTTTGGTACATAAATAAATCGTATTGTTATTTTTATACAATGCAAAATCATGCTGCAAATCATTTACCAGCAATGCAATACAGAATCAATATAACATTAAAATACTTTCGAAGAAATTAAAAAGATATATTTTCAATACATTCTAAGATAATCGAGTGCCCAGTAGCGACGGTGCATTTTACTCCTCACTTAACAAAAGACACTTTCCGAACAATGGAACGTTTACGCGGGGCATAAATTCAGAGGGCGGTTCATCGGGTATCGAATATTGAAAAATGACGTGTGGTGGCCGGAGAAAAAAATATAGCCGACGGAAAGCTGTATAACAGGCGGCTACCGTCTACGATTTTAACGAAGGAGAGCTGAGGGCGTGCTCGGGTGCACCGGCCAGTAAGCAATGTATCGAAACCTGTAATTATGAACTTTGCTTATATATACGTGTACCCCAGCGTACGTGTAACGGCCACCGCGCCAACTTCGCTCACCGTCATTCTAGATCTATTTTACCCGCTTTCCAGGATAAATTTCATTTTATTACTTTATACGCGCAAACTTTAAAAATGCCAGATTCTATTAACCTACTCTTTTGATTTTATTTTATTTTCAACTAGCTAACTGCTGATCGTTAACTTTTATTTCATAAATTATTTTCACGAACTTTTCTACTCTGCTCTTTAAGTATATGTACTCAAAGTATTTTAAAGGAAATACTGGAGAAATAATAAGAGTATTAATAAGTGCTGAAATATTTACAAAATTGTAGATTATTGTAACGATCAAACAGCTAGATATGAAATTTTTTTGAAAGGTAGATTTTTTTGTGTATTTGCTTACGTAAAACGAATATAAACAAACTTAGAAATTATTATTATAATAAATTAAAAAAAAGGAAGTCTAAAATTATGTTTTAGGAAGCTAAGTGCCAATCTATTGGCAGTGGTTTTTTTCTTAATATATCAAAATAGTTTTGCACTTGAGCAAAAGCTTACTTAACGTCAAACAGATTTCTAGTTCATGTATCACCGATATTAATAAGGATAAACGTCTACAGCAGCATCAATTACGCCATAAGAAAAAAAAAACAGAAATTCAAACTATACATTTTAAATGGCTGCATGCATGTTTCAGTATGCGGGTACTTATCAAAACGGGAAGGGGCTGCATAATGTCAGGTGTGTCTCATTAAAAAGGGTTAAAAAAATTAAATAGCAATAATTTAGATTTCCGAGAGAAGCAGAAAAACGCACGTGTAATTGAAGTCGTAAGGGAAGACAGGGTGCGGAAGGGCTAGGGGATCGATAAGCCCGATCGGCGGGTCCCGGAGTCATTCGAGTTGCTTGGATCGAAATCGCGAGAGGCGCTGGGGCAAAACACCTGCGCCGCTTAGCCGCGAGCGCACGTGGCCTGGCGGCGCGAGGTAATAAGCCGCGGAGCAGGGCTTAGCTCTTGTTTTGATAAACAGCCGACGAGCGCCTTCCACATCCCGTACCAATTTACGCCGCTCGCTTAATGCATTGCACGTGTTTTCTACGCTTTTTCCACGCCAGGAAGCAGCTCGGCCAAAGGACAAAGACGCGCATCGCCTTTTTGACGCGCGCAAAGCGGAAGTCGAAACTTTTTCGACAAGTGATTAGTGTGGGAAAACACTGGCGCGCTATTAAGCCGAGCCCGAACACTTGACCCGTTGATTAATTACTCCCTCGTCTATTTTGCTTTGTCTTTGTCTAAATTTTCACCTGCTCATCCTACATCTTTCCATTAAGAAACATTCAATTTGGGGTCGATGATTTTGTGTACTATATTTCGTTTTACGCGTGTTAATCAATATCAAGAGTATAATTAGATACAAATTTATAATATATAGATAGTTGAAAAAGTGGAAATGAGAAAATAAATAGTGTAAAAGTTGAGAGGAAACACTGGAAGGTATTAACTGTAAACGTCGTAGTAGCATTGCATCGTGGGAGAGAGGAGAAGAGAGGAAGTCTTGAAGGTGGTCGATTTTTGAGAATCATTGACAAGGGAGTCCACCGCCAATTGGGCATTCCTCCCTGGACCTCGCGATTCTGCGGTTAATGACAATACCCTTGCGTCGGGAGACGCGAGCGCACAAAACAAGAGTCCGACCGGAAACCGCCAGCATCTAATTTTGCGATATAAAAAGAGGGCCGGGATGCCGCGCGAAATTCAGCCGATCCGTCCCTCCCTGATTTGCTCCATTTTTATACCAAATTAGTGCGCCGCGACAGTTTTTATTCAATTATTTATTTCCCGAATATATATTCACTTAATGACTCGGGGCATTTGCAATTTTTAAATTATCTTTACTATTAATTATTAAAGTCAAAGGTTTTCGTTAAATATTGAATCAAAACTAAAACGACGGCAAACAAAATTACGAAATTTGCAAGTATAAAGTACGATAGAAGCGTGGCGTTGCTAATGGCGGAAACCGGTATTATTTAATGATAATTCATCATGATAATAAGCCAATCGACCATTAAATATTACGTTTTACATTGAAGTAGATGCTTGCATGCAACAATCAAAGGATCGAATATAATAAGCGCCATTAATCCAGAGTCGCTCCTTCACAAGCGAATGAATTTTCTGCTCCAATACTTCATATACCTATTCATCAGAGGGTATTTCGCATGTGTAATTTGCCAGGCGTAGCTCGTAATTGAAGATATTGCCAATCCGTAAACACGAGCAACTAATTACGCCTTACTTTCTCGGTGTCTTTCTGCATTTCCGCTCGGGGGACCCTTTTTTTCTCGCGGTCTCTTTTCTGGCCGCGTTCGCCGAGCGCATTAAAGTACCACATTGGCCATCGGAGGAAACGCGCCGCTTTTTAATTTTTTTTTTATGCCGACCCACCCTGAGAGAGAGAGGCGCAATCAAGAGTCGTGGAAAGGACGGAAATGAGCAAGTGTCACGAAATCGGATATTGCAACCTCGCTCCAACAGCTACCTGCCGCCATTACGTAATTCGGAGAATAAACGATTTTTAATTGAACTTATTATTTTTTACACCAACCATTAATCTGCGGGTAATTCACTCTACTTTTCTTCATTATAAGACTCGTGCCACTTTTTTCATCCAAATCGAAACGTACTGAAATTAGGCCAACTTCCACGTAGAATAACGACGTACAGAAATAACGTGTCTATTCAGGCAATCCAAATTAAGAAATAAAGCATTTCAAATGTTCAATCAGTTTAAATTGAAAACAAATATCTGAAGTTTTGAAAAAAGCAAGAAATAGAGTGCCTAACAAGATAAAAAAAGTAACTGTGCAATCACTTTTTAATCAATGAAAACAAAAAAACAATTATTATTTTAATATAAATTGCTTATTGAATCTTCATATCTTTACACGGACATTGAAAGCCCACCGATCCTTCAACACTTATTACACTTTATGTGTACTTATTTTAATTAAAACGCGCTACACGTCGCTTGGGACTAGATGCAGTGCATAATATTACCATGTAGATACATTTATTGTCAAGATCTGCTGCCTCAGTTTATTAGCTACCTGCTGAAGGTAACTTAATTAGGTTTTAACCTTACATAGGTATCTAGCTATTAAAGTGCTTTATCGCATAGCTAATTCTAAAAATCACGTGATTTTTTTGTTAACCACTACGTCTAATTTAAATTAATTAAAATTGTTTAAACAATTCAAATTATATTACAATGAATAATATTCCTCGATTTAAATAATTGTCATCAAAATAATTCTCAATCTAAATTTTTGATTGAACTTCTACGCTTTATAGATTACGCATTTAATTATTACAAAAAAGATAAAACCAAAAAAAATTTTAATATATCTTAATGAAAAAAAAAAACCTTTACAGTTCACTTTATTCAAACTGATCTCATGACAACCGCTTAAAAAAGCGCTGAAAAAAGTAAATTTTTTGCCTCGGGTTATATAGACGAAAAGTTAATTAAAAAAGACGTCGAGTTTAGAGAAAGGTAAAACCCATCTTATATAGACGAATCGTGCAAGAGTGACGCGGTCAGTAACACAGCTGCAAGGTTGTACAACGGAGGCGATTACTGAAGCAAGGAAGCAAGGAATGCTATCGAGCGTGAAAAAAAAAAGTTTGTCTTCCAATCTGTGAATTAGTGACGGTGAGGCCGGCAAGGGGTTGAAAAAGGCAAGGAAAAGACAGCAAAAAAGGAGGGACAAAAATGCTGAGGCGAGCGGACGGGCATGAACCCAGCTAATAGCGTTAATTCCTCAACGAGTCGAATTTCGAGTAGCGACCGCCGGCTCTACCTCGATTTTCACGCTATTGTTCGGCGTCTATACGGACGCTTGAATAGCTCCTGACAGGATCACGGACCTCGCGTACACAATCAAAGTGAAGACGTCGAGTCGGTCAGTGACGTTCGTTCGTCATGCTACCTGCTGCTGCGTATACGTGCACGCATTAACTGCGTTAAATACACTTTGGCTTTGTGTTCGAAACTTTTTATCGTTAAGTCGCATACAAATTCTGAATAAAAATTTTAATTTAGTATTATAAATATAGCTTTTTCTTTCTACATTTTAAGTACTAAAGGAATACTTAATTTTCTTACAGTAGGATTGAAATTTTTTTATAAAAAAGTATGCCTAATTACCTACGTCATTTTAATTTACACCTTTCTAACAAGCGAGTGTTTTGGCTCCTCTATAACAATATCCGGCGCGTCTTTTGTATCACAATAATACAATGGTAATAAACCACCTAAAACCTCCTCCTTAAGCTTATCAAAGCAATTAAAATGTACTTAGTCCTCCGAATCTCTTCCACGCGTTTGACTGTCGAAAGAAGAAAGTAATTATCCACAAGAGCGACCAGCTTCATTATTCAAAGGAGAAAATTGTCACGTTGAGCGCGGAAAGGGACTCGAGAACTCCTACGAATTTCCGGGCCGAAGCTCTGGGCGTAATTATTAATCTCCGAAATGTAAACGAAACTAGCAATCATGTACAGCTCGGATAAGATTATCTCGGCAATGAATCGCTCGCACGCCGGGACGATTGCTTTGAGAATCCCGCGACTTTCCCTGGAGGTGCACGGTCCCGAAATTTTACGCTTTCCGAGATTCACCGAGCTCATTTCCATTCGCGCGGTCGTCCTGATAATTAGTCGCGCTTTTAAGGCAATCAGCGGCTCGAAATTGCTTCGTTCACACCTTCGTCACGCAAATGTCTTTGAGTTACTATAATAAATGCGCTCGCAGTCTATTTGTTTTATGAACTGGATGCTACAATTATACTGCTTTCAGTCGAGGTGCTTTTTATACCTGAAAAATAGTGTGAGCACAAGTTTGGTCGCCTCGTGCCTCTCGTGGTTTCGGTGGTACAAACAGTAAATAGTATAGATTTTGGTATGCTTACCTTGAGGTGTATGTCAATTTAAAATTGACACTTTAATTTTATTAAATTGACGATAATCATTTTGAGGATTTATAATACTTTTAATTATTTTGAGGTATAATATAATAGTATTATTTAAAGACCTTTATCCGTAGCGACTTTTCAAAGAATTTTCCTACAGTAACGTAAAAGCTTTCATTTGTAGAATCATTGTTTAAAAATGTTGGCAGTTTAATTCTTGTTGAATTCAGTATTTTTCAATGTTTTCATTTTATTTATAGATGCTACTCGATTATAAAATCAACATTCTTGAGCAAATGTAAATATTTCTCGGTCACATTTATAGTAGCCATAAAGAATAAATAGCAATGAGACACCATGTCATGAAAAACATAAAAATATTCTCATAAAATTCTTTTATTATGTTAAAAAAAATTTATTATGCCATCACATATGAATATGCGTCTAAAAATAAGTTACATGCTGTACCGACTCTTAGTTTAAAATGTCGTTCGGTTTGAATCGTCAATATTTTTAAATCCTCTCAATAAAAGATGAAATAAAAATTTTGCAACGGAGTAAAAATTGTTAAAAAAAATGTGTTGAATTAATAAAATAAATAAACTACTTTTCGCTTCAATTTAAAACATATTAAAGCAGATAAATAAACTTTATGACCGCAATATTGACAATCTTAATCAGATCGTAAAACTTAAAAGAAATCCTTCTGTGTAAAATACGTTTCCCGGAGGTGAGGTACTCTCCTCGTTAGGGCCTGTAGATATAATTTAACGGAAAAAGCAAGAATTACTACACTTTAAGTGTAGTCATGATACTTGTAATCATTAGATCTTGATAACGAAAATCATCAAAAAAAATTATATTTTCCAAAGGTAGCATTACGACCAGTAGGTATCTAATAACATTTAATTGTCTTTTACGACATCCCTATTCTGCCAGTGATTCTAATTACAATTGCCATGTTGTTGCAGCATTGTGACAGGCATCGTAAGAACATAACGAGAGCCAAAGTCATGCTCGAATCTGTCAAACAGAGCATTTTCTGAACTATAAAATCCTACAGTGATAAGTATTGTAAAGTAAATTAAACGCATAAATTTTCTCAAAAATATCCACTTGGCAAAAGTCCAATCAGAGACGTAGTTACTAAAATTAAGAATTTCTAAAAATACTGTTCTTTTATAACTGTACATAATAATAATAATAATAATGTGTATACCTTAAGCAAGTGCAATTTCCGTTTGTTTATTCGATTCATCAGACAGAGTGTTATCTTATCCGACCAAGAAAAAAGAATCAAAATTCTATTTACATTCAACTTACTGTACAAGTATAACAATTTGACTTAATTCTGACGCATGCAGACGGAAACAAGTGCAAACACACTAATTAAATTTTTATCACACCTGCATACAGTCACGTATTCTAAAAAATACTCATATTTACAGTGATTCACTTATTAAACATGTCAGCGGACGCGCTTATAACCAGCTATTTTTTTTTTTTTTTTTTTTTTTTTTTTTAATACTTTATATAAATTTTAATCGAATGAAACGAGTAGGCTAGAAAATAATCTATAACTTCCAAAGTTCCATCGCGGCACTTCACAGCCGGTTACGCTCTGCAAGCGGAAAAAGCAACCCATATATATATACGTAATAAGCGAGCCGGTAAGATTACACGGCGCGCCTCGTCGTCCCACGTTCCAGGAGGCGAAAATTTTCGGGCGAGCGTTAAACGGCCGCGGGTGGAGGGCACAGAATGACAGCGTACAGGGACAAGGAGATGGGCGAGAGGAGCGGGCGGCCTAATGCGTATATAATTGCAGCGCGAGCGGCGCGCTATATACACGTTCGTATATAGGAAGGTGGGCCCGCTGCCCGCGTATAGTTCTACTATCGGCCAGATCGGCCACAGATACCGCGTGAATCGAGGGAATAAAGCTACCTCCCGTACACACGGGGGCCGCGCGCATAAAACTCGCGTTATTACTCGCAGGCACGAGAGCATGACGAACGAAAAAAAAAAAACAGGAGAAAAATAAAACAACGAGCGAAGCGATCCTCCGGGGCCACGGCAACGTCGCTCGTGCCTTACACACGCCCCCTCCTATCCGAACGATTCTCGGAATTTATTATTGCGGTATCAGCTAGTGCGATTCTTCAATTAGCTCGATCATCGTGTACGCTTAGGGGAATTTATTCAGCGCCTGCATTGTTGCTGCCGCGAAGCACTTCGAGCAGCTCCATTGCGCGCCTCGAGCTTGTATCGCTTCACACTTCGCGGTCTTCACTTCTGCGCGCCGCAGTCTTGATAAACCTTCCATATTCCACTGTGCACGATCTGCCTGTTTCTTCTTCATCCTTTTTTGAGTCGCCGTGATGAAAAATATATTTATCGTTGGCATAATCTGCGCGCACGAATTTTATTAATGGCTTCATTTTAATAAAGTATTTTTCGAGAGCCTTGTATATAGAATCTATTTTTCTTCGGGGGTTCTTCGCTCTTCTAAAAAAGGCCATTATGCAGATGAGAGAGGCGTCATCGAACTCGACTTGTATCATTATGTTCTGTTCATTCAATTTTTTAGTGTTGGGCAAGATAAAATATATACTGTATATCTTTCGTATCCAGTACTTTGTCGCCTGCACCTATACAATTTTCATATTTATTTGAGTTATTCTGTACAAAACTTAAAGTGGTTAATATTCAAAAAGTTGAATTTTAGTTACCTTTTAAAGTTGAATAAGTGAGATATCGCTTAATATAAGTGTATGTAGTCTTATTCCTCTTAAAAAAGTCTTTAATAATTGATGAAATCAGGAGGGGAGATGAATATTTACTTACACCGAAAAAAATAAAAAGTAGTTCTTACTGTTTGCACAGTAGATTTAACTGTAAAATTCAAAGTAAATTTAACTTTCTGAATTTTCAGTAGAATCTGCTTTACAGAACTGTCAAAGCTACTTTTCTGCAAAGTAGAATCTACTTTTCTGTAAAGTAATATTTACTTTATGGTTGGGAAGTAAACTGTTATTTCTACTGTACAAAATGTTAATTTTACTGATTTTACAAAGCAGTATCTACTTTTTCTAGTTTAGCAGATATTACTGCTGTGAAACAGCAAGAATTACTTTTTTTGCCCAGCGGGGCTAAAATGCCACTTTTACTCCCGCCCCCGCTTCGAAAAAGTCGCATTTTCGCCCTCGCTAGACAAAAAAATTACGTATGGACCACGGGAGTAAGTAAAGAACGCCTCAGATCGCATGTTTGACGCCCTCGCCTTCGGCTCGGGTGGTCAATTCCATGCGATCTGCGACATTCTTTACTTTTACTCCCTTGGTGCATAAATAACTATTTTTTTTTTCGGTGTACTAGTGAAATTTCACTTAGACATTTACGATAGTAAATAACAACAGAATTTACTTTTTCTTAATCTCATAGTCAGATTGGAATATCGTAAAGCTACTGAATGTAAAATAAAAAATAATTAGCGCGATCCTTCGACTGTACGCGAATACCACAAACAGGTACGAATGACACGATCGCCAATAAGAGTAAGATCCGGCTATCTCGCTAAAAGTTATCAAAAGCCCCAAGGCTGCAAGGCTTGCTTGGCTCCGCCGCGGAGAAAGCCGTCGGGGCATAATAAACGGAGATTGAATATCTGCAAACTCGGCGGCGCGTTTCGTGTGCGCCGCGCGCGAGCAGCTCGCGTGCCCCGTCCGTGTGATGTATGCTAATTGCAATTACATCGAGTGCTCGGGGCAACTTTCCGCTAACTCGGTAAACTCGAAGTCAGCCTTAGGTGGCGCTCGGCACGCACTTGACGAGCCGTTAAATCATCGGTCTTCCGAGAAGCCCGTTGGGAGATCGCCGATCCTCGATATAGGCATAAGCGTTGCGATAACGCGACCGCGATTACGTCAAACGACTGCACTCCTTCGGGTGAATCACCCCCGCTTATCGACGTCAGGACAAAAGCTCGCTGTTTGCTCGCTAAATAATACGAGGTGGTACGATTGGACCCGGGCATCCCACGTATTATTTTTAGAACGCGCACCGACCGGCGGCCACGTAACGGTGCACCTTCGTGTGTGTATATAGTAAGTACACATATGTATATACGCTATTTACTACAGCGGCCGGGAGAACCCGATTTTCGTCCGCCGTGGTGTACAGGAGAAGCGACGGAAAAAGTTCGGGCTAACGAGTCTGCGATTTCTTGCGGAGGCCCCGGCGCTTTTCCCGATAAAATTAAAATCAGTTACGCCGCGACGAGTTTTTTGCGCAATGTCACTATATATACTGGCGCGCATAATGAAGTCCATTAGGGCGCCGCTTCAGGGCTCCGATATTGCTCTCTCTCGGGCAAATTTTAATAATTCCCGGACGTAATGGAGGCGCTCGCCGCCGGTACATCGTGATCAATTTGTCGAGCGGCGTAATCCCTAATCAGGCGAGCGGCGGCAAGTTGTGATTAAAATTACCGAGCGACCCTGCGTTATTCTAGGTGCAACTCTCTCTCCCGCGAGCAGCGCATACGCGATACTGCACCTATATAGTACCGGGCGATTTTCGCTAATTATCCGCTGCGCGCCGGCTATCTCTTACAATTGCCATCCATCAAGGAGGCACGGTGGTGATCAGCGAGTCAGCGCCGCGGTAATAGCACCGACGAGGCGTTTAACGAGACCAAAGGTCGATGAGGGGGGGAGAGGGGGCATCGAGGAGCTCGGGTGGCTTTGTCAATCGCTGGCTGCCTAACGAGTGTACGGCGCGGCGCGGCTAGTCGAACTTTTTTATCTGCGCAATTCGAGGATGATTTATTTGCCCCCGAGCGCCGGGGAGATGGACGAGGTTGCGCGTGCGCGCGTTCCGGGACTCGATGCGCCGACAAACCGCAGCTAATGCAAATTACTTTTCTACTTAATTTCATCAAGTCCTCTCCTATCTAAGCCCGGAGCCTCTCTCTGTCTCTTTCTCTTTCTCTCGTCTAACTGCTGATTTACTGTCGATCCTCGTTAAGACGTTTCAACCGTGAAACCGCTGGTTGTTAGCGATTTTTATTGCCTCCTTGATTTTCATTGATTTATTCTACGCTGCAATTTGTGCTTCTATCAACTGCTTTAAAACTTTGATATTTCTCGTCTTTTTTTTTCTCTTCATTTTATTACGCGGCGTAATCGCCTGGTTGCGCGACTTGGCGCTTAGTACACTTTTTAGCGGTCTGGAATTAAATTAACTCTCAGTAAATGCTCGAAAACATAACTTTTAAAATTATGGTATTTTTATGAAATATCTTTGCCGTAAAAAATTGATAGTCTTTTATTTTAGCGTTGATTTTAGAAGATATAGCTGAAACTCGCTTCTCCAATTAATAATGCTACATAAGAATTTTCTCCAATTTTATTAGCGAATCGGATGATACTTTTGCTCCGGATTCCACTAAAAGCGTCAGCCGGCAGATTTCTCACTGACGTTATTGTAGCATCGCAATAGTTTTTAATTAAGAAAAAATGTTTTTGTTTAACAGCAACGTGCAATCAATTTTTATGGAGCTAAAAAAAAGGGTCATTGCAGAAAGAGAAAACACAATTTTATTTAAGCGACATTTTTTTTTATTATCCGCTAAACAAATAGCCGATATACGAGTGCATTATATGATGAAATGGATTAATCGAGATTTTCCGCTATCGTAACAGCGTACCGGCGTTTTATTGAGCGTAGGGATAATAAAATATGGCCGGGTAATCCACGGACATGCACGTACGGGTACGGCACCGCGCGCTGCTCGGTCCGGCTAACCTGAAAACTCAGCGCAGAAATTACGAGCGAGTCGCGCGCGTTCGCATTACAATGCTCGGTGTGCCCGATCGCTATCTGACACAATTATTGCCCTCGATCACTCAGATAAGCGACTTACATTACACAAGTCGCACTTTGCCCCCCGACCACAATTTTTATTACTTAGTCTTTTCATTCGCCGGCTCTTGTTTCATGATACACGCACGGGCCTTAACTGTCGCATTGTTTTCGATCGACCGACCAACTCGTTAGGCAACAATAGAAAATTTCATTCCTAATTTAATAATGAAGCAGGTGCGAGCAATCGCTCATTCGATCAGCGACCTTCACATATACGTGCCACATCGCGAAATGCGATCAGTGCTCAATGTTTTTTAATAAACAAAAGTGCTGCTCATTTCGTCAGGCCATCTATTTTTTTAGCTTTTCCCGGGATTGAGCTTTCAATTTATAAATAGACGATTAGAATGTATTTTTAGTCGTCGTTGATATTGGAAACTTTCCCATAGAATATCTTATACTATAATGCACTTAATTATTTTACTTCTCTTTTATATATAGTGTTATTCCTTGATATCTTTAACGAAGATGAACACTTCTCTTTTCAATTGAAGACTTTTTAAGGAAAAAGGACACTTCTTGAGAATATTTTAAATGTGAGTAGTGCCCCTTTTTCTTAGAAGTCTTCAATACTATATTACTAACTTTTTCACAGTATTAAAGAAATTGCATTGTGCGACCGTCATTTCCATTCGATGGAAAGCA
This sequence comes from Sycophila texana, assembly GCA_035582955.1. Taxonomy (NCBI): domain Eukaryota; kingdom Metazoa; phylum Arthropoda; class Insecta; order Hymenoptera; family Eurytomidae; genus Sycophila; species Sycophila texana. The sequence continues at coordinate 14,109,118 of JAWWEN010000048.1, read as the reverse complement.
ACAAAATCAATCGAATTCTGAACAAAAGTACATATTTTTATAGAAAAGTTACAAAAAAACGGATCTTGAATATAAAACGAGATATAAAGTAAGAAAATCGGCACGAGATAATGGAAGAAGCAGTTTCTTCTTCGATAAAAGTAAGGAAAAGTTGACAGAGTGACACTATCTTCGGTCAATTAGGAATTCTCCGAGCTGTGACAATTTGCCCGATGCGAGAAAGAGAATTAAGGAGTCAGTCGCAGAAAGACTGCGGGGGGCTATCATGGTCGGCGTGCTCATTTGTTTGCCGCGATAAGCGAGGATTCAAGCTCGTCCTTTCTCCTTTTCTTCTCTCAACCGGCTGCTCTCTGTCTTGCCAGGCGTTCGATTCGTCCAATAAGGCGGCCACTTAAATGCCTAAATGGACCGGACTTTATGCTCGGAGATAATTTCGTAATGATTTATAACTCCTTTCCTTTTTTCCACGGCTAAAGACTCCACGCTGACGGCGAGCGCTAACCGAATATTTTCACCTTTTCTCATTCGTCGAGCCGCCTTTAACCGCATAATGTCCGGGAAGAATGTGCAGAATGTAACGTTTTAATATCTGAAATACAAGCCGAGATCAGTTTACTGTCGCATACCCGGTACTTGATCTTAAATGTTTTCCCATTTTAGTTTGGCAGTAGTTATAGGATACTATATCCTCTGAGCTTCAATACGAGCATACCATTTATATATTTTGAAAGTACCGAGTTGTACCCGTGAGATACAAATTTTAATTGAGAACACTTCCGTCTTTCCGCTCTTCTTTGTAAAATTGCGCTACGTCACCTAACGGCGCTCCTGCAATTTGTCCGCGTATTCGTTAACAGTACTAAAAAAAAAATTGATATTGTGTAATCCGTCATAAGAAGCCTGAATTAATTAACAATTTTCCAATCAAGTATATCTAAAAATGTATTACAAATTGCCACTCCCTAAAGAGAGGAATCGGGAAGAAAAACCAGGTGCGTTCGAGCAGGCCTAAAAAAAAAAAGAACAAGTAAAAGATGTTCGCAGACCTGTTATTTCACCTATTCCAACAATCGTCGATCAAAAAGAAAAGAAACTTTTTTTCAAGCAAACAAGCGGCATGGAGTTTCATTGAAAACGCACATAAATAAGTCGACTGGGGGCTTAAATCCGAGCCAAGTGGTGGTGGGCAAAAAAGCTTTAGCCGAATCATGGGAAAGCGGTGGCAAGAAGGTCGCAATCAGTGTGGAGCGTAAGAAAAAGAAACGTGTACCGGCGGGCGGCCCAATCAATTTCTCCGGACGCCATTGGTATTCCAATCGCGTCCCTCGTTCGCCGACGGAACCGAGCGTGGAATTCGCGGATCTCGCCGTGGCCGATTCGCCCGGCCTCACCGAGCAATTACTCTTAATTGACCTGCACCTCAAAACTCATCGGAACTAACTCATAATGCTCCTTTATAGTTCTTGCTCGATTTGCCGAGCGGGGAATAAATTTTCACTTTTCGATCGAGCGCCTACTTTTTCTACGGCTAAAGATTCAGCGCTGGTATCGTGTGAAATTTCTTAATTAAAACTCTTGTCCGATTTGTACCGCATTACTTATGGTTATGACCGGTTTACTTACAATATTCTATCTTTTTTTTTCTTTTTTTTTACACGCGCGTTTATGATTGTTTATATGCACGAAGAAAAAATCTCTATATACTAAAGGTTGGTAGACAATTTTAACTTCCTCGAAGATTAACATTATTAGAAAAATTGCAATAGTTTCTTGTAAAAGTTATTTATTAGTTTCTTTAAAAAGTTACTGTAAATAAATAATTATATAATACAATAATTACAACTTTTATTGTAGTTCTTGTAAATTTTATAGAAAGTATTGAATTTTTCCAATAATGTCAGTCTTTGAGAATATTCAAATTGACTATTCCGATTTTTAGTAGATCTTTTTCTTCGTAAATAAATACTTGAACAGTAATTAATTTCCTTGAATAATAAAATATTTCTAAAATCGTTACTAAAGTTCTTTTTAAAATTATTTACTATATTATTTTTTAACTAGGTGCCGTCACCTTTTTCAAGCAGGAAAAGAGTGTGTAAACAATAATATTTCCTCATATAATTGAATAATTGGTTTGTAAAGGTAATTTGCAGCGGTAAAATGTCGAGCAGCCTTCGTATGTAATTTCTTAATTGCTTTAGTACATAAAACAAATAGAAATGTCATTTTTTTTTTAAAAGAGTTTTAGAAAAAAAAGCAATTTAATTTCTTCACCGAAAAGATGCTGCAGGGAGAAAAAGGCTTCCGCTAGCTTCGAGGTTTTTCTATGAAGTTAGTTTAAATCAAAGTACAAATTAGAGTATACAAGATGTACTATTATGTAAAACGGTATGGTCTTATAATAAGCAAAGTCACTAAGGCTGCCGATATCGAAGAGTCATAGTCGGTTAATTAAGGCGGAGTGCGAACCGACACAAAAAGAAGTGATTCTTATGGCTTTCGTTAACTTAAATCACTTTTTGCTCCATTTTATCCCCGGGGTATCCGTATACAAAATAAATTATCCTTTTTTTATTAAGTGAGTTCATAATTTAGTGCGAATAACAAATAACTGGATATTTTTTTTCTCGACACTAATTGCTTACGCAAATCTAAATTATCAGTAATTTAATGGTATAAAAAAATATTCAAAATTTTAAAAACAAATTACTCTTGGTTTACCTCTAAGTTATTAAACAAGTAATTATAAATAGCAGTAACGAAACAGAGGAGATAATGTTCTGTTATTATAGTGTCCGGGTAGGCAGGTACTTTAATGAATTAAATTATAAAGGAAAGTTTCGTTTAATAAATTATAACAATTGATAAATACTAGACTTAATATTAATTTTCCTATCTCAAAATAAATAAGATCTATCTTTTTGACACTTCCTCGTTTTTAGTTGTCTCAAACTTGCTACTTTATTTACTTAATTGCTTGCATAACATGAATTTATAAAAGTTGATTTTCACGTTGTCATTTATTTTATCATAATTAAATATTTTACAGTAATCAATTTGTTATATAATAATTGATAAAATCGCAATTCTAACAATGATTCTCTTAAAAATTACATAATTAGCAGTTCAATTTTAAATTGTAATCAAGCTACATCAATTTAATTATTCTTTCAATAATTAGTCGGCATAAATATTCTAAGAAATCATCAAATGAAATTGAGATATATTATATAAAACTATAATAATAATGCATACAGGACAAATGTACACCAGTGTTAAAGCTGAGGAGGTTATTAATTACAAGAGCAAGGTAAAGACTTCCTCCTAAAAGCGATTACGTAAAGTGTTACATTATACTTGTCATGTGCCCAGTACATTCGACCGAGGATGACGAAGGGTATTTTTCTAAAGGGTAAATGCGTAATTTGTTTGAACGCTCTAATTGTTCGATATATACGAGACGATTATGCATCGTCAGGTCAGTTATTTATCAGAGCTATAGATAAAACCGCCAAAAGAGTAAGTGCAGTAATAAATAATATAATAAACAATATTTAAAGTATAAAATCAATCAAAAACAAGGCACTCATTAATTTTTTTAAATTAACACTTTCCATGTTATATATTTTCTAAATCAATCGATATATAAAATCAATATCAAAGTGAAAAGTTGTCTTAACGCTTTTTAAGGTTCAATTTGTAACACAATCGTTCCATTGGTCAAAACGAAGTCAGTGATCGTAGGAAAAAAGTATAACACCCACATTGATTATCAATTAAATACTCATAGGTTATTCTATATAAATTAAAACAATCACATGCATAAGGAATACATTAGTTTCCTTAGTGAACTTTGGTTATTTAAAATACAAGAGATACAAGAAAAAGTGAGATTTTCGACAGGTGCTATCGGAATTATTAATAATGTGCTTACGCTATAGGCTTAAAAAAGGCAAAAGTGATATGCAAGAGAACGCGGCAAGAATTAAGGAAGAGTGAAAAGGAGAGAGCAGAGGGAAGAGGAAGAAAGAGAGAGAAGTAAGCTGCGACGCTTGACTCGGCTTTCGATAAGGGTGTGAGTGCTGGAAAGCTACAATTCACTATATAAGGCATCTCAATGTTTCTCGTGTCGTTGATAGGAAATTAATCACGCAAAATAGGTTCTGGGAAACCATTAAGCCCGGCGTATAGCGCCCACCGCGAAATCGTGTACATATATAACACACGGAGCCGGAGTGTGCATTATTATTGCCCATTTACCGATATCGTCATTACCAGCTTTAATTTGAGAAACTGTAGCCGTCGCCGCACGTTATTTTCTCCCGCGGTCCTGTCTTTCGCGCTTCACTGCAGGGCTCGCCCAATTTGTATCTCCTATTCTCAAGATTTACGCTCGCTGCTGCGATTAAAGTCTCGTGGATACTTTAAGTCAAATAGTTTTATATTCAATTAGAGACTGAAATCACGAACATCTCAGAGAATGAGATTCTTTAAGAAAAAAGCAGACGGCAGACTCATCCGATACTGCCACCAATAGCCGTTGACTCACTCGTGAAACACGAAAGATATCCACGTTTTCGACGTTCTTAGTCAGAACAAGAATGTGTTTCTAAATTTTCTCGGGATAACGATTTTTTTTCATCGCTGACAGTCTCTGACTTCACCCGCATTTTCTTTCTTCTTAAGTAAGCAGAGTGGAATTGGTCTTTCGATTATAAAATTATTTATGACATATACTGTTGTTATCTACAATTCCAACATTTTCATTAGTGAATTCTAATTTTTTGCACTCATAACATAAAACAACTTTCCTAGAAAAAAGCACTTATCATCGCCAGATAAGATAATCAATTGAAGTCTAAATTTTAAAAACTACTTAATTATTGAGAGCTTGAAAAATAGATATTACTAATGATGGCTTATCGAGATTTATCTGTTAAAATTAATGCTCGTTATCATTTCATTTATATTATCAATTTATTATCAGTTAGAAAAGGCATAGAAAATTTAGATTAAATGTTTATTCAGAATACTATACACTCAAGGTAAATGAATTTTTTCATATAGATATCACTTCTTATTTTGGAATCAGATATTGATGAAACATTGGCAATCGACAGACACCTGTACGATTATATAAGATAATCAAGAGGGCAGGATTTTTGCAGGGCCGGGAAGCAGTCTCGACGCGGAAGTACAAGCGACGCGAGAAGTCAGTGACAGCGTGAAAGGAGAAAAAAAAGGTCGAAGCCAGCCGAAAAAGTGTTGTATTGAGGCCGCAAGCCGACTCCTCCGTCGAGAAGACAGCTCTTTTTCGCTCTATTCACGCGCGTCGCCGCTGAGGCGAATCGAGTATTTGACTTGTCGCAGCGACGACATTTTCTTGCCCGTACACTGGGATCATTAACCGTGTTCAACGAAATTTTGCCGCAAATACGCTAGTTAAACAAGACGCGAGGGTAAGAAAGCAATCCTACCAATTCTAGAGCGATCTCTTTTTACCCGACTCGTCACTGACGTTGCTTTACAGTTACACTTCACTTCTATTATACTTTACAATTGACATTTTGTTTTTTATTTCTTGTTTGCGAATGTTTAGAGGATTCCTTGCTAAAGGAAACGTGGAGCAGATAGAAAATTAAGATGGCAAGACAACAGAAGGTAACAAAGAAAAAGTTTAAAAGTTTTTAACGAAGAAAAATATTAAAAAATTACAACACTGAAATAAGGCAATTATTTAAAAAAAGGTTTTTAAGGATAACAATCAAAGCTCAGTGTTTATCTGATTATGCCTGCTGAACTTTAAGAAACGGGAACATTTTCTTTTTATCGTGTAAATAAAATCGTATTTTATGCAGCCTTGCTTCCACGCAGTAAATAAAACTTCATGCGTATATACAGAATTAAAAAAATTCTGGTATTGTACAATGCATAAAATGAAACGGTTGTATTCTTAATTGCAAGTTTATTATACAAAATTTGCAAAAATCGACCTTGATTTCCCGTTACCGAGTAAAAAGAATTTTACCTCGTGCTTCAAATATTATTAAAATAAGCATTTCTCATTGAAAATAGCGAGCAATTAAACCAGATTACCGGCTTTATTCTCAAGCATTCCATCGCGTGGTTTCAGTGTCTTTTCACGACGCTCACTCGAACCTCAAAGCAAATCGCTGTACACCAGAGAGCCCATTCAAAATCCAATAGACTCAAATTAGTTGCTTTCCGCGAAAAAGTCGCGACGACTATCAACCTGAATCCCCCAGTAGGAAAACCTTTTGCGCGACAGTCGTTCGACCCAACTTAACTTTTAAACTAAAAAGAAAAAAAAGAAAAGAAGCATAAATAATGGAAGGGCAATAAAAATTGTTCATTAAAACAAAGAGGCACGCCGTGGAATTCCTCTCGGCTCGCCCGGAAACGGTTACGAGGCAAAGTCGATTTTCCGTTTCGAGCGTGAGGTATATTGGCGGGTCCGAAACGCCACTCATTGGAAAATATTATTACGTCGCGAGGACGGGCCGACGCGTAATTGCATCGGCGATGAGACGGGGGAAGAAGGGGGGAGTTGAAGGGGGGACACCGCCTCCCCGTCGCGCGCGACTCCACGGTTTCTTTCCGCTCGCGCGGAACTAATGGCGAAACGCGACTAAAGGACCGGAACCGAGAAGCCGATCGCGACAAAGAACCGGCGGCCCGGAGTGCTCTTGCGATGGAAAATGGAGGCTTCGCCCCCGTTGTTCGCGCGGCGGCGGCTTCAACGGGCTCGATCGATCGGGACGCCGGCTCACCTGCCGCTCGGCTCTTCTTCTGTGCGAGCACCTCCTTTGTGACGCGGGCCTCACCTCGCTCCACCGGCCATTATCGTCGCGCCTCCGAGTCGCCTTTTAAACCGACTATATTTACACTTGATTTGCCACAGAAATTTAATGCCGCTCTATTTTGTCGGGAAAGCGTTCCTATAAGCGAACGCCCGATATATAAGTATAAAAACGAAGGACTGCCCTTTTTTCCCAGAGTGAGTAACTTACACAAGCTTGTGCGGATGAATGAATATATTTACCCGCATGAACGATGAACCTTGGACAACTTTTCGCCCTAGAAAATGTGTAGGTTAAACGCGTTTATTGGCTTAATATTTTGTTATCAATCGTAATCCCTTAAGATATATATACAATCCATGACCATTTCATTATCGTTAATGCATTTTTCCTGTCGTGATACCATTGAACTGTTATATAACCTTTTTTTTTTGTTATTGTTTGTTTGTGATTATTGTTTCATATTATAGTCATTTAAAAATAACTATTGGTTAACAACTTTCAGATAAAAATATATTTCAGTAAACGAAGAACCATTTTTAGAATAATATTTTAGTCAACGCTACTTTTGTATAAATAACAATTTCATTATCGTATATGACAAAGCTTTTATTTTAAGCCAAATGACCGGCGACACACCTCCTTTTTACAGTTACTGCGGATAAAGATCCGATTATTTATCGGAATAAATGCCTTGTTTATCAATCAAACGGAATTATTTCAAAATCTAATCTACCCAATCGCAGAAGATAAATTTTTTCATTGTTAATTAAATATTTTCTTATCACTTAAAACAAGTGGTTATTACGTGCATCTGAAAAGAATCATACTTTGTTAATATTATGGTACCGAGAAATTAGAAATCAATCAATTAATCAATTTAAAAGTCAAGAGGTGGATCAATCTAAACGATAGTAGTAGGAGCCACCAGCGAGATTTGCGCAAAATAATTTACTGTTTCGTCAGCAGTGAATTATATACCGCCACACCTCCAATTGCTAATCACTCACACACGAGCCTTTATAATCAATAGCCAAATTAATTTTAATAATTTTAGAATTCCTGAAATTAAAAATCATACACGGTTCGAAACGTATTCGTAATATGTTATTTTTTTTCCTCACGGCGTTCGGAAAGTTCGTTTTTCCGCACGCGTTTCCGTACGGAAAGTGACCTATAACAGT
>JAWWEN010000048.1:14084723-14101013 GCA_035582955.1 Sycophila texana | reverse complement strand
ACTCGCTGCGCTCGTGCGGCAATATCCGCGCGTGCGGGAATCGCCTACTTTCCGCACTAGTAGCGTAATGTACTATTCGTCTGTTAATATTCTGCGTGTTAAAATTCACATATCTCGTGTGTTAAATTAACATACACGAAATATGTCGCTTAAAAACTGTGCGTTATTTTTTTTTATTAACACACAAGCTTGTGTTATTTGTAAAATATGTCATTTAATGTCGTGTCATTGACCGAAAAGAATAGTGGCAAGTAGCTCATGCGCAATAATAAATAACACACGATTATGTGTGTTAATTCTTTACACATTTCTTGCGTGTTGAATGAACACACAGTTTGTGTGTTATTCTTTTATGACGCACGAAATATGTTAATTTTTTGAACCGTGTATCGTTTCTAATCATTAATTTTTATATAGTAATTTATTAAAAGGTATTGTTAAAATTAAGAAATTAACAATGCATTAAAGTTTATTTTTATCAATAAACCTTATTTGAGCGGAGAATTTTCTGAGAGCATAAAAATTCGTTTCAACTGCGATTTCTCCATTCAAATTTTTATATGTATAATTTAATTATTATCAGTTACGCAAGAAGGATATTTATTTGTTAAGGTAGGTCACAATTAAAACTGATAATTGCCTTAGAATTTATGAAGATAAAAAATTTTAAATGAAATAAATTTAATAAAAAAAAATGGTAAATCTTTGAACGTAACTCGTCATACTGCAGTCAAAGTTATAAAAAAAACTCTACGATAATATATTAAATGGATAAGTGATTATATGTAATAGTTATAAGATAATAGTTCTACATTCAGTCCAAAAATGTTCAACTTCAAAATCTGAATGTGAGATATTCTTATGTGATATAAATTACTTAAAAAGCTACAATAATCTCTGGTACTAATGAACTCTGCAAAGTTGGTCTCGTAGCTTATTCATTCAACGTCAATCGTAGATACTTCTTAGAAAAATGATGAGCATCATTTATAATTTTCCAATGAGGATCACTGGAAAATAAAATTTTATAAAGGCTTTTCGATGTATAGCAATAAAACCGTTTAACAGTATAAAATTGCATTAATCAAGATAGGATTAATGTTGTATAACATCCATTTACAATGCTGCATACATTCATCTTTCAAGTACATCTCTACCAAATATAGCTTTTTTTTAATTTACAGCCCTAAAAAGTAGTTTTTATGAAATTATAATGATGCTCCTATATTTTCTAAGATTCTGAAGTAATTAATACAGTAACAAATAAACTTTGCTTTATGGGCTTCCACGAATAAGTTGATTGGATGTCGTAGCAAACGTTTTTATTGCCATAAAAATGTGAGCACTTTATTGTCCTCTTTCGCGCTCTTAGTAAATAACTGCAATCAAGCTTTTTGATCTTTTTCGCAATTTTCTATACTGTCTACCGTTACGCTATTAATTTTTTATACACATTGCAGAATCACTTTTTGTAAATAAAGTTAGAGAATTATAATGAAATTTAAGTATCACAAATTATTATTTATAAGGTGCACATTTTTAAAAGATATAAATTATAATACAAAAAAAAACTACTTCTAATGTAAAATAGTAACCTAACTATCTAATAATTAATTCATACGTGATATTTATTAAGATTCGTTTATAAATCAATGCATGATAAAGTAGCATAATAAATTCATTAGTGAAATCTAAAGCGATTAATTTAAATTAAATCGGAATTATCGTTTAGGTGCAGTCTATGAAAAAATAGTTAATAGGAATGTAATTAAAAAATATTGAGAATTGAACATTAATGGTAAATATAGCTGAGTAGAATATATAATGGCTTACGATTAACAATCCAAACGTGTTATACTATATTTAGAGCAAAAATTAGTTACAAACCAATGAAACACTTTTTGAATCCTATCAAAAATTTCTTGTCGAAATAGACTTGAAAGAATTGAATAATCGATAAGACATATAACGATGAACAGAAACGTTCTTCCAATCTTCCACCCACTCTATCACAGTCCGAGCTGAAGCCAACGATAGTCCGATTTCTACGGCCTTAGAAATATATTTTTTCCATTATTAAATTTCATCGTTCACAATGATAAACGTTCCAGGCGATGCTTATTAAATTGTATAAAAAATCCAAAGGATCGAGCGCTATTATTCACTTTACATACAAGCGTCATATAGTACAAAATATTTTTACGGCCATTAAAAAAGGTTTGATGGTTCATACAGCCAAGAGCAGTTAAAATTTTCGACGATGACAGGGGGGAGGCATAAAAGAAACAATATTTTATTGTCTCCTTTTTTTAATGCCGTGGCTGGCTGGCGCGCGCCTGCGCTCCCTCGCTGCGCCCGCGCATCCACACAGCATATCATCTTAAAATACGAGACACTTGACAAGGATAATAATATCAGACACACTCACTTTCGAACTTTAGTCCGAGCAATTTTGCAGCCCCGCGATTTCGCAGCGACCGCGGTGAAAAACTTCATTCGCCTATACACAGCTTCGCCGGGCACTTGCTGCCCGAGCCCCGGCGCAAAAAGGCACGAGGGATAAAAAGGAAACGGGAGGCGTCGCGCGACGGGCTCCCGCTGCACCGACTTTTTCTTCTAGGAATTCTGCCGAGGAGAGGATACCTCCTTCTTTCTTTTTTTTTTCACCCTCTAACGGCCCCCGTACCTTTTACGAGCCCGAACTCGGCCTCGTTTTCCCTACCGGCGCGGCGTGTAACTTATATATCTCGTGGCGCGCGGTTCATTATCTTGCCCTGGGTGCGAATTCATTAAGAGCCGTTTATTAGCTTCGTTTTAATCAGCGCTATATATTTCCTTATCAAAGACCGTCGTTTTGTGCGTTTGTCCTTTTTTTCTCTCGCGGAGATAATTTACGCTGGCCTTCGGTTCACGGATTCGTTTGTTCAACGTTGACGTCCGTTTTCTTATAATCGTTTTCTAATGTAGTCGAGAAAAAGACTGATTAATTTATTTACCCTCAAACGTTTATTCTGCATTGAAAGTAATTTATGTAAATCTACTTTTTAATACATAAGAGGCGGCGGTGCGCCCTACGCTATTGAAGGGTGAATTCATTTTTTTGCGCTATATGCTTCAAATACACTGAAATCATTCCGAAACCACAGAGTATTACACTGGTGCCACTTAGCTTTTTTTCGTAATTCATTGAAAGAAAGGAAACTCCACAATTTTATTTAAATTTACGACTGCAAGGCCGAAGATTCGCTCCTTGTTAGCTCGACTTGTTTGTTTCATCGCGACGACTTTAATAGCGCAGAAATCAAAGTAACCATTTAAAAAAAATCGTCTAATTAACAGCGTGATGAACGACTTTTTATTTATCTGTAATCGTTTGCATGAACGATCAAAAAAAAAAAGTACATTTCGCTCGAAGATCTCCCCGCTTTTCTTTTTTCCCTCAACCATTCCGCAATTAAAAATTTGACGCATTGATTAATAGCAGTAAAATTTTTTCATAAATCTCACTTAATTAAACTCGTCGAAGGCTCCGAGGATGCAGATGTGAATGCATAGAGTAATGAAGGATGTCGGGCATTATAGGGCTGAAAAGGATGCGATGAGAATGAAGAGGTCCCCACGAGCCACGAGGCCCATTGTCGTTAGTCAAAAGAACAAACGCTCGCTCATCGAATCACCCAAAAAAAAACCGAAGCAAAAAAAAAAAAGAAAAAAAAAGAGGAACGCCGAAGAAAGCCAGGCGAAGGGGTATTATACTCGAAAGACATCGGCGAAGAAAGGAAAGGAGCGGGAGAGCTGCTTGCGCTCGCGCAGTAAAGTTCGAAAGAAGCTCGCTTCAGTTGTTACACGATTATGAGGGAGCCGGGCGAGGGAGAGGGAAGCGCGAATGATGCGCGCGCGCTGGAAGGTAAAAAGTATCCGAGAGACCAGCGCCGGTGGAAGAAGCGGGGCAGCGGAGAGGCAGTCATTTTTTCTTTTTCGTGGCTTGCACACAACTCGAAGCCCTGATATATGACTCAATAAAACGAAAGCCGAGGCGGGCCTCGACTAAATATCAAACGCTCGGCTCGTTAACGGGCCACACGTTCGAGCGGCGCGTCCGCGGTCGTGCGCCGACTCCGCGGATTCCCGGCGTTTCGAGGTGCCAATTAGGAATTCGACCAATTAATATCGCGAGCGCCGCGCAACTCGTCCCCCCTGAAAATTGCGCGTCCGCTGCGCTAAGCCGGCCCCGGAATTCGACAAAAGAGATGATTGCCAGGTTTAATCCGATTATTTCGACGGGCTTGTAAAACCCCTTTCTTCTTTAATTTCTGGCCGACTCGCAGTACCCGGAAAGACCGAGATTTCTTCTCAATTGCGGTACTCGTCCAAGCAAGGAGTAAAAAATAAAAAAGAAAAAAACAACGGGACGCTCGTCGTTGCAATTTCGCTTTTTGGAGAAAAGCAAACACTCGACTGCAGGGTGCTACATTGAAGCCAGCCCAGTAAAATACGATATTCGTTCATCAGCAGCCAATAAAGAAATTGAACGTACGAGCGCGTAATGGGTTATAAGGGGTGGAGAGGGGAGGAGGACGACGCGGGCCTTTTTTATGCGACTCGTGGAGATACTCGTTATAATTGCCGCGGCCGCTGACTAAACGGCATAATTAACATTTGTCATCTCTAAATTTTCCCGGGCTCGTAATTGAAAAGTTTTGAGTTTCATGAGAATTTACGAATGGCCGATGCATAAAGCGAGAATAAAAGGCTGGAGTCAAATAAGGCGGGAATTTTGTTGGCGAATTGTGAGTAGAGGCGTCCTTTTATATATACGTCGGAAAGAGAGAGAGAGCGGAGCGAGGCGAGCTCCGAAGCCTGAGCGCGCATTCCAATAAATAACGAAACAAAAGGGGAGGCAGGAAAAAAAGCGAGTTAGGAGCGGGCGCCATATTTACATCCGATAACGAGCCGCCAGGAGATATTTACATTTTTAATAGCGTAAACCCACAAGAGGGAGAGGAGAGAGAGCTCGGAGCGAGCATCGCGCGTTAGACGTAGACACGCGGGACGAGCCTCCGAGGCATCGAGCGCTCGACTCTCCGGCCTTTACCATTTATTAACTCTAATTGATCGAAAGGGCTCGCTTAGCCTAGTACCTACGCTCCTTCCTCCCTCCCTTTGCTCCGGACGAAATTTCATTAGAGACGAGCAGAAAGAGAGAGAGACGGAGGGAGGGAGAGAGAGACAGGATCGCGTGGGCCGCGGCGCAGCCGACTGATTATTTATCGCGCGACTCGCTACGAGTTGCATATGGCGCCGGCGCCGTAACGGTCGAGCCTTCCCTCGAAATTTCATTAATGATCATTAAATTTACCACTTTTACGGATTGACATCTATATACGCGGCTAATGCGCTTTCGTTATAAGCTCTTTTATGCATCGAGCCCTCCTTCTCGGCATATTCCATACTAAATTTTCATCAACCGGCGGGGACTGCGCGCTAAAGCCAATCGAATTTTCGTTCTCTAATTTTTTATACATATGAACGAGGGGGTACTCCTATAAGCCACTCGCCATGTGCATATTCTGTTATGCTCTCGTTAAACTCCCATGGGCCCTGCATTCATAAACTATCCTTCTTATAAAAAACCTTATTAGATTCAAATCTCTTTTACCCACTTAACTTAAACTTACTTTGCTTGTTTTCATTTACTATGCCGATTTTCTTTAATCGCACTTTAAGTATTTTGATATTATTTTTTATATTAAACTATAACGAAATCGAAACCTAATTAATAGCATCGTTTTATTAATTTACGTTGATTGATATGATATTTTTTAAAATCGTCCGCGTTCTGAGATGATTTAAAGATGGTGATGATATTGATAAGCTTGAATCGAAATTCGAAAAAAGAAAAAATGCCTGACAAATACATTTATAATTGGAATTCTACATCGTCAGTATCCTCATAATTATTTTAAAATTTATACATTTTTCTGATAAAGATGTAATATAATAGCCTAGCCGTAATTTTTTTCTTGATGAACCTCTCAAATCAGATGATCAGTAACGACTAAACAGTGGGCTTCTAAAAAAACATTTTCGTTCTAAAACGCCAACGATTACAAAGAACAATAATTAGTCGAGAAAAGGCGACTTTTGAAAATCAATTATAAATGGCCGAGTAAAAATTGTGATCGGCTGACGGGTGAAGGGATAGGCCGGTCGCGAGCGCAAGGGGATGATACGCTGGCGTAGCCCAATAGGCAGGTATAACCGGGAACTTAATTGGATGGAGTATTTGAGCTCGCAATTAGCGATTAGCAATTACTTGGCACGAATGAGGGAGCTTCGGCTGTCTCGAGCCGGCGGAGCGATTAATGAGCCAATTGGCTAATACCGCGTCACGCAAGAATACGCGCCGGCCGTTTATTACTATTGCCTCGCGAACCGACCCGTAGATATCCTCGCTTCGTGTCATACCACTATACCTACCGCAACGAGTCCCGCGACGATAAAAAAAAAAAGAACCTTTATTTTTCCGCCTGCCAATTTATGCTGCCTTTTCAAAATACCAATTTTCGTTGAACTCGCCAAATCGCTTGGTTAAACATTTCATTTCGCAATCATTCCCTTTCTATCGTCTTACTTTAAGATTCTTCAACGATTTGAGATCTTCGTTCGTAAAATAAAATGTGCAAGAGAGTAGTGTTGAGGGATAACGTGTGTTTACTTTTCTTTTCTTTGCCGAAAGCGTATATATCAATCAATTAGGCTGGCCATTCCTAATATGTATGTAATACGACGTGCAGAGTACTATAAAAATTTGCATTTGTCACAAGTAACTCAATTTGAGATAGACAATATTTCTTGCTCTTTATATATAAATATAAATTTTAATCTCTTTAAAAAATTGCACATGCACTCCTTACAATGCATACTTAATTTTAAAATATAGGCAGCTTCTATATCAGTTATTGTCATTGTTTAACGAGCACATAAAATATATACATATCACTTAAGATATTTGTTTATTGCTGGTAATCTATAAGGAAAAAGGACTAGCTAATGCTTTATTTTATCTACTTACATAATGTTTGTACTAATTAATACTTATAAGGCTACATTGTTATTGATTCCATTTATTAATATGAATTATCGAATAAAATAAGTAATTTATTTAAAGAAATTTACACGCTACTAACATATATGCATCACGGCAAATATTACAAAAGTTCTTTAAAGCATATTAACTTTTAAATAAATAAGTAAAATGTCCTTTTGGTATGACTCAACAGAGGTTCACTATACATGGTTAAACGTACGTTAAACGAAGAAAAATTAAGAAAAGATAAAAAAGTTAATTGTGGTGATTGTGAGTCGAAGTAAATTTGAATTTACTTGGTACTGCGTAGTATCACATATATAGCCTCTGGCAAAAGAAGCATATATTTCAATTAAAAACTATAATACTCTCCGCAAATTTTAGTTTAACATTGCACTGAATGTAAGAAAAGAGTGCATTTTCTCCCATGAAAAAAATCTCAAATGTGCTTTTTATGTACTTATATTCATAAGTGTTTTAGTTTAAACTCATTTACACATAATTTTTTAGCTTACGACTGTTTAGTTCATTTTTATCAGAGTTACATAATAAACGAGGAAATCAATTTGAACGGCTTGACCAAATTAAAAAATTTCATTATCACCCAATTAGTATAACAATAACACTGAAAAATTTTCTACTTTTTAAAATTGATTACCAGTAATCGGCGCGTCATCGCGCAGCATTAACCCGCGTTTTAATTCGTCCATAGGAAAACGAGACTCGCCCAAAGAAAAGGCGAAAAAGAGATAAAATCGAGGGGTACGTTATTAAGAGCGGACTAACTAGAAGTGGTGTATGAAAATATAAAATCGGTAAAATAAAGCGTAAATTTAAGGTCCAATTTGAAGTAAGACTGGAGAGTCGAGTTTAGGAACGACATCATATAAGCACCGGCAATCCCGGCTAATTCGATCGGCCGGCGCACATCGCGAGTCGTCGAGAAAGAAAAAACGAAGGCAAGAATCTCGAACTCCGCGACTAATGAAAAGCATAAAAGGCTGCTCGTAAAGCTCGTCCACCGGGAAATTTCATCGAGGCGAGGCTGCGGCAACGAGCGGCCCGGCGCTCGTCTCAGTCGGCGCGCGTGATCGGCGCGGGGTCATTAAGCAGTCCCTTAACGAGAGCCGAAGTGGCAGGACCCGCGAGCGGCGCCGCGAGCCTCCTTAACAACAATGTCGTTTATGGGCGCACGCGCGACCCTCTCCTCTTCTATATACCCGCGTGTAGGCGCACTCGCTGCGGTATAATACGCGCGGGGAGGCGGTTCGCCCGGGAAAAAAAAGGGGAGCCGGTGGTGGGGCAGCGCTAATAAAACACAATTAGCCAGGCTCACCGGGCCGACCAACCAGTGCACATGCGCGCCTCGTTGTTTACGAGTCTCGCCGGGCTCCGCATAGCCAACGGCCTGCGCCGCAGATATTTCGCCTCTTCTGCAATTACATCGCGCCGCCGACGCGCGCCGCTCGATTATTGCCGAGGCGATCGTTTAAGCTCGGCCGCGCTCGAAATTTGCATGCCTACCCCTTCCTTCTTTTTTATTATTCTCTCCCTTTTTTTCTTTTCGGCCGCGGCCGATCGCCGACGCTCTAATGAAATTGACGATAAATCGATGTCGTTTTATGCTCCGCGGATGTTGATTTTTCCTGGTGCTCTCGAGTGTCGCCGGCGCGAGGGGACCCGGTTAACTTGGGGACACTCTGTGCCGGGGAGGATAAATTTTATCGGATTTTATTCTCCCTCGGAATCTCGTCGACTCTCAAACTCTCGAGCCTGGAAACGATCTTTTTCTTTTTCTTATCGTATAATCGTACCTGCAAACTTGCACAACTTATTTTATTGTTCGTCAGGTATATGGGCTCTTGAAAGGATCATATTTTAAGCTCAATTTTTACTAAAATTTGTTTTTACAAAATCGCCCCGTAAACACACGAGTTTAGAACTTCATTAAAATTGTGAACTTTGATCTAAATGAAAGGCGCGTTTTCATCGCCTCGCGCGGTAATTAACTCATAATCACTTGCATAGTAATTAGTTTTTATAGGAGTTAGAGTGTCGATCGACTGATAAAACTAGTTTTAATAAGTGCCTTTATCATTTTCATTTACGAGCTGTTTGCTTAAAGAAATTTTAAAGTGTAGCTAAGTTGCACCGTAGAGCACGGGCTCGCTTACAGTCTAGAATTGTTTACAATTAAAAAAGTATTTGCTATTTGTAGATTAAAGCAATTGTATGCACTTAAAATACACGCTTTTAATGAGGTAAGTATAGGGAAAAAAGTAATTCGAAAAATTGAAAGGAAATTAAAGTATTAAATAAGAATAAATTTGTGTTATTTAAAAAAAAAAGTCTAGCGAGGAAAAACTTGGCCTGCATTGTCTATTTGGCCCCTTACAACGACACTTAAGTATATTCGAACTGCGCCGATAATACGGTAAAGTATGTAATTCTCTTATCATTCGAGAGCGTTTTACCTATCGCGACCATTAAATGCTAATTTCCTACTTGTAACTATCGGAGAGTAAAACGTTCGGCCTGCGCTGTCGTGTCTCAAAAACATTTTGCGTGTTACGAAGATTTTTCCAGACCAGATGACGTATAATTATTCTTTTAATATTTATACACAAATACTATTATTACTTACTCAATTTAGCCTACGTCATTATGCATAAATAGAGCACTTCGGTAGATACGCGATCTTGTATGGCTTAATTGAAAAAGTTTTTGCACCGGTTATATACTTACAGTGAGTTTCTTGCACATCCAACTTCTTGCATTAACTTAAAACTAAATTCGAGTGCAGTAAATGATGCACCCAACATAATAATACGTACGGGTGTATAGGATGAATTTTATTTTATTTATTACTTTTTTTTTATAGCAACCTTTTTTTGTCAATTGTGTATTAAAAACATTATTTACTATATTTTAATGAGTTTAAAACTAAAGTTTTTGAAGGTGTGTATACTTATCGAATAAATTTTACTTATCTTAATTCCCAGATTCACTCGCTAGTATAGTATTTTAACTCCGGCGATATTAGCGTTGAAAAAAAATTAACATAGATAAAAGTAATAATTATTTCAAGTAGGTTTCCTTTAGAAGCACTGCAAGTTTGCTAATTCTAATTTAAACAGTCATCATCTATTTTTATTTCACCAAAACTCTTTAAGAGTACTTATAAAAAAATGCTGCACACTCGGATGGTAAAGCAGCTCGCTTATCTTCAATCCTTTGCGCACAGCCTCGATTTAATAAAAGGTATACGACAATTACATTGCCGAACACTAGTACCATCTTGTCATTGCTCATAAAGCACAAAATTCGAGATGAAAAAAAAGCTTAAACTGTGCACATACCGCGCATATACCGCGTAATACCGCACATACAGAAAAATCAGTAGTAACAGACTCACCGGTGACTCTGGTCTCGTCGTTGAGCGCGTTCGAGGACTCCTCGACGTTGACGAGGCTCCTGATGCTAAAGACACTTTTGGCGACGCGTGTCTTTTGCAGCTCGGCGCCGGCCTCCGCCGGTCGGCGCGGCGTCGTGCTCAGGTCCATAGTAGTGTCCACGGCCACGGTTCTACTCCCTGCACTCAGCCTCGCACAGTAGCGCGCGCCAGCCGAGGCACAGCCTTCATAGTCTCGCGCCGCGACAATTCGAACGAGTCAACTCGCATTTTTCGCACTTGATCCACGTCGACCCACCGGACCCTCGGTGCACTTTGAAAAAAAATAAATAAATAAAGAAACAATATCCTAAGTTCCAACCAGACTCCTACGATCCTCCTTCACCGACTGTCACGGATGGATCGGCGCATCTCGATCGCACTTCCGTCACGGTATACTAACGATATCACTTTGGCGCGGCTCCGTTTTTCGCGCGAGCAGCGCCAAGTCCGAATTCACTCTGATCCCCGCTCGCCTATGCGCCTCTTAATGGGCTTGCTAGCGAGCAACGGCAATTAGCAGGATCCATTACTATAATTCTCTAAAGAACAAGACAGCTGTCAAGCTGTCAGGCTGTCAATCGGCCGGCGGGTCATTGCACTCTCGTCTTCTCCTAATGCACGCGCGCGCAAACGATAAGGCACTCGTTAAGTCGGACTCGCATAGATTCGGCGCACTCGATTGTGACGGCGATCATGGGAGGAGGCGAGCGCGGGGCACCTGCAGGCACTAACTTCACTGCGGCGACGAGTCGTCGGCACCCGCGGAGCATTGGCCCGGCGGGCGTGCGGGGAGCAGCGCGCCGCGCGGCCGCGTCCTACACGCGCGCGCCTCGATTGTTTTGAGAGAGAGAAAAAGAGCGGGGCCGCGCGCTCGCTCGCTGCCAGACTGGCTGACGCTAATCGCCAAGTGTGGCCGGGCCTACTGGGGAGCGCGAGCGACGCGGCGGACCGGCCGGGCGAGGCCCGCGGCCGAGCGCCGGGGGTAGGGAGGGCGAGCGAGCCGCCACCGAGGTGGGGGACCCGCCCTCGCCGGGACAAAATGGAGTCCCGGGACACGCCCACGCCCTCCACCCACCGGCCAGGATACGTCCGAGGGGCCGCCCGCGCTCCCTCCCATCGCGCCGCGCCCGGAGCGCCTCCAACAGGCGCTTTCGAGCCCGAGACCGCTGCGACGGATCGCTCGCGCGGGAGGTGAGAACAAGAGATGCGGTCCGAGTGTTATGCCGGGAGATCTGCTCTCTGCACCTTTTGTTTGGCTCCTTGACTTTTCGTGACTCTCGCGTGAATTACTTGTTGGCTGCGTCGTCGATTTTTCTTTTGCAGGTGAGATTTTATCTTTATACGCTGCGGATCGCGGGGTACTCGATCTACTGGGGCCAGGGGACGGCGAACGGACCAGTGAGTTCAATGCAGGAGGCTGAACAATGCTTGGAACATGTAGAAAAGGTTGCTCGAGATGATAATGATGTCGTGGGATGTACGAGTTTTTGCCGACTTGTTTTTATGAATTTATTATTTTTCGTTTGCAAGAAACTTTAGAGACAATGTCGATTCTTTCACGCTTATATAGAGTATATGATGTACTTTTATTAACATTCGGATAAACCTTGGCGCTAGAAATTTTAATAAAAAAATAGCAGGATCGATAAAGCATAACATTGCGAATAATAGTCAAATGTAGATACAGAGTTTAATATTTTGTTTGCCGTGTGTATCAAATATAAATTACGAAAAATTAATTCAGTATGATACACAATTACAACGATTTAAATGGTTATTAAGTCTATATCTTCAAATATTGTAAGTAGAAATAAACGAACGCGGCCAGACAGACATTTGCATAGATTGGCCAAATACATTGTAAGTAGATTCAGGCGACTATGGTAAGACGCGTACTGGCCTTGTACCTTATTAAAACCCTTCAGTTTTTCTTTGGTTTTAATTAGCAAAAGATTAGTTTTTTAATATGTAGGATGTTTTTAAATTACAATAACATCAGCTCTAAGTAATTTTATTTTCTTTGATGCGTAAGTATCATAGTAGAAATTTCTTTGAAGTGATAGCAAGAATAGCTAATAGCTTTTTAGCATAAAAATATAAACGTGACTAAAATCTTACAATTTTTCTTTATTTTGCAGTATTGTGCAACTTTTATTAAGTACCTCAATAACCAAATGCAGCATATTTCTCATAGAAATTAAAAAAAATAATAATTGTACCTTCAAAATTTGTAAAATTTGAGTTTCTTTTAATAATAACTAGCCAACTGGATACAAAAATGTTTATAAAAAACTTACTATTACTCTGTATAATAAAAGAGAGTTAAATTTAAAACTAAATTGGTCTCAAAAATATAATAAATTAAAGTATTTAAATTAACTTATTAAATTATTATTTACTAGGCGATTACCTTTAGAAATGAAACAATTTCAAGATAACTTTTAATTTCCAAGTTTTTGCCAAGTAAAGTAGAAATATAGGCTTTTATCAGCCATTGTCATTATTTAACGAGCACATAAAATATATGCATATACATATACGTATCACTTAAGACATTTGTGTTTTTGCTGGTAATTTACACCAGGAAAAAGGTCTAATATTATGTTATCGACTTAGCTAATGTTTGTACTAATTAATTCTTATTATGCTAAATTATTATTGATTCTTCACTATTAGTACGAATTATCGAGTCAAATGACTAATTTTTGATAAGAAATAGGGAACTTGCATGAAAAATTACATTAACTACGTCTGATAAAATATTGAAAATTAATAGACACGCATATTTTCTTTTTTCAATTTGACGTTTATTAACAACGATATAGCATGTTAAAATACTATAACTTTGTGACGTCAATCGAATTTTCTAAGCACCAATATTTTCGTAAATAATTAATTTGCAATACAAATTCATGCAAGTTCCCACTTCTAGATTTCATTAAAATGAGCCTAACTTTAAATATAGGGGTAAACCATACAGTGATTAAGCAGACGACGAAAGATAGCGATTGACCTGGCTAAGATAGTGATTAGCATACCTATATAGGTATATAAACTTATGGAAATGCGGACAATCACTATCACTGGTGGAGAAGGACTATACCCTAGCCAACAAGTGTACCATTTATCCCTACATTTTGCAAGTTCTTTTAAGCATATTATCGTTTAATAAATTTTTAAAGATATTACAAAAAAAAACACTATAACTAGAAAAATTATAATAAATCAAAGGATAATTGGGATGAGGAAAAAGTGAGTTTTTATCGCTTATATAAACAACTACGTTTTTTCAGACCAATTTATTGTATACGCAGAATTTAATAAATATAAAAATCATGTACATATTGTTACGCAAATTTACAGAAAAGTATTGTCGTTCAAAACTTAGAAAGCTTTAGTCACCTCTGAATTTTTATTTTAATAAGTGAAAATTGAAAATTTTGTCTACTTTAGCTCGAATTATTAAATTATCAATGCATATTAATAACGTAGATTATTATAAATTAGTACAAAACAGTCGCAGGATTCCTATATTCTAGTTTCGCCATTTTACATAAAGTAGAAAAAATTTATTGCAACAAGAGTGTGATCAAAATTAAGAAAATTAAGCTAGAAATTTTATATTAAACTCATTATAGTTTTTGATAACTTTATTATTTCCTATAATAATATAATTAATAATTATATAATTATCGAAACTTACGATCATTTATTTTTCGCTCCTTTCGTTCATTTAGTAATCAATTGTTTAAGATTCTTTGACTATATTCATAGTATACAATAGCTTTTTTGAAATTGTATTAAATAAATCTACTCTGTTGCTGTAATTAATTAAAATGCTAATCCTAACTAATGCCGTGGCTGAATTGGCAGCGTAACAAAATAACTATACTATAAGCATAGCATAGTGAAATTAAACTTTTGGTAAAGCTTAAAAAACCCTCATTTTTAATTGTTGACTTATTAAATATTTCAAAAATAGAGATTATTAGTTTTTCTGTGCAATAATAAAAGATACATCTTTGGCACGATAAATATATGTATTAAGCGATTACAAACTGATAAGATCTTAAGATACTTGCACTACAGAATTTTTAATTCCAAGCTGAATTTATTTGACGTCAGATCACATTAAAAGATACTGTGCACTAAAAGTAAAATTACTTCAGCTTTGAGTGTACAAAGGAAATATTCATCAACTGTATTCAATTATTGTTCTTGATAAGAAATTCATTCGGCATGGAGCTTAAAAATAGCCTAATATAATTATAAGATATAAACTTAAACGTTATGGACGCATAAGTATCTCATGTATTCGTTAAAGAGACTATTTTAAAGGATGTTTACAAGTAGATTATGCAATAATTACAGAGAGAAGAGTTTTTTCGCAATTGGTTACTGACATCCGGTAACAATTGAAATGCCTATCTAAAACTTTCATTGGACAAAAATTAAAATACTCATTCACTCGTTCAAAATGCATCCAAAATTAAATTCAAATTAATATTCACTCATACATTTACATTATCCTTGTAACGAGCAAGCATTGTATGTATACTCAGTTTGGTGTTGAACGTCAATTCTCATATTTCTTACAGTAATCTTACTATTTATATCATGCAATTTTTTTTTATCTTTTGTCATGTCAGAATTAAAAAATACTTTTTTTGCGTCATTGAAGGGTTTTCAAAACAATTTTACGTTTTCTCGCGACGCATTGATAATGCTGTAGAGTATTCATCTTAAAATAACGGAAACATATCGAATCACAAAAAAAATCTCATGAATTAATGAAACACAATTATTTCTTGACTTTTGAAAACCATTATTGTGACGGCTTTTTTGATCCTCGCATTAGGTACTTTATAAATTAAATCTAGTCGCAGTCTAAAGTTACATTTTTTTTTCTTAACAGGTTCACGGCTAAGCGTAAAAAAACGCGCTTTTGCGTAAACGCCATTATTGGCGTTGAAGATTCATAAAAAACAACGATTAATTGCTATTTCGCTTGGAAATTCGATTTAATCAAAAAAGGAAACGTGGATCACATGTGATCCACGTAGCCGTGAACGTGTTAATTCACTACGTCTTCGTTTGATCTTATAAAATGTAAAATTATGCTTCAATCGTAGTTTTAAATTTCACTAATTTTGTGTAATCTTTAAAAGCATATAGAAACATCACGAATACAATCCTTTTTCAAACTGATTGACTAGTAAACACAACTGTTTTACCAATAAGAAACTAAAGTGACTGATAACAAGTAATTATAAACTGTTTGATAGATGAAAAAAAAAAAAGAAATAATAATAATCGAGTATTTTAGAAAATAAAAAGTAACATTGGTTGAAAGCAATAAAAAGTTCCAATGTTTCTACGATGCTTTTGAAGAAAAAAAATTTGCTGTCATTGGAAATAAAGTATTACAATGTTTGATGCTAAGCGGGCACTTGATTACTAACAGCTGGTGCTGCTGGTGTGTGCAAAGGCGATCGAGTTTGATGAAACCTCAAGAGTTCGGCTACGGTCACAGCCACCCGAACGACACCACGACCCCCTTCCAGCACATCGCTGGCACAACAGACCAAGTTCTGAAAGTAATAAAAATAATAAAATCATCTATATTTTAATGCATACAAAATATTGTAAGCAGCTGACGTGGCTTTTTAATACACTGAGAAAAAAGTTTACTGATCACAATTAACCATTACTTGCTTTAATTAATATTTACTTGTTTCAACCAAAA
>JAWWEN010000048.1:14051014-14084623 GCA_035582955.1 Sycophila texana | reverse complement strand
TTTATTTGTTTCAATCAAATATTAATTGAAACAACTAACCATCGATTTCGATTTCTTACTTTTTTTTCAGTGTAGAAGACAGTTTAATTTTATGTCGTGCAATTGATTATAAATTATTATTAAAAAAAAGGCAAAGTAATAATGTTCAACAAATCAATGTTTTAATAAAAAAATATCTACTTATACGTGAAAAGAATAATATTCAATTAAATAAACTTTTTTAAGAAAAGAATATCTTTATTATAAACAGTAATTTCTTACAGCGTTGTGTATGATTTCTTATAGAAATTTACAGAAAAAATGAATAACATAACAGGAGTCTTCATTTGATAAAATAATGTAATATATAATTGTATAAAAATTGTGAAAAAATCTCTAAGTACCATTGTTAAGTGTCTAAATAACCTAAATTAAAATTAAAAATATAAAAATTACGTGCGAAAAATATTGTAGATAACTAAGAGAGTGGGTCAAAATAGGATAGCTGAAAAAAAACTCGAAAATCAAATGTCAAAATAAACAATCAAGTGACAAAAAAGCAGAAAAAATTTAGTATAGTTTAGTTAAACTTTTAATCTTTGTTTTACAATCACTTTTTGACAATAAAGAATTTTTACCAGAAGGCCTATTCTTCCATTCCCTTTTTTTATTAAAACTAATGTTTCGAAACTTTTAACATCAAAATTTCGAAATGTAATTAGATAGTAAATTCAGAACGAATAAATATTGGGAATGAATTTTGTAAAAATGTGCAATTACTACAAATGTCGCTGCGCTGTTTCATTAATGGAATTTAGATTTCAAAATTCGATTACACGAATTTTAATTCTTTCGTCGTATAAAATTTCATTTATCGTAGAAAAATCGAACTTTTATTCGATATACTGTAATACAGTTATAGACTTATTATATGATAAAGCGATAAAAATTATATATATTGTAGCTTAGATTTCAATCAAAATGATATATACTTAATCATTCGTTTGTTGTGGTAGAGTTTGAATTATAAAAAAAATATAATTATATCTTATTTTGTTTCAATCTTTAAATCATTGCCAAATGCTCTTGAAATATCCAATATCCCAAGTGCTGTTGGCGATGACTTAAAGGCTAAATTATGTTTCGGCAATTAATATCCAGTCTTCAGTTTCATTTTGTAAAAAAATGATAAGTAATAATAATAAAAATAATTATTCGTTAAAGGTTTACGCTAATACTGACTCAATGTTAAATGAAAAATCATTGAATTATTTGTACGATTTCCTAATAAAAACTCTAGTATTATAAGTAGTTTATAAAAAATTATTCAATAAATTTTAGAGCTAATAATTAACGCAATTATTTTAACAAAAGTAATTATTCAATAAAATTATATTGAGCTAATCTATTTGAACATAAGTATGTTTGATCGTGTAAAATTTCGAAAAGATATTGACGATGTAGAAGACTTTTTTATTTGTTTTTTAGCTGCGATAGTACGTTTTATAAATATACATGATTGTAGCTTATTCCCTTAATTTATTAATACATTGACTCGAGAAATGGTAACTGGAAAGGAAAACTTGTAATGGCTGATTATGATTCATTTTTAGAAAAATCAATAATCCCCACAATATGAAAGTAAGAGGAAACCTATAGTTGACTAGAGCAAAGATAAAAAGAATAGACTAGAAAACTGTCAATAATGGGATCAAAATTAAGCTTATTTGCAGCAAAGTATACAAATTTTATAAGATAAAAGAATTTCCAATAATTAGGAAATCACTCATAAAGAAATTTTAAATGATTGTACTATTACAATAACGAACAACCCATGACCTACAAATTTAAAACCACTGTAAATTGCATAATTTCTTTCAATGCTTATATTGCAACTTGAAATTAAAATTTAAATTGAAGAGAATAGGGTTTACGAAACTGGTTTAATTTACAAAATCTTTTCTATAATGTAAATTTAAACAATTGTTAAACCGTTGTTTATATTTTAAATGCTATGAAGCAATTTAACCAGAGTTAATTACAATTCTAAAGCCACATTAATAATAAATTAATAAATTAAACAATTTATTTCTCAAATTTTTAACTTTCTCTTTGTAAAATTTATACGAAACGAATATTACCAAAGATATGTAATTCTTCTCTTTAAATTATAGTTTATCATTCAATTAAAGAATGTAGCATGTAATGGTAGGTTCGCACACATTAAAATATTCTACCAACTTTACGAATGCATAATATATTATACGTATAGTATGTAGCAGGCACCACTTTCTATTCTTACGTCCTATTTGAATAAGAAGCCATTTCAATGAAAATAAATAAATAAATAAATAAAATCAAATTTTAACGATTCGACGTAATGCCTCATCTGATTCCTTACATCTAATAACGTACAAATTAATAGAATGCATATAAAAAAACTTAAAGCTAATTAATTTTAAAAATAATACGTTTATAAAAATAAGACGTATATAATTGTTTAAAAGAGAAGACAATTACACTAAAATCCTTAGCACCATGTTCTACACCTTCAAACAATTCCATGTATACATTTTTTTTTTAAATCACAGACCCATTAATTTTGAACTGAGTGTAACGTTTGGTCGATATACGTGATGCGAATATTGTAATCATCGAAGGCCAGTAATTAAATCACAAACCTCTGCCGTGTTTGAACTGCCAGTTTGTATACTTTCAATTGTTAACATTCCATTCTTTTTTTTCGATTAGTCCAAAGATTCTAATGCTAATAAAATTATAGCGATTTCTTTAAAAATTTTTTTTTATGATTTTCCTTAAGATAAAAATGATTTAAAAATTGGAATTGCCTTCTCATTTGATAGGATTTCTCGTCCAGCGAATAGCATTTGTTACATAGTAAAATATAATTTTTATACTTTTCCGATATACACGGTCACAGCTGATTTTAAGGTAATGTTTTTTTCTTCATCTTCTTAAATGTACGATTACAGACAAAAAATCGCTATGAGTGCATTGAAGTACTTGTTTGATTAAAAATTTGTCGTTTGATTAAGTACACGCTTATCGAATGTCTTTATCCAGATGAAAAAAAAAACAGGAGGAAATTCGAACAAAGCAAGTCTCGATAAGTCTCGATAAGTGCCGATAAGCGATGAGTGATAAGTGAGCTAATATGCCCGTGATGAGATCTACCTGATTAAATAAAACACTACCAAAGGAAAGAGTTTGTCCAGTGAGACAACGAAATTGCATTGTCCAAATAAAAAGATCCGATCACCTGAAGCTGCTCGAAAAAACTCTGACTTTCATAATAGCTACCTTCGAAACAACCTACAACTCAAGCACCTTTTTTCTATCCTAATACTATTCTGCGGTGAATCGTAGGCTCCGATTACAAGATAAATATTGCCGACTATTTAAAGCTAATAAAGCCACGCGACTCACGATAAATAATGGTCGCATCGGAGACATGTTACATTTCTAGGCTCGTACTGATAATTGTAAACTATTTGGGCGCACGAACAACGTAGGTATAAAAAGAACTCGTTAAGTATGCGATTAAGTACGCTCAAGCCGTTCTTCAAAAAGTCGCAGCGTCGATCTCTCAAAAACAGAGTATATAAAGCGTCTTGTATCAAAACAGTCGTTCGACTAGTGCTCAGGGCGCACATTTCTGATCGTAGAAAAGCTGACGTGGCTACTAAAGTGAGCACCAACTGACGTGAGAACCTTCGCCGGGGAAGGTTTTTTAGTCGGGTATGGGAAAGATGTAGAGGAGCAGAAGGGTGAAGAGAAAACCGGCGAGGAGCAGGCTGGAGAGCAGATGATCTTGAATCGCGTGGCCCGGAGCCTCGGGCTCCGCCTCTCGGGCACCCTCTTCCGTGTTAAGAACGAGCTTGGAAACGAGGCGGCCTAGAGCCTCCAGCCCGTACGCGTCCATGTAACCCACGTCCATGATTGCATCCGCATCCAATAACACCTCCTGCAACCAACAACGATACTACTCAGTCCCATATTCTTTTCGCCTATGCAGCCTTATTTTACATAAATTTTTAATGCTGTTAAAATAAATATACCTAGTTTATGTACATTTAATCGGTAAGCGTTTCACTTTTACAGGTCGATCTTTTATCTACCATCCAATATGTTCTATCCCGTATCTTGTTTTTATTATTTAATTCAAATAAAAATTAGAAACGGAGTAGACATACGTTTTTGTTTTGCATATTTCTCATACATATTGTGAAAAAGTAGAGTAAAAGGAAAACCGATTGAAAACAATGAAAATTCCAAGGGGAAGCAACGTAACACAAAAGCATTTTTTTCTATTTAGGCACATGCAACTAAGCTTGCTCATTGCAAATGACGAGATCGACCCATTAACCAGTAAACCCCTCATAAATATAAATGATTTTAATAAAGACTCATTGTCGAGATATTAGTTACGTTCTAATTGATACTAATAACAAATAGGGACTGACTAGTAGTTGTTGGATACATCGTTGTGTTTTCAGAGTTTATCGAATCACCAAAAATGCAGCCTCAGCTTCGAGTAATATAAGGTGTAGAAAATGATTTTTAGTAAAAACAAAACCGTGAAATGATTGAAGTAATAATGTTAAGAAATGCAACGTGACATAATAGCATAGACAAACATCATTTTAAAAAATTTCTTGTTAGCGGGATACAAAGATATTAGTTTGTAACTGTTCTCATTTTTTTTTCGATTACTTACCTCCCGATCATGATATTTTAAACATTTTTTAACCTTTAATTTTTTTAAGTAATCCTTGCTTAAAATATTTTAAGTAATTTACAACATGTAGATATTTATTAATTCATGCGTAAAAAATTTCATTAATATTAGAGCAGAAGAAAAGAGAACCACTGTTGAGGACGTATAATGTGTTTGCATAAAGAAACTCACCTCATCAACGCCAATTTTCCTGCAAGCTTCTAAAAAGTTGTCGACATTTCTTCTACACCTTGCCATTGTAAGCTTAGGCTAAAAATTTAATCGTTTTTTTTATTCCCAAACAGAAAATGTTAAAAGTAACTAAAAAACAAAACTTACAACTGCTGGAGAAGGAACATGAATACTGGCAACAGATCGAGGCCTAACATGATTTGCCAGGTGACAAAGAACAACACCATCTGTCAATGCAGGAGCCAAATCTTCTGGAAGAGCCATTTTCAATCTCGTTTCTATATGCTATAAAAAATTAAATTGTATTTAGTAAATTTCAATTCATGAAGGAAAAGCTAAGAACTTGTTAAAATTACACTCTCATTTCGCCTTACATTTCGTAACTGTTCGATCAGATCTGCTTCTTCTTTGGCACGTTCGAATTCCCTTCTCATAGTAAATGAATACTTTTCAGGCAAATTGTTGGTGTTCCAGGTAACAGAGCGGGGAGAACTTGGACTGGTGCCGTTTCTGCTTGGACTTTTATTTCCTTTTAAACATAAAATATAAATAATGAGTCTTTATTCTCATGTGTCTACATTCTCTTTCTTTATAATATGAATCTTTGCTAATACTAGGCATTATTTTCAGCCTATATAAATTTTATTATTGAAATTCATGATACAAATTCATGAAACATTCTTTTGAAGGTCTAACATTAAAATAAAAGACTAAATTGTTATTACCTTCAACGTAACCCACTGCAGTCTTCACTAGTCTTGGCACATGGCCAGGACTCGCATTTCCAGATAAAATGCTACTAGATGTTTTTATCGGCGAACTTGGTTTCTTATACGCTTGCTCGTGATACTTTCCATTCTTATTATTATATTCGTTGTTACTTCCATTAACCAGACTATTTTGATAGTTTATTCGCGATGGAGTTACTTTCTGCACTGGCCTCTTGTTTGCATTTTCTTCGTTAAAGATCTGTTTACCAGTTAAGAGATTAGTACCAGCTGTGTCGGTTGCGTCGTTGTGAGTATCGTTGCCAGGTGGTGTTACTTGTTCCTTTGGTCTGTAAACGCTTGGACCTTCGCTTACTCTCTGCTGCCTGAGAGCCTCTTTGTATTCTCTGAAAAGGATTTGTTTCCAAATTATAACTCAATTTCGCAGAACTAAACATGTTGACAATTTAGAAGCTGATTCTCAAGCCGAAATAAAATAAAAAATCGAGCGAGGATGTTATATTTAATACTATGGACATGTACAACATATTGTTGATAAATTACAGACCTGTATGTTTGAATATGACTCAATGACTTTTTCTCTTCTCCATTAACGAGTGATAAGGAGTTCGTCGACTGGCCCGGATGCGTCAATGTGCTTTGTTGATTCGTTCCCAGGGCATTTTCCAAAAGGCTGCAAAAATATCACCACACAATGATGATCATGCATGCATGCACAGGAAAAAGCGGGGCGAAATAAAACACTCTCTTTCTCTCTTTTAAAATCAACGCGGAACAGTGTTCGACTTCGGCCTGCTTCTACACAGTGTTTTTGTAACTTTTGTGTTGTCGTGGAGGGGGGTGAAAAGTTGAAAAAAAAAACACTCGAGATAAAACTAAGCACGTTGGTGAGCACAGTAGAAACGAGTATGTGATCGAAAGTAAAGGGGGCTGGGTAAACGATACCTACCCTGGTGGTGTTATCGATGTTTGAAGAGAGCTGAGTGTCGGTTTTCGCATGTCCCCTCCATTTTCTGATGCACTGCGCTCTAGCCTTCTCTTCTCCAGCTGATCTTGAAGTACCATAGCCTGTAAAAATGAAACATTTTAGTAATTCTAAATTTAAAAGAAAAAAATAGTACAAACAGTGAACAGGAACGACTCTTAGATGTAACGTTAATTTAGAAAGGATAAAAAAGGTAATTGATTCCACGTTGTCTTAGAGATGATGATCGGGGAAAAATATATAAAAACTATTCTTAATCAAGTGTAAGAATTGTCGACTAGGAAAACAGAAGAGAAAAATTAAAAGTTTGATAAGGATGGTTGGTAGGATAGCAAGCACTGACCTTTCCCAGTTCATCTTCAATGGACGTATTTTCTCCCGGAGATATCGTGCTGGGTGTCGAAGTTCCACTACAGGAGCCATTCATGCCAACATCGTGAGGCAGAGTTATCGAAAGCGGAGAGCACTCCTTGCGCCAGGCGCCGCGAATGTCACCGCGAAGGTCGCCTTCGTGAGCCTGTGTGCAGAACGAACGAAACACCCATTGACGATGGATACACACAACTGATTGATAATAAGCTCATGCTTCGTCTCAATAAATACGTTTATTTTTCAAATAATAAAATCTTTATAAACAAGTGTGACCCGTCTACACAATTAATTCAATACAAATGTCGCATGTGTATATCCACTTGCATCGTAAGAGTAAATTCACTTGATCGTCCACTGGTAAAAGGCAGGTGTGTAAATGGGGGAGGAAAGGGGGAGGGTGTTAGAGCATCTGAGAGTTAAGAGTCGGCGGGCGTTTCCGTTCGAGCGAAGAGGTTGGAAAAACTGGCCCAGAGGCGGTAAGAGAGCAGACAAGCAAGGACGAGGACGAGGAAACTAACCGCGCTGTTGATTTCCTGGGACCAGCGTTTGTCGAGGCCGTCGCTGGTGCTGTATCCGCTGTCGACGTTGTGCCGACGGTGCGAGCGCGTGTCCAGGGTCGCGTGGCCACGCGCCTCCAGCGGTCCCCGCCTCGTCCGGCCGCCTCGGGCTCGCTCGTGCTTCGCAGCCTGCCGCTCCAAGTACTTGAAAATGTGCGTTCGCCCGCGAATGCACAACTGAAATCATTGCAATTGTCAATTTACTTTCTTACAATTTAGCTGGCAGAATTAATCTCTTCTATTTGAAGACGGACGATTATTTTTAATTGTTTCGAAGAGGAAAACATTAAAAAGGAATATATAAAAATTTGGTTATTCAAATGAGAAGTGGTGACGCAAGAAAGTCATGAAATACTTTGACAGCTTGATAATTAAATAAATAATAATTCGAGGAGTAGTTAGTGTTATCAGAAGTGCCAAGAAGAAAAACTGCTTGGAGTGTCTCATGATGTAAATACTTATTAGTGCTATTCCTATTAATAGATTCAAATGAATGCTAAAAGGAAAAGTTTGCAGCGAGATTCTCGCTGTGTTAACTTTTATCGATACATCTGCGTGCCGTCATAATTTAGTAATGTTAAACACAAGAAATAAGGTAATTATCGACAGAAGTTGAAACAAAAATACAGTTATCAGTTAACATAACAGGCTTAAATAATATTTTAGAGCTGCAATCTATGTTGCCGCTATTAGCAGTGCATTTATCGATTGTATACCTGAAGCTTATGTCGTACAAACACGAAGTAAACAGCTCAAATTTCGACTGAGCAAACTTGTCGACGTACGCATTTATAACTCTATAATAAAGAGTAAAAAATGATTACCGCAGCAGGTGGCGAGGTTAACGGGTTGTCTGAAAGTTTGAGGTCGACGAGACTCTTCATCTTCCTCAGCTCGTTTGGTAAGACAGATATTCGGTTTCCACTAATGTCCAGCTTCACGAGTTTCAGGTACGTCAGTTCTGATAAGAAATAAAAGACGCAAGTAAGCATAAAAATAAATAAAATAGCAATAAGTCTTCAAAATGATAAACATTACGAGGAAGAAAATGCACAGTACGCACCTATGGGTATGTGCACCAGGTGGTTGTTTCTAAGATCGAGGCATCTGAGTCGGGGCAGATCGCCCATACGAGACGGTAGACTCGTGATTTCGTTGCAGCCGGCATCGAGCTCCGCGAGTGCTGACATCCTTCCCAATTCCTCGGGCAGCGAGACCAGTCGATTGTGCGCCACCAGCAGTATTTGCAATGGCAGTCGACATATTTCACGTGGTAGTGTCGTTAACTGATTTCGACTGCGAAAATTTAATGAAATATTTATTAATAATATACGAAATGCTCATATACTAAACAAGTCAATTTTTTTCACGCTGTATATAAATAGCTTGAATGTCGATATGAAAGGTACTAATGTAATGTTGTGTTATTGTCTGAATTAAGTTATCTCAATTGTATAATTTTGAATTTAATAGGATAATTCCGCAGTAACTCAATTTAATCATAGCGTACACCAACATCTGACGCTGGTTAATTCAGTATAATGTATAGTCACAGTAATATAGTATCAGATTTTTTTTTTATAATACGAGACGTTATAAAGATACGCATTTAACTTTCATCGGAAGTACAATTTAGTTTAGAATTGCAGTGATTAAGTAATAAATGTAAAAATAAAATATCGAAGACGCATAGGGACAACGACCCACCTGAGATCGAGATAGCTTAGCGACTGGAGCATCGCCACGGTTTCCGGTATGACTCGTATGGCATTGTGATAGAGGTGCAGCTTTTCCAAAAAAGGAAACTCCGTCACCTCCTCCGGCAGTTCGATGAAGCGGTTTTTCGAAAGGTCTGCAACACAGAATCAAACATTTATCAGTATTATTATGGTTTTACACCTATTGTATTAGACAATTTAAACAAATAAATAAAATTTTTTTAAAATAAAGAGGCATAATTTGCAAATTAATTAGATTATTATTTTTTTTTTAAAATTCAAGAAAAATACTTTCTAATTCTGTAATAAACATGATCAAAACGTTAAAATTGCTAAATTTACTTTATCTTTCATTTGATAATCTTGTTATAGAGATCTCGTCTTTACAATGGAAAATATAAGACGTATGCAAGTATTAAATAAAAAATCCCGCTTAATAATATTCCAGCATGATAGTCTGTTAGAAGATAGATGGTATCAAACTATGAAATATTAAGCTCGAATACATCCATTAAAATAGAATATAAAGCGCGTTACTTTACATATCCATAATTTACATGCACTACTCAAACCCCTCTGCAAGGTGCAAAAAAAAAAAAGCCAATTTATACTATTATAAACTGCGCTGTACACGCGAGTGAATTTGTTTATAAAACGCAGCTCAATCGATCAACTATAAATAGAAAAAAGAAGCGCGTAAGAAAGAAGCAAAGAAAAGAAGGGGGAGGACTGCACGTCAGTCCGTCGAAAGAAGCGAAAAGCTGCACGAGGGGGAGGCGCAGCGCTGAGGCTTCCGATAAGTCTCCCATAGCAACAGCTGTGCGCGAGGCGCGCGATTAGGGCGAGGCGGCCCTTATACGCTCGCGCCCGGGCTCCTTCATGAATGGGGGCCGACGTCGCAGCGACCACGTGCCCGTCGTCCTCTCCCTTTCTCCCCGCAGAGAGCTCCACGACGGCGCGTTCGCACGCACTTGCCTCTGATCAATAAAGAGCTCCGCGTCGAATCCAAGAGAGCGACGCGCGCCCGAGACTTTACCTCGGCGTCGTGCGGGGCGCCCCGTGAACAGAACCGACCCAGGAAATTGCCGATATTGACGGCCCGGGCTCTTTTAAAACTCTTCCTGCCGGCTCGTCTCTTTAAAGCGCGCCGGGACTTCATCAATACGGCCTCGGAAATATTTATTTCTTCGCCGTTTGCTGATCACCTGCACCGTTAGCCGGATAATGCAAATACGACTGTAAACGAAATGACGCAGGGAAGGCAATTTGACTATTTGATGGGAAATCAAAATTTTTTTGCTGAATGCTAATATTGTGAAGCATGTAAATTATTTTGAAACAGTTAAACGTTTGCAAGTAACGTTTCAATGTAACGGAGTAAATTATGTGCCTATCGCGGTAGACACTTCGCAAAAAAAGAGATTTTTTTCTGATTAGACGAGCTGTACTTTTTGCAAATCACTTGAGTAAGAAAAGAACTATACTTCAATAACTATCGATCGCAGTGAAGATGCAAGTGGTAGCGTCTTGAGAAAAGCCTCCGCGAGACGATAACATCTAACCCAAGAGCGAAGAACCTTCATAAAAGACGAACGATTCTGAAGTACCCGATTATTCGCCACTTGTACAGTAACGATTATAACAATCACATTTTTCGTAACAACATTCACATAGTATCAGTTTTCATAATTTTTTACTCTATTTCATAGAAAAAACTTCATTTAAAATAAATTTAAAAAACTTGAAATCAAAATCTAAAAAGTAACAGCCACTCTGTAAAAATAAATAAGGGAAATTTGATTAAAATAAGCGAATAGTCACTCATTTCACATTAAATATCTTCCACTTATTGCAGCAAGTGGAAGATTTTTCACGTGGAATAAGAGACTATTCACTTATTTTAGTCAAATTTCACTTATTTATTTTTACAGGGTGCAGCTTGCAGGTCAAGTGCACTTATAATAACTGACTCGCGCGATAATTTCAATATAATTACACCTTCTATTTGCTTAGTAAAAAAAAAATAATTTGCGCATTACCTTCTGCAGAGCCGCGACTGCGAAAAAAATTGCTCAAAAAATCAAGTCAGAGGCGGACGAAAATGGATGTGTGATCGCGGAACGATTGATTCAGGAGGGCGTAGCCGACGGCAGATAGAAGTTGCAGAGGTCGCACGCTTGAAAGTGCCCCTTTCGAGAAATCGCACGCACGCAGGGCGCCCGGTTCGCCCCCAACGCTCTCCGTTGCCAAGTCCCGCGCCAGCACGGAAACGTCGAAACACGAATTCATCGAAAATCCCCAGTAAATAAAAGCTTCCTGCGCCAACTCGACTCCCTCCCCCTCCCCCTTTTCTTCGCTTCATTACATGACATGGCCAAACGGGCTTTCTCCTATTTGCACTGCCGATATCGATGAAATACCGCTTTTTCATTTACAGAAGCTATATTTTGTATAAAAATAGTTTTTTTTTTACTATCAAGTATGTCACTCATTATTATATCAATATTTTTATTCAGCTTATTCAAAAATATCGTTTAAAATAACACATGTATAGCTATCACGTTTGCTTCTTATCAACTTAGCCCAGAACAGGAGATAATCGTAACGTTACGATAGCAAGAAAAACGCTGCAGTTAGACACGAAAAAGTTACGTAATAGCAAGACTACAGCGAGCGCTTTAACGCTACGCAGTCAATAAAAGGGAGGGCAATTAAATGAGTAACGGAGTGCGAAGTAATTGGCCACCGGCAATGAAGGTGATAAGGAAGGTCAGTGGTCGGAGGGGGACCAACCGTCGATGCGCATATATAAACGAGTAAACCCGGGGCTATAATAGACGCGCTGCGGCGGACTGCGCGTAAAAATCCTCGGCGAGTCTGCGGAATAAGCAGTCGCTGCCGCGGCGAAGAGTGCGGGGGGTAGGAGGGGGCGAGACCGAAGGGAGAAGCGGGTCGATGTCCCAGGATGCGCGACGCGTATAGCTAGCCAAGGACCAAGGTCGAGGTCCTGCCGAGGATCGATAAGAGCGCACCCGCGCGATGCGGTGCTTTCAGCGGCGCTCGCGGGCCCGACTCGCCAGCTGCCAATTCCACCGGCTATCATTTATTACGGGCGCGCACGCGGCTAACTCGGCCCGTTCGCACGCTACTTGCCGCAAATCCCCGCGGCACTATACGGAGGTAGATTTATTATCGGTGCGGCTTTTCATTATCCATTGATTTAAACTTTTCTTTTTTTTTTTGCACTGGGAAAGGAAAAAGAATAATTTGTCTGTTAGCGTATAAATTACTATTTTTTTTTGTACTACTTTTTTTGTATTTTCTTTTAAGATGAATTTTTTTCTTTTATTTTCGGAATAGAGTAAACTTTTCCATCGCGTGTGCCTGAGGAATTATCTTCCGTGACAGCACTGAATTATAAATCCTTAATACGGGCCTATCATTTACCGATGATAAACAATGTTTAATAGATACGGAACAGAAATCTTGTACATATTTACGGATTCTTTGAGAGAAACTATAGATTCAATAATTGGGTTCTTTACGTGTACGCTATTTGTTCGAGGAAAACACTAATTTTTATCATTTAAGTATAGACGTTATTAAGTTATGTGTGTAAAAAATGAGTATGTACATGTTTACAATCAATCATAGAAAATAATTGATTACTTTTAAAGCTGTAGTAATATAACGAAATCGATTTTTCAGCAACTGTGCATGAAGCTTCTAAAAAATAGATTAGACACGAATTGACCTTTAGGGTGGACGTTATCTGTATGCACGAGCTGACCGCGCCCAACGATGCGGAACTTGTTTCTAAACGAGACTTGTTCTCACACTGTTGAACTAGCGTCAAGATATGCGTCGTCTGCAGACATACTTTGTTTATCCAACGAGCCTAAGTCACTATATGATACTTTCCGTTTATACTTCCAGAGATTACGCTTGGACTAGCCGTTACCACCCCTTCCAAGCGTGACACCTGACAGGTGTTCCCTTCTTCGAACGTGTCTATGAATAAATATGTCTGTGTGTGTGCTCATCATCCTGCATACCTGTTCAGAAATACGCATACCGGACGAGTAGACGTTAATTTTATAAGTAATTTAAAATAACTTACAATACAACTGTTTTTATAAATAAATTTTTCTCGTCATTTCTTCTTTTAACTAAGTAAAAAAGTCAGCGTCTATGATAAAGTAAAATTGTTCCTAGCAACTATTTCTTAACTTGTCACTCACATCCGGAGAACTCTTATCCCAATATAGAATGAATTCCGCCTTGGTGGGCGCGGTCGGAACGTCCACTAAGGTAATTGACATACACCAAGTACGGTGTTCTCTAACTAGAAAACATTTTTCATGTATTTCATGAGCGAAAGTTCAAATTTGTCACATTAATTAAACTGCGGACAGCCAGAACCGTCCGACAAAAAAATAAGAATCGAATTTATTTAGCTTATATTTTTATAAAGAACAATATTTATAGTTAATAATTAAAAGAAACAGCCGTGTATTTTTAAATTAAAATTATTTAATCTTTTTCACTTCTACTATACAATTAAAATGAAATAATATAAAAAATCGACGAGTACAACATTTCTTATCGATTAAATAAATAAAAGATATAAATATAATCTCCCACAAACGTACAAAAGCGTTCATATATCAATATAGTAAAAAAGGTATATAGGTACACTATATGAGTCATTCGCGCGCTATCATTGCTAAAGATCAAAAAGGATTGTAAGCCGTGCGTTTCGGCGTTTATGTCAAGGATCGATGAAACTTACCGGGACACAGGTGAGCAATGTATTTTTCTTAGAGAAGAGAATACTTTGGCATAAAAGAGATATCTCCTTCATAAATCAAATTTCAACCGAAAGCTCAGTAGGTGCAGTGAATTTCCTTTCCAAGCACGTAGCGCTCAGGAAATGCTTACTTTCTATTTTTTATTTTATTTTTCCGTAATAAAAAGTACCGGAATAATGCTCGTAGTAAAGGTTAAAACACGCAACATAAAATAATTTTACTATCGATGTATTTCAATTATATTGGGTTCCATTGTGTAGTTAAATTATTACTCAATGAACACATGAAAATTATACAAGAGGCTTTTTGAAAAACCCACACTACAGCTCTTAAGCTTTCGTAAATTGCATATCACAATGAAATTATTTATTTTACAGTTATATCTTGAAAACAGCGTACTGTAATAGTTATCACCCAAGTATGTATTATAAAGAAGAAACACTTTTTTTTTTTATTAAACCCGAAAAATCTATGAAAAAAAGTGAATTTCCGAAGGCAGGAAGGAAAGAGATAAGAAAAAGTGGAAAGAAGGCGAGTGGTCGTGATGTTCGGCAACAATGTCGTAAATGCGGGTAAACAGAGCGTGAGGAAAAAGAGGCAGGAAAGTCGCGGCGGATTATCGTTCTCCGGTTGCGCGCAGCACACGCGGGGCGGCAAGGGACGACGGAGCGCGCCGAAGGGTGGCCAAGTAGCAGGCGTCCGCTGGGTAAAAGGCACCAAGGGCTCGTCGATCGATAGAGTCTTCCGCGACGCCCCTTATTGCAAATATTGCGCTGCGTTGGAGAGCGCCGCTCTTTCTCCAAGCCTACTCCCTTTTTTTTGTACGCCCGAAGCGAAAGCTTCTCCCGATATTCTCTAACAGCTTCTACCGCCTTTTTAAAAGGTCGACGTGTAAATTAACTAATCGCTTTTTATCCAGTTAAAGTTTTCTCGTAATTGTGGCTATTAGCGAGACTGAAGTAGATGTAAACTTTCCTAAGAGGGTGTAGGTTATACGCACACAACTCTATTCAATTTCGTTCCTACTGCAGGTGTTACGCTGGCGAGTCCGCGTTGTTGGTTATTCTATTCTAGTGTGATTAAGCGTCTAATCTTTCTATTAGCAATTGAAGCACGTACAGGCTTGGTTCCAAGATTTATAATACAGTGGGTATACCATGGAACGGGAATACTAAATTATTAGATATTTAATGTAAATTTTTGTCAGGGTATTTATCATGAATTGTAAATTTAAATTTATTTTATTTTCTACAAATCGGCTAGTAATTTAAAATGTTGAAAAAATAAAATTATTTATGAATATCCATAGAATATTTATTACTGAAATTTGTTGACTTGTAGATAGAAATGTATATACGCAATAATATTCTACAACCGTGCCATTTATCGCAATTTGAAGAAAAAATTACTTTATACTAATATTAAATTTAATTCCAGACGCAGTGAAACTAATAAAAAAGGGGGTTTCATTTAATTTGAATATGATATGCATTTAGCACGGTGGGAGCTATGTACAAAACAACAATGGTAATAATTGAATCACGACTGCAGAATAAACAATAAGACAATCGCATTTCTTTCAGGACATAAGCTATATAAGTAAGAATGAAAAAGGAAGTTTAACGTTCGGGGTAAAAGGAGGCTCAGACGAGAGAGAAAAGACTATTATGGAGTAAGTCGAGAACGAGCCCATGACAAGTGAGCCTCTGTGTGAGACGACTCACAGACAACTGCCAAAGTGTGCGTCCTTGAACCGAAGCACCTTGCCTGCGGTTATTTTACTCGGCGAAGTCGAGGCCACACACTTTCGAGTATAAGAAAATCCCGCGAGCGTGCAACACTTAAGTAGCCGCGTTCCCATAAAGTATCCATTATTTTTATTGGAGATACAAAACGTAAAATATACGAGTGAACTGTTTTATGCCCGAACGAGCTGTTGCACGCACGATTGTTCGCGCGAGCGCGCTTCGAGATGTACGTTGAGGAACACATGCCTTATCGCCGTACCCGAGATTTATTTTAAATGACGTCAATTCTAGCCGAGTTTACTGTAAGGCAGATGTCCCATGCTATACAATCGCGGGAAAAAACCACTTTGGATCAGATTTATGTGAAGAATGTTTGTACGAAAGAAATTGTTATAAAATTGTTAAAAAATTCAATATTACAGAAACGAAGTTTTGAGAAAACTTTGTGAACATAATTTATAATGAGAATTAAAGAGATAAATTTTCCGTAAGTTTATCATTCATTTCAGAAAGCAGAAACGAATGAATGAATGAATGAATGAAGATATGAATGATACGAAAAAATTATTCTCCGGCTCTGAAATGTCGGAGTAGTAAAGATAACGGTACTATTAGTTGAGTGTAAGATTCTCAGTATTGTGCCGTCACCAGAATCATTTTGTAAAATCGAAACTTCAAAAAACTAACATATTTAGTTTATACTTTACATACTTATAAATTATTCCTGCAACCTACAAAAGGAAATTAATTTCAAAATATTCCGACATGAAGTCATTAGGTCGTTAAGTATTTAAGTAAATGGTGATAAAGCGTTGAAATATGTTTTCAATACCGTTTTGATTAATGAAAACTGGAAGGCCATATAAATTCATTCTC
Organism: Sycophila texana; assembly: GCA_035582955.1. NCBI lineage: Eukaryota > Metazoa > Arthropoda > Insecta > Hymenoptera > Eurytomidae > Sycophila > Sycophila texana. The sequence goes on along the minus strand of JAWWEN010000048.1, from coordinate 14,067,919 downwards.
GATAATTAATTTTGTATTAGGCAAGGTTTCTTACTGAGATTAATAATATTAACAAACTCTAGAAATTTAAAAGTGCGAGTATAGTACGAACAATTAAATCTTCCAGACAAGTAAAAAAGCTAATCTCAGCTGCGTAAAATTGAGCCTCGCGCACGTTTTATCGAAATATACTATTAATGTCTTCATAGACTGACGTTGTTGCAAGAATTACCACAGTATCTTGCAGAATGTACTATAATTTCTTTTAAAATTTACTGTTATACCTCTACCAAATTTTGCTACAACTCTTGTAAATTTTTCAAAAAAATTTCTAACTTTTCCAATAATGTCAGTCTGTGAATTCATTAAAATACTGACTGTTGTAATTTTTACTAGAGAATTTTTTCTCCGTATACACTTTTCCTCATTAAGCGATCTGTCTATCGGTAAAACTGATAAATGCCAGTTATCATTTAAACGACAATTAACGCTCGCTAAAAACAATCAGAAGCCATATCCAGGTAAAATATCAGCTTTCTTACAAGCGATCGAAACGAACTCTCCTGAATAAAGTGACTAAAAAAGCGAAAGCTTGAGAATGTGAAGTGTATATACTGTAGTGTGCTGTAGAGAGCGTAAGTTGTCAGAAAGTTGTCGATGATGAATGCAGGGGCGAGGTTCGGCCGTGAACGGATAGGTGAAAGAGGTTTCGCGACGGCTCTCCAGCCGGCACTTCCGGCGCTAGTACAAATATCCCGGCAGCGCATTGGTGCAGCCAACGCAGCGCGGCACTGCGAGGCTCGCATGCAAAAAAGGGGAGCGCACGAAGGCATCGGAATTGTGCGCGCGGAGTGCCAAACGGCCGACGACGGACGGACGTGGCGTAGTACGCCTGTCTGCTTTTTTTCAAGCGCGCTTCCTTCAGCCTCTTTTGCTCTGCATAAATTCATGCCGCGCCCGTGAATAAAGATAACGCCTGAGACTCGCTGCCTAGCGACTCTCCGCCGCATCCCTCCGTCTTAACTTCCTCTGCTGCCCTTTCATCCGGTATTTCCGAAAACCAGTTACTCGAGTGCCGTATTCTTCTCCGACTCGACAAATATGAAATTATCGCGTATTCTAAAAAAGTCGAGGAGGGTAAAAAAATATCCCGATGTCGATAAACAATACTGCATTCACTTCTTATTCATCGTTAGTGATTTTTTTAAAAGGAAAACTCGTTTAAATTTAAATTTAATATTGTTATTTAAATTTAAACGTAACACTTTTAGGTTACAAATATTTTTCAAGAAGAAACATTTTACGGATTCGCGGTAAATAGACATTTAAAATGAGGAATACGAAAGTGGAGAGAATTTTTACTCGTTTTTTCGCTGAAACACTTCGTGACTTTTTACTCCTTTTCACAATTCTACAGTCCCTGCTCTAAGCTGCCTCTTTGGCCTAAAGATTTTTGCCGTGTTGCATTTCTGAGTGCAGACACATATTAGTGACTCTTGACCCAAAACTGCATTCCAAAAGTGCCGTTGCCAAGATTCCATCGTATATTCGCTGAGCCATTTATAATGTTACGTCAATTTTTTTTATTTTGTTTCTTAAAGAGGATAAATTACAGCAATTCGGAAGATGATGCATCTTACTACTCATAATCGTAAATTAAAGTACTGAAGTACGAACTGTCGAACAAAAATGGTTTTTAATGATTATCGTGTGCATTAGATAAATAAAAAAAGAGCTTAAAATACAAACAGTCAGTGTTTGCTTATCGGGTGCAACGCACGTACTCCGCTGGATTGATTGTCCATACAGCTGTTACAGATGTTTCAAGCTCTCCCAGAACGCGGAGATACAAAAATAACCTACGCTGCCTACGCGTAGTAAACGACGTGCACGGTCAGCAAAAGGGTTGAAAATCCACTTGCTTTTCAGGTCACCTTCAGCAGTTTCAATCAGGAAACTCAATTGTTCGCGAGGATAAGGTCAGCCATTGACGCGCGCAAGACGCGGCTCAAAATGGAAGAAAGACTGCGAGCAGGCTTATGTCTTCGTAGTATCGCTCATTGAAAGGGGACGCTTTGTCGAGCAGCGCAAGGCACATGCCGCAAGACACAAAAGCCTCGTGTTCGCATGCACAAACATTAAGACACACACATCAATGCAAACTCGGCCTCACGTCCGTGAAACGACTGGAGCACGTCCTTTGGTGTGCAGGAGGCTCCCGGCTCAATGATTCAAGCGTCGCGAAGTATAGTCCAAGAGAGAAGAAAGGAGGTGCGCGGAGCCTCGGGGAAAAAAATGGCGCGACCTGAGCCGCTGTATAGCCAACGAAGCTGAAGGTGAAGTTACTGCGTCTGCTGTTGGCACTGCGGTGTGTCCGCGAACGCGCCAATCCTATATTTAGAGCTCGATCCTCACGGGACTCGAGGTAATTCCCGCGCCCCCTTCTGAAGGATATACTTCGCCGAAAGTCTTTTTATCCTGCAAAGAAAGCTTTTATCTTTCGAGTTTGACAATGCATTTAGAAATATTACTCTGATTCTTCACGGTACGTAAAGGAAAGTATTAATTAAAAGCGAACGATTATCGCGCTGTCAGCAAAATTTCAAATTTATTATAGAAAACATTTCTGCGTTTTAATTTCAATTGCTAATTTACTCTAGCGAACACGCGAAGCCGTACTTCTAAAATAGTATAGCGAAATATTCTGAATGAAAGCGTTTACACGGTACGCTGAGCGCTTAATAAGGCACATTAACTCCATAAAATAAAAAGGAAAAGCCCCGGAGTTGGAATTGTTTTTCTCCTAATGAACGAGTGGGTCGCCCTTTAATCGAAGCAACGGGCTGCGATGCGGGAATAGGTTCAGTTAGCCTTAATCGCACGTTGACCTACTAATTAACTCAGACGTACACATGTGTGCCTTTGCCTGCATAATAGCACGCGGAAAGCAATAGCTCGTGCTGAAGCTTCAACCGCTCTATTTTTGTCAAGGCGAGGAAAAGCGGGATGGACGCTGCACTTCGCTAAAAAAGAATTGATCACAGAAAGTAGAAAGCGCAAATACATCGCATTCCAGTATATTATTACGGATGGATCGAAATATGCCATGCAATTTCTACAAGTATATCTTGGCGAGAAAATGATATTGAGGAATAATCCTGTGTAGGTAGGAATAGTCTACTATGGATAATGCAGACAGAACTTTTGCGGTGGTGAAAGCATCAAACACGTCTTTGATCTTGTTCGTTCTGCAGTCTGCGAAACCACAAAGGCATCACAGGTGTCGCACTCATTTGTAGAATCACAATACACAAACGTAAATTCTACGATGCGAAAAAAGAAGAGACGTTAAAAGATATAACATATGCTTAAAAAAGACGAGTCTTTCCTTTTTTTAAGAAAAAAAATCTTTCAACTGCAGAATAATTTCTTTGCTTCGTAAAGGATACTATACTTCCGAATTTTTCTTGATATTATACCTTTTTCTAATTAACGCATTGTGAAAGTACTTTAAAATATTTTTTTACAACTAAAGTCGTAAATAAATATACTAAAATAAATTGAATTATGTTTTACAATATCTATTTTAAGGATTAATGAGGCTTTTTATTCGTTCCACAACGCGTATCATGGCGATTCGTTGTTCCGGTCTCTTTAACTTTAGCCACCACCATTACTATCACTGTACCCGTGGTTTTTACACGCCTACAGTACGAATAATGTTTGAATTCACAAAGCCGTACAAGAGTGACGTGATTTCTTAACAATGCGGTGCCATTGTTTTAAACTCTGCTTTTAAGCTTGAGTAAAATGACGTAATTTTATTTCAATTACAAAGTGTGAGTAACACACTTACAGGCTTGATAGCAGCTTTTTTTTACTCAAATATTATACTCTAAGGGAAATTTTGATTACAAATATATTTATTTAATAAAACAAAAAAACTATCTAAAATTGTAGTTGCAGCCAATTCAGAATTTCTTTATCAATAATTCAAGCAAATAATTTTTGCGTTACTATTTCTGAGAATCGAAAAGAGATAAATGAAGAGGAAAGAGATCTGCATATAAATATCTCGCGTGTGCATCTTTAGTCCTCTTAACCCTCCTCAGCTTCGTGTCTTTGAACTGGATCTACATGCCTTTTATTCTAGTACTACTGTAGATTTCAACTGCAGGCAAGAATATTTATATGAAAACACATATTTTTCTGTGAGAGATTTTGATTGGCAGAATAATACACATTGAATTTTTAGATCTCACTACCACAATGCATCCTCTACGTTCTGAACTTCTAAGGAAAATACTGTAGTAACGGATAAGGTCGTACATTTACAAAGCTATGGCTAATTATAAACTTGCTGCAAGAAAATGATCATGTTGCCCAGCACGCAATACGTAAATCGATGGCTGTGTTAAGAAAAGCGTGGATCATTTGCGGTATAAGGACTTCGTAATAGCTGCTCTTCTTCGCGATGTGCGGTTTTAATGGGATCGTGATTACCCTGAAGGTAAGAGCATGTTTTCCAGAAATGAAGGAAAATCGACAGCCTAGAAAGTTCCTGAACTTTCTTTTTAGAATAGAGAGCAGTTTTTTTTAATCTTATATTATTTAAAAATAATTTCACTTATCATCAGATACTTTGATTAGTTCATTAGTATGATGTCAATGAATGCTCATGGGAGTGTAAAAGCAAACAAAAAACTTGACTTGCATGCTCCAAATACTTTATAGAATACATAGAGAGACTTTGAGAAAACAATCCCAAGCAAAAGGGAACTTAGTCGAGCATTACATCTGATCAATATGAAATGCTTGGATGCCTAGTAATGCATATAGTATATCATTATTATCGCTAAAAAGAATTCGTTTTAATGCCATGCCCTACATTAAACGCTTCATCGCGACTTAAATATAACATCGAGTTTTATTAATCAAATATTTGAGCAGCTACTGCCCATTGAATAGATGAATTGAAGTTTATAGCAAAAAAAAAAAACGTAATAATCTCATTACAACGCTCGTCACATATATACTTTTAAAGATATTTCGTGATTTCTTCTTTTTAATAACATGTATTTTACTACATCAAATAAAACATGAATTAATTGGATTGAGCATGAAACTTTGTGAAGTCTGCAAGATAAATTGAGTTATTCAATGAATCAGGTTAAACTCTAGTAACCTTTTTTTAAACAATGAAAAAATGAAATCTAACTATTCATTAATCTACTTTTTCTCTTTAATGAAAATGTCATTTTAATAATTATAATACACGACTTACAGGTTAATTGGTAATACAGGAAGTGTTAAATGAAAGTGCACTCATTTTTCAACAAACGTCGACGAATACGAATTGACAATAGTATGGGGATACAAAAGAATAAGTGAAAGCTGGAAAAACAAGAAAGGCCGTCCGTCTGATATTTGGCACAACGCGCCGGCACGGTAGCGCAGCTCCAGCGATTTTCATTCACGGAAAGCATGCGCTCTAATTAACGAAATAGGAGGAGGTCGCCAACCCGAAATCAGGACACTGCACCTCACAATTTCGTAAATGCACTGAAATTCTGCCGCAGTGGCTCTTGCATAATAGTGTTTTCTCCACTTCCTTCTAAAAACATCTTAATTTACTCGTTTAAATATTATGAAATTCTTGTATAATGCTTGAAAGATTCGCTGTCACAAACGTGACTTGCAGTTTGCTTAACTGATATTTATTTATGTAATTTTTACAACTGCAATGGATAAAAATTTGTTTATAACACACGAAGCAGATCAACGATAGATATAAATCAAGGCATATATCCCAGTGTTTACTTTTTAAAAAGGAAACGTGACTAATCGGGCACACCTTCTAATCCCGTACTCTATGTTGATGTATTGACAGAAGATGACCCTAAGCTAGCAGCTATAGTGATTCAGAATGAAATGGAAATGGATTTTAACTGTCTCGAAATGAAAGCCGATGAACTCTTGAAAAATCAGAATGATTTAGTGATTTATTTAAAAGTCACTTCCTTTCAAGCGTCAAGCTGTTTAAATATTTATACTCGCAGATACTGCTTTGCTTCTTTATCACTGCGATTGGTTTTTCTAATGTCTGTTTGCTAATTGCATTCAAAATCAGTTATCACATCATGCTTAGCGAATAAAAGTAAATTTCGCGAGCAGCTAATTAAGTGCAGATATCAGAATGTTTCCTACGGAAGTAACGAGAAAAAAAATTAAGAGGCCTTTGACGTAGTTTCAGCACGTTGGCAGGCTTGTAAAGTACAGCTGGCGCGACTATCTTTAGTCCAGACGCGCACAGCGGCGTGTTTGCATTTTCACGGGCTCTCTCGCGATCAAGGGTGAGGCGGAAAGAGCCACGCGTGGAAAATGAGCACAGACAGAGCGCACATATGCGTCGACCGCTCCTGGCGGCCCCATAAAAATATATCCCCTTTTTCGCTTTTTCGCGAGTGACGAGAGAGAGACTCCGGGGAGGGTTGCTCGACGCCAGTATTAGAAGCTGGAGAGTCGAGGAATCATCCAGCGAAGAGCCCTTACATCCCTTATCGCTCTCTGCTGCTGACTTTTCTTCTTCGCCGTCGGGCATAAAAAAAGCTACCGGCCCTCCTGGCATTAGCCCTTTATTCTCATGCGTTTTTTATTAAAACTAGTTAGATTGAGCGCGCTACGCGCGCCTCGTACGCATTTTTTAGGCTACGATGACAATCTTTCTCTCTTGACATTCAATTTTTTTTGAAAATCAAAATCCAGTTCAAAATTCGAAATCTAGGTTCAAGATAGCAAAACCTTTTTCAGTTGCATAAACAGCTTTTCGTACAATGTTGCAATTGTGACGAATATCTTTAAGTTTCGAAGATATCAATAAAAGATTACAATAATAGTATATAAAAAAGTCAAAGAATAAAAGTATTTTTAAGAATTATTTTAAAAAGCTCGACGTTTCTTATAGTAAAGAAAAGAAACCAGTAGTATAAAACTTTTGTCAACAACAAAAAGCAAGTGACTACGGAGGTCCTTGAAACAGATGATGAAACAGTCTTTTATCAGCATCCTGTGTGCACACCGTCACTCGACTTCTCTGTAAAGAAGTTGTGCGAAGTAATTTTCATTGATCGTCTACGCAGCGGTATAGTAAGGGTCAGCCTTAAGCAATAATGATAACAATTTTATGATAACAAAATTAAAGATATTAACGAAGTACTAAATTTAAAAACATCTTTACGTGTAAGAGAGAATATAAAAATTGAATAAAAATGTTTAATTGTAATACTTTGATACAAACATTTTTTAAAAATATTTTTCACATTTTAGTTTTTAACTTTTGTAAAAGTTTTACTGTCCCTTTACATTATGATAAAAATAACGACAGTAAATTTAATGTACGTACAGAAGACGTGACTTATTTTATAATATTATATTCAATATAATATGCAAGAGTTTTGAAATTTCGGTTCGTGAACAATTGAGCCGTAAACGATCGGTTTACTGGTAATGAATGCAACGCGGCAGGAGTAGCGAATATAGCAACCGATGTCTATATAAGTCAAAGGAGTGCACGGAACCGCTGCCATAACACTCAAATCAAAGATATTCATTCATTCTGGCATGAATAGAAATACTGTTCGTCTGCGTCAATGTTCAATGATATTTAATTATTTTTATTTTTATGGCTTTCTGATTGTTTAAAAGCTTGAATATGCCTTTAAAAATTATGAAAATTAAAATAATTTCAATGTTTTACATCACACTGTAAAACAATGAAGACTATTTTTTGAATCTAGTCTTGCATTGAACTTCTTTTGAATTCTATCAAATTTGTTTAAGTTTGTTTAATTAATTATCAATCTTGTGAAGTTATTTATCTTTCTTTGCATCTACCGTACTTGCGTAAAATTCACATAACTTGAATAAGAATCTTCTTTTATACAAAAACATTTATGAAAAAGCTTCAAAATCAATGGTGTACGGTACCATTATATACCTATATGTAAACATATATCGCGTGTTTAATGTAATTGAACAGACTGGTATATGGTTTATGATTTTTACGCTGGAAATGCAAAAATGCACCGAAATGCATCGAAGCGAGTCGCACACGCTTCCGTTTTTCTATCTCCGCTGCATGCATAACTTACTTCGGACATAATATGAATTATAAATCATCAGTTGACTTTCCATACAATTTTATGAGATTTATAAAACAACAAAATTTATATAATTCAAATTAAAAATAGTAAAAGATAAGGAAGTAGAATATATTTATACATAAATATAATATATTAATAATAATATTAAAAGTATAGAGTGTTAGCAGAAACTTAATAATTGTTTTTATAACTTTCCAAAAAACAATGATCTAAAAACGAGTTTTTCTCGTAACGTTATACTATTTCCTAAAATTCTTTAGTTTAACGACCAGGTAGTCGGCCTTCACAATCTACGCTCACATCTAAAAACTCTCCCTTCAGATAATTTCCTGTCTCTAACCGAAAAAAAAAATTTTAGTCACTCTTAAAAGGTGAATGTTTTAACAAGATATATATTTCGTTTGTTAATATTATTTCAAAGTGTTAATCAATTTGTTGTACTTGTAGAGATTTAAAAATTAAATATTATTTAATTATCATCCGAAAGATGCATATTTAAAATTCTTTAAATATGCACTGTTAATTAAAGAAAAAACGTAAATACTCAAATCCTTGGTAAATATAAATTGATATCGGTCGCTTGAAATCTCATAGAGAATAATCTATTAAAGCCACGTGCTTAATATCGACGTCTAGAAGCAGTGTCTGTGACGTTCAAGTACTTATATAGAGAAATAATGCTCGGGGCTATCTTAAAGCGGAAAATTTCTAAGGGAATATAATTGAAAACAGAGCTGTTCTCATTTTTTTTCGAGGCTATTGGCAACGTAGGTCGAAAGGAGACGACGGTCACTTTCCATTTCTATCGTTCGCACAAAATCCTCGCCATCATACGTAGCTTTCGCAGCAATAAGTAACCTTCATCAATTTACAATTTACAATTTTTTGTCCAAATCCCAAATTAATGACCAAAATATTTCATGTATAATTTTTTAAAAACATTTTGTCCTTGTATTTGTTAGGCATCGCAAGATTAAGGTTTAAAATTCAATACGCAAGTAACAATAAAATTGATAGTGCACAATTAAAATATTATTCTTGGAAATATCGAAAGTAATGTGACCATGAAGTAAGAGCAATTAATTGCGCGAAGTTCTTGAATAAATGAGAATATCCCGTCTCACGTTGATTTCATTTAATTAAACTTATAGACTTTTTTTAAAAGCAACCAATATAAAACGAAACATTTTTACGCGGCAATACACGCAAATAATCGATGAAAGCAATAATAGTAAGTAAAAAAAAGTGAATTTAAATTAGTCTTTGACGGTCGAGACGCATAGAAAATAACTCGCTTGGAAAAAGTTATATCGCGAGGCAAAACAGACTGGGGGCTGAGTAAAAAGCAACCGTGGCTGTATATATAAAGAACTCGAGTCGTAAACTGTCTGACGCGCTCTTGTAAACGCACGAACTCGAGCAAATGTGCAATGCACACCTGACGCCATAGTCCAGACGAAGGTACAGTCAGAGCAATTATTAAGAGCGGCGAGTCAACAAGGGGTGACTGGTAAAAGGAGTCCCTCCGAAAAAGAGCAAAAAACACGAAGAAAGAGGGGAAGAAATAAAAACCCATGCCTACCCGTACGATCGCGTAAGCATCAACAAAGGCACGCCAGAGTTGTAAACAATTGGTGAAACAAAGGTGCAAGTACGGTCCCGAGCGGCCGTATTATCGTTGGGCGGCACTCGGCGACACTTTACAACGGCGAGGCCTCGGCGAATCGATATCTCCAATTTTGAAAGTTCCTAAGAGGTATCGAGTGTCACGGGAGAAGACGGGCAGGGCCAAATGCAAATCCAAGATTCTAAGGGGAGAAATCAGTGCGCAAGTTTAAACTCACCAGCGAGCACAGTGTCCTGGAGGTTGTACTTGGGGACGCCGGCGATCTTGGGGAAGTCCTTGAGCTTGCGGCCGCTGAGCTTGAGCTCGCCGCTTAGGTGTGCCTCCTCGAGGATGCGCTCGAGGCTCCGGGTGAGCTGCTTCTGCATGTGTCCGCTTATGTTCGCCGCGACCATCGCCATGTTACATGTTTGTCCGCGGTCTTGTCAGGGCCACTCGGCACTCCTCGAGCACGCTGGGCTTGCTAGTGGCTGCTGCTGCTCCAGTGGGGGCGGGTAATGGGCATCTCCCGGGCGGCCGGTCAGCCCGCTGCCGCAGGCGCGCACGACATCGAATCGCCGAGCCCCACAGCACACGCACAGTCGGGACGAAGCTCTCGGACCGCACTGGCGGCCATTGCTCTCGCGCCGGCGCCCGTGCCCCCTCGTCCGCCGGCTTTCATTCCCTTCCAAACTCTCAACGGCGTACCCCTCCCAGTCCTCGCTATTGTATATATTTCTAATTCGTCCTCGCGGCTTGTTTTATCGCTCGCAGGTATGGCAGGATGCGTTCAATGCACGTCGGTATTCTCTGCTGCATTTGTATGCACCGACGTTTCACTATTTGTGTGCTTGATGTTTTTACTTCAAAATTCGAATGAAAGCAGACGAGAACACTATGTGTACTATTCTCATTCAAAATTTCGTATTATATCTGTTTGTAATGTTGAGAAGTACGAAAGCTCTATGAGTATGTAAATTTGAATTTCATTTACATTTAATGCTTGATTTGAATAAAAAATGATATAAAACTTTACGATGTAACTAACTTAAATAAGTAACTTAACTGTTTAATTTCAAATTTTTTTATTATGATTTAAATACGTAACAAAGTAACTTACTAATTAGAAACCATTTTTCTAGGAGCAAATAATATGTAAATCATTTAAATTGTACACTGTGTACAAAAGAGAAATCTTTCTACTACATAAAACTTAATTTATAAAATCATTTATAAGTTTTATAACATCAGTTAATAAATCATAAAATCATATTATAAGTAAAGGACTAATTCATGATATGAACTATAAAAAAATATTGGTGTCAGTGAATTTAATAATCGTAATAAAAATGTAAAATATGGTTTATTTACGACCAGTCACATTCTTTCTACAATATTTTAACTTAAACAACATCAACAGAAATAAATAATTTGAATTATGAAATAAAGTCTTTTTTTTTATTATTATAAAAAAGATTTCGATTTTAATAGTAGTGCCAGTTGTCTGACCTATTCCTAATAGTTTAAGATTCTATAAGTTTTTGATATATTTTGCGAAAAAATCTACACAGAAGCGTATATTAATAAACTAGCACTTGTATAAAGCTATAATTACTTAAACATTAAGTTTTAGACCATCGCACATTCACGCATTGGTGCATTTACAAGAACTTTTTGTATAAATTATATTAGACAACTCTTTCTAAACCTTCAAATAAATAGACAACATAAATACCTATCTGTATAAATTAATTACAAAAAACTTATAACTATAAATTTATCCTTTGAAGATTCACTTAAGCCTCTTTCATTTATTTCATATTTTTGAAATATGCTATATCATTTATGGTATTGTAACAAGTTAAAGAACATTTATATACAGAAGGAATGTTTTATATTTGCATCTATAGATCTGTTAAAAAATAAAATCTGCTGATATATCAATAAATCATCTGTATTCAAAGATTAAGATGATGTCTTCAAAGGTTACAAGAAGTTTTTCTTAAATGTAAACACTTAACTATTATTTATTACCTACGTTTAATTTTGAGCACCTCATTTAAGTTTCAAATCATAAATTTATCTTAAATAGAAAATGGAAGCGTACTCGTAGCTAAAAAATCTTGATTTTTAAAATCACACATTCTTTCACTTTGTAATAACACCATTCATCAAAGACTATCATACATTTTACCAAACAACCTTGCAATTATCATCTATTGAGATCAAAAAAATAATAACTTGTTATTTCATTACCTATAATTCTAGGATGATAAAATGTAATAAATCCCTGTATCGCACTCATGATGAAAATAAAATTAAAATCACAAAGATTTTACTAAAACTAGTTATGTCCACATTAGTTTCTACAGACTTTATAAAAAAAATAACAAATAATTTACAATTGAAAAACTTTCAAAATTCATAGTCAATATAATAATCAATGTATACAGTGCATATATATCATTTCATTGTAATAATCATTTTAGTTTAGTAAGCTTTGACAGTAATAATCGATATCGATAGTACTTTAAGATTTAAAATAATTTGCAATGAAGCGAATTAACCTGAAATGCTAAGCAGTTCTGAAATAACGGATTTATTCTAGCCAGTGGAAACGTTTGCGTTTGACCCCTGACCTAAAACGCCCTAGTCATTGAGTGTAGATAGATCGTCTTTGAAAAAGGTACCTTTTTAAACCTCTATTGCTAGTATCAATTTTAGTAACACAATTTTTCCAAGCCTCTTCCCATTCTACACTGTTTGGTGCGATACCACTAAAATGTAAAAGAACTTCTCGTATTAGATGAATTTTATTACTATCAAATTGTTGTTTTCCCATTTTGCCATTCACATTACATAATATCCTCTCTTCAGGTGTAAACAAAATTTTCATAAGATCGCACGCTAAGTGATCTATGGGTCGAGATGATGCCCAAGTAGAAATTATTTCAGGACTTGGTAACAAATCAGCATATGGTAATTGTTGATAAGAATAAAGTAGTGGTTTTACATCAGATAAACCAGTTAAACCAGATAAACCTGATAATGCAGATATTTCTTCTATAGGGCTGTTTCCGGATCCTTTTACAACAGCAATTACATGATTGTTAATAATAAAAAACTAACAAAAAGAGTTAATTTGTCAATAATTTTTATATATTATATGTACCTTGGCATAAGTCTTCTTGTCCAGTATCTAATTGTTCTAGAGCATCTTTTTCAATTGGTGAATGTCTTTGAAGATCTTCAACATTCACTTCAAATGGTTCAACCTATAAAAATATGTATTAAAAGAAAGTTGTTTAAATTACAAAATGAAAATAAGTAATTTTACTAACTTTCATTTCCAAACCATGATAAATTGGATTTGGTAGATCTTCCGATAAAGTAGCTTCGGTGCAAGTTTCATTGTTAATGGTCACTGTTGCAGTAGTAGTTGCAGTTGTAGTAGTAGTAGTAATGGTACTGTTGGAATTGCTGGTTTCACTTTTATTCTCCGTTTGCAACAACCTAGGAGCTAAAGCTTTTTCCAACAGCGAGTTATTGTTGCTTTTACTTACTCTTTGCTTCTTCTTTGGTTGAAGCTCCTCCGGAATTAAATCGGAGTCATCCAAAACTTCCTGCTCCAACTCGGCCAATCTCTTAAAAGATTCCTTAGCAAATATATCTCCACCAGAAAGACCCCTAATTTGCAAAGTCTCTGCAGCTTTCAACAATGCTGGCAAATTCTTCTGCTCTATGTTGACTTCTCCTTTGTAAATAAACACAAGAAGTGCCTCCAATTCGCTAAAATGCACATCCTGCAGTATGATCACAGGGTGTTGACATGGATTCGTCTGTAGAAAGCAATGACTTGTTTACATCTTTGTATCACATCGAACAACTTGTAAATTAAGTGAAACGACAACTAGAGCCAAAGAACGTTACCTGGAAAACTTTTTTGAAGAAAGGACTGCTCGCGGACAAGATGACTTTGTGGGCGGTCAGACACTGGCCATCGCTGGCCAGGGTGACGTCGACGAGGCCCTGCTCCTGCCAGAGGCTCTCGAAGCTGCTGGCGATGTTGTTGAGGAAGCTGTTCCACTTGAGGCATATCTGGCTCGACATCGCGGCGACGGACGAGCTGCGGGGCCGGCCCCCGAAGGGAGTGCTGACAGGGCACTTGCGTCAGCCGCAGTTGGAGAACGGCATCACCGCGGAATCGCGGGAACTCGCTCACATAACACAACGCAACTCGCGCCTCCTCACCAGTTATTCTATTCGCCTGCCTGCTCCGCACTGCTGCAGCGGACCAACTGCGCAAGTGTCGATGCTTCGCGTGCGAGCTGCGCGCACGAATGTATATACTATATATATATATACATATATAACGACGCATGCTCGCGGCTGCCGATCGAAACGCGCCAAGATCAAACGTGCGTGCGGCCAAGTGCGCCGTGCCTCGCGTGACGTGCATGCGTGCTGCACGCCAACCGTTTTTTTTTGCTTCTTTCTCTCTTTCTCTCCCCTTAGTCGTCTTCTGCTTTACCTTTTTTATTCTGCGGGTACAGGTATATGCATCCTCCGCTCTCCTGACAATACTTTTTCGTATTATAATTACTCTACTCATAAACACTTAGTCTTGGATATAATGTATGTAATATATTTCAGTATAATAAAGTATTAAAATTTCTACTGTTTAAATGTACGTAAATGTATTACGTCCTATTTATTATCTGCTTATTAAAATTCAATTTTATAATTTTATATACATCACTCTGGGAAGAATATGTAGTAAAAAGTACAATATATTCTGTAAAAAGTACTATAATTGTCACAGATTGATATTCTAAAAAAATAACTACCACACTTTATAATAAAATTTATAAAACAGTTTTATAAATTTTCATATAAAATTGATTATTATCAAGTATATTGTACTTTTCACTAGACCATTTCACCCAGTTCATTAGTTTGCTTATTATTTCAGTATATTATTGTATGCAAATGTATAGAATATAATTAATACATTATGCATCGATAAAAAAAAACTTAATTATATTCGGAGAAAATAATAAATGCAATATTGTTTAAACAAATATTGAACCATGTGAGTTTTATTATATCAACATTAAAAATTACAAAAAAAAACAACGAATATACATCTTTTTAGGGAAATATAGAATCGAGTGAACTTTGGACGGTGTCGACTCCCTTTCGTACCTTCTTCCGTGATTTTACAATGTAGGAAAAAGTAGTAAATGTATGGCATATTAAAATAAAATATTGAATATTGAGAGCGTTTCATTATATCAAGATTAAAAATTACAAAATAAAACAAGAATTATACATCTTTTTAGGAAAATAGAAACGACGAGTGAACGTTGGACGGTGTCGACTCCCTTTCGTGTCTTCCTCCGCGTGCGCGCGGTCCCAGTGGCGTGCGTGCACGAGGCGAGGATACTCCGAGCTCGCGTGCGCGGGTGCGCGTGCACGCGCGATATCCGATCGAACAATCTGTATCGCGTGCCCGTGAGCCCTCGCCCCATGGCGACCGCCGTCGCCCCTATCCCCTCCTGGCGAAACACGCTTCTCCCGCTTCCACGAAACTCCTAATTGCTAATGGCATATACTTCACTGGAATCTCGAACCTCCGCAGACAGCTATATATACACAATATGTACAGAAAATACTAAGTAACAGTCACGATATAACACGGCGTTGTTGCTTCTTACTACAATAATGAACAACGCTTCGTACGACTATCGCATGGAACAAAAGTTTCTTTACATTTTCAAGTACTTTTTAACGAGCATCCTCTTGTACTTCTCGTAGTTTTCCAGGTTGAATGTGCTGTCGTGCAGCTGCTCGGTCAGCCCTTCTTGTAATTTTTCAATGACGATTCTGGCTAATTCAGCGTCTTCGTCCTCGTACTTTTGCTGCAGAGTGAACCAGATGCCCAGGGCGCATCGCCTACCCTGAGTGACTGCTGTAACGCCGTGGAGGTGATCCGCGCCAGAAGGAAAGCTAAGCATTCGGCCGCACTTTGGTCGTACTGTACTCTCAATGATTGTCGCTTTCTTGTCTTTGACGAAGACGAAATTGCCACCTTGGAAGTCGTCGTTTAAGTAAAGGATCGTCGAGTAGTCCCTCCAGTAGTAGGCTGGAAATCCAGCGTAACAAGAACCGTCTTCCTCGGCGAGGCAGTTGTCCGCGTGTATGGTGTGGCTGTAGTCACTGCGATTCGCCGGAGAACCTGATGTTTAACAAATAAAATTATTTGTTTAGATCGTTTACGAAACTTGCCATTTAAAGTTGAAATATAGTAAAAAACTACTATAATTAGTAAAATTTCACTAAAAATTAAAGGGAAGAGCTCCACTATTTAATGATTAACAATTTTCATTAATTTTAGTAGTTTTTCATTAATTCAAATTTAAAGAGTACACAGTTTTAAAAATCCTTCTACAAATAAACGCAAACTGTGTGTTAAATCAAACCAATTGTGTACATGAAAAATGATAATCATTTAACACAAATCATATGTGTATTTTTTAATTTTATTTATTTAAAAAAAAATTAATTCTTGGTCTTTTCAACTGTCCCTGTTATAACGATTACCTGGTATAGTTGTCCTGCAAACCAAATGCGTGTACGTAATGTACAGATGTCGATTGACGAGAAAAATCTTCTCAGTTTCTTCTCGGACAGTTTCCGTTACATCCAATAAGAGATTTAAGAGTTTCGGATCCAAGAGTCCAAAATACGTCAACTGGAATTGAAAACCTGATCAAATCGTATTATTTTCTTAAAACATGAATTTACTATTTTCATTTTCCATTAGGTGATTCAGAAGAAAGATTTATTACCACAGCGAGACGGCCAATTGTTACTCCTTCGAAACGTTCATATTCTGTATGAGGACTTTTATTGTCTTCGTATCCATCGCCTTCCCAAGCTGTCATCTAATTAGACATGTATGCCATAAAAAATATTATTGTTGAGCCTACAAATTTTTAATATTATAATCATTAAAAATTTAAATCTCAACAGAAAAAACTTTGAAAAAAAAGTCTGTCCAATAAAATAGAAATAAATTCTAATTAAGGGGGTAGTCTGGTTTAGAAGCCCAAGAAAAAGCGTTTTGTTTAGGAATTTTTTTGAAAAGGAAGGAAATGA
>JAWWEN010000048.1:14023649-14050914 GCA_035582955.1 Sycophila texana | reverse complement strand
CCCGTAGGTGTGCTTTCAAAATTTTTTTTTTTATTTTTAATACCCCAGTTGTTTGTCTAAGTCCGTAGAATCGCACAGATACATCTACGTTTGAAAATAATTACTTCAAAGGAGCAGATTAATAAAACTATTTTATTCTTTTGATTTCAGGACGCAACATCGAAGAACAATCGGTACAGTCCGTTCCCCAGGCGCTTGCAGCCTGATATGCCGACGCCGCCGTCGACACCTCCACCGCCGATGGCAAATCGCGAGAGCGAGGAGCAAAGGCCCCGCTACATCCGCCGATGCCCGAAAAAGGAGACCCCGATGACGCTTTTCCACTCAAAGGTCGTCGAGATCCTGCACTGTAAAATCGAGAATAAGGAGCTGGAGTTGGCGAGCGACGCGGAGACGCTCTCCGCGGACGAGGGTTCGGACTGCTCCAACGAAAGCTGGAACACCTACGAAAGCACCGGCAGCGCAGACGCGCCCAGACCACTGGACCTCAGCTTCCGTTACGACAATGTATTCCCGAAAGTGATAGTTCTGCCCATGCCGCAGCTGGAGCCGTTGGAGGAGCCCATGGAAATCGTGGACGAGCATCTGCTCCCGGGGCAGCAGCTCCAGCCGCTCGTCGCACCCTACGCAGACGAGAACGACAGCGACCTCTCCGAAAGCTCCTCCATCTGGAGTAGCGATGACGACGAGGAGATCCAGCAAGCGTGTCTTCGAGACACGGAAGAGGAGTCCGACGAGGAGGGCAATTCCGAGACGAGCAGCGGCCGCGTTAATCACCCGGAGGTATACCATCCGAATTTCTACAGGCCGCTCAGCCAGCCGCCGACCTCGCCGACGAGGAATTGCTGGGCCGCCGGTTCGCCGCAGCCCCCGGCCCAACGTAGCTGGTCCGGCAGTTCACCACAGTCTCCCGAGCTGCGCCCCGTACCAAATGGCTGGTCCGGCAGTTCACCACAGTCTCCCGAGCTGCGCCCCGTACCAAATGGATGGTCCGGCAGTTCACCACAGTCTCCCGAGCGGCGCCCCGTACCAAATGGCTGGTCCGGCAGTTCACCACAGTCTCCCGAGCCGCGCCCCGTACCAAATGGATGGTCCGGCAGTTCGCCACAGTCTCCCGAGCTGCACCCCGTACCAAATGGATGGTCCGGCAGTTCACCACAGTCTCCCGAGCTGCACCCCGTACCAAGTGGATGGTCCGACAGTCCGCGGCAGTCTCCCGAGCTGCACCCCGTACCAAATGGATGGTCCGACAGTCCGCGGCAGTCTCCCGAGCTGCACCCCGTACCAAATGGCTGGTCCGACAGTCCGCAGCAGTATCCCGTACTACACTTCGTACCAAATGGCTGGTCCGACCGTCCGCAGCAGTCTGTCGTCCTACACTTCGGACCAAATGGCTGGTCCGACAGTCCGCAGCAGTATTCCGAGCTGCAGCCCGTTATACCAAATGGCTGGTCCGACAGTCCGCAGCAGTCTCCCGAGCTGCAGCCCGTACCAAATGGCTGGTCCGACAGTCCGCAGCAGTCTCCCGAGCTGCAGCCCGTACCAAATGGCTGGTTGGACAGTCCGCAACAGTCGCTGCAGGAGCAGCCGATCTCCAGCTACTGGCCCGTCGAAAGGACAGACTTTTCTGTGAGTTACCAGACGCAGACTTACTCGTCACTCGGGCTGATGAATTCTGGCTGGGGACATCCAGTAGCAGTGACCATTCATCAACAATCGCCTGAATTCACCGAGAGCACCGTCGAGCACATGGACCAGGACGACCATGATTCGTACTTTGAGGAGGCCTCTCGACTGTACGAATCTCTGCGGCCTATCGTCGAGTACAGCGGCGACCGCGAGTTTAGCTACTTGTACTATCCTCAGTACGAGCCCAGCGGCTATTTGAACAATAACAATCTCGTCGAGTCTGTCTTCTTACCCAGGCCGGTTACCAGGTGCAATCACTGCGGCTCGTCTATAAGCCCGGTTCTGGACGTTCCTAATACCACGCATCCGGATGTCGGTGCATCCAATCAGCTGCACCAAACGCAGTATGAAGTAAGACCCTCCACGTGCACCGACTTCTCGATTAAGCATCTTCTTTCTCCGGATAACAACTAGATGTGCAACAAGATTTTCGTGAGACAATTGTGCAACTGTAAATAATCCGTGACTCTCGAATGTTAGGGCCTGGTAAAAAAATCTAGTTTTACACTGTAAATTAAAATTAAAATTCAATAGCATTTAGTCAAGGCGTAAATTGACTATAATTATTAATAATGTTTATAGCTGTACATACATGTATATACAATTTTTACTATATATTGTTTACTGATAAGTATCTACTATTCTTTAATAATAAGTTATAATATGTAATGAATTTAATTTAATTGTAAATTAATTATGAGATTAGAATTATTAAATAATCGTATAAGTAGCCCATTTTATAGATTAATTAGACTCTAATAAAGGTACAAGGCGCGCTATAGATCTAAAATTGTAAGATGTTAAAGAGAAAAATGTTATTCGACTTTATATACAATATTTTGACAGCATAATATGTAAATAATTTGAACATTTGTAAATATTTGTAAATTATTTTTTTATATTACATTATTAAATTAATATTAGCATATTTCAACTCTATTTTAATGCTCATCCTTACAACCCTAAGAAACTTGAAAAAAAAAGTTAAAATTTCCTAAAATAATAAAATATACTTCTTTACTAATTAGAATATAGATAATTACTATGTAACTGTACTGTTATCAGTTAACATTTTCAAAGTAATATTACAGAAATTTAAAAATAACATTTTATTTGTATAAAATTACTTACATATTTATAAAAAATCTATTTACACATACTCCTATTGTTATTGTGTAGGAGTAAATGACAAATTCATAGGTGACATTTGAGATCCAGGAGTAGTTGGTGTTTCGCGATTTTCTGATGTTTCACCAACTGGATTTGTTTCATTCATATCTTCAACCTAACGAAAGAAAATCATCTGTAATATTTTTCAAACAACAATTTTAAAAAATTTTTTGAGGAAGAAAATATTGTATACTAACCACCATAGGATTTTCTTCAACTTTCATACGTTTATGAGCAATTGTTCTCAAAAAGACTTTACCTTCTTCTTTAGTTTCATCATATTGCAAGCACTTTTGTGCATAGTGATACGCTTGATCCAATTCTTCGCGTTTCAAATGATATTGAGTCAAAAATTTGTAGGCTTGACTAAGTTCAGCTCTTTCAGCATTACCAAATTCATCCGCTACAAAATCTGTATAAGCAGCAGCAGCACTATCATGATGGCCCAATTTCTCATACAACCTACGATATTGAAGACAATGTTGGTAATATAGTCAATTTAGATAAATATCATAAGGCATATTCATTTTAGATTTATATAAAATTCATTAGAAACAAAAATATTGCTTACATAGCTAATCGAATTAAAGCTACTGATTCAATATCACCAAGATTATAGTAAGCTTTGTAATAACATTTTAGAGCTTCTGGTATTTTTTCTAATTTTTCATATGCTTCTCCTAAAGCAAGTACCATTCTGCTATCACGAGGTCTTAATAACTGTGCCTGTTTGTAATAATACAAACCATAGAAAGGCATTTTTAAAATTTCATATGTTTGACCTAAACCATACCAAGCTCTGTAGTCTCTCTTATTCACTTCTGCAAAATAAGTTCACTTTTTAAAACTTTATTGTTATTCAGTTCAGCAAATGATTTTATAAACTTTACTAACCAATAGCTTGCCTATAACTATGGATGGCTCCATTAGTATTTTTCATTTCCATAAATTCATGGCCTAACAATGTCCATGCGGATAAATATTGTGGATTTAATTTTAAAGCACGATGAAAATACATAACAGCTTTCTGGTGATCTGATCTTAAACTATAATAATTACCTGCAAAATAATGATATTATCAGTTTCAATAAAAATTACAAAACAATCATAAATGGGTGGTAAAGCCTTACCTACTATACAACATGTTTCTAATCTATATTTGTCAATTTCTGTTGCTCTATGAGCTAAATAAGCTAATTCATTTTTCAATTCCTTCACAAATAACAAATTAGAATATGTGTCCATATTATCCAAACAACAAGGATCATCTTTTATGATTTGTTTAAATGTTGCTATTGCATTATCTACATCTGAAAAAGAAATTATTTTTTTTAATAATTTAAAATATTTATTCCAAATTGTATATAAAAGACTTGTAACAGAATATTTACCCCTTCTGTAATGTATTGCAATGGCAGTTTGTGCAAGTACATATCCATTTTTTTGAAAACCCATAGATTGTAAGTCACAGTACAATGCTAAGCTTTCATCAATAAGCTGTAACTCCACGTACATATGAGCCATGAAAAAACGTTTTATCCAATGACTGGGCAATATAAGTGACTCCAATTTTTCTTTATCCGTAATTAAACTAGCTAATTCTAGCCACGTTCCCCAATGCATAGGTTGTTTATGAACTGATTCAACTAAGATATCCGTTGCTTCCTTTAACAACTGTAATTTTTTTAAAATAACACCATACAAATACAGACCAAATCCATCTAGACTTTGAGCAAGATGTTCTTTTCTCATTTCACTGCAGAGATATTTCAAGCTACTATTTTTTAATGGATCAGGTGGAACATCAGTCATATTGTCAATTTTTTTCTTTTCACCTGACAAATATAAGGAATAAAAATACAAAAACCTTGCTTTTGATGTTTTACATTTTTTAAGAAAATATGCTGCACGATCATATTCTTTTAAATCGAAATAACTTTTTGACAAAGTGTAAACATCATCGTCCTCAGTAACTTCTGTCATACTAATATCTGTAGTAGTTTCATTAATATCTTGTTTAACATTTTTCAATGAATAGTTTAATTCTGCAAGCCTGTAAGAAATAAATCCAAAATATTTAAGGTAAATTATAGCTTATTTGCAACTATAGCTAAGGTACTTTTTAGCTTTATAAAATATAATAAAAGTAAAAGAAGAATGAAAACAAGGCATAAATAGTAAAAAGAATTTACCACTTAGTTGTATGCATCAAACCGCGCTGAGAACATTCAGAAATAGCTCTCACAAGATCAGCTTTAACCTCTTTAACGTCCAGTTTTATAACCGAATCTTCCATTGCTATTAATAACTATAGACACTATCATACGAAATAAATTATCGATTCCTTTAAAAGTTGTATCTGTCTGTTTGTGGAATCGCAAGATATTCAGTAAACGTTAATTATTACCTATCCGATTTTTAAATCCCTACCGGCACGAATAAAATACCCGCCATCTTTTCTGCGTTTGCAACAATAAAATTACACTGCAATACAATTTATTGTGGTCTCACCAATGATTGGCGCAACGGCCAACACGCAAGCTAGCAATTAATAATGATCAAGTTGTCCAAATGGATAATTTTTATTATAAAAAAATCATTGCGATATAATAATAAACAAAAAAGGGAAAGGTACTTTTCACAATCCAGTACCTCAAAGAATTATATTTCCATCAGATTCGGGGGGTATTTGGATGGAGAACTCGAGAACTGAGGACAAGACCAGTTGCCATTGTGAACTGACTTTGTTACAATTAAAAATATAACCTCACAAGAATATAATCACGAACAAGTGCTTATAATGTGTAGTTCAAGTAGTATAAATAATATGCAGAATTTAAAAATGTTAAAAATTCTTGTTTTACGTATAATAAAGTAGTTTCTGTCAATATAAGAAAGTTTAATTTCTAAACATGACACGAAAATGCATAATGTGTAAGGGCAAAAACTACAAAAATGCCTGTAGTTTTTTTTCAGCCCCTAAAGATCCTGAAACCCGTCGCTTGTGGCAGCAAGTTATAAACATTAAGGATTACATTGTTAATGATGACACATATGTGTGTAGTAAACATTTTAATAAAGATGACATAATAACACATTGGGTCAGCGGTGTACCTCCACAAGTTATTACAGTAGGTTTAAAATTTTAGAATTCTTAATATTCAATTATTAGTTTCTTCAATAATTATTTTGTTTGTACTCAATGAGTTTCCCTAATTTATTTGTAAATTTTTAGATTAAATACAAAAAGTGTCGATTAAGGCGAGGAGCAATTCCTATCCCAGTTGGCAACCAAAATAATTTACATAGCAATGATTCTATAAATATTGAAAGCAATCACATTATTACAGATGACATTAAGTATATTTTAGAATCAAGACAAAAGAAAATAGAGTCTAGCAATAAATCCATTAATTCTGATGAAGGTATAATTGATACTTTGAATTGTAATTTAGAAGATGAAATTTATGAATACATACCAGAAGATTCTCAAGAACTTGGAGAAATAGAAAACAATACAGTTTTTTCAAAAAATTCAAAAAGGCCAAAAATAAGTAATAAAAATGAATTGGAGAAAAGCGAAACTATTTATTCAACAAATCAGAAGGAAGAAGTTGTATACATTCAATGTTCAGATATACTTAATGATACAGAGTTACAAAGAAGCAGCAGTAATTTTGCCATTACTAATTCACAAAACGTGAAATATTTACCCAAAAAAACTTATGGAAAAGCTGCTGACAAAGATTTAAATAGATCTTTACAAAGTAAGGTTATTCAAGAGACTGATCAAATAATTAGTACACCAGTGAATTGGAACACTGAATCTATTAATGAGAAACTTGGAATGAATGAAATTATAGCATTAGATGAATTAAACAAGGATTCTAAAAAAGATAATATAATTTATAAAAGTAAATCTCTTAAAGATGTAACAGGTAGTAATAATTTAATGCTCTTTGAAGACTTTTTAGAAATATTTAATCAGACATCTTTACCTAGTAGTTGGTTTGCTTCTATGGTTTCAAAAGAAAATTTAACTACCATTGTTTATTCTTGTATGAACATTTCAAATGCAGGAATGCCTTATGTAGAGAAAAAGGTATTTTTAAACAATGAAATGATTATAAGATGTGCAGCATTGAATAAAGAAATTGACATAACTGATAATTTAAATAACAAAAAAAATCTTCATATTTATACATTATCAGATGTAGAAGAATTTATTGAAGAGTTTGATCAAACTCCAATATGCGCAGGTATGTGCCAACAAGTTTTGTAAATTTACCTTTCATCAATATAAATTCATTATTTTTTATTAATAAAAATCGATTTTGTTGTTTAGGTTTAAATAGTGATTGTGTATATACAAAAAATTGTACAAAAGTTTTTTTTGATGGTGTTTGTTGGAGACACAATGAATGTTACATGGTTTTGAGTAAAGGACAATCAACTTGTGTGAAATGCAGCACTTTAATGATTAGTAAAAAACTTTAGTTATGCTAGATAAAAATTGAATAAATTAAGTATTTTAAAATAATAAAAGAGCTGGATTCAAATATTAGACTTACTGAAAAATATGTAAATATGTAGATCGTACTTTTAATATAGTAATCCCATGAATTAAAGGGAAGTTAGTTATATATGAAATTTTCTACTTGTTATTGATAAATAATAGTTATCAACTATTTTAATTTGTATTAACTTTTTAATTCTATTAATTATAAAGTCGCAACAGAAACGAAAAATATATGCACAATACATTTTTAATAGTTATAACGATAATTGAAGTAAAATTGAGTGATATACAATTGTAAAAAAATATGTTAACGAAATTAGAAATAAAATATAATGTACAGTTATGTGCAGGGCTTCTTAAGAGTGCAGATTTTTATGTGTATTTATATAATTATTTCATGTAAGACTGAATTCAAATTATTTGTTATTCTAGTGAAAATATTTTTTTAATAAATGTAATTAAGAAATTAATACAATATTTTATAAGAACAATTATCTTTTTTTTATGTAAACATCTAAATAATTTTTAAATTCTTTTACATAGATAAATATAAATTTACCTAAATTAATAGAATTAACTATTTTGGTTTTCTCAAAAACCTTTTTCTTCTTGTATGTTCAGAATCACTTTGATTAACTTTCTATAAAAAAAAAAAATTTAAATATTAAACAACATTTGCATGCATAGATCTTAGAAGTAACGTTATATTTACATACCTGAGTCCATTCACGTTGTAATTCTTGTAACATACTTGGAGTTAACAAACCTTGAGATAATAATCGTTCAGTTAACTTTCCTTTGAAAGAAGTTTCTAATATAGGAATTTCTGTTGTTTGTTCTAAAATAAATAATTAATAGTTGCACCAGTTGAAAGTAAGAAGAAATAGTTTCAAATATTAATTTAATTTTACTGAACATACCATCTAAATAATTATTATTTTGTGTATTCAATACAAAACTGTCTTCGTCAGCAGCAGGTACCCCAACACTGACTGCACCTGCATTAAAAAACAAAGCATTAATATGTTTTTAAACACTGAATAAATATATTTTAAAACACATTTATTAATAAAATTACAATTACCAGATTCTGAATTTTTTAGTAGTCTAGCCAATTTGTATATACAATCTTGGATGACAGCATCAATTTCTTTTTGTAAATCTTGGACAAGATTTGCATGAGGAAACATGTCAACAAATCGGTAACTAGAAATAATGTTTAAAAACTTAAAAAATTTAAAGAAATAATAATTATAAGAGCACTTTTTCAATAACATAATTTACCTTAACCAAAGATAGGCATCAAGAACATCAAATATTGCCTCTAAATTAACAAGATCAGTAAGATTTTTTGGTGATGTTAAAGGCCATCCTATATTTTGACAAAGCCAATTGAATGTTACTGGTTCACTTTTACTATATTGTCTTGCAAATTTTAAGAACATTGTACAAACAAATGGCAATTTTTTATTAATGGGTGCACAACAAAATACATATCTTGCTCGTAATTGCAAAGGAACATGTTCAATCATGTCAGCCAAAAATTTAAAATCGTCAATGTTACACATAAAATACAATGAGTCATCAACTGTGCACAATGATACAAAAATGTCCTAAAATAAATAGAAATATTGACATAATTTTCTGAAATAAGAGAATAAATTCGTTTTCTTACCATAAGATTAGATAAAGGAGCTTTAGGCAAATGGTAGGCATACAATTCTATTTGGTCAGCAGTAGGTTGTAAACCAGCTTGTGTTAATGTTTCTGGTGTTTGACTAAGAAGACTTTTTAATGTAGGTAAATCTTTCGGTTTGAATGTAGTTACAAAACCCTGAAAAGGAATATATTTAATGATTATAAGCGAAATAGTATATTACACAACAAGGGAGGTAAAACAAGAATTGCCTCCAGAATGGGTGACGAACGTGCGATCTGAGGCATTCTTTTTTACTTCGCATGTAGTGTATACTATTTTTCACTACAACCGTGTCGAAATTGCTACATTCTCCGTACGGTGCAGGGAGGGAATGTGGTACTTTCGACGCGGGCGTAGTGAAAAAATATTTTCACTATTAATTTTAATTAAACATTTCCCGGTTGCAAAGGACCCATAAAACAGAATAGAAAGGGTGCAAAAACCATATAAAACCGTATAGTCTACTAAATATTTACACCCGCTTTTATTGGATTTTATGGGACCTTTTCCTACGGGCTAACATGTTATATTGACATATATTTTATTGACTGTTCTTTACCTTATCCCATTGCGTGCCATATCTTCCTGCTCTTCCTGCAATTTGTAGAGCTGTTGAAACAGATATTATATCCATTTCTTTTTCTCCTTTTTTATTTACTGTGGGCTTAATCAATGAATAAAATATTACTCTACGAATGTGCCTGAAAAAAAGAAAATGTATTAATTACTGATTAAAAAATACATTAAGTAACATGCTCTTGTGCAATATACTATTTTATTATTATTAATTATTAATATTAAACATTGCACTTACAAATTTAAACCCATTCCTATGGCATCTGTGGATACTAGAACTTTGCAAGAATTCTTAGGATCATTGAATTTTGCAGCTTGAGCTAGCTTTGTTCCTGGAGGTAAACTTCCATATATCACAGCAGTTTCGATATTTAGTTGTTCCAAATTTTGAGATAATGTATAAATATCATTTTTATTAAAACACACTATGCAATCACCAGGTTGTATATTACTTAATTTGCAAACTGCTTCGTTCTCTACTTCTAACTCTGTGAGACGTTTGTATTTTTTAATTTCAACGGTTTCTCCAGTTGTTGCACAAAGAGATTCAACCTACAAAAAATTAACATCAGTATAAAATCCTAAATCTATAGTGATTTAATGATAACTCTTGCAACATTAATTAATGACATTTGTAGTAAAAATATCTTACTAATTCAATTGCTGCAGTTTCACCGCAAACATGTACTTCACTTGCAGGAATACCCAGAAGTGCCCTTGTCCATGCCCAACCTCTTCCTGGATCTTGCATTAACTGAATTTCATCAATAACTGCAACATCACCTAAAAACAATTTTTTTTAATAATATAATATAACGTTATACATTTTTCGAAATAAATTCTACTAAACAAGAGTCTTACAAGGATTATTAAGATCCATCATTTCTACTGTGCAAGCTATATGAGACGATGGATCATTCTCATCTTTAGCAAATCTCCTTTCTTCACCAGTTACCAAATCACAAGGAGTTCCCTAAGCAATACAAATAAAATTAATCATAAAATTGCATTTTTACATGTAACATTCCAAAACCTTAAAATTGTTTGCTAACTTTACACTTTTCGACTGTTATAATTTCGTAAAAGAGCCTATGAAATTAAAAAAATTTAAGTAAAATAAATAGACTGATTGCAGTATAATCTTTAGCAGAAATTACTTACATATGCATTACACTTCTGAAAGACTTCAGCTGCCAATAACTTTAAAGGGCCACAGTATACTCCACTTTTAGCATTCATAAATCTTTCCAGTGCATGGTATGTTTTACCACTGTTTGTTGGTCCAGCATGAAAGATAATTTTTCTTGTTATACTTCTTGCAACAGGATACCTGCAACACAATAGAAATTGTTAATATTTGTTTTGTAAGTAGAACTGATGGTAATATATTTTAAGATTATAAAGATTTACCAATTTGCTGGAGTTCTCAAATCACTAATTTTTTTTAAGTCTTCTAAACAGTCTATATGAGGAAAAATTTCTTTTGCATGTCTCATAAAATATGGAAATATATCTGTTTCATTTCCTGCTCCTTGCAAAATATCACTTATAACTATATGAAGATCTACTGGTAAAGACTCAGCCTCAACACAATATTTTCGAAAACTGTTTATGGCTTTTTGCCATAGAAATTCTGAAAATAAATAGTTACTTTTTTAATATTTAATAAATAATTAAATAACATAATGAAAATTTATAACATACTGTTTAATCCATTTTCTAAAGCTAATGCTTTAACTTCTTTCTTCAGTCTAAATGCATTTATTATCCTAATCAAATCAGCTTTTTTCAGTGAAGTTGTTAATTCAGCTCCAACATTAATATCATCAGAATTCGATTTTACTGCTACTGGTTGGAATAATGATGATATATTTGGATCATCATTTACTGTTTTTTTTCCTCGAACATGATTTAATACATTAATGCTGCTTCGCAAGACTCTGAAAAATATATTATTGTGTCTTAATATATATTTAATAAATATAACCTAGCAAAAGTATTTAAATAAAATAAAAATTTCTATACTTGTTAGATTCAATAGATAATACTCCACTCCTTCGAAAAAGTGTTTCAAAATGACGAGCTTTAGTTGCCAACATTTTAAAAGCTAGATAATTAAAAATATTAACAAATAATTTCAGTTTAATATTTTATATTATAATGCAGTCTGTCAAAATTGTGCATACATACATACCTCTTATATTTTCTTCTCCTTGTATTTACAAAAAAATAAGGTTAAAACCAATTCATATTTTTAAAAAGTCTTACATCATTTTATATATACATATATATTTTTTATTTATAGTTAAATTACCATCGTATAATATTTTTTCCATAGCTTACAAACATTAAAAATCATGAATGTTTCAATATCTTATAAAAGATTTTCATAATTTACTTTTCGTGTACAAATCATTGAGATTTTTACACGTGCTTGTGGAAAACGTTTTATATCGTCTGCTAACATGTATGACCAATTTGATATATCTATATATATGTTCAGCAGTTCTGCATACCCATTTTGAACTCTAGTTGCTAGATTTTGCAGGCATGTATTGTAGATTTTTGGTCTTTCAATGTGCAAAAGTGTAACTTATATTATCACTTTTAGGAAGCTACTTATTAAATTAAACTTTATAATTGGTTCATTTCGTAGATTCAATAATAGATTGAGAAAAATATATTTAGAAGTTAGTATTTACTCAGATGTCAATTTTTCAGGTTATCATAAAGCTTGCCAAAAAATTATTTTTTAAGTACGACTTCAGTTGACGTTAACAATTTCAACTTCAATAGTATTAAAAACAACAGTTTCTTTACATATCAACAATTTTTATAACCAAATACTTCTTCTAGAAGAAATAAGATCAAAATTTCTTTTATTTATAATTTCAACTTCAACTTTAATTTAGGTTTGTAAGAATCTAAAAAAAAAGCAGATACAATTTGTATACTACTTAGTTTTACATTTTTAATTGAAATGTTTTTTCTTTCTTTTTTTAATAATTTTTGGAAATATATTCTTACATTTACCAGTGATGTCACTTATTATTTTATAAAAAAAATAAAAAAGAAATTTCAATATAATGGTATCGAAATATTGCATCACAGTGAATATTTTTTAGTTATTAATAAGCCTTATGATATGGTGATCAATAGCAATAGTCCTCATGTTAAGGTAAAGTTGATTATTTTAATAATTTTTTGTAACATAAAATTAATAAATAATTAATATTATTTTCAGAAAAGTGTTCAATTAGAAATTCGTAAAATGTTTCCAAATTTAGTAAATAGAAATTTATATCACGAATTTTATTTTGTGCATCGTCTTGATTTTGCAACAAGTGGTGTTATGTGCATTGCTTTGGATAAGCAGTCAGCTAAAGCTGCTTCAACTTCATTTGAAGATAGATCTGTTCAAAAGTATTATTTAGCATTAGTACATGGTCACATAGATAAACCATCAATGATAATTGATGTTCCTATCGGTAAATAATATTTTTTTACAACATTTTTAGCACTATCAATATAAATCAATAAAAATTGTTTACTTTAATTTAGGTGATGACATTAGAGAAATAAATGGAAGTCGCAAAATGTGCACAAGTGATGATGAATTTTGCCAGAAGCCTCGAAATTCATGCACAGCCTTATTAGTACTTGAGAAAGGATATCGAAATAAGAAACCTGTTACTAAAATTTTACTATATCCTAAAACAGGTCGTCGGCATCAATTAAGAGTTCATTGCTCTTATATAGGCCATGTAATAGTTGGTGACTATACATACAGTGGAAAGACTGATACTGAACCTCATAGAACTTTTCTACATGCATTTAGGTAAGACTGAAAATGTAAATGTAAAAATTAATATTTTCTAAAAAAGTATTCATTTATTCAATTTAAAATATTTAAAAATAATCTATTCTTTTAAGGTTGATTATAAATAATCCCTTAGAATATTTGGATGTACAAACTTGTGATCCATTTAGTTCATCTATTCCTGAAAATAAATGGGAATCAACGTGTATTGTACAAACTTTAGACAAAAATGTATTTTCCATTATAAGAAAACTTACATTAGAAGTGTGAATAATTTTCAAACAGCTTTTACACCACTATCATGAATTTTATATTCAATAGTTTTATTTGGTAAATATGATGATGCAGCTATGTGTAAATATCGATGATTATGTTTTTTGTACATATACAAGGAATTGGTAACCATACTGGCCCAAGTGATTCCAAGAGATGGTTGCTCTATAAGTGAACTGTGTTCAATGGAAGTACTGCCCATAAGAGCTGTTACCTAACATATTAGTATTACTTAAAAAAAGTTTCTGTAGATATGAAAAATATGAATAATTTTTAAAAAATATCTAAAATATTTTACCTGATTTATACAGATTACAGACACTCCATAAGTATTTGCTAAATTGTGTAATTGATAGCCTACATTTCTTAGGCTTTTAGCTCTATTTTTTAAACATGCTGCTTCATATTCCACTCTATATGTGGCAGCAATAGAATCAATAACAAGCAATTTAACTTTATATCTAACTATCAGCTGGGGTAATTTATTTACATTCATAATACAATCTTCTAATTCTTCCTGAAAAGAAAAGACCTTTAAGTAAATATAAAAAAAGAATCTGAATATGAATTAAAGATTACTTACAGTATTAGTCACATGTTCAATAAATATCATTTCCTTAGAAATTGGATATTGCTTTGTGATTGCTGATTTTGTAAGTAATTCATGTAACCGATTAGATGGAAATGCAGATTCAGTGCAAATATAAGCAGCAGCTCCTTTAAATTATTTATTTATCTTAAGCACAAATAAGTTTTGTATTACTTAAAACCATTCAACGTTACCTCTATTGTCATTTGATTGCTCTGTAGGAATTTGTGCTGTGAGACATAACTGAAGAGCTAATTGTGTCTTTCCAACACCAGCTTCTCCATAAAGTTGTGTTATACCTTTTCTGGGTAACCCACCTCTCAAAAATGTATCCAACTTAGAACATCCAGTAGTCAAAAAATTTTCATTTTGTTGTAATTCAAAAACTGATTGACCTTTAAAATTATATATGAAAGATTATCATTCATTGTATAAGTAAAAAAAAAAGCAAATAGAAATGTTCGTATCACCTTTCACAGTAGGTCTATTAGGAATGGATGTATCAGTCATTACAAATGTTTATACAAAACAAATCTAAAATAATTTATTATTTTTATACGATATTTATATAAATAATTCAATATTTTTTATACGTTACGTAAGTGTTTTTTTTTTCAATTTTAATATATACACAAAATAAATATCAATTTTAATTTTATCATGTCTGCTTAAATCTTATTCTTTTTTTTACATACTTACGCAGTTTCGCACTATAATGACTGTAAAATTATTTTATTTATAAATTATAAATTATTTTATTTAATTGTAGCCGCTTTTCTACTTTTTTCAGTCGCACTAACGCAATATAAAAGTATAATATTCTATATAAACAATATAAACAACAATAGCCGGTTGCTGGCTATTCTTGAGAAACTATAACCGCAGTTTATTTACTTTTTTGACTACTTGCATGTTTTGAAGTCTAGAAATAAAATATCACTCTTTCAAGTAACTATAAAGGATTAATTATTTTTATGTTGGTAAATTGTATAGTTACGTTTTAAATGGCTCACAACAAAACGTCATGATCATGGATTATATTGTGGAGAGTACATAATTGTGGGAATTCTCTGCTGATAATTAATTAATAGTTACGTAATCAAGCAACACGTACGGCTTAGTTATGCGCATTATACATACGTGTAACATCGCAGTCGTTGCTCTTGAATCATTCTTCAGAAAGCATTTATCATTTTGTATTGTACAGTCAGTGATTATTATACTATTTTTACTATTACTGTATAAATAATAAGTATAAATTCTTATTTTCAATTAAGTAAGTAAAATTTAAATAATTAATTTCCTAATTGGTTCCTAACAAAGATTAAATCATAGTTGATTTAAATCATGCTTGATTTATCTTCCTACAACAATAACAATATATCAGTTTTATTTAATTATATTTATTTAAACTTTAGATCAATTTATTTTAGTGATATTATCACCAAAAACCGGATTTAAATGGATTTTAAAAAATTACTGTATGACAACTACATTACACCTACACAAAGTGGGAAAAATTATCGGTGTTATGCATGTGACCAACTAGTATATTTTGGTAATGCTAAAATGCATATACTAAATTATTCGCATCAAAATTTTTTAAGAATACTAAAAACAAAAGAACTACAAATATGTACCAAAACCTCAGCCATATTTATAAATGTTCATTATTGTAGGCAGTGCCAAGTGTGTCTAGTAAATGATGAAATATATAAATATCATTGCTTAATGCATTTTTATAAAACAAATAAAGATTATATAATTGATGCTGATATTGTAAATTTTAAATTTCAACAAAAAGGCAAAATATTAATTAATTGTTTGCTATGTGACAAAGAGTTAAATGATGAACAAATGTTAGCACTGCATTTGAAAAGTAGCAGCCATACGAAACGTTTAAACTTAATATCAGAAATAACAATACCTGAAAATTTAATGAATTGTGAGAGGAATAGTAATTTAATAGATTCAAGTAGGTGTAACAATAAATGTGATATTATTATTGTTCAATATTGTATTTTATGTGAACAAAGGATTTTAGAAAGTAATGTATTTGAGCATGTGAAAAGGAAAGATCATAGTCCATTACTGAATTTAGATGTTGAAAATAAGGATGAAACAAAGATAAATCTTTTAGATTTATATACATGTTTTCTATGTAATAAATCCTACAGTAATGAAATGCTTTTTTTAAATCATTTTAATTCAAAAGAACATGTTTATATTAGTGGAAATTTTTACCAAATCCTGAAAAATAAGCATATTATTATTAAAACATCGCAGAAAAAAGGGATAATTTATTGCAAAATTTGTTGTGAAGATTTACCTTCTATTGTAACTACCATTGAACATATAGAAAGTTTAAATCATTCTATAAAAGTAAATAATATCGAGATAAATATCAATAAGGTGCAAAATGTTCCAACAAGTGTCGTAATTCCTGCTTGTGCATCACAGAATTATATTCAAAACTTAAATTTAAATCATAAACCTGATACAAAATCTAGTTTTTGTGATAATGTAGATAATTTATTGAATGAATTAGTACCATTTGATAAATCATCAGTTCACGATCTAAAAAACAAGAGCATTAAAGATAAAAGGAAACCTCATTTGCAAAGTCATTTTGATAAAAATCTTTGCAAATTTGCAAATGTTTACATAGAGATGTGTATTGAATCTGGAGTAAAAAATATTTATAATATACAACTAGAATCGAAGGCAGCACTTAACATTAGTAATCTTGTAAAAAGTCTGTGGTATTATGCACAAGTATTTCTGTGTAGTATTTGTCATAAGCACAAGTCCTTAAAATTTGATTTTGAACTTGATTTTATAATCCATTTATTATCAACAACTCATATTAAAAAGTTATCAAAATTAAAATTAAAAAATAAAAAAACAACATTTCATATTTGCCCAATTTGTGTTACATATTGGTATGGTGAAGCAGATGAATTTGACATACATTGTGGTGAAATTTCACATAAACATTGTTTATATAGTAATGAATTTGTTGTGCCTGACTTATCAAGAGTAGTAATAGATATGTTAAAGGCAGTTGATAAAAATGTAAAGTATCTTTTAAGTGAATCCGATAAGACTTATAACGATGAACAAGAAAGAGAACTTCAGCTTTTACAATCTATTGAAACTATTGCTCAAGCTGCATATCCACAAGCTAAAGCTTACATATTTGGATCAAGACTATCATATCTTGGATTTCCTGATAGTGATGTAGATATATTTTTAGACTGTGAAAATGTTTATCATAATAAATTTTATGAAAACAAGCAAAGTGCAATGTATTTAGAAACTATAAAAGATCTATTGTTACTTCAACAAGATAGTTGGATTATTGAGGAGATTTTATTAAGAACTAGAGTACCTATATTAAAATTAATAAGTGTAGATACAAATTTAAAATGTGATATTTCTTTTGTAAATGGACTTGGTGTAGAAAAATCTAAATTAATAAGGTAAAAAATATTGTATGTAACATATAAACAATTTAATTTGTATTAAATTTGATTGGATCATACACTTAAATTACTACTTTTTTTTATAGACAGTTTAATGAAGCTTATCCCATGTGTCGACAATTAATACTGTACTTAAAAAAATGGTTAAAAAATTGTCGATTACTAGGAGCAAGTAGAATTACTACTTATGCCCTTTCGTGGTTTGTTATATACTATCTACAAACTGAAAATATTTTACCAAGTGTACATTCTCTTTTGGATTCAAAAAACATAAAATTAGTCGATGGTAAAATTTAATATACAATTATAAATATAGAAAATATATTACGATCTTTTAAAATATATTCTTTTATTTCAGGTTGGAATTGCAATTTCACTGAAAACATTCCAATTACAACTAAAAATTTAACATTGAAAAATCTTTTGAATAAATTCTTTGTACTGTATGCTACATTTGACTATCAATCCAATGTTGTTTGTCCTCTCTTAGGAAAACTCGTAAAAAAATCTTCATTCACAAAAACCTCAGAATTTCCAGAAGAAATGTATATGTATAAAAACCAATTAGATAGTGGTGAAATTGAATTTTTTCGGTTGGATTCTCCTATGTGTATACAAGATCCAGTAGATCAATCACAAAATATGACAAAAGCAGTTCCAAAGCATTTGTTAAGATACTTTATAGAGTATTGTACTGTAAGTGCTGAATATGTAAAAACTTGTACATAATTTTTGTTTTGAAAATTCTCTTTTGATGAGGAATAAATTAAGTACAGTACTTTAATATAATTTATAATATTTTATGCATAAAATATAAAAAGTGTGTATATAATAATTGCACTATTCCATTTACATATTTTACAAAGTCTAAAAGTATAAACATTATTATTTACTTAAAACTTTACACTTTATAAAATTAAAGCTTTTTTAGGGAAATTTATTTGAAAAAATATTATATATTAAAAGTGATATTGAAAATTTTATTCCAATAAGTTAACTGTTATGTATTTTAAATAAAAATGTTATATTGTACTTTACCTACTGTAAAAGTTATAAAGAATTTTAGTTTTATACACAATTTAATAAAGTAAAAAAATTGTTTTAAATTTTAAGCAATATTCAATGAATGTAATTAATAAATATTTATTCCAAAATTTAGTTATGTACATTAGGAAATTTAAGAATTGTAAAGCTTGAGATTAAGTAATTTTCATTTGTAAAAATGTATTAACACTGAGGTATTAATCTTTTAACAGATGTCTTTTAAATTTATTTTTTTCTATATATATAAAAATGTAACAAATTAGTCAATCACATTAAAAAAATTTCAATAAGTAATTTATGTTAAAAAGTGCTTATTGATGATTTACGTTAGCTGCTGCTTTATGTTGAGCTTGTATAAATTCAGGGTAATCTATATACCCATCCTTATTTGTATCGTCCATCTCCAAAATAGGATCAATCAAAGTAACTAATTCTTCATCCTTAAAAATTTTTTCACCTACATTAGCAGTGTTTGGTTCCTTACCTCCTTCTTCTATAAAAAACGAAATATGATAATTAGGTAGTATAGTATTTTATAATTAACAGAATTTATATATTGCTTAAAAATTAGTTATTTTGTATATTCACCATGCCAATGAATTAAAGATTTAATAAGTTCACAGCCGTCAAGTTTATTATTGTTATCTGCATCATGCATTTTAAAATAGTGGAACTGTAGTTCTTGCTCCGACATTTTACTAGTGTCTATTGGAACATCTGAATGTTCAGCAATATGTCTATGGAATGAAGAAAAGTATTATATTATTATATTAAAAACACATAATGAAATAACTTACGCCTTTTCATGAGCAATATTAGCTGCATTGAGAATTTGCTGAGGCTGACTGTGATCGTGACCATGTCCATGACCCTGTTGTTGTTGCACTGGTACTTGCGTATTTGGAACTTGTGCATGTGGCACTTGTTGTGGTACCTGCTGCCCCTGAGGTACTTGCTGGTGAAACTAAAATAATTTAATTTAAATATAAATAATTTTGATTACAATAACATTAAATAATAAATGTTTAATAATCATATTACTATGTTAGTAAAAAATTACTTTTAAATCATGCATTAAGATTCTGTACCTGTTGTTGTTGTTGAGGAATCTGGTGTTGAGGTATTTGATTGTGATTTACTTGATATTGTTGACCCATTTGTTGCTGAGGTATATGTTGTCCATGGTGTGAAGGAGGTGGTGGCTACATTGAATTAACAATAAGTGATGCATTGATAATAAGACAAATTAATTTTAAAATATTCTTAAAATAATAAAAACTATTTTAGAGAAATGATAGACATTTTTTTCATTAATTATTAATTATAATTAATTCTTAATATTATTAATTTTTAAAAAATATCCTTTTTTGTTAGCCATATGGTTAAATATTGTCTCTTAAAGAACCAACCTGTTGATAATGTTGTGGCGGTACTCCAGGAGCTATTCGGTCATGGGATTGCACAGAATTTAATCCATAAAACGAGATCACGAAAATCCATAAAGTCCAATACATTTTGACTTTGTTTTGTAAGAATTATATGTAAAAAAAATATTGAGACTATTCTTAATGTGGAGCATAAAAGAAAATTTTCTTCTTAAATTAATGACAATTGAGTGTATAGTAGTCTTTGTTAATGAGTATTCATCGTACGTATTAAAATTTCTAAAAATTATTTATTCGCGCACTTTTATCACAACTCCAATTCAGTCGGTGCTTTGTCTTCCTATTTATTTTTGACGATTCTCCATGCATTTGCGTACTCACTTGACTTAAAGGTTAGGATTTAAACGAATACAGTTGACGTGGAGCCATGAAGAAGGAAAGAGAATATTCCGTACAAATGATCGCAAGTGTACAAGTATTGTAATGCGTGATTCGACGGCTTGGAACATATATAATAATGATACAAATCAATTATGTCTACATCATATATATAAAGAGCCCCCTAAACGCGCTCGTTCTTTATTCAAAATTGTGTTCTTTTTTTATTTTTATAATTTCTTTCTACAATAAGACAAAATTTAAATTTAGTTCTTTAATTTTAATTAATTTAACGATATTTTTATCATAATATCTATTTTATTATAATATATACGGTAATACGATTATTATAAAACTTTTGTATTTTAATTATATTTCATTATAAGCGATAATTACTTTGTTTTACGCTAGATAAATGGAAAGTAATTGTTATAACTTTTAATTGCATATTTGTCATTGCAATGAAAAATAAAATACGATTTATTATTTTTCAAATGTTGTATATATTTATATTTTGGAAAAAATATCCTTAAACAATTTGATACATTTTCAGAATGAAAATCTATGATTATACGAAAATGAAAATCCCGCACGTACTATAATTATGCTAACGTTATCTAACTTTATAATCTACATATTATATAACTAAAAAACGTATAGATTCCTTTTTGATTTTTCGTTTGGGTGAATATAACAGTAGAATATATTAATTAATCTAAAGGACTAATTGTTTTGCTGCAGTTGAATGCTTTCCTTTCGTGACAACATGTGGGCACTGAATTCTTTAAGCCCGTAAATATCCAAGGTTCCTCGTTACATACCTTTGTGAACATTGATACCTGTAATTTGATTATTTTAGTAAAATAGATATATAAAAATTTGAAAAAGAAAAAAAATATGTATTTAAATTTTAGGAAAGTTTTATCGACAAGCAGAGCAAGCGGTCTATTGGAATAAAATGAATCACTCTATATAGGATACAACGAATTTATAGTAACGATTTCACTATTAAACAATTTTTTATTTCTGTGCCAAAGTGGCTTTTATAAAAAATTAAACATTTTTACGGGTGATTCATGTTATACCTTGTGGTCGATAAATTCCTCTACTGTTCTTCCCTTGATATTCGAAGTGTTAATGTACTCACTATCAAATTCTCAATATGTTGATTGAGTTTTTCACAAATCATATCAGGTGCTTTATCACTGGCTGCGTTAGCCTAAAAATAAATATTATGAAGAATATAAATTTACGTACGTTTCTTTTTGCAAATAAATATGCTTTCCATTTTTTTATCTTTTTATGTGATTATAATTGTTCTTACAAGTGCAATGCAAAGTTGTTGACATTTAAATGTTCCTTCTTCATCGCAAGTTACATTATATTGCAGTGTGTGCTCTATTATAGGTTTCGTTGCATTTTCCTGAAAAACGGCGCAGGTACAGGCCGCTTCAACAAGCTGAACTTTTCTGCTTGTGCATGGATTTTAGAAGAAAAATATTGTTGATTATTTATTCTATTTTCATGATCGTTAAATATTTTAAGAATTATGTATAAATAAAAGAGGGATTAATTTTTTATAATTAATATCTCATTGATTATTCACTTTTATCAATTGATTACTTTAACGTTTATATATTTTAAAATTAATTAATTTAATTATTATACGCATAAGGATTAAAAATAATATTATACGTAAAACTTTTTTGTTCATCTTACATGAGTTATTCAAAATTACAGTAATTATAAATAATTCAATAGAATTTATATTTTTTTAGTGTAAGGAGAATATAAATGCTATAAGCTGATTACTCACACGTAAATAGCAGTAATAACTAAACAGAAAATGAAATAACAATTATCTCTTTTAGTCATGGTGAAATAATATCTTTATTCGCTATCCAACTTTTGGTGTTGATAAGAGGAGTCCTGAACGGGAACTGATTCGGTTCAAGATTCTTGCCAAAGGTCGCACTTCATTTTTCAATTAGTTTGTTTGATACTCGAGTGTAACATGAACGTACGACAATGGAAAACCGAGTAGACGATGAAACAGACATCATCGCGATGCAATTCAAAACTCTTTATCCGCTTTTTTAATAGTGCTTTCTCGATTTTATTTTCAAATAAAAGTTTAAATGTCAGATCTTATTCACCAGGCATATTGAATCCATTGTAAAAGATGACACTATTAAAAATAATTGTTATTATCTATTTTTTTCATTATGTAAATGGCAATATTTTATTTATTTATTTATTTAATATTAAGCGTCGTCGTCAGTAAAAATAAATGATAGGTAGAATCTTATATAAAATGCTAAGTACAGAATTACAAAAATTACATAAACATTTAGTTAATTAAATTAAATCTAAAATTATAAAACAAACTGATTAATACTTCTATATCGGAATTACTGATACAATATTAATTTCACGTTGATTCCATAAAAATCAACTGATTTGGTTTCGCTTAAAAATAATTACAGCGATTACTGACTAATGAATACGGTATAACATATTTTATGGTCACCAGTCAATTATTAGATATAAGCGATTGCAGGTGCATGTCCGCGCACTCGAAATGCGATGCCGTCAACCGATCAAAATAAGATTAACGTTTGAAACTGTGATCAAGAAGATTGCCCCTTGGACTTGCCAACGGAGCAAAGTGCAAACTGTTCTCGGAGCATATGAATACCTAAAGCCGCATACAATTGAATGAGCCGCAGTGGTTTACTGCGCGCGCCGTTGAATCATAAGGAGCCAAGCATACTACTTGAAAAATGTGTATACGGCGAAGCTCGAGGTCAGAGTCAAAGAAGGCGCGCGAAGCAGATTCTTCCTCTTTTCTCCCTCTCCTGCTTCTTTGAAAGTCGCCGATAAAAGAATATAGAGGCTATTTCTGCGGAACAGCCGAAGAGGCCTGCCGCGGATAACATTTAGCAACGTGTGAATATACGCTAATCGCGATTTACCACGTACGGGTTCTGATCACATCAGTACGCTGCGCTACGTCGGCTCGGGGCTTGTTTATACTATATAAGTTCGATCATCCTATCTCTATTTTTCAGTTATTGAACATGCGAGGAGCAGTTGCGATTTTCGCCTTCTTCCTGCTCGCTCTCTCCTGTCGGGCGCAGTATGTACCCCCTGCAGCTGTGGTCGAGGCACTCAAGCCGGTCGGCATTCGTATTTCCGTTCCAGGTGAGTATTTTTCTTTCTTCATTTATTTTGTTTGCTTATTGAGAAAAAAGTAATGTGCAAATTATTATATCGGTATATGAGAACGCGATCACAGACTAAACTCTCAGATAAAAACTACTCTACAGTGAATATTACTGTGTCCACAAAAAATTAAAATAAGTAAAATTTACTATATTTTCGGCAAATTTTAATGCAGATTATAGGGTATATTATTTTTATCTATCAGAGTTCAATCCCCGGTCACGATCCCAGACAGATAAGTAATACTATTTTCAGACTACTTAATATTTTTATCAATGACAGTTATTCGATTGAATGGCAGCGATCTTAGTGAACGTCGATTTATTATACTTTTCAGACGAACCTGGGATAACCTTAGTGGCCTTTCATGTGAAATTTAACGAGGATTTTGAATGGCTGGAGGCTGGAACAATAGCTGTGGATATTATTAAAGCTAAAAATGGTCGATGGACTTATCACGATAAAAGTACCAGACTGAAGGAAGGGGATGTCGTCTATTATTGGGTTCACATTGTTTACAATGGTCTGGGGTACAATTTGGTCGATCAGAAATATCGTGTCTCCGGTATGAACGTACAAATATTTTACGGATATTTATGATGAAGTGATGTTTATTGTTTCATTAATTATGAGCAGTGTCACGCTAGATTGAATATATTTCTTTTTAGAATTTTACGATTATAATGGAAAGAAAATAGAAGATCGCATTAATGTTAATGAAAATAATGACAGTCAGTCTTGTGTAATGTCAGCAACAAAAATCTACGACTCAAGTGGTTCAAGCCGGTATCCGTGTGCTGGGAAACTTATTTTCCAAGAAAATTTCAGGGATTCGGAGAAATTCAGGGGATCGAAATGGACAGTTATGGAACAGTTTTCAACTAAACCCGTAAGTGATATTTTATTTTTCCATTCAGTTCATCGTGAACATAAATCAATAGTGTTTGCGGAACATGTGAATCACAGAATGTTGCAATAAAAGTAGTAATTAATGAAAGGAAAAAAAAATTAAACCACCTGTTGCAAATATTATTTCCTTGCTAATTTATATAATAGAATCCATCACGGAACTGCAAAATACTATTATTATTACAACTAAATTGTTACTATTATTGATTATTAACTATTATTTAATAAATTTATTTAAAGCGTTCAATTTTAAACATATAGACTTTTTGCTCGTAATATTAAAAATTCATGAATAAAAATTAGTGCTTTGCAGTCGCGTTATAAGTAATGCCTATACCCAATAAAATTTTTTTCTATGTACTTATGCTTTAGCCATCCACGAAGAGTGCGTGGATATTCTGGTATAATTAAAGCTCACATTGTTCTGCTCGCACAATAATTAGCTTAAATGCTCATTTGAGAATGTGCAAATTCTTCTACGTAGCTTTAAGATTAATTAGAAGCGCCACTATAAGTATTATAAGCTAGTTCTCTCGTCATTTTGATTGATATAGAAAATTTCTTTGTAGTGTAACAATTAATTAATCAAAGTTTTTTGTTCGCATCCCGCGGACAAAATAACTGGCGTCTTTAAATGTGGCAATGAAAAAAGGCATCATCATTAATCTTTTTTAGAGAACAAAAATTCATACTTCAATTACTCGAATAATTATATGTTAAAGTATTTTTAAATCTTTTTTAGGACTACGAATTTGTCTTGTATTGCAATGCAGAAGAAAATATTAAGATCGATAACAAACTGAAAATCACTCCGAAATTAATTACAGACGAAGAAATTGTTAGACGCGGTTCTGTGAACGTTGAAAAGTACGTTTAATTAATAACTTTTTAAAGTAACTATATGGATATGTATATTTACATAAAATTGACGAACTTATACTTTTCCATTTTTTTTTATGTCTATAACAGTTGTACAGGACGCGAAGGAACTACCGACTGCATCCGTAATGCTCGAGGATACAATATTTTACCTCCCGTACGATCGGCTCGGATAAATACGAAAAAAGCGTTTAATTTCCAGTATGGTCGAGTGGAGATTAAAGCTAAATTACCCAAAGGCGACTGGGTTTATCCACGTAAGTCTACCTGCATCTTGCAGTTTTTATATCTAACAAAAAGTACTTAATATTAAAAAACTCAGTAAATAAAAGAGAAACCACGATATTTCAGTTTTAATGTTGGAGCCGGTAAAAGGTCCAGATGACTCGACGGGATCTCCGCTGCAAATCCGAATTGCATCGTCGGCAGGTAACACACACTTGCGCGTGGACAATAAGAAAGACATAAGTGGGCACACTCTGTGGGGAGGAGTCATTAATTCCAAT
Organism: Sycophila texana; assembly: GCA_035582955.1. NCBI lineage: Eukaryota > Metazoa > Arthropoda > Insecta > Hymenoptera > Eurytomidae > Sycophila > Sycophila texana. The sequence goes on along the minus strand of JAWWEN010000048.1, from coordinate 14,024,768 downwards.
GTGAAGAACATTTATGATGATCGAATCAATTCGTTCAGATCGACGAAGCACAGCACGGATCTATGGTCGGAAGATTTTCATGTCTATGAATTGACCTGGGACAGACACGAAATTATCCTGAAGGTGGATGGGGTGCGCTACGATGAAACAAGAAATATATATATACCCGAGGATATGCCGGTATTTAAAAAATTTTACGTTGCGATATTTTTGTGCTAAATTACAGTGTTTGCTTATAAAGATAGAAAATCTTCCAATATCGTTGAGGAAATTAAATCTAAAAAATTTAATTAAAGTTGCTTCAATAATATCTTTTTGATAAAAGTTTAATGAATAAAATTGATAGTTAAAAATTGATGAAATTAAATATTTTGTCAATTTGACTACGACACTTTGGTTGATTAAACTAAATTGTTTTGTAAGGAGAATTTTATTTGATTCTACAAATTTTTTTTCCAGTGTGAAACCACTATTTTTATGAAACGCAAAACACTATAAATCTTCGTAAAAGTGAACTTTCTGATAAGCAGCAAAATGTAATTATTGTTATCTAATGAAAGTTCTTTTGAAATCTCAACTGACGCACTACGATATATTTCTTCGCTTTTTACAATTTTTAGCACTGCCTGCACGATAATACTTCGTAATATACTTAGTATACAATATTTTAATTGCTTTATATTTTTGTCAGTTTTATTTGACACTTGGCGTTGCCGTCGGTGGTGTTGCTGAATTTCCCGAAAACTCTGTCAGTAATGGCTACAATAAAAGTTGGTCAAATACAGATCCGAAGGTAATTGAAATTATTTATTTATTTAATTATGTGTTCATCTATTTTTTAAATTTTAATTTAATTTTTATATAATTTAGGCTCTTTTACACTTTTACAACTCAAAGGATAAATGGCATGGATCTTGGGACGACTCTACTGCTTTAACTGTGGAATACGTCAAAATTTGGGCCTTGTGATGCGAAGAATTTTTATCACCTTATCAATATATAGTATTGTTTAAAAACATTGCGTACAAAAATATTCAAAATATTTTTGAAGCTATGCTTCTTATGGCGCGTCGCGTGAACTTGAGGGTAAATCCAAAAACTATGTAGAAAAGTATGAAA
>JAWWEN010000048.1:13991128-14020462 GCA_035582955.1 Sycophila texana | reverse complement strand
TATATTAGACGCAGCTGCTCGTAAAAAATTATATTGAATGCAACAATGAAAAATGCAAAAAGAAACGGCTCCAATATTATGAAAGTTAATATGAAAATACTGCTATGTTTATTTATAAATTTTTTAAATTATTACTCAATAATTTCAATAATAAATTAAAAACTTATCTCTATAAGCACCGCCGCGCCTCTTGATTTGATGTGACTCATAGATTTGATTTTAACATTATTATATTATTATTACTGCAATTTAATAATGAATCACTACGTAGATTACTGTGTTCTTATATAAATTTTAAAGGTAATTTGAAATTCATACCACTTGAATTCTTCCGGAAGTATAATTAATTTAATTTTTATTTAATCTTATTAATTTATGTTTTAATTTTTTACGCTACGTTGACGTAGTTTTACTTAATGAGTATTTCTCCTTAAATTAGTTAATCTTCGTACTGAAAATATTTGGACGTTCCCATTTCGAAAATGAAATGCGATTGTTAACTTTCTTTAGCACGCGAAATGAAGTAATCTCGTAATAACTTAATGTAATTAAATTTTTTACAAAATATCCGAAGCAAACTTTTCAAATACGTTCCTAATATTTTTTAAAAAGATAGATTACTTAATTTACAAATAAAATATTGAAAACTAATATTTTTCAATTTTTATTGTATCTTTAACAGTAAATAAGTAGTAACTTATAGCTTTTATTGAAATTTTATTGAAAAATAGTAAATAGCATTAAATAATCCCAGGTAAATCGTTTTAACTTTATGATTCAATTAAGTTTATATTAAATATACATGTCTGATTTATCAAAGGAAATAATGTGCAATTATAGATAAAAAAATCGGATTATGTTTTAATGACGTACAGTAATTCAATATTTTCATCAAGATTGGTGAATGAATACAATTTAGATTTTTAGATAAAATAAATTGCACCTGAAGAATACAAGTTAATCCACAAATCGAGAGAATAAGGTTTCTTTGTTTGTACAGCGATAACGAAAAAATAAGTGAAAGAAGAAAGTGTAGTAAAAGCATCTTAAAAAAAAGCGTGAAAAACTCACCAAAGATTTTTAATTATTCTTTATGTAATTAGACTTGGTAAATTCGATAAGTAGTAGCCGTTGGAGAATGGCCGACTGATTAACGAATCACGATATACCTCAGATACAAAGTTAAGTATGTCTCACTTGGGCTCGCACTTAAAGTGCCTGAACGTGGTAAATAAAGGCACCGTCAGATCATGCATCAGTACTCACGTACGAATTATTAAAGATACATGACATAATCGTTTTAAGAGAACGAATGAAGGAGAAATTGACACTGGATACTCGTCGATCTCCAGTTCTGCTCTGCTCTTTGTTCGCGGACTCAAAAGAGTACTCGAAACTCCTTCCTCCTGCCTTCTGTTTCTCCCAACTTCAAAAGATTTCGTTAATTATTTATCAAGATTATACTTAGGGTGGCTCGAGAGACTAGATGGGACGAAAGGACATGTCAAAGGTAATTTTCAAGAGTCGTGCAAGTTTAAAGCACACTCGAAGCTTACTTTGTGCCGTTCTTCCCATCAAAGCGTATACAGGAAAAAGCGAAACAAAGCAAAACAAACTTGGGGGCTAGATGTCGCAAAGCTCGATGGAATATTTATAAGATAATACCGAATAATAAAGTAAGCAATAAATCGAGGTACACAAGCAATTAATACATTTCATGTGTGTTTCAGTGGTTGGAGAGCTCCGAATCCGAAATATCGGATAACGAATTGCCAGCTGGTTTAGCCGACGGGGCAATGGAAAATAATATCGACAATTCAAATAGGCGCCAGGCTACTCGCGTCTTCAAAAAGTCCAGCCCCAATGGCAAAATCACAGTCTACCTCGGCAAGAGGGACTTTGTTGACCACATCAGTCACGTCGACCCTATTGGTAAGTCATAATCAAATGCACATTTCTTATTTGGTCCTCGTTAATCACCCCACCTCACTTTCAATATTTAAAATGGTATCCAATATTCAAATATTAATTCGTTGATCAACAGTTGAATCGCATAAAAATAAATTATTCGTCTAATAATAGTTTTAATCATTAGTAGGCATAGCTATATAATTTTAGATTTATTATTTCGTTTTCAAATTGCAAAGTTCAGACGTGAAAATTATGAATGCATGAAGGAATACATCGGTAAAAAAAAGATTATGCTAATGTACGTATTGCGTATACATGTCAATGAAATGATACTTTTATAAATATTGAAAATAGGAGGTAGCAAATGATGAATTTTTTTTACTAATATTGTATAACTTTTACTAAAGCAAATTCTTTTTTTTTAGATGGCGTGGTACTGATAGATCCAGACTATGTAAAGGACAGGAAAGTATTCGGCCACGTATTGGCAGCCTTTAAATACGGCCGGGAAGATTTAGACGTGCTGGGTCTGACGTTCAAAAAAGACTTATACCTAGCGTCGAAACAGATTTACCCCGTGCAGCCGGGCACGCAACACGAGCTCACCCGACTGCAGGAGCGTCTGATAAGGAAACTCGGAAACAATGCTTATCCGTTTTACTTCGAGTTACCGCCTCACTGTCCGGCATCGGTGACGCTGCAGCCGGCACCAGGCGACACAGGAAAGCCTTGCGGCGTCGACTACGAGCTCAAAGCTTTCATCGGCGATTCACAAGATGACCAGCTTCACAAAAGGAAAAGCGTCCGACTGGCTATACGCAAAATTATGTACGCTCCGTCGAAGCAGGGCGAGCAACCCTCGACAGAAGTCAGTAAGTACTTCATGATGTCACCGAGCAAACTTCATCTCGAAGCTTCGCTGGACAAGGAGCTTTACCACCACGGCGAGAACATCGCAGTGAATGTGCACATAGCCAACAACAGCAATCGGACGGTGAAAAAGATTAAAGTCTCGGTTAGGCAATTCGCTGACATCTGCCTATTTTCCACTGCTCAGTACAAATGCACAGTTGCAGAAGTCGAGAGCGAGTGAGTATTCTCAACCTTTTTCATTGATCTGAAAATTTTTGCTGGTCAGTAATTAGCTATGATGAAAATAAAGCTAAGAATTGAACCTTTTTTAATTCAGCTTACTCGATTTTTTCCTTCTGCTATACTGAGAGATTTAACTGTTATAAGAGGCGTGGAGGATTATAGAACTCTACTTTTATTTTTATCTTTAAGTATTTTTCAATTTTATTTATGATACTTCCAATTTCTTTTTTTTTTTTTTTTTTAAATAGCATGAAATTTTTGCTCAAAGTATAAAGCAAGTCGAAAATTAATTAATTAAAACTAAACGTTGCTTCTTTCCGCCTAAAGGTGATAGAATCATTTTTTTAATTCATACGGGAATTCCAGATGTGAATTCTAAAAATATCAAATTGTGCTCAGATTATAAAGTGGGTTTACCGATGATATACATTGACTTTAAAAAGCATTCAAATTAAAATTAATTTATCAATAAATAAAATAACTAAACATTATATGTAAAATAATCGCTCCTAGTACTATTTATATTTGTGTTTATACACTCATTCTTATTACGTCATTATTTTTCAAATTCTATTACTTTCATGAACTTATTTTTAATTAAATAAATAAATATATAATTCCATAAAATTAATAAATGCTTTAAATAAACAAGTAGTTACTTAACTGAAAAAAGTAGTTATTAAAATAGTTCGTTTATTTTGTTATCGCTAAAATAATAAGTAATTTGGAGTAGCAAACTTAATTAATAGGCATTGAAAATGCAATAGACTAAAATAGTATACAATAAGTAAAAAATGAAATTGACTATTAAAAAAAAAGAACTTTATTAGATATTCTCAGTCAGTTATTTTTACATTTATATTAGTTTCTTTTTTTTAAATATCATATTCTTTGATTAATTGCTTTCACACATCTATCTATCTATACATACATGGAATAAAAAATCAGTTGCTTTATTTTCATAAATATTTACATAAATTTTTCTTTTTGCATTCTTTTACCTGATAATGTATAAAAGTGAAAGGAATAAAAATGATTGCACTGGCAGTATAGGGGTAGCGCCAGGATTCACCTTGAGCAAGGTCTTTTCCCTTAAGCCGACGCTTGCCGACAACAAGGACAAGCGAGGTCTTGCTCTTGACGGGCAACTTAAACACGAGGACACCAATCTCGCCTCTAGCACCATGTGAGTGCAACGAAGACTCCAAAAGAAGCCGAAACGAACTTGGTTGCGGTCGATGGGCTTCTCTTCTCTTTTTTTTTTTTTTTTTTTTTTTAGCAAACTAGTTTTATGTAGAATGTTTCGGCTCTTGTTTTTATTACTAATTATTACCATATTGGTGAATGGAATGCCAGTCTTACTTACATACCTTTTAGTTTCCTACAAATAAGGCAGTATTCACGGTTTGCCTCAAAACATTTACGTTTCAATTTTTATTATACTACCTTATCTCTGATCTGATTAGATCTATGAGTATGAAGCTCATTCAATGGTTGTGGTTCAATTACTAACATTTGGAAAATTTATTAATTTCGCTGTTGACTTTTTTTCAGTCTTTTTGTCTGTCTCTTTCTTTAATTCTCTCTATATTTTTCGCCCTTTCTACATTTTAGGCCAACTACCCAAATAAACAGTTCTTTTAAAAATAATAACGATATAATAATAACATGTCTAAACTTTAAAACTAACTGACGAAATACTTAAAAAAAAAAGTGACGTTAAACATTTTCTAGGTATTTATATAGGTATATTTAATAGGTAGATTAAAAAATGGGCTAGCGAACATATCATGAAAACCAGTTTAATGGTCGTCAATTGATACGGTGACATTGTGACCCTCTTGATATAATAATGTTTGTCAGGGAGGGCTGTCCAATCGGTCCGGGTTTCACACTGAGCAAAGTATTTTTCCTGACACCACTTCTGGCGAACAACCAAAAAAAGTGGGGACTTGCTCTAGATGGCCAACTGAAACATGAGGACACTAATTTGGCCTCCAGCACGTTGTAAGGCCGATGTTATAAGTTTTTCCATTAAAATCTTTAAACGTAAATAATATAAGCACGCTTCCCGTTTTTTTTTTCGCTTTCTTTTTTTTTTAAATGAATCCTCACTGTCATTGTGAGTTTTTTTTTTTATTTATTACCTTCAAAACTCCCCTCGGTTGAGATATAGATTATTCGTTGCTCATTTGTGCCAAACTGAACATCATTCAAATACCATACATCAGAACGTCAATTTCATCCGGCCGCATTGTTGAATGTTGATCCCATTAAATCACTTTCAATGGTTTTTATACACGTGTAAGGGAAATGCATCCAGTTTCAAAAAATATATAATTTAAATAAATTAAATTGATGATATTTAAAATCTTTATTTGCAATTCGGAAATTGACTGGAATGCATTTTTTCCGAATTAAAATAATCTTCCTCTCATCTCCATTCATTTTACAATTTAGATGTTCGTAGATAAGTGTCTTTTGATGATTCAACAGGTACTAAAAGATTTTAAAAACAATTTGCCCAGATCGCGACGCCCCTTGATCAATATGCACGGCTTCATGCATAAGTCAACCTGCCGTCTGAAATTATTTTTCACGTTTCTGCACGTACAATTCGTACCTTATAGATTCCGTCGAAGCGCGCTCGTTTGAAATTTCTTTACTAATTTATAAGTACCTACAACTTCCTCTGCCAATGAGCGTCTCAAAGTATAACCGTAAAAAGGCGATGATGGATTGAGTACTTGTATTTAGCTCTCTACAAACTTCAGAACTGTTTATTGCGCCGTTGGAAATTGATGTCGCCGATTCGAACGATCGTTGTTCAAAGAGAAATTTTTCAATAATAATCAAAGTAGAAAGAGAGTGGTGAGATGCAGACAGACTGAAAGAAAGGGAGAACGGCTTTTTTAAAAGAATGAATAGCGCGATGGTGCACGTTTGTACGCGGCCAATCAAGTATTTGTCAAATACTTCGAGGTATATATGTAACACTGCGTGATTCCACTCACCATAAAAATTTGCATGTCTTCTCTTAATTTCACCGTTTCTACCGCTTCTCATGTAATTTTCTCTTTGATGTGCGCAGCAGTACGCATTGTGTATGCTTCTTTGGGCTGGAGTGTGTCATTAGTAAAGATCAAGTGACATCATCTTCAATCGATTGTTACTTTTACGGGCGACGATGCATGCTGTGTGACAATTAAATTGTTAAAAATACGGAGTATATAGATATTCAAAATTTACAACTTTCTTTTTAAATAAAAATTATTTAAGGAACAAGTATCCTTAATGTATAATTACAATTATTCTAGTAAATTGATGAACCACTACAATAGTGAGGATTTGAAACATAATTACTAAATTATATTTAATGTGAGAAGCAATGTAGATTTTGAATAAGAAAAAAATACTCCGTAATGTAAAATTTTTTTTTAAATTACAAATTTAACATAAAATTTCTGTTAGCAGAGTGGCCGATCCATCGCAACGGGAGAACCTTGGTATAATCGTACAGTACAAAGTGAAAGTGAAGCTCTGCCTAAACGCTCTTGCAGGGTAAGTCGTATGACTCTTTTTTGGAGTTGTGTCTTTCTTTGATCGTATGTGAAAAATAAACGCAAATTTTAAAATCTCAAATTAAGAGAGTAATTTCAAATGAAAGGAATTTGAATGTTATTATTAATAAGAAATAGCAAATTAATTTCAATGGTAAATAATTTTCTAGCGAGCTGGTTGCGGAACTGCCTTTTATATTAATGCACCCAAAACCGGAAGAGGAGGAGCCTGCGCCATCGACGGCGCGGCCAAGTCCCACGCACAACGTTGAAGAAAATGAGGACGCAAACCTTATTCAGCTGGACGAGTAAGACTTTTTTTTAATTCCAATAATTATCAGAAATTATAGCTTTGAAACTTTTTTGTACAAAAGAGACTGATTGTCTATGATAGAAGTCGGAAGTCGGTTGCAGTGGGAAATCCCTTGTTATATTCCAAATTTATCATTTACACGTAACTAAGATTAATTTAATTAATGTAAGAAATTTATTTTTAAGTACTGTGTAAAAGATAATTAGAATCTCGTAGAGACATGCATTTCATGACCATTGGCAATGTTTTGAAATTTGTAGTAAAATGAAAAATTAAATTCAGTTAAAATAGTTACTGATTGCGGTGAAGGATAATATAATTCATATGGCTTTATTTTTTAGGGAAGCTGACGGTGACGACATAATCTTTGAAGACTTTGCTCGGCTTAGGCTGAAAGGAATGTGAAAAGTATACCTACTTACCTAGTAGCAGCGATTTTTAAATTTCGTTAAATTTTTTTAATTTACACTAAGAATTTAGAAATGGTTATTATTTACTTATTATCTGTAAATAAATATTCATGTGTTTAATGTGAAAAACAGTTTTGTATGTGCTGTTGAAAGTAGTATGCTTCTTATTTCATATCCATATTCTATAATGTACTTGCAAATGATGTTCCATTTTCAGAATGTAATATTTTTTACTTGATTGTATGTGATTTTTTTACATATGTGTATGTGTCGAAAGTTCATTTGTAAAGTACCTTTTGTCGTACATAAGTAAACATTGTATCAACTAAAAGATGTCCGTGTATAACACAAAGAACCTTCGAAATTTTTGTCAATGAATATTTATTAACAGATGAAGCATAAGATAAATAATGCTTTTCTAAAAAAAGTTGCTAAAAATTAAAAAAATTTTGAGAATTTATTAACCATTTTTAAAATGAAAAATCAATTAAATTATTCGAAAATTTCACTTGAAAATACTATTCAGTAAAGAAGGACATTAAAAATCTATACGTTTAATCCTGACGCGTTTTAAATATCTGACCAGAGATGCTCTGAGACCATTCTTTGCTGAATTGTTATTGTCTCGTTACATTTTCAAATAAATTTATATTTATTCTTTATACTAAAAAATAGTTGGAAAAATGTCTTGTCTCCATTAAGTAAAGAGACTCATGTTTGACTGTGCTGATAATGCAGTTCGTGAGCTATTTTGAAGAAAACGAATAATTTTCAAGTCACGACAAAAATTGTAAAGCTACTTATGGCTGCAGGAGAAGAATAGCTTTATAACTTGCTGATTTTAGAACATCTCATTCCTTCTCCTATTCCGATTTTTTCATTTTATTTTCTGTATTTATTTTATACATATGTGGAGTAAAAATAGTTAAATTGTTCAATTTAAATATTATATGATTGCAAAGTTTAACGTCAGTTTGCAGAGGAATGGAATACCAACGTTTTATTATTATTCGCTCCCTTGAAAACTTTAGCTCTTTTTTGTTATTATTAGAATGTGTCAAAGCGGTCAGTTTTTGCACAAAGTGTTAGTTACAATTTAATATCGAGGTCAATATTTTCGCCGAACCGTTTTAAAGTTAAAGAGATCAGCGATTTTTTTTAAAAGAATATTTTCAATTGCAAACCTTAAGTTTTTAAAAGTGATGAAATTAATGAAAGTGAATTAAAAAAAGAAGATTTTTTTATAAAGGTCAATAAAAATGGAAAAGAAGCTACTTGTTATAAATTTGAGAAAGAATGATGGTTCAAAGACTGAAATACCGTATGTAATGCCGAAAACACCTCAGCTACATTAATCGAAAGATTTTCGAATATGCAAAACAATCGGTATACTTACAGTTCACTAGACTGCAGAGGCTATTTACTACTAAAGACACGATTGATAATGTTTAATTCGTTAGTCTAGTAAAAAATCTTTGCCGCAAACACATTACTGCAACAAATTTTTTCTAATAGAAATGAAGAACACCAGGGAAACTATTTCTTTTACTGTATTCGAGGTAGAGATGGTATTCCAATTGAGTATACAGTCAATATAAATCAATTAACGAATTTCATTGAGTATAAAGAAGTTAATTGGAAGCATTCCATGTATTCACTCATGAAAATAAAGAAAAGAAAAAATATATATATTATATATACACACACAAACATACATTGCGCATCGGAGTGTATGCATTACAATTTCATGATTATTATTATTGTTATTGGTGGTTTATTTTCGTCTTAAATATACCAAATAATTACGCACAAGTAGAATTGGTTTATCAATTTTCAAGTATGTCATCAAAAATACTCTTTCGATAGAACAAGTAAATTTTTTGACATTTATTGGGCTATCAAGTGTATGATCTGTAATGATCAGAACTCACTCATATATATGAATCGTATTTGGAAGAGATATTCTGATGCACTATGTTAAAATGCATGTGTACATACATAAATCAATATAAAAATAGTATTTTTTTGTCGTTTTAGTAACTATAAATTATATATATCTGAAATATATAAATGTATGCATATATGTGTATATACATACATATATATAAATACACAAACAACTTAGCAGTATATACATATGTATGTAATATACATATTTAGATTAAAAAATACAACTAATCTAATGCCAAAGCAAAGAATTTCGCTTTAAATATTCACAGAATGCTATAAAAGAAATAGCTTTGTTCAAATTGCAAAAGTGTTAATGCAATGGTAGCCCACCAATATCATTGTTTATTTCACAATGAAATATTTGTAAAATTTAAAAGTATTAGTAAAAATTTGGCTCACATCTTTTATGAGTTTAACTGCAACTACCCAGTGGCGGTAATGCATATATTTACGGTATTTAACAGGCTTATGGCTACTAAAGGCCATAAAGTTCATCAAAACCTTTTCGATCTTTTAAATAATTTTTTTATGCAATCAAGAACATTGCAATTAAATTGGTTTTCACTTAAAATTTTTTGAAATATTTATTGTACCCGTTATCATGTTATCATGTAAGCGCCTTATATATAATACAAACTATTGCATACTTGTATTATTGAATCATCATTAAGATCATTTTGAACTTATGTCTTTTAAATTTTCGAATTTAGCACGTCATAAAATAGTATTGTTATCGTCAAAAAATGCATTTAAATATTGGAATATATATTTTTTTTTAATCTTTATGTAACTATCATTTGTACAAAATGTGATTAATGAGATTTTTGTATGAAATCAAAAGCAAAGAATGCACTTTGCAAGCAGTGCTATAGCCGTATCATCGAACAAATACAAAATGCAAAGAAAGTATAAATTTTTGAATGTCTTAATAAGTTTTAAAATGACTAATTAACAATGATGATGAATGTGTATTAGAAAGCATGCTCAATATCTTTCATATAGTTTTGAATATAAATTGCATTTATGTCTTTAATTTATTTGATTGAGTGAAAGGAAATACTATTTTAAGGCATTGATTACTGTTGTTAAAATGGTAAATAAAAAGATAAAAGTGAATAACCATATACATACATATCTACTATATACAAATATTTTATTGTGTATAATCATATGTATGTATAGGATTAGAATTACACAAGTGTGTACATGCATGTATACACATTATATATCACTGTGAATGTAAAGATTGCATTGTATTCTCGTATATTATGGCCACGATAATGATAATTTAATAAATATTACGTATTGAAAAATTCTTACTTGATAATTCACTGACCTTTATGTAATTCCCATACTTTGAAATAATCTTAAGCCTATAATTATATATTTTATTGAAAATTTAATTTTCATCTTTTGTATAAAAAAATAAATAATATTATATTAAATTAAATTTTTCCCTAAAACCTAGATTAAAAAAATTAATTTGTATAATTTTTATTTTTATGATTTTTATCAAATTTTACTGTATGCTAATAATTAAGTTTGAATTTTATTTCTTTTCAGGGTACTGTAAGGTGGTAAATTTAGTCAGATTTTATCGCTTTGCCATTAAGATTATTGGGTGTGTAATTTAAATTTTGCAAAAACTTAAATGTAGCTAAAAATCTGAAATATGTGGATAATTAACTTTTATAATTTAAGAATCTACTGTATTTCTTTGTATTTTTATTTATTAATACTATATCATCCCTATTGTTTAAGAAAAAGTATATATGAAGACATTTTAAAAAATCTGCAAGCAAGCAGTATTATTTGAATTATTTTTCTTCGAATTAATTTCAACAGAACATTTATTAATAAATAATACCAAAGTTTTTTCGATGATAAAGCATTTCTGCTGCATATATGGAATTTATAATGATTATCATAATTGAGTAATTTTATCAGCGACAGAAAGTCGTATGTAGGAAATTTTAGTTTTGCATCGTAAGTATTTCTAGGGACATTTTTTTTCGAATGGAAAGCGATTAAGCGATTGCTTCTTTAAATACACATTTGATTGTAATTTATTGGAGTTGATTGTATAATTAAAATTATTCGTCGCGTTGAAGCACATGCAATATATATAAATCTTTATATAATTTCTAAAAATTATAATATTTATTTCTTTTTCATCACTAGAATTCAATTGCTTACGTCGCAGAGCTTCTTAGATCAGTTGAATTAATTACTTAATTTTTACTACTGGATCTTCAACAATACTTGGCATTGGTGAATGTATGTTTTAACGTAATCTGTGCAGAATCCGATCGACCTCTGTCCTCTCCTCTCCCGCTCTTATACACGAGTATTACTTGCTCTCCTACAGTGAACACTGAACAGTCAGTCTGCGCCCTGCGGCTATAGTATCACAGATCCGACACACAAGTATTTGAAAGAGTTTCTCATTTTGTTCAATTATTTTTTTCAGAGTTGCCGACTCACTTTTATAACAAAAAATGGCCCCCAATGCACAAGCTTTGCTCGAAAAACTCGAAACACCATCACGAGGAATAAATGCGGTGTTATTGGGTCCGCCCGGTAGCGGCAAAGGCACTCAAGTAAGTTTGTTAACCTCATTTGTTCAAAACTTTAAGTTATATCCATTATGCACCTGCCTTTGTTTTTAACAATTGCGTAAAAATGTTCATTTTTTTACACATTTTGAATAAGGTATTAATTAACTGTATAATTCTAGGCCCCTTTGCTGAAGGAAAGATACTGTGTTTGTCATCTTTCCACGGGTGATATGTTACGAGCTGAAATTCAATCTGGCTCGACTTTAGGCTCACAAGTAAAAAAAGTAATGGACGATGGCAAATTAGTGGGTGATGAATTGGTTGTCAGTATGATAGAGAAAAATTTAGACAAGCCAGAATGTAAACGTGGCTTTCTTTTAGATGGTTTCCCTAGGACTGTGCCACAAGCCGAGAAAGTAAATATTTTTATCTTTTTCTATATTTATGAAAAAAACTTATACATTTACAATTTTCTATTTTTAATTAACAGTTAGATGAAATGCTTGAAAAGAGAAAAACTAAGCTTGATGCAGTTATAGAGTTTGGAATTGATGATAATCTATTGGTAAAAAGAATAACAGGTCGTTTGATTCATCCTGCTAGTGGTCGGTCATATCACGAAGAATTTGCACCACCTAAAATTGCTATGAAGGATGACGTAAGTAGTGAAGAAAAGCATGCTAAAATAATTTTAATGTTCAGCAGTTAAATTATAATTTTCTTAGGTTACTGGTGAACCTCTAATTAAAAGGTCTGATGATAATGCAGAAGCACTTAAAAAACGTCTTGTTTCTTATCACACTCAAACTCAACCACTTGTTGATTATTATGCTCTTAGAGGTATTCACAACTATGTTAATGCTGCAAAGTCTAGCGAAGATGTATTTAAAGATATTGATTCCATCTTTTTGAAATCAATTAAGCAAGATCAAAAGAAAGGATTTTTTGCTAGATTTTTTTAAGGCTGTTATTTTACTGCCTATTATTTCAGCAAATGTACGCTCTCCATGCGACCACGATTCCTACTAAACAATTATTAATTTTAACTTATTGCCTTTCTGAAAGCGAAAGCTTCTGTAATTTAAAATAACTAATTTTTGACAATTATTTTGATGGTTTATTGGTAGAAATAATTTAAGTATAAATAAGTGCTATTGCATTGAATTTTTATAATTTTTTTTACAATGATCTTCATATTTAAAATATTTAAAATCAGTGTTTAATCTTTTCATATATAAATAATAATTGTTTTATTTTGTAATTGCATTTATTTGTTAACTATTTGTTATAATACGCACAATTGTTGATTATATTATTCTTTTATAATTCTTAACATTAATGTATAATATGAGAGGAAATATACAACTTTCAGATTGGCAAAATAACGTTAGTTACATTCACGGATTAGTGTCGGCTCAAGCACACCATAGTCTTAGAGTTAAAGGCTATAATAAATTCTAAACACGCCTAAATATTATTAAGTAAAAATAATTACTTTATTCTAGATTACAGAATTGTACAGAACTATTTTAGATGAATGGTGTTATGAAATGTATATCTTGTTAAAACGTCGTCGCATTGTGGTAGTCTGCATTTTTGCAGCAGAAAGAATGTAAAAAAAGAGGTAAATAAAATTCTCGATTTATCTAAAATTGTTATTTAAGAATTTTTAGTTTAATTGAATGAATTTGAAAAAAAAGAAGCATTAGGTATTTAAGTTTTTCTATTTTATTGAAATAATATTAATCTTTAATACTAAATAATTCAGTAGTATCAAAGATAAAAGATATAATTAATATTTATTTTAATAGCAAAAATTAATTTATAATCCAATACAAAAGGGAAATAAAATTTATTTTAATTATGATGCGTGTAATATTATTATCAAATTTAATTTAATTTTAATTTTTATTAAAATAACTGAGTTTATTAATCAATCTATTTAGCTAATTGTGAATTCGTGAGAATGAGATTGAGGGTCATGATCTCATGAGGGAATCGACTATAAGTATCGACGAATTAATGAAGAAGTTTTATCGTTTTACGAATTTTACGATAAAATAAAACACTTTTAAAACAGACAAAACAGTTCGTGATGGCGCTGGTAACGCATTACCGCTATAGTTATACCTACATACCGATTCCGCTACACACGTCACACGAGTGTATACGTATACATAAACATACGTACATTTTGTTTTGTTGTATAGTATACTAACTATGGAGATCCAAGCAACTAAGCAAGTAAACAATCCTTTACAGTACATATCTTTATAACTTAATTGATGAGAAAGTAATATTAAAACTTTTTTTTCATAACAGGTGGAATATACATACTCAATGAATATGTAACATATATAAATTAAGTAATACATAACTGCAGTTAAACTATTAAACCATTGCTTTAACCTAAAAGTGAAAATGTTTGTCTATTTGAGCAAAAAGATTGCTATACCAAATAACATTCGTTTGAATTGCATAGCATGGAACGAGAAACAAGGTTACATAGCTGTTGGAGGAGAAGATGGATTATTAAAAGTTATAAGAGCTGATACTACCTCTGCAACTGCAGATACTGCACACAGCAGCGGTAAAAGTCGTACCGTAACAGCTGCAAATAATTTGAGTATGAATCAAACTTTAGAAGGACATAGTGGAAATGTACAAGTAGTTACATGGAATGAAGAACATCAAAGACTAACCTCGAGTGATCAGCATGGAGTTGTAATTGTATGGGTATTCTATAAGGGTTCTTGGCATGAAGACATGATTAATAATCGCAACAAATCAGTTGTAAGAGGCATGGCTTGGAGTACCAATGGAAAAAAAATATGTATAGTTTATGAAGATGGAGCTGTTATTGTTGGAACCGTAGAAGGTAATAAAGTTTGGGGCAAAGAGTTAAAAGGAGTATCTTTGACAGGTGTGCAATGGTCCCCGGATGATAAATTTATTATCTTTGGCTCTAGAACTGGTGAAGCTCATCTATATGACGATCAAGGAACTTTTCTCACAAAATTGGAAAATATAAGAGACAGTGTAAATCATGCAATAGTTGCAATTCATTGGTACAATGGAAAGAATGGATACACTTCACTTGATTGTCCAGTTTTAGCTATTTGCTTTCAAAATGGCAGAGTATGTTTGCTCAAAGATATCAGTGATGATAATCCAATAATATTTGACACTGGAATGGCCATTGCTTCTTGCATTTGGAATACTTTTGGATCGATGTTAGCAATTTGTGGCGTTCAAATTGGAGACGAGAGAAGAGATTCAAATGTAGTTTGCTTTTATACTCCATTTGGTGAACTAGTGAAATCGTTAAAGGTGCCTGGAAAAGATATAAGTGGATGCGGCTGGGAAGGAGGATCCCTGCGAATATGCCTTTCTGTAGATTCCAATATATATTTTGGAAACATCCGTCCAAATTACAAGTGGGCTTACTTCGGCAGCACGGTTGTCTTCACAGACGAACGAATAAGCAAGGATGGCGTGTGCGTCACGTTTTGGGACACCAACAGCAACGCCCGATACTGCAAGTACGTAAACGCACTGATAAACGTCGCAGCTCACGGCGAACACTGCGTTCTCGCGGCTAAGAATAACCCGAGCCAGGGCAAGGAGCGGTACGTATTGTACGTGTGCAACGCTATTTCCACGCCCGTGGACACCAAGTTTATGGAGCTCGAGCCAAGTCGCATCGCAATGAACAGCAGCACGGTGTTCGCCGCCTCGAAAAGTAACTTCCTGTTGTGGAACTTTCGCGCGCCCCGCAACTCGGCCCTCAACGCTGGCAGGCTGCGCCGGGAGCGCATTTATCACGTCGACGACACGCCGACAGGTGTGACCGAGGTCATCCAAGATCTCGACAGAGATAAATCATTCGACAGCCCGGTAAGCCGGAAAGAGACCGCCGATCCCATTTGCTGCATAGCCGCCTCGGACAAATTGCTGCTCGTCGCTCGGGAGACCGGAATGATACAGCAGTACTCACTGCCGCAGGTGACGCTCACGAAGCGCTACTCGATGACCACGAGGGCCTTCAAGCTGGCCATAAACTGCGACTCAAGCCGCGCCGCCGTGATCGACAGCCAGGGGATGCTGCGCCTGCTGGAGCTGCAGGCCCCGAGGGACCGCGAGCGCAAGGAGGAGCGCGATCGCGACAAGGGCGAGGACATCAGCAGGTTCGAGCGCAAGGACGCCTGGGCCATGTGCTGGGCGCAGGATAACCCCGCGCTGCTGGCCATTCTGGAGAAGAGCCGCATGTACGTCTTCCGCGGCCTCGAGCCCGAGGAGCCCATCAACTGCACAGGCTACGTCTGCAGCTTCAAGGACCTCGAGATCCGCTGCGTGCTGCTCGACGAGCTGGTGCGGCGGCCGGACGAGGCCGGCGGCGAAATGCTGCTCCGGCTCGAGGTCAAGTCCCTGCGCGACACGAAGGAGCTGCTCGCCCGAGTCGGCCTGCCCGAGGCCGAGGAATTCGTCCGCGACAATTCGCATCCGCGGCTCTGGCAGCTGCTGGCAGAGCACGCGCTGCGCAATCTGGAGCTCGACGCCGCGGAGAACGCCATGGTCAGGTGCTCCGACTACCTGGGCATCCGCTTCGTCAAGCGACTGCGGGCCATGCACGAGGCGGGCCTCCGGCGCGCCGAAGTCCTCGCCTTCCTCGGCGCCTACGACGAGGCCGAGCAGGCCTACTTGGAGCTGGACCGACGCGACCTCGCCGTCGCCCTGCGGCAGAAGCTCGCCGACTACCCTCGAGCGCTACAGCTCATGCGGCTGGGAGCCGGCGGGACGGACGCCCAGTTGGAGCGGGCGCACGCCCGCTGGGGCGAGCAGCTGGCCGCTCGGCAGGAGTGGCGCGCCGCCCGGGAGCACCTCGAGCGGGGCCGCGAGCTCGACCGCCTGCTCGACTGCCACTACCGATTGGAAGAATACGAGCAGCTCGCCGCCGCGGCGGCCCAGCTCCCGGAGCAGTCCGCGGAGCTGCGACGCGCCGCCCGACTCCTCTCCTCCGTGGGCATGTGCCAGCAGGCGGTGGCTTGCTACGTGCGCTGCGCGGACGTGCGCCAGGCCGTGGAGACCTGCGTGCGCTCGAACCGCTGGGACCAGGCGCTGGAGCTGGCGCGCACCTGGCGGCTGCCGGGCATCGGCGAGCTGCTGGCGAAGTACGCGCGCCACCTGCTCGCGAGCGGCCGCCGCCTGCAGGCCATCGAGCTCTACCGCAAGGCCGACTGCCCGCTGGAGGCTGCGAAGCTGCTGCTGGAGCTGGCGGCGGAGCAGGCGCGGAGGCGCGCGGCGCCGCTCCGTTTGAAGCGACTCTACGTCCTGGCAGCGCTGCTGGTGCAGGAGCACCTGGAGGGACCGCGGGCGCAGGCGCAGGCGCGCTCGCGCAGCGGCCTGCTCATGGGGCTGGGCGAGGCCAGCGGCGAGGACGCGCGCGTCGTCGAGGAGGCGTGGCGCGGTGCCGAGGCCTACCACTTCCTGCTGCTGGCGCACCGACAGCTCTACGCGGGCGAGCCGGAGGCGGCGATGCGCACGGCGCTGAGGCTGCGCGAGTACGAGGAGCTGCTGGAGCAGGAGCCGGTGTGCGCGCTGCTGGCACTGGCGAGCTGCGCCTGCCGAGCCCTGGCCACCTGCTCGCGGGCGTTCGTGCGCCTGGAGGCGATGGACCCGCGCTACGAGGAGCTGGCGATCGAGCTCTTCGGAAAGCGGCCGCCGAGGGACGCCCGGCCGCCCCCGCGGGCCGAGTGTCGCCAGTGCGACAGCCTGGTGCCGGATTATTGCGTCGCCTGTCCGAACTGCGGGAGCAGCTTCCCGGCGTGCGTCGTCTCGGGAAGGCCGCTCATGGATCAGGAGGCGGCCTGGCTGTGTACCGTTTGCAAGCACCGGGCCATCTCCGAGCGCGACGTGCTCAACATCAACGGCTGCCCCCTCTGTCACAGTATTATCACTTACACGTAGTTACTCATTTATTCGTCGCACTCGTACTTATTTATCGTCGTGGCGGTGAAATTCTACGCCGTCGCAATCGCTCAACCTTCCTATTGGTACCGCGTACTTAGCGTTTTTATTTATTCTACACAATGAGATGACTAGCCAATCGATGCCTTTTAGAGGATCTTGCATTTTCTCTTTTGATCTCTTTATTTATAGATTCGTTGTATTTAAAAATATATATACATATGCTCGCTGCATGAAGATTAACAACTCGATCTCCTGAGAATGACGAAGCTCTTGCTCTGCGCACTGATTTGTTGGTTTATCTTAGTTTATATTTTCTTATTTGCTACGATATTGATAACGACTAAAGACAGTATTAAGAGTTGCATTTAATAACATTGTATTGCAAAAACAGTGTCTTCGACGTTCCTCTATTTTAGAATAAATTATTATTATTTATGTAGAATAATTGTAATTGACACTTTTAGAACTGAAAGTTCACTTGTGAATTGTATTACCGATTCCGTCCATTTTCTATTTTATGTACTTCTTAAAGTTATAAGCTAGTTATTATGCACTTAAATTATATAACAAAGTTGAGGCAATAAATATTTTTATAAAATTTACGAAAGTGTATTGACTGTACTGATCTTTAAAAGTGTAATTGTTTTATGCAATGCACAAATATTTACGTAGTCTGTATATTCAAAAAGATTTTAAATATATTTTTAGATATATTTTCCCTTATAGTGCTTAAGTGACAAAAAAGGTCTTTATTTTTTTCTGTACGTATATATTTTTCCACTTGAAAACATAATTTAATGGTGTAATGAATCAATGGATTGTTCGTTTAACTCATTAAAACATCAGGGAATTTTTTAATTTCTTTTTTCATTAAAAATACAAATGCAGTAAATTACATGAAATTTGCCGTTGTGGAACGGTATATTTGACTTTTAAAAAATAGATTGGCTTCAATTACCACGAAGGGTTCATCCCGTTGATTTTGAGAAATTTTATATTGCGTTGACTGATGCTGTGAAAACGACACCACTCAAATGTCATTCATCAAACAAGAGATTTTGGTTCCGAGATCGGTGACAAAGTGCTACCGAGAGAATGATACGAGGCAATTTAAAAATTTAGTCATCAAAAAGTTTGCTTACAAATAAAACTAAATAAAATATATTTATTATTATTTAATTAGAATTGTTTAACTATTACTATTATATAAAAAAATAGGCAATGCTTTATGTAATTAATTCATAAAATTTATGAATCTTTAAACAATTATTTTCTTCCAGATTCGTAACATAAATGAATAATTTAATCTGCAAGTGTGCATGTAGCATCGGTAAAAGATGTCACTTCCAACGCGACACTCGATGCTATTCATATCACGTTCGTTTATTAGATTACATAGTCTTTGTATGAAATATATAAATTCAATATAACGCTATATAATATATTCATCTTTTACAAATCAAGTAGGTATATTGTCATATTATCAAAGCCTACATCGTAAAACAGGAAGTATATCCTTTCTGTTTATAAATTAAAATAAAATCTATTGGTTTTTCCGCTCTAGTAAATAATACATCGATATTTTTTGTTGATAATTAGAAAATTATATTTATAATACTTAATTTAAAGAAAAAACTTTAAACATTCATTTTATGTCAGAGAATTAAAGAAAGAGAGGATCGTCGTTCTATTTTTGCCCGTACTTTAGTTTTAAAAATTTCTTATAATTAAATTCCGTAAAAAATGTTATCGAAGCATATGCACACTTTACAGGCTACAAAGAACTGGTTTTGCTTTGTACTTATTTTTAATTATAATAAATTCGCTTAATAAAACGAAAGCTGTAATGGAGGTAGGCTTCAATAACTTCAATATTCAATATAATGGGTAAATTTATTAAACGTTAATAACTTTAAAATAATTGATAAATTGTTTCAAAAAACTTTTTTCGTTTTAACCGATTCTATTCATAGTAGAATTATTACTCTACAAGTAAAATTTAGATTAATTAAAAAATATAAAATAACATCATCTAATTAAAATGCTCGAAAATAATGAGAACGATTGTTTTAACCGATTGTATTTTTAGGTGCAATACACATTAAATTTAAAGTAAAACTATAAAATCTAGACAAATTGAAAAATGAAAAATAACAAATTAATAACTTTAAAATAATTGATAAACTGTATGTGAACAATTATAAAAGTAGCATAAGGAATTATAAACCGGCTTTTATAAAACTCCTTATTTCTGTTACAAAGTAAATTTCTACATTTTGGAACCTCTTACTTTTAAAAATACCTTTTCACATCCTGTCATTAGAACTTTAGAAAAGACGCGCGGTTGAAAGACAAAGAACCGATGAATGAGAGAGGGGTGCAAGAGCGCCGTGCGCGGGTGCGTGAAGAAGATAGGGCAGCAAAAAAAAATCAGAATCAGAATAGCATGAAGTCGAGATATTAGCGGTAAAAAGCGCGCACCACACGCAGGGGATGCACAAAGTATGAGAGGCGGCAACCCATGCACATTGGCATACGAGAGATAAATAATCTGATCGTGTGAGAACAAGTTGAGAGAGACGAGCGCGAGAAACGAAGAAGGAAGAAGCTTAAAAGAGGGTAGACCGAGAGAGGAAGATCCGCGCATGCGCGGTCCACCAGCAAAAGAGACGGCGAACGATCCAGGGCGCGAGCGAGAGAGAGAGATAGAAGCACACTGCGCGTGTGCGCTCGCCGCTCGCAAGCGGACGGCTCGCGCAGTTGCTGCCTGCGTGCTGCGAGCGCGGTGAATGCCGACAAGAGACTAAGAGAGCCGCCGAGAAGTCAGGAGCAGTGCGTCCCGAGCCTCCAGTTGAGGAGGAGCGTTTCTCGCGCGCCAAGGAAATTCTCGTTGGCGTGCACCTCTCCGCTTCTCCTCTCACTCCTTTTTTTTCCTTTAAATTCCGCCACCCCTCGGCGCGAGCACGCGCCGCATCCTTCCGCCGGCTCCTCCGCTGCTTCCACCTGGCGAAAATTCGGCCCTCCCCCGGAGTGATAGATAGACGGCAGCTTCGCCCAGCACTCACCGCTCGTGCATGTGCAGACACCGAGTGAAGGAGGCCCGAGGCAGCCGCGTGCAGTGCTTCCGCGAGAGAGTTGATCCTGCAGTTGGGTGATTTTCAGTGCAGCGACGATGTCGCGATTGCTAGTGTCGCTGAGCTTCTGTCTGGCCGTGGCATCGGTGGGAGCAGCGGCCGCCGCAGCAGCCGCGACCGCGGTCGGCGCCGTCACCGCCAGAATATCCGCGCCGCTTAATTGCGATGCCGTCAGGTCGTACTTCGAGGCGCAAGGATTCCCCGCCAGCGAAATACCCAAGGAGCCAGTCTCGTGTAAGTTACTTCCTCTTAAACTTTTTTTTTTTAAATTTTTTTTATCTCTTCGTCCGTTTTTTCTTTTCGTTTTTTTTATCTTTTAATGAGCCTATGTAAGTATAAATAACGAGCGAGGGGCCAATTGAGAGAGGAGGTATGCGAGAGCGCACGGAGGAGAGACAGGTGTAAGGGGAGCGAGCGACAAAGGCGAAAGAAATGCGATTGTCCGGCAGCGGGGAAGCCAATGGTACAACTGTACGGGCACCCTCAGCTCCCGTTATTGATTTTCGCCTTTGAAATGTGCTGTTCGCTGCTCGAAAAATCTTCTCTCTTTTCCCCCTTCGCGGCTCCTCGCCTCTTTCTCTCTCCCTTCGCCTACTCGCGCCGTCTGTCCCCTGTTCATTATTACGCATCGGGGTTTGTCGACTTGCGCGCGAGTTTACTTACTCCTCCGGCACTCGCGCACTATACCCCTCATCCAGCTAATATTTGCTCTGACAATCTACACGCTCTGTCTACTAGTTTTCTCTTCGACGCCTCGCCACTCCTGCCTCGTGTCTCCCCTACGTGTATATTTTTATAACTTTCGGACTTTTATCGTACGGGGCACTTGGTATTGTTCGCAGATAAGGAATTCCGATTTTGCGCGTCACTGATAAATGCGCGACGCCCTCGCTAAACGCTTTTCAAAGAAACGCGACGATATTATTGCCGCGCGATATCGCGGCAGCCTTATTTTCCGCACTTCGGAGCAAATCCTCTTTATCCGCGCGTTCGTCTTGTCTCCTCCGGCGGCGGCCCTCGGGTTAAGCTGTTTTTTCAATGCGCGAAGAATTGCAGCTGCGTGTGCAGTCATTTTTGTTGCGCTCCGATGCTGTTATGCCGAAAATGAGTCGCCTATCGGAAATCTAGGAGCGCGGGGCTATTGAGACCCCGGGGGCCGGTCAAAGCCGCCTCGCTCACTTTTTCGCTCCGCGTCTCGCTTTCAAAAGGGGGCCCCTCTTTTTCGGCATCTTAATAACGCTAAGTACCAGAAGAAATACTTCCTGCTCCTCATCCTTTTCAACACTTCTTAATCTTGCACTTGCAATCTATTCAGTGACGTTTTTTCAAGCGTGTAACAGCCTCAAAAATGCGGGCGATTTTTTTTTTAAATGGCAAGCTTAAAGTGGACGGGAGTACCTGTGGATAATACTGGAGTAACGATTATTTGAGGAAAAATATTAATAATTATATATACTGAAAAAAAATTGCGGAATCCCAACTAAAAATCTTGTTGAATCCTCTTTACGAAATTGTTTTATTGATTTAACATAAAATTTTTTAGTTGAGCTAACATTTTTCGTTAAAAAATCGATCTTGTTAAATTTTCTCAATTTAATTAACTTTGATTGATTAAACGAAATAGTTTTGTAAGGAGAATTTTAGTTGGACCGATACATTTTTTTCAGTGTACTTTTCTTTGTGAAAATTGGGGATATATAAATGGAACAATGCAGCTTTTTCTTCGCGTAAATAATTATTGTTCGAGGAGGGGAAAAGAGATTGAAATGGAACATAAATAAAATTTTAATGTAATTTAATGTAATTAGTGGAGCGATCACGCCGGCGTTCCATTTGTAAAGAAATCGTCGTTTTGCTTGTTCCTTTTAACTTCTCATCCCGTAAATCTGGATTGAAATCAGCACCACCGGGATTATAATAACTAACATCGACATCGGAAATAAAACTGAAACAAGTAAAAGGCAAGAAAAAGAAAAGGCAGAGAGGAAAAAAAAGCAGTATGAACAGATGAATGAACGGATGAATGAGAAGAGGTTGAAGTTTTTTTTATTGTGCTAAAAGGTTCGAGTTATGAATATTGAAGCACTTTGCATAAGCAACGATATCAAGTGAGTAAAGTGTAGAAGAAAAAACTGAAGGAATGTAATTTAAATTTTTTCAAAACTTTTAATGATAACCAAATTGTTATATTTGATATAATACTTTTTTTCAGAATATCTGCAACATTTTATTTATCCTGCAAATACCACTTTCTCAAACATTTTAAATCGCAAAGGATTGATATACCTGAATTATGTAAAGGTTAATTGTGCATTAAGTTATGCAATTTTGATTGAGCCATACGCAGACTAGATAAAAAATAAATTCTCCACGCAGGAATGTATAAACAGAGATATCTACTACAAAGAATTTAGCAGCCGAATAGCAACACAATTTATTTAATTGCAACGTGCAATTTCGCATAACGTCGAATTTTTTATAAATCGACGGAATGGTGTCCTAACAATGGAGTTGCATAATTTAGAAGATGTAAAAATGACGACGACAGCATGAGACGTTAAGGAATCACGTTTGATAAATAAAGCGATAAATTTTTATAAAATATATTGATAGCCACGAAGAGTGTGTTGGCGTGACTTCGCATTGAGTCATAAAAAAAAATTCGAAAAAAGATGAAAAAGGAAGGAATACGAAGACCGAGTCTAATTAACATGTACGTGATGACTGTTGCGGCGTGGCGATCTTGGAAGACGTACCTCTCGCTTTAAATAGTGATATTAAAGAATTCAACATTCCGATCCACATCAGATTCCAACGAAAGGACCTTTTGGGTTCTGCCTCCAAGTCTATTATTTTAGACTCCAAATTATAATGTATGGTGCATTAGGAGCGTCTCGTGTCCTCGACTTTCATACGTCTAAGTAAAATATTCATTTCATCACCGTGGGGAATTAAGATTTATGAGTACAAGAAAAATAATAAAAAGTCACCGTGCCGTTTTAGATGCTCCGTCTTACTCTGGATGCTGACTAAAACATGTGGTTTTATTCAATAAAATGCGTGATGAATAATTTAGAACTCTAAATTGATGCGAAATTCAGCACGCCTTCGTCGCTATACTAATCGGTTGCATCAGCTACTGTCAGTGTGATGATTTAATTGTTTGCAGCAAACATTTCATTGGATGGATTTTATTTGACAAAGCATGAAAAGAATTTCAATTAAAACGTCGTTTGCTATTGAGACTATAAAGCGGAATAACGAACGTGAAATTTAAATAATTGGCGTTGTGCATACAGATAGCAAGTTGAGTGAAATGCAAAAATGAATTTGCCGGATCGTCGCGCGGAAGTCGCTGAAAAAGGTAAAGAATTTAAAAGGGAAGGACCGTCGCCTGTACCGTCGAGACATGCCATTACAATTATTCATAATTTTCAGCTGAAAGGCGAAACGAAATGTAGATAGAGGCGCAAGAGGTACGATCTTCGCACTGAAAAAATGGACGGAACAAAAGAGAGAAGAGAAGAATAAGCGGAAAAGGGGCCTTTCCTTCATTTCTGTGGAATAATCTGATTCTTTCTGCTTTTTTCTGCGCGATCATCGTTCCCTCTGTTCGGTCCTGGCCTCACAGCAAAGCCTAAAAATTCACGGCTTGAGAACGATTAACGCTTCCAATTACCCGTCTGGGGTAAGGAAAGAAAGTGTAAGGCCCATCAGCCGGCTACCTGGGCAGCCGGCCCGTGAGCCGCAAAGCTCCAGCGGTGCCGCACGCAACTGTACAAGAAGAAGCGAGAAATTTGTGATCCTTCTTGGGAGTTCCAAGGCCCCGCCTATCTTAATGTACCGCACACACAGCTTCCACTTGGACTTTTCCGTAGAAAAGAGGCACACGACGCCGATACTCAATTCAGGTGTTCATTGACATATCGCCAGCCGCCTGCAGTCGTCTGTTACAGCTGCATTCATAAAAAATTTTCTTTTCTTCCTTTACAATTCTCGCGCTGAAATGGCACTCAATAGGAATATTAAAAAGTCGTCGGCCGGAAACGAATTAATGGACAATAATGAAGAAGTCTAGACGACGGTGTCTCGCAAGGGAGTCGAGGCCTGCGGCATCGTTTAAAAAGCTGCGAGAACAAGATGAGTAACCATAAGGTCCGAAAAAAATCGGATGATTCGGAGGCAAAGGTTTCGGGCAAGCAAGTTGAAACGTGTCCTCGGCATGCTCTTGCCCGGCTGCTGCCGAGGTAAAGGCGGCGGCGGTGGTCTTGCCGATAGCGACCAAGGAGCAATGGAATGCGGGCTCACGTCTGGGGCGCCTGGAAATCGTCTGCTCTGCGACCGGCTCTCCGGCTCTACCAACTGGTGGGGGGAAGAAAGAAAGCAAGAGGAAGAAAGGAAGCCGAGAAAGACTCACCAGGAGCAGTAGCCCCCGCTGTAACCTTGACCATACTCAGAAAAAACGCTGGATTACGCATTTTCGATCATCTTTCGATCATCTTTCTCTTTCTTTATACTCTTTGTCCCTTCACTTGCAGTTGGATAATTATCACTGTCGAACGGGTAAAGGGCCCTAAATCATTGAAAAGAAGCAGTAGCTTATCTTGGTACAAGCACTCTTTTCTCTACTTCTTTCACCGGCGGTTCTTTTACCTGTGCAGGTGGATACACGCTTAGACGATGACGCGCCGCGGCTTACATCACGGGGACAGGTCGGACGAAGGAGAATTTCGTATTTTCATCACTTGGATGAATCCCTATCACCGGCCTGAAGACTACTTCATTAGCTACTTTTTTAATGCTTTTATCGAAATCTTTTTAGATTAACTCTTCATCGGACTTTATTGGGTATTCGGCGAGTGCTTTCTGCGGTCGAAATAAATGTCTGATTTATATTATTGTTCCGATCTTCTGTCGACGCAATTGTGCAGTTAATTAACTTAACTGATTATTTTTAGAAAATTATATGTACGTTTATTTTATGAATATTATCTGCATTTTTTCGGGTAGGGAGGTTCAAACTAAAAGGAAGATCATTAATAAAATTTAATGCTGATATAACTATTTCTATCTTTTAAAATTATATAAGTCCGGTATTTGTTTAAAACGAGAAATTTGCATTTTAGTAGAATACTTGTAAATTTTTTTTTATCGACCGATCGGTGTATTATATTACTCATCGCATCTATCAACGCTTACAAAGATAATTTCGCATTGCAAAATATCGTTTTTTTTTAAACATTCTCATTTAATATTACGTTTCTTCATTGTATAAAACGTATGAATTCTTTTGTTTAAATGGAATTTCCCTCTTGACCATTTGTTTGAAACTGCGCACCCGCGTGCATACAGAAAATCACTAATATCACGTACACCATTGAGTGGAAGAAAGCGCAACAGTGCAAAAGCGGAAACGAGAGAGAAAGAGGAGGAAATAAATAGTAAAAAAACGAGAAACAGTGCCAGCCGGGGTTTATCGACCTCGTGATTGATGGGTCTTGCAACTATTTTTAGTTTGCATCGAAGTCGCGACATAATGCGACTCGAACTTTGCAGTATTTTGCGTGCACTGCCGTGTACAGTTATTAGGTTTTAAACAGCAATTTGAAACTGTAAATTTGTATCGTCGTCACGCACTACGAGAGAAAAGCAATTTTCAAATGAGTTCCTATATACCGCAACCGATTAATCTCCATAAAATTAATGAAACTGGGAATAGATTATATTAGCGCGCGTAAAAACTTAATTTGAAACTTCGATTAAATTATAAATTTTCTTATTCTGACGTTAACGTAAAAGTTACGAACGAAATAAGGCGTTCGGTAATTATCAAAATTTATTTTAAAAGCATTACTTTTTTATTTGGATTTCATTAAAAAAAGCTTTAAACTTTTTTTTTTCACCGTGCAGTAATATATTTAAAAAGAGGCTTTGATGTGCCGCCTTCTCTTTACAGTAATAGTCGTATAGGAATGGTAAATAAAGAGGACGGAATTTCAACGTTGAAAAATTAGTGAGTTGCGCACGCTTGGTATATTGCCTTTGAAAAAAAATATATGCGAGACATCAGAGGCCATTCAAAAGTACGTGCATAATTATTGCTCGGAGTTATTTCCCTTGCCTCGGCTCTTTGGAAAATCTTTGAACGTTTGCAACTGCTTTTACACACTTTGTCGATAGTATTTCACGAGTTTCAAGAGAAGTTTAAACAATTTGATAAACAGTGACTACTTTATAGTAATTAATATTTTGTTTGTCTTTAATTATTTTGCTATTTATTAAATTCTACAGAGCAGTTAGTTGTCAGAGTGAATGTTTTTGACAAAATGTTTAAAAAATTAATAAACGATTAGAGAAAAAATGATAAATAATGTTATTAAGATTACATTTTCGCTTTGATAACTCATCTATTTTCAGTCATTTTAAAATGATAAACTTTCGATCTTTCAAACATATAATCTTGCTTATTTTTTTAGTCTGTAAAATATTAGTAAGAATTTTTATTTAAGCAAATAGATAAGTTCATAAGTACATGCGAATGCCTTATCTATCATTCAGTATTCCTAACAAGTAAATTAGATTGGTACAAAATGCTACTGATACGCGTATGTACTTAAGTCTAGGAATTATTTATGATTTCGTAGTCTATTAACGACCACAGCTTTAATCATGTAAAGCTTATTCCATCTGATTACAACTTATCATTCATTCAAGATCGAGCACAGGTAATGCATAACACGAAGTAATATAGTGTCCCCATTTTTTCAAAAATAATTATTATCGAATTACGTACACTCGAATAGCGCGCATTACCAAATAACTTCCAAACCGTCAAAAGAAAAAAGTTTTCCGAAGGATATTTGAGCCGATGGTCTCATCTGAAATTTTCTAGTTTTATTCAACTGCGAAGGTAACCGTATATGCTCCACGAGGCTACAGCCATCGGGGAAAAAAGGGTTAAAAAAAAAAAGTAGGCAGGACAAGGAGCCACGCTGGGTGTTGTCGCGCACTCGGTCGTAAAAATGCCTTGAAAAAAAAAAAAAAAAAATTCGCGCGAAACATCAAAGGAACGAAGCGGCGTGGCGCTGCCGGCTCTCGCCTCGAGGAGTGCGCGCTTGCGTTTCCGACATTCGCGTGATATAAAGCTAAGTGCTGTGCAGCCCGCGCCGCGGAAACGCGAGCTCGGGCGTACACACGGGGCCACGGGTTTTTCAGCCTCTGCGCTCGTTGCACTGCACTCGCACTCCGTATAGGTGGATGCTTTGAAGCTTTCTCAACGAGCGGCGCGCAACGCCCCGTCCCCCAGCACCGTGCTCTCTCAAGAATAGCCTCTATCTTGCTCTCTCTTTCTCTCGCGGCTTCTCGAAATCTCGGCATCTCGACGCCCCCATCGACCCCATCCCCCCGCGTCCTCGAGACACTCGAAAATTCGGGTTCAAACGCCGCGTGTGCGAGTCGAGTTCTATACCCGTGAGTGTGCCAAAGTGTGGGCGCCGAGATATCGAAAAGGCGCCCGAGGAATAATATCGGATCAGCTCTTACATAGATATATAAGTAGTCTTACAAGTATAGAGGACGATCGCGGCTCTTTTCTGCGAGGGATGAGCGCGCGGGCGTCGCAGTCGAATGAAAAGGTGAGCGACGGAGACGAGTCTCGAGGCTTTAGGCCGACCAGACACGCGAGAGAGAGATAGACAAGAGTCCCCCGTCCCTTTTCTTCTTCCACCTTCTTCCGTGCCCTTTCAAGGGCCGCGCTGATTATACTCACACTCCTGACGAATTCCGTTTGATGTCGTCTCTCGCGGCGCTTTCTCGCGAGCAAACACGCGCGAGCGCCTTTGCTACTATGCGGGGATGTTTGCTTAGGCCCAAGACCGCTATTCCGCTATCACCTTTACAACCGCACTCTTCCACCTTCGCCTATCGCCCTTGGGTATCTGCATCTTCTTCCTCGACGTGTTTCCTCTAAACATTTTTCTTTTGGTCATAGAGTTCACCCCCAAAATGCTGAGGGAGGGTTGAAATTGCGGTTCGGAGCCGTTGTTTTTTTTTATTGAAAACAAACAGCACTGCGATTTCTATCTTTTACCGCTGATATTTAACGAAATTTTAACAATGCTATGTGGTCTGTGATCACACTGAGAAAAATTTTAGGGTTAAAATTACTATTTTTCATTGTACAGGAGGGACATACTTGAAATCTGAAGAATATTGATCAATTATTTATAAAAGTTGCAACAACTTTTATAAATTTTACCATATAATATAGGAAAAATCGTAAATTTGAAACATTCTAATTTTTTATTAATAAATTGTTAAAAAGATATTGAAATTTAAGATCCCGATAGAAAAATTTGCTAATTTTGTAGTAATAATCGAAAAAAAAGCAACGCTGACACATAATAAAATAATTATTGTAAACTTTAAAAAAAA
>JAWWEN010000048.1:13980148-13991028 GCA_035582955.1 Sycophila texana | reverse complement strand
CATACTGTTTTTTCGCCATGAGAGCCGCAAAATCAAGTTGAACACGCGATTTTGAGGTTAGAATGGCGAAAAAATATATAATATGTCTACGAAAAATATAAATACTATTCGACAATATCCTGGTTAATTACCCAATTTAATTTTGGGATTTAAAGTTTATTCAGGTTTAAATAAGGATCTAAGAAGAGAAATTTAAAAAAAATGATATGTAAAAAAATTAGGACTCTAGGTTGTAAAATTACATTTCCATCGCTTGGACCCCAAAACCAGCTGCTCTTAGATAAATTAATCGGTCGATTAATTTACTTTTTATGTTTAAAAAATTATTATTTAAATTCGCATTTAAGTAATTTAATTTCTCATGTTAAATAATTCTCATTATCTCAAAAATTGAGTAATTAGTATTCATAGAAAATTTAGGTTTCATTCATGAAAATATCTATTTTTTCAGGTTTTAAACCTGCAGGCTTTATGAGATTATTACAAACTAAAGAAACAGCAAAAAATAAAAATAAAAAAGAATTAGAAAATAGACTTTATGTTAAATTTGATTGATTTACAATGTATCAATTTTCCACAATAAAGAAAGTTGGGAGTCTAAGGAATTATATCAAAAATAAATCAACCCAAAAATTGTTTCCTTCTACACGTATATGATCAATAAAAATTGCCTTGTCTTAAAAGTTTACCGTATTGACTGACGACTACTCACTTTAATTTGTAGAAGAAAACATCTAATCTTATATTTAAATATATCAATTTATTTACAAATCTTAAAAAGTTAAACAATATAATTATAATTTATTGATTAAAAATGCTTTATTTAATGTTAATATAAATATGCTTTACACTTTATTAACACTGTAATAAATCTCAAAAATAACTACAAATATAATTTATAAAATAATATATTGATTGAATCAAAATTTAAAGATTTGTTTAGTATGATCTTGTTGATTAGAAGTCGATTCAATAATTTGTTTTCTTTCTGTAATGGTTTGCACCGTAGATTGTTTTGATTTTATTTCATGCAAGATTTCTCTATCGGATTCCCGTGAAACAGAAAGGTTGTCATCTTCATATATATCTGAATTCACTTTACTAACAGTTTCATACTTTATAATTGAATTTTCCGATAATACTGAGCTGTTGCAGTCTTGAATACTACCAAATGTTTCTGCACGCTTAATACCATCATCAAATGTATGATCGCGAATACCAGATTTCGTTAAGTTTGGTGTTTGTCTCAAAGAATCGTAGTATTCATTTTTATACTCATGAAAGGGTTCTGGATGTTTTCTTTCAAATGTTCTTGATGATTGGTATTCTGGAATATACTTTATGTCAGAAGGGTAATGCATTTCATTTGGATCGTGCGAAGTAAAGTTATTCTTTTCATCTTTCTTTTTTGTTTGTAAAGTATTTTGAGTTAAATTTACCTTTTCCGGGCTGATCAAATTTTCTTTGTCATTTTTTATATGATATGGACCAGGTATAGTACTGTACGATTGATTAGGCGTTCGACTGTTATAAAATTGGAGCGTTGAATAATTTGATTGATTCGGATCATTTCGTGGTAATGTATCATAATTGCTTTGTTCAACATCCGTATCTACATCGGACGGGTCCGAACGATTGCGATATTTA
Organism: Sycophila texana; assembly: GCA_035582955.1. NCBI lineage: Eukaryota > Metazoa > Arthropoda > Insecta > Hymenoptera > Eurytomidae > Sycophila > Sycophila texana. The sequence goes on along the minus strand of JAWWEN010000048.1, from coordinate 13,989,381 downwards.
GCTTGTCTAATGGCAGTAAGTCGGCCTCTAGCTTCTTCAAGTTCTCTTTCTATACGTAGCACCTCTGATCGGGCATTAATTTCTTGTGCAATGCCGCCTACTATTCTACGATTCAAAACAAGCGATCGTTCTTCTTCGTGCTGGATAGCCTGTTGAGCAGCGCGTACCAAGTTGTCCGTGGCTCGTTTAACTGCATTTCCAGCTGCTTGCAAGCGCTTAGTGCTTTCGCTGTCAGGGTCAGCTTTGACTTTGCAAGCCACAAGAAGTTGTGCTGTACTACTGGCGACTTGTTTTGCGCTAGATATTAATTTTTCCTCGCTACTGTATCCCTGAACTAAGGAATTCGCAGATTCCACTAAACTGTGTGTTGCAGCGGCAACCATTCTTGCTGCAGATATTAATCCTTCGGACCATTGTCCATCATCAGAACTTGTTAATGGAGTTCTGTCCACTTTTCCGCTAGCTATTAATTCTCTTTGGGCAGCACTTGCTGCTTTAATCAACGCCGAAGTAGCAGTTGCTATGGATTTGGCTGCTTCCAAAATCATTTCATCAAAGTTCATGTCTTCTTTAGTTTCCTGAAAAATTTAATAAAAATTATAGAAATAACACGCGCACAGTAATCAACAGTATTGAATGATCCTTTTGTGGTTTAACATCCTGCTATTACAATTCGTTTATTTTGATTGCAAAGAAATTAGATTTAAAAACTTAATATAATATCAGTTTTAATTATGTTTGTAATATTAATTTTTTTTAAATGCATTTATTCATGCAGATTCTTTATAAGAAAATATTTTTGAAAGGTAAACCACAAAAAAAGATTAAATCTAATTTATTAAATATATTAAATATGTTGATAATGTTTAACTGTCTTACCAATAATGTAATTCAATTATAATTGTTGATTTATCCAGTCACTATAATAATATGTTTGATTCCTGGTCGATTATAATAAAACAACCAAGAATATCAAACATATCTTACAGTATCATGGCAATGTGTTATTTGAATTGTTCTGTCCAGGGTCTAGTAACTTACATGTAAGCAGTGATTTATGAGTCTAAAAGAAGAAAATTTTGATAAATGTTTACCTCAACATTTTTTCGAGGTCGCAGACTGGCCAATTTCTTTGCAGCAGCATCGATACTAGCAGCTGCACCCAACAATTCATTTTCAGCAATAACTGTAGGATCTTCAGGATCATCCCAATTACTTCCTTTTAAAATTTCAGCTATGCCTACCAGTTCGGTAACGCTCTGAGCGATTTTTCGAGAAATAGGCAGTAATAAAGGTTTACATTCATTTGATTTGGTTGAAATTTGAAGAATAACTTGAAGCAATTCTCTGTAATTCATGGCTATATCGTGCCCAGTTTGAAGTATTCTTTCCTTTAACTCGAGAGATTCAGTACAAGTGTGCGCAGCAGTTTTACAAATTGTAAGCATATCGCTGATCGATCTACGACCCATATTTGCAGCCGCTATTATGTCATCTTGCTTGCAACTATTGCCAGCCGCAACTGCTTTGGCAGTTGACGTTGTTATACTTTTTGTACATCTAACCAGATCTTCAGGAGTAACGCTTCCTTTAAGATTATCCATCGAACTTAATGCTCTTATTTCTTGAGCTATAGCTTCAATTGTAGATTCCAATGCTCGAGTACCGCGAGTATGCTCGTCTTCAACGGCCTTGACAGTTTTGAGTAGAGATGTAACGTTAGTAACCATTACCTATGAAAACACGATGCAGATTATTATTTGCTATGAAAATTTTACGACAATTTTTTAATTATATTAATATTTTAAAATTGAATGCATAAAATGATTCATAAATTAAAGATTTGTGCAGTATAAATGCTATCAATAAATTATTGCTTACCTTTGCTGAGTCTTTAAGATGCGCCATACTCGGATCGTTTATAAGTTTTCCGCTAGCAGCTTTGGTGGCGTGTATTAAGTCTCCAAGAGCAGAAGCAACATCTCTTACTGCATTAATTAACATTACTTGAGCTTCCGGATTATCGCTTCCTAGACTTGCTGCACCATACTTGACAACTTCAGCAAGTTGAACTATAGTAGATACAGCATTTTGAGCTGCTACGGCTAATTGTTCTTGGGATGATGCAGCACCCGCAACCAGAGTTTTAGTGTCCTCAACCAAAGCTTTGGCAGTCTTCAATATATTTTCTCGGTGATCGGCGAAGGTTTCATTTTCATTCTCGGCGTGCAAAGTTCCGGCAGTAGCAAACATTATGGTTGTATCTAGATCGCCGATGATTCCTGAAACCGTACTCACAGCATTTATGCAAGCTTGCGTTCCACGCGAACCAGCTTGAAGAGCTGCTAATACTTGAGATACTCTTTCACTAACAATTTTACTGTAATCAGAAATTTCTTTTTGAACATGAATATCGCCTGGTGATAGTTGGCAAGTCCCGGCTGACCGAACAATATCGGCGCACGCCTTTCCCAATTCATGAACACCAATTCGGAGTTTTGACGATACGTCAGCATTCGACGTTGCTGTAGATGCACCAGATGTATCTCGTGCAAGCTGAACGTATTTATGGGAAATATCTACGGCCAACGGTGCTAAACGACCCACGTCTGTATTAGATCTGCTAGACTGAAAAAGTAATAAAAAAAATTAGATTTTATAAATTTTATATAAATTTTCTTTTGATTACATATAAAAATATCGTTACGCTTACAATTTCTTGTGCTAGTCTAGCAATTTCTTTAGCAACCTCTACCATCCTTGTCTGATAATCAACAAATGAATCTACACTATCTATTGTAGACATTCTTTGATCTTCCAATCTAACCATTGCTCGCGAAATTGTTTCAATCAAACCTGTAACTATGCCATTAGATGTCGATATATTTTCAAGGGTATTCTGCAATTCTTGGAGTGATTCCTTAGTTGATTCAATGCTGTCGTCCACATCATTATGGAGATTTACAGCTTTGGGATTACCGCCAGACTCCTTTGTTACATACATAAGCTGTAAGATAGATTCAATGATAGTTTTCGTTTGGTCTAGTAACATCATTTGTTGTTTAGATTGCATCATGTGCGAAGCAGAGCCTATACCGCCACACACCAGCGGCTCTGAGTACATAGAAATTTGCGTGACGATATGGCCAATATTTTCTGCTTCACATTTAGCAGCATTTCTCAAAAATTCCAATCTCTCGCGCAACTCGCAAATGCTATTATCCATTTGATCTATAAATCCTTGAAGTGTATTTTCTTTTTGAGGTGCTAGAGTTTGGGAAACTGCGCTAAGAGAGGCTGAATCCAGTTCACGAATTTTCGTTGTAAGTTTCTGGATTGTAGCATCGCATTCTTTTTGACCCGGTGCTTTGTCGCGTATTGAGGCTACTAAAGCTTTAATCGAATCACTGACATTCTTACTATGGTGGGCCAACAACTGCCATGTAGGTGGATCTTTAGGCTTTACAGCAAGACTTTTGGCAGCAAGAATCATAGCACAAGAACTGTTGATAATAGATTTACCAGAACTTATGATGGGCTCTTGAGTAATTCTAGCTTCCTTTGAAATCTTCGCTGGTTGGCTAACAAATTCAGGAGAACTTGCGAAGATACACAAATTATCAACTGCCTCCAACAATGGTCTTGTAGCAATAATACATTTTTCTCGACTGTTTTCAGAATAATTTGAATCGAGAGCTTTAATTTCTTTTACTAATATGGCTGTTGAATTCGCTACATCTTTAGCTGACTGAACAAAATGTCGCTTTGCAACTGGATTACTAGTTTTACCTGATGCCACGCGGCAAGCGTTACATAAAGTGCTCGTGTGCTTTGCAATTACAGTAGCAGCTGAAAAGATTTGTTGCTGTGACGAGGTGGGATTGCCAAGACTTTGACAACTAGCTTGAATGTTTTGTGCAGCTCTGAAGAAATAGGCTTGATCTACTAAACCTGGTTTTCCAGCAAAAGAAGTGGGATCACTTACTCCGGCTAAATAAGCAGCTTGAGCCGCAGCTTCAACGAGGCCGCAAATAGACGAGGAAACTCCTTTAATAGCAACCGAAAACTGTTCGTGTTCGGATTTTTTAGCATGGTTAGCAATGCCAGTCATACCATCACCTAAGCTTTTACTTTTATCCATTACGGTATCAAGGCATTCAAAGTATGAAGCATCAGAAATAGGTTCGTTTGGATTATCTAGTAAAGGAAGCATAGATTGTATATTTCTAATAGAATTATCACATTCTGTTTGTCCAGGAACAGCTGAAGTACAAACATTGATGAGGTAATTGATGGAATCAGTAACAGCTCGAGCAGCAGCTGAAAGTTGATTTTTAGCATTGGGAGCATTAGGATCCGCCGCTACAGATTTCACTGAACCTAAGAATTTTGTTGAACTCATGCTAACATTTTTCAAAGATGCAATAACTTCCGATCGTGTTTCATGCGCTGTTTGTCCAGCCATTTCCATTCCTACTCTGATTAAATTGTTGAATGAATTGTTGAACTGTTTTGAAGATGTGGCTAATTCCACAGGTGAATGAATAGTGGTCACAATTTGAGAACATGCATCGTTAAGATTGGCAGCAGCATTACCCAATTCACCTTGCAGTTGTCTAAAATCAAAATAATCTCAATTGAATGAAAAATATAATTTAATAATTATATAAATTAAATAAACTGATTTTTAGTTTACATACATAAATAAAAGAATTTTTAATAAATTATTGCTACTCAAAAAAGGAGTTCATTAAGAACTCTAAATTTTAATAGCAATAAATTTACATACCCATAGTCTTTATTGGAGGATGGAAAATCATCAGTATTAAGAATCTGGCTTATGCTTTCTATATCCTGTATAGCCTTATCTACATCTTTCTGGCCAGGTAAACAGGATACACAATTATTTAAAGAATGAGATACTTCTTTAGCAATAGCAGCTAAGAGTTGCTCATTATCTGGGTTATTTGGATTTTTAAGGGCCCAACGAGCTTCTTTAATCAGTTTTATGGCCTTCTCAATAACGTCATCAGCAGTTAATAAAACTGTTTCTTGAACGTCACGTTGTACTATTGTAGCAGCAACTCCTCTGACAGTTGATACTAAATCTTGTAGAGCAGCAGATGTTTCTCTTGCAGCACTACCAGTGTAATTTTCGTTTCCTTGTTTAGCGGCAGAAAGAAGTTGTGCCATTGCATAACCCACATTTTTTGATACCTGTCCAAGTTTTGCTGTTGTCGATTCAGCAGTTTCTCCAGGTAATGGTCTCAATGAGTTTACACTCACTGCTTTATGCAATTCTTTAAGCTCATATTTCAAATTAATGATTAATTCTTCAGCAGCATCCAATTCTAAACCAGTACAAGCTTCTTTTGCTCTGTTGACTGAAGATCGTAAATCTGTTAGAGCAGATCCTAATTGTTGGGAACTATTATTTAATTGTAATGCAGACGCCTGATCTGTAACTGTTGGTAAAACTGCTTTCGCTGCTTTCACTACAGCTGATCCTGGTTGTAAAAATTGTTCAGATGCATTTATAAGATTTAATTGCATTGTAGGATTATCTGGTTCTGAGATAGTTCCCTTGACACCAGATACCAGATTAGGGATATGCTGCACCATTGCTCTACATTCAATATTAAGTTCAGTTTGGGTGGAAGGATTCGTATTGTGCAGTCCTATGCCAGATGCTGCAGCTACACATTGAGTAGCGGTAGATGCTGCATATTTTGCGCATTTCTCTAGTCTACAAATCAAATGACGGCGCAAAGCTGGTGTTGCCGCCGCAGTGGTCGCTTCTCGTAATTCTTCGACTGCCTGTCGAAGTTTATCTTGCATTCTAACATCTTGTGGTTTACTTGCGCATTGTCTAGCAGCTTCAACCTAAAAATAAAAGTATTTGAATACAAAATAGTTCAATGAAAAGAATATGTTTAATAAATTTGACAAAATATTATGGAAAAAGTTAGCCTACCATTTTAGCAGTTGCATCAGCAAGTATTTTGGCTGCAGCCAGAAGTCGTCTTTGTTGCTCCGAATCTGTTTGTTTTTCTGCATCGCCTTTAATACTTTGAATTAATTGTGCAGTTGCTTGTCCTACAATTCTAGCTTGGCGTACCATTTCTCCAGCATCACCAGAACTAGCAAACAACTTGTCAGTGGCTACTAATATTGTTTCAACAGCTCCTTCTTGTGCGCATTCTTTAAGTTTATCACTTCGTGTAGATAGTTTAATGTGATTCAAAAGATCATTTAGTGTCTTAGTTACATCTGCTGCTGCAGCACTCAATTCTTTCAGAAGATTATCGTCTACACAAGTATCATTGCATACCTATAAAATTGAAAAATATTTTATTAATTTTCTTTACTCAATTTGCTCTTCTCATTTTTTAAAATGTTACCTTTACAAGATTTTCAACTGCTTTAGAAACTTCATGAACAGCACTCATTAATTGGTTTTGACAAGCAGGGGAATTCAAAGTTGGAGCTACAACCTTAGTACAAGCAACGAGTTGAGAAGTTGCAAGTGCACATTGAGTTGCTGCAGATATAACTTGATTTTGAGTAGCTGAATCTTCACATGTAGCTGCAATGTTTTTTGCTTTCAATACTAAAGCAGCAGTGGTATTAGCAACCGCTTTTGCTAATGATAAAAGAATATCTTGCATTTCTCGGCTAGTTCCGTCTTCTTCTCCAATAGTCGTGAGAACTTGATGAGAAGCCTCACCAACTCGAGAAGCAGCATTTAATAAGTTTTGCCTTGGCTAAAAATAGAAATAATTTTTAAAATTTTATATGTATTGAACTGTAAATTTTACTTTTACTAAAATCTTTATGGAAAGAAAAAAGAAATTTAAATGCACTACCTCTTTCGCTTCCGGTTCGGTGGCTTTTAATAAATCAGAGAATGCCACGCACAGTTTTCTAGCAGCGTCTAATAATCGGTCGCCCGAAGAATCGTCATCCAAGAGTGCAGCTATCATTCTTACACCTTTGGTCATTTCTGGTAAATTGTTCGTGATTGTTGTGATTGCAGCTCCAACAGCTGTGTGATCAACTTCTTCAGCAGATCCTGACGTTAATGTTACTACTTCTGCAGTAGCTGCATTCATTGCAGCTATTTGAGAACCAACATTTTGCTTGTGTGTATCAATAGTTTGTTCTATCCATCTTAAAGAAGCAACATCATTTCCAAGCTCAGGTACGTGAGCTTTACACAAGAGTTCTCTTTCAGCTATTTGAATAACTTCCTGACCAGTAACAATGGTCGATACTAAGGCACGTTGTGGTTCAGAAAGGACGGATGTTACTTTTGGTTGCTGGATCTAATAAAAAGAAATGTAAATTGAATTGACCAGCATCATCAACCTTAGATAGTTCTTAGGTAAAACCAATAATGTTAAAGTATTGCTATACATTCTAAGTACTATTTTAATTGTACAACCAATTTTGTAATTAAATTGCAGATATATTACCATTGTCGTAGCATGTGTAACATTTGCTTGGCGACTTATTGTTGTATATTGAGCTCCAGCCATATGACCTGTTCCATATGATCGAGCACCTGTAAAAGATTTAAAATTTTTAGCATTTTATTTAAGATTTGAAAAAATTCTATTTATGGAATCCTGATTTATTCAAAATTTCACTGTCAATAATTCAGAATAAAAAAATATTCATTATGTTATTTACCTTCTACACCAGCTCTTATAACAGCAGGTATAGCTACTGAAACAGCTTCAACATTTCCCTTTCCAATGTTTCCTGTTTCATGTTGCATAATAGTGGCTCTAAAAGTATGTAGAAAAAAATCAAAATTAAATAATTTTTTATTATGTTTACTAAATTTTTTTATTTAATTTTACTTACTTTGAAGGAGAAACACTGTCTTCTACCATAGTAGATCCTTCATCGCCTTCAATACCAAAATGATCTTTAGCCTTTTGTTTTTTAAGAATAATATCAATGTAACCAGAGATTAGTTGTAAAATTTGTTCGGCTTCAGTGGTCTGAACACTGTAGTAGTGATCGGAATAATCCCCAAAGTCAAGTGTAAATGTATTTGGAGATGCTCCCCATCTTCTAACTGTAGTTAAAGGCCACGTTTTTAATATTTCTTTAGTTTTCTCATCAAGTCGTAAAACTGAATCTTTCGTTACACCTAATAAACGAGGCACTAGCTTATTTTTTCCTTTCATTTTTTCTTTAACCAAGAAAAATGTAACTCCATAGGTATTTAATGATCTGGCAGTTTTAGTGTAAAGAACCTTAGCTTCTAATTCTGACAATCCATTGTGCTTTTTGTGTTCGGCAAAAATCTTTTTTTCTATGCCTTTTATCTTCAAATAAGACTGAGGTAAAAATTCCTTTAAACTGAAAAATAGAATACAAATTTTATTATTGATACTATATCTCCTTAAAATTAAAATATTTTCATGTATTAATAAATATTATAAATTTGTTTATTTTTCGCCCTTTTGAGAGTGTCTTGCTTTTGGAATGCTAATGTTTGAAATTTTCAAAACCACAATTTATATTCGAGAAAATTTGAACTTTTCCTCCCACTATTATCTCCATTTTTGTATGAAATAAAAAATTACAAATACCAAATTATATGTATCCAGGTTTTCTTCGCTTTTTGACTTAATAAAATGTAATAACCCAAACTTTAGAATAATCTGTGATCCAAAATGAGACCCTCGTATAGAAAGATAGCTTATTTTTTTCTTTTTCCCTATTTTTATCTTCTTGAACCCCGAATTATGTTTCAAACTGAAAGTTTAAAATATATCACAGCCCAAGAAAAACCCAAGAAGAAATATTGATATCACGTGACATTACTATACTTTAAATGAATTTTTATTGGCTTCAGATCACGTGACATGGCGGAGAGACATCTAACGACCTCTACCGGACCTAGTTAGTAGCAAAGCATTACGAAACTAGTTTTTAGTTAGAAGTTAATCTTATTTATACGTGTAATGTATATAAAATTTCCGCCAAAATTCTGATAAAAAGATGCTAATTAAATAACTGAACAAATTTCCCTTATAAAAATTTTTCATATTGTTGTTCAATTTTAAATGAGATTGAAAAAACACATCAGCTCCCTATGCTGGCAACGTACATACGCCTCGAATTGATTCTCGAAGAACAATTTAAGGTAGCAATGCCGTCGAGGGTCATATCTCAAGAAAGTCTTGAATTTAAAATATATTATAAATAAGATATTG
>JAWWEN010000048.1:13912314-13980048 GCA_035582955.1 Sycophila texana | reverse complement strand
TTCTTGCAACAAACAGTTTTATGTTACTTTATGCTTATTTCATAAAAAAAGCACATTCTATCAACGTAACTCTCCTTGGCTTATGTAACGTCCCTTGTCTTGAAATTACCACTTATGTATAGAATCACCCATATGACCCCCTTAATTAAATACCAATCTATACTTACTTGAATACACGTGTAAGCAAACTGAATAACGCCGGTGCAGAGCTTCCTGCAGAAAGCAGCGGCGAGCGGCAGTAATGCAGCGGCCACGCCGTGCTCGTCCATGGAGGAGTCATCTTGCAGAGCGCAGTTCATGAGCCTGACGACGAGGTCGAACTGCTGGTGCTCGAGCATAGCCTTGTTGCCAACGACGTGCTGCGAGAGCTCCATGCAGAGGGCGAGTCGCGCCGCCTTGCTCTTGAGTGCGCGCAGCACCGCGGGGAAGGTCTTGCGCGCGTCCGATATTTTGTTCTCGAAGATGCAGTTGATGCAGCTGCGCAGCACCTCCAGCCGCCGGGCGGAGTTACTGACGAGGTGACGCGTGTCGTGGACGATCGATATGTGCGGTCCCGTCGGCACGATGCGCGGCTGTATCGGCCTCAGCGACGACAGCCTCACCTTCAGGTTGCTCTTCGCCAGGCCCTCGTCGATGATCGCCTGCACGGACTCGGGATGGATCCGCGGCAGCAGCGGCTGGTGGATGCGCGCGAATGCACCCTCCGGTGGCTTCAGGATTTTCTGCACGTACGGTTGCGGATTCGGATTCTCGTTCGTGTACAACTGCTGAGCGAGTTCTTGGATATGCGACAGTATCAATCCTGCAATTGAAAAATTTTAAATTGTATATAAGTAGAAATTTTGACGTGACTACATTAACTTACGTTAAAAAGGTGAAAAGTGTTAAAACGATAAATCTGTGCGTGCTTACTGTGGTCTTGAGTTTCTTGTTTCAATTGATCGCTCAAGTTGCTGTACAATTCATCCCATACGTCACAGGCTCGCCACGACGGACCGCGCTCGGCGATGAACGAAGTGAAAAACATGCAATCCAACACTCTTGTCGTAAAGTCGCAGTCCGTCAAATTACGCTCTCCGAGAAAAGCTGCCTGCAAGAGAAACGCGATTGAATTTTTAATTGTGATTCATCGATTTACGAGAAACGTAATTATTAAAAATATTCAGTTTGATTGATTTTGATTAGTCAAAATGAGATATACGCTGTTTGTACATACTTAACTTTAATTAAATGATAAAAAATACTGCTGTTTAACGTTACGTAAGAATTCACAAGATAATTAAAACGCAGAAAGCAGATAATTTAACTTACTTTGTGAAATGTGATAACCGGTTTCGGGTGGATTCGGATGAGCGTAAGACAACTACGGTAGCCTTGCAAAAGTTGAGCGAAGGCCCTCATGAAGACCGCGCGAAGTTCCTTGTCGAGCATGGGGGGATGAGGAGCTCTTGTTGCAAGAGGCGGGAAAGCGTAGTCTGCACACGCCAGTTCTGGTTGCAGGACCATAGACAAGGCGTCTTGAGTTTGAGACAGTAAAGGCTCGGGCAATAGAGAGAGTGACACGCCGTCGGGCACCATGATTGAACCCCCATCTAAGTCGGCCACGATGACGTCCATCTGTTAACGACGAAAAATCGGTCAATTAACCCGTTGCGCTGCTATGATATTCGATTAGGTTTATTTGCGGTAGTAGATCTTACCAATTCGGCAACTTCGTATTTTAAAGAGCTATGCACGCCCATGATGAAGGGCGTCGGCGTACTCAACACCTCGACTAGAGCGGCTGGCAGCAGTGGAATGTATACATGAGTATATCGAAACGGATACATCAATGCAGTGAGAGCTCTACATCCTTCCGTTAATCTTGAATAGCTAGCTGAGTGAAACAGAATCTTGTGTTCCGTCATGACAGCGCAAAATAATACCAATACATTACGGATGCCTGTAAAAAATGAAAACAAAAATTAAGTTAAACACTTTTAATGAGAAATTTAATATTATTGAACATTTACCTAATTGCTGAAATAACAAATTAACACTAGTATGAGTAATAGGTAGAGAAGGACTGATCGGAGGCTGCAGCGCCTGACGATCACCTGCACCAATGCTAAAACGAACTTGGGGTCCACCAGCTGGTGGCACTTGTATGCATCCCAAAATGTTACCGACCAGAGTTTCCAAGGGTATTCCAAGATTTTCCACGTAAACAGTATAAATAATGCCAAGGCAATTCTAAAATAAAACAATTCCTTTTAAAATGAATCAAATAATATTTGCAGCTTGTTCAATGTGTATTTACTTACGCGAAAGGTTTCTATGTAATCCAGTCTAGAAACTAAAACCAAACATTTTGGAGCGTACATAATGCTGTGATGTGCGATCGCTGGTAATGCTTTAACTAAAGTTCGACTATCTCCGTCTACAGGATCTTCCTCTTCGTCTACCGGTTTGCTTGGCGTTATGGACACTGTTTCGTTGAAGCACATACAAGCACAGTAGTGACGATTTGCGTCTATATCGGTTAATATAGACACAAAGAACCTTGGTTCTTGTCTTTCTGTGGACAGTGCCCATCCTTGCGGCTGACAAAACTATATAACAAACAAACCCAACTTAGCGCTCCGTTGATGGAACAACTCTGTCCCCTGACAAGCGACAACTAACAACTCCACGTACCCATTCTATTCCCTCGATAAATGGTGTGTCTGACCAATCCTTCTCAGGAAACCTCTGCAGGATAGTTCCGCTACTCGTTCCGCTCCCTCAAAGAACAAACAAACAAAACAAACCCCTGGTCAGCTCCCATTGCGAACGATAATAAAATTCAATTAGCCACAATTAACAGCTGAACCGAACTATACTCACTGTCTTTTTCATGATGGTACCCCACGATGACAAAGTAGTCCGCCAACCGAGACATCTCGGTGTACTCGTGGGGCTGAGTGGGAGTGCTTGCGCTCAACATCCCACATAGGGTTGGGAGCCTGGGGTAGCATGGACCCGCGGCAGCAGCGAGTGACTAATCTTCCCCTCTCCCCGAACGCTCCCCGCGCTGTTGATCAAATCAACAGATGTCAACGAGCCCCGGAGCAGCAGAAGCGGCCACCACGACGCGCTCTCGCGGACTCGCCGCCAGCATCCCCGGGCATCCTCGGAATCTCGCCGTCGTACCGAACCGAACCCTCGGCTCCAAAGTAAAGTCCCCGAACGACGCGGCGCACTGCTCCTCCCTCCGCGCGCGCTCCGACCGAGAGACAAAGAAGAGACGAGCCGCGAGCTGCTGCTCGTAGTACCTACCCGCGAGCGATGCCTGGAGCAAAAGTATATAAGTGTATATATAAAGCGCGGCTCGCGACCCCGCCGCGCAGGTGCCCCTTTTATTTACAAACGTTAGCGCGCGCACAGCCACACCCCGATGCCCCGATCCATAACCTTCTGCGGAGGGTGCGCTGATCGCTCTGGGCGCGGGGGACGGCGACGAGCGCGTCCGAGGCACTGCGGGATTATCTCGGCGAGTTCGCGCGGCCCGTCGTCTGCGCCGACACCTTCGATCACCCACGACGAGGATGACTGCGCGCTGCACTCGAGCCAAGCGGACCTGACAGGCTGACAAACGAAAAAACGAACGCGCGAGAGAGAGAGAGAGAGAGAGAGAGAGAGAGAGAGAGAGAGCCGCAGCCGCGGCGCACTACACTTATGCCAGCGGCGAATGTATATATGAGTGCCTGTGTATATACACGGATACACACGCGCAAGAAAGAGCCAACGTAATTTTAAAGGGGTGTGCGTGCGACGTGCGTATTATAGCAAGTGGAACGACGTGTACTGTGTAGCCGCGAGGCGAGTGTTGGGACTCGCGGAGGCGCCACCTGTGAAATCAGTGGCGGCTGATAGGAGAACTATGTTAATGAATGTATATATATATAGTGGAGTCAGTCAGGAGAGGAGTGCGAAAAACACGTGTGTTCATGATGGAATATGAGCTATACTTTCGGAGCACTTTTTCGAGTGGGTCATATTCTTGTTTTTTTCTTTTTTATTTATTTATTTATTTAATAATTTTAACGGACTAAAAAGTCCTTCAATACAAAAATAATCATTCCGATCTATTAACAAACTAAAACTAATAATCTTAAACTAACTTAAAAACTACAAGTAAAAGATCTAAGCGAACTCTTAAATTGTCCAATCGGACCAATCGAAGTAATATTCCTAGGCAATGAATTCCAAAATCTCCTTACACGATTAAGAGTAGAGTAGAATCCAAAGTTCGATGAACTGCACTCCTCCAAAATCGGCCTATGCACCCTAATATATAGTGAATATAAAAATCTATCACGAAAAAAAGTATTTATATAAAATATTTACTGGATAAAAAAAAAACCATTTAAAAAAATTTAAAAAAAACCTTTGATATATTTTTACAACAAAAGCTTTGAAGAATCTTACAAAATTCTATATGCGAATCATTGCGGGGTTCCTAAAGTAGTAGATTCATTTAGCAGGTAAATTGAAGCGTAATTTTTTTTCGTTATGGAACTTATACTTTGATTATAATTAATTGACTAAATGTAAAGGGTGACGGAAGTATATCTTCGAAACTGTACCACGAAGCTCCAATTGTTTTTTCAATCAATCATCTTCCATTGTTTTTGACTAAACGTCTAAACTATACAAAATGTACAAATACATCACTATAAAAATGTAAATAGAAAAAATAAAAGTCAAAATTAGTTTGCGTATGCATTACACGTTTATTTATTTCATTGCCCTACAATAAACCTTACACCTACGATATACTTTAGTAAAGGGAAATTAAAGAAAAAGAAAGCGTACATATCACCTGACAAAATTATTTAAAATATGAAATAAAAATGCCTTGATATTACACCAAGCTTCTTACAAACTAAAACTATAATGTAAGAGACAAAAATTAAGCGTGTACCACGAAGAAATCTTTAGCTTCCACTTTCAGAAGCGCCAACGCTGTGCCCAGCGATGTTTCAGGAAACTCGGCGAAAAAACAATGGGCGCGAAGAAAAAGAAAAAGAGAAAAAATAAACGGAGCCGAGAAACTCGCCTGTTTCGTCCGTGTCGCGGTAAATTTCACCGCGGAGCTAACACAATAAGGCGCACGCCTGCGCCGTAGTCCATTGTGCCACGGCTACTTGAGGCTGCGAGCGAGCTCGCGACGAGAGAGAGCGAACAATAAAGTCTCGCTTTTTTTTCAGCTTCATTTCGTTCTCTCCGCAGGTACACGCGCGTTTCTTACATTTTCGCGCGCTGTTTACATTTTCATTTGAGGGAATGCGCGAGCAGCGCTCGATTTGGCTTTTCTACCGCGCGGCCTCACTTTTGCTTGCATTTTACGCGCGAAAAAGAGTGTTAGTGCTGTAGGCTTCTCTTGATTTCTTTTTTGCGAATCAGTTCATTTGAAATTTTAAATGAGTTTTACATTTTCAGTTTCTCGTATATTCGTAATAAATAAATTGAAATTGAAATGGTTACTGGCAGAGAAATTTACAATTATGTTTACCGGTGTTTTCGTCTTAATCTCATTATAGTGTTTCGTCGATAATCCTACGTCGAATCATATTTTTGACTCTTTTTACCATGATTTTAAGATGTAAATCACGTGGATATAGATTATTCAAAAGACGAAGCAATTTAACCTGTCTTTTATAAAGACTTTCTTGACAATTCTTATATAAAAAATGTTATGTATATACGATAATAACGTTATAAAATACGATATAATTAGAAAATTATTCACTATATTATTTAAAATATCTTTTTATTTTAATGTAATGATATTATAAATTAATCCTTTCTAATTTTAAGATGCAAAATTACTATAAAATTATTGACATTATATGTAATTTATCTGTAAAAAATTCTAGGATTCAAACAATGTTTTTAATATGCAGACTTAATTCAATAATTAACTATCCGCACTATTTTATACTATTCTAGTAACAGTAAATATTTCTTTGTAAATGCATTTTTATAACAATGTAATTATTTCACTAACTTTATTTTTACGGGCGCTTTCTCATTTACGCAGCCAGAATTGCATTTCACTTTTCCGTAAAAAAAAAAACAGTTACTTATTAATTACTATATATTATTATTATATAGCTTTAATTATTTTCTTTTAAAACAAATAGCGTTAGAATTTCGCTCAAGTATAAATGCGAGCATTGCGACAGCTTGCAAGTGCATTTGTTCCGTTTACTTCACTCACTTACACGCTGGTGGCTTACGCAACATTTTTACGACAAATTTACATAAACAGCCGCATTAAATAACGACCACTAATTTATAATTCCAGCCTGGCCGCCAATGAGAACCGAGTCAGAAAAAGAAAACGCATTTTTCCCGAAAAATATAAAATTATAAAAAAAAAAAAAAAAACTCCTCGATTCCCAGTATAACGCATTAACGTCAGAATTTTATTGCCGACACTTGTCCCGAAGTGATAACGATGTCCATCTCCCATTTAACCACCGAGAAGAAAAAAAGTGGCTTATCAGCCGCCTGCATCTCACGATCATCGCCGTATATTTGTTAGAATTGCCATGTCATCGATCCCGTATCGCTCTTCAAATTTTATGCGACGGGGAGCTTATCGCGCGAAGGGGAGGGAGGAGGGAAAAAAAAGGGGTGGAAAAGCGCGACGCATGGGACGGAGGGTAGGGTGCACGTGAAGCGACGGGAGGGGGGAGGGGGATATAATAATTCATGCAAGGCTCGAGTGATAAGCAGCTGAGCGAGCGGAACGAGCGCACAGTAGTCGAGCTCGAGTGTTTTGACAGACCGACTGGAAATAGAAGCTGAGACTGTTTTTCGAAGCGACGCGCTACGGAGGCAATTAGTTTAAACTCGCTTGTTTATTGCTATTATTGCAAAGCTGCGGTGTGACCTTGTTGAGTTTTTTTTTTTGCGGCGGCGTAAGCTCTATTTTGCCGTTTTGACGCTGTGTATACTTCGACGGTCTATTGTTAATGTTTAACTCAATGTTTATTATTGAAAATTTGAATGTTTTTATTTTATTTAGTAGCATCCCTCACTGCTGCATTGACAAACTTTACACTGTATAAATTAAAATAATAAAAAAATTATAACTATAACGTGCGAAAACTATCGCAAGTTCAAAAGTTCATGAATAATTACAGTTTGCTATATTAATTAATTATGCGGTATGTATTGATCAACTTTATTGATAAGCTTAAAATCATTTTAATCCGTGAGAAATCCTATAAGGTATTATAATTGAAGACTTCTAATAAGGAAAAGGGACGCTTCTTGTGTGTATTTTAAATGGGAGAAACGCCCTTTTTCATTCAAAATTGTGTCACTGACTGACTGCTCATCTGATGAATTTTTATTTTTATTTTTTGTATGGTACCTACCAATTTTTCCAAAAATTCTTGTAAAAATGCCACTGAATACTATCTGTGACAGAATTACTTCAAAAAAAAGTGTAATAAATTTACTACTTAATTGCTGTCAGTGCAATAAATTTAACATACTATATACTTATATATTTCTGCAATTTTTTTAAATAAATGTATAGCAATAGATGTTTTGGCACCGATCAGTAATTAAATTTTTTACTAATTCCAACTCTACCTACGATGCAATAAACTCAGCCAACGCATCTACTCTCTAAAATTGAATTAGAGGAAATTCCACTAATTTTTTTAGTGAACAGATTTTCCGCTAATCAATTAGTAAAATTCACTATCAATTAGTAGAATTTCACTAAATAAAATAGTAAAAAAATGTTCTACTTAGTTGTATCAGTGGAAATTAATAATTATTCACTATTTCAAATAGCAGATTTCCATTAATTCATAGTGGAGGACTTTGCACTATTCAACTTTAGAGAGTACCGCATAAAGAGTCGCCCGTATAGGAACAAAAAATAGGAAAAAACCCAAGGAATGCGTGCAACACGGCGATGCTCGTGGCGGCAATACAGAGTCGCGTGCAATAACAATAGCACGGCGCAGGAGCTCGACTGTCCGAGGGGGAGCCGCAGGGAAAGGCGGAGCGATCTACGATAGGTGCACTTGATTCTCGTATAAAACGCCCGGGCGCCTCCAGTGGCAGAGCGCCATTTTGAGGAATCCTTTCTCCACCTCTCCGCGCTCGTCCTCGCACTGTCTGTCGGCCTCCCCCTTCACTTTGTGCTCGCCGTCGTACGGCCGCGCCTCGTCGACAATAATACTGCATTGTACTCATTATTCAGATATTGCATATATAATATTTTTTATATACATATATTTAATTCTTTTTCACGTTATTTGCGACGCTTGTTTGCATTTATCGCGACTTTCTGTAGTATTTCAGCGTTAAGAAATTAGGTGTCGTTATATTTCTGTTTATTGTAGATGATTTATTTTCAACAAGTGAATTATATAAAATTTCAAGGACACATTTTTTTCGAGTTATTTTTATTGTTATTTTTTAAAGTGCAGAAAATTAATATCAAGGCTCTTTTTTTTGCCACTGGAGGCTTCCAGGATGTGGTTTTCTTAACCAGTCGTTATAAATTATTTTTCATACAGTAATTTAAAAAAAGAGATTTGGTAATTTATACAAATCAAATACCATATCAATATAAATAAAATATACATAAATTGCTCTTATTTATCTAAAAAATCATTTCACCAGCCATGAAGCCTGCATCGATCGTTAATTAACTTCAAGCCGATAAGCCGCAGCTCGCAGTCGAAAAATTTTTTTCCAAACCCACATCCGACGTGCGCGTTCCCCCCTTTGCGCTCGCTTTATCTCCTCTCGGCGCGAGGATCTCGCGCAACAGTTAAGGAAAAAAAAGACACCGTCAAAGCGCGGCCGGGGCAGATATAAAGGGACATTTGAGGCGATCGAGGAAAAGAGACGAAAACGAAACGAGAAATAAACGGCCGGCGGCGGAGGAGAGCGCCGATCCGGGAATGATTTAATGCTCCGGTTTACGTGATCCCTGACTTTAGTGACGCTCGACCCCGAGCGGCCGTCTAGGCGGTGTCAGCAGTTTCATCTTATTTATTTTATTTATTAACGAGTCCGATAGGCCTCGATGCCTAAGCCGAGATGTTGCGTTATACTCGTAACATCAGATCACTTTTTTAATTCAATTCAATTTTTTAATTTAATTCAATGCCTAAAGTGTTTGCGCGCGCAGTTTGCTTTATAGGAAACATCCAACCGTTTATGAATAATTTTGTTATCGTTGTTTGCTATAAGGGTAGACTTTAAATTAGAATATTACAAAGCGATGCAATTATTAATTTTTTTGAAGCTTTTTTTTATGTAGAATTATAATTGTAAATATAAATACATTATTCGGTGTGCATAAATTTATTAAAATATTCAATTTTGGTATAATGAATAATATAATAATCCTTACGACAATTTTTAATAATTAATAATAACAATTAATATAGACCTGTAGAATGACTGCAGACTTAATCCCTTAAAAATAACTGCATCACATACTGTTCTTGTATTATTATTTGTAATTTTAATAATTGCAACTGTTTAGAATTGAATCTAAGAAAAAAAAATACATTATAAATATTAATATAGAATTAATATAGAATAAAATAATTTAGATAACAGATGGAGGAAAGATTCTGCGAAATTTTCCTCTAAATCTGCAAAATTTGTATTTCAGTTGAAAACTGCCTCATAAAGTATAAACCGATCAAAAAGCAAAAAAAAAAATCGCCTCGTCATTTCGCTAATTGCAAATGAGCAGATAAAGAAAAATTTCACTTGTAGACGTAATAGTAGTCGCGTTAAAAATGCTGCAAGATAATGTAGCTTTATATAGAGTCGCGAGACTCCTATCGCCGCTACAAAAGTTTAAATGAAAATAACATGTAAAAATAAATCATTTAAATGTCGTTTAACCCCCTATCTTGTACGATTAGAGTTTATCTGGGAATGCCAATAAAATGCATACATTACATCAAAATTGGTGGTTATCAAAATGTTCCTAAACATTTATATTTGCGAAAGTGATAATTTATCATATTGTTTCAATTTTTAAACATTTTCTTGATTACCCGATGTAATGTGCATTACTTTATTAAAAGCTATACGCGGAGATATTTCATGAAATAATTTACGAGTTGATAATAAACAAGTTATTTAATAAGAAAAGTTTTCTTTCGGGGGAGAAGGAAAACAATTGATCCACTATATATAATTTGATTTATTAGTGTTTGGGACTTGGACCTAATAAGGTCCTATTTATATATAGCATGCACAACTGCACGTTTCATTAGAAAACGATTTTATTGTTCAAGTAGTTTATAAATAATAAAATATAAATTCTTTTATTATTTTTAAAGTTTTCATTTATTTAAACAATGTTCACAGAAAACTCAAAAATTAGTTTAAATTTCGATGAGTTTCTAAAAACTTGCCTGTTCCATTTAGTAAAAAATTATTTTACAGATTTAACTAATTCAACTAATTAATTTAAAAGTAACTTTAAATAGTTAATAATAATTGTTAAACCGTCTGGTACATTGAAATTTCCCAAAACATGTAACTATTTTATCGCATCAAGCAGGTAGATAATACCTTTGTACAATTGCAAAAAGGCAAATTTGTATTCTTAATTCTTACGTACTATAATATCATTGTTCTCCGCAATTACGCGTCATTCCTCTAAATTCTCGAATCCCCGCCCGAAAACAAACAAAATCTGTTTACAACATGAAAATGCGCCCAAATAAGGCAGTAAAATAAAAAAAAAGCTAATTCATGCAAGCCAACCTCGGCCCCACAAAAAAGTCTTTGTCCCTCTAAAAATCAACCCGTCGCGAGGCTCTTGCGCAAACCGATCTCACCGATCGCGAGCCTATTCCCCGTGGCGCGCGATCGATTCCGCGAAATCCGAGGTGGTGGTGCCCTATATATATTACCGGGGATTCTGGCCTCCGCGAGCGCGCGCAAGTCAAAACATCCTGCCCGCAAGAGCAATTAGCTTATAGCTCTCCACTGATCGCTTTGGTCGCGGCGAGAGCCGAAAAAAACAAAAAACAGCGTGCGTCACCTATACGCTCTCGCACCCCGCGTGAATCAAATGCGAGTAGCGCAAAACAATATAGTTACGCGCGCGCGCGCGCGCGCGGGGCTGCGTTTCATTCATGGCAAACTGTCAATTGCGCCGGCGAGCTTATATGTTTGAGATCTTCGGACCGAGGATCATTCACCGGGGCCCAGGACTATGTTGTACTTTTACGCATGAATGAATGAGTTCATCGCGGTTCTTGGGTACGTGTTCGAGGGTCGACGAGATGATTTTCGCAGAGTAACGAATTAAGAGTCGATATAAGCGAGTTCTTGTTAGTCTCTTAAAGTTAAGGTAGTAGTAGTTCATCGGCTGCAGTCGTACGTACTCTAAAGTAGTTATTTATGAATTTTATAAACGATAAATATTATAAAATAAATATATGTATAATAAACTATGTAAACAAATCTATATAATATGAACTCAAAAGTCGGTGAATTATCTACCTTAAGTGGACGCTGTTAATTTATGCATTTCAGTAAATTTTATTGCTCTGCTCGCTAATAAATTATTCTCAGATCGTTTTTTTTTTTTTTTTTTAATGGTTTAAGTAGTGTGAATTCGATGTTATGCTGAGATACGTTAGGCATCTGTAAATCACCGATTTTAAACAATTTTTATGATATGCGAAATTTGACAATATATATTCTTAATTATGATCGTATTTGTTGTGATAATTCGTGTAATGGTAGTGTAAAAGTTAAAATAAAATTGCACAATAAAAAGTTAAGTTTCACGAGTAAGCTAAGTAAAAGAAAATATAACATATTTAAACATTTTTCTTTTAAAACAATAATTCTTGCTTTAATCGCAATAAAAAGTAAAGCTGTGCAAATGAATGATCGATTGAAAACATTTTGACGGCACGAATTGCTGAGAAGAATGTGTAAACGACGAAAGCCGCAGGTGTACCGATCAAAAAAAAAAAAAATTACGAATCGAAATCACTCGGATCTCGCTGGCAAAATTCAACGATTTTTTCGCTAAAAAATTAATAAAAAAAAACACTTGGACAATATTATAAACCATTGGATCATTAAAATTTGTTATAAAATTACAGAATTAGTAATTAAAACATTATAAATAAGGATATTAGTCGATTATTTATCATTATTATTCAGTTTTAATACAAAATAAGAGAAAGTAAAATCTATTTAGAACACTGTACCATACTTTCCCCTATAATATATGAAAGTTCTAAAGAATAAAATGCTTTTTAAATTACAATAAAAATTAATTACATCAAACCTTCTCATAACGCTTGGAACAAATATATTTACCCTTCCAAAAAAAAACCTCCAAGTAGAGTGTATTTTCAAGATACCCAAACAGATATAATTAATATTGTAATTAGTTTACTCCTAATGATGGAGAAAATTAATTAAATAAATAAAACTCTTACGACATTTCCCAAGTTTGTATATTTTTGCAAATTATTGCGACGTTTAAAACCCTCGGCCCTCTTCAGGCGAAGATTGCGTAGGCGCGGTGATGGTCAAGCAAATATAGACAAATATAATGGAACAAACTTAATGGAATGTCGTACGAGTTTTATGTTTATTTAGATATAATTAACGGACAAAATATCACTAAACTTAAACGCTCTATTTTTTCCACAAGTGCGGTTATACTCTTTTGAAAAAAAAAAGACCTCCCTACACTGAGAAAAAATTCTAGTAAAAATTACTATCCTGTCTAGAAAAGTGGCCACAGACAGTGTCATGTAGTAGAAAAATTACCATCTTGTATTGTAAAGTTTACTAGAATTATTGGAAACTTTACCATAATTCTAGTAAAATGTATAATATTTTCTAGTAAAATTCATAATACAATATGGTAATTTTTCCACTACATGATATTCTGTGGCCACTTTTCTACACAGGATAGTAATTTTTACTAGAATTTTTTCTCAGTGTACATATACCTTCATTACTTCAAAACACCTACCACTTTCCTGAACATCCCCCATTTCACCTGCTCAACCCCCGCAAACGTCTTTTAAAAAATCCCGCTCACCTTAAGTATCTCCTCGTGGAATATACGCCGCTGCCAGCGACGGGCAAGCACACTCCAGTCACTCGGAATCACTTTTATATAAATACAGAATCTCGCGGAGCTTCAGCAGCGTCCAGGAGATATTCACCTGTGCGATTCGAGCGCGTCCGGGTAGCGACGGAGGCGCGAGTCGGCCGGTGGCCGCACGATCTCTCGTGCATGCGGGAACGCGCGCTCGCGGAGCGATAGAGCGCGGAGGCGGCGCGCGGTAAAGTATACCCGCGGAGCGGGGAGAACGGCTCGCGCTCGAGTGGGGAAGTCGCCGAGGCGAGCCTGCTGACTACGTCCAAGCAATCGATTCGATTTGGATGATCCAAGGAGATGATGACGATGTGCTTCGATTTGTGTAAGTATAAACGTGTGAATGCATTTTTCTTTTCTTTTCTTTTTTAAATTAGGAATAGTTTTACGCTCGAATTTTTTTTATATCGGTTGACAGTCTCATTTTGTAGGGAGGAAGTTGAAGGCTCGATGTAGATACTGAATAATTTTTCTTTATTCTCTTCTTCACAAGTTATTTGATTGTTTTTTTGAGTTATTTTATACTCTTCTTAAGGAGTTGATTGCGATAAAAAAAAATTTGCATACATCGCAGGATATTTAAGGCTTCAAACTTTTCGTTATACATGATCGTATTACTAGACTGAAACGCCTGCATGGAATTTATTAATTAATAAAATTTTTAATTTAAGCCAACTTAAACAAGTCATCAGAGCTATTTTGTTATCGATACGGTATTTAATGTAAATTTAATCTTTTACTTCAATTGGAAATGGATTTCAAGTTCATATATTACTTAAATACAATAATTATATTTGATAACTATACTGTATTCTAATTATTTTTGCTGCAAGTGACAGGTGACAGAAATTATTTATATAATTGATTCAAATCAACAAGTAATTCAACTTTTTTATTACTATGTACTTACAAGGGCGTACAAATCAATAAGATTTGTTTCCGAAAGAAAAGGGATGCTCTTATAAAAAAAAGTTTATGAGGAGCATTGGTTTTTTTCATCTTAACAATTGATGACGCAATTTCAACATGGTAATCAGATATTAATTGTCCTTGAGTTTAATTTTTCAAGAAGTCGGTATTACGGTGAATAAAAATATTCCAAGACATTGTCTTTTTTTTTAAACACACATTTACACTACACACTGTACGATTTTCGTAAATCAAATGCACTTACTCGGCTCTTTTTTCAATGGTATTTTAGAGAAATAAAGCTTGTTTGTTACTTTTATTAAAAATATAGCAGCTTTAAGTTTTTTTTTTTGAGTCAGTAACTATTTGGAAAGGACTAGCGTTAAAAAAAAAGAAAGGAAATTTAAATTTTAGCTTTAAAATTATTCTGCACGATTTAGAATTTAAGGTCAAGCTTTATTTTAGTGGCATTATCTTGTATGATACATATAATACACTTCATCCAACGCTTAAGGTATCAGAACTATCGAAAAGTATACTTATACTTTCATCGATAAAAAGAAGCGTAACGCACCTGATGAGTTAACTTAAAAATGTTAAGCTTAAGTGCAGAATTGCATTGCTAATGCAATTTTAAATTAATGAAATGAATGAATATATTGCTATTAAACGCTTATTTATAAACGTAAAAAAGACTTTTTATAAAAAAAAAATCCTCTATTCACTATGTACATTTATTTATAAATCAACGACTCAAATTTCTTTTGTTGCATTTCCCGTGCAACCTAGCATAAAAGTCAATAAATTCTGATATTTTTTTATGCAGATTACTAAGAAACGCTAAGAAAACATTTATAGTAAAATGTAAATTACGAAATGCATTTGAATTAAAAGTAATTGACTAATATGGTTTCTATTACAAACATAAACTTGTTACGTCATCTGTTAAGTTAAGTGAAAGTTGGATCACTCTTAATGGTGCCTGACAGTTATCAACCAGTTCACATTTGGCTAGAAAATAGCTTAGCCAATGATAAGACCACAGCCCAATCTGAACTGATTCTTACTGTGATTGATCATTCCACTAAGAGCAAATGTGAAAGGCAGTGGTTGCAGCTTCTTTTCCAGAACACCACCAACAGTCCAGTTTGAGTCTACACTTCCTGCAAATTTTTAATTTTCCTTTACGTAATATCAAGTCCAAACATTTTTTTAAATAAATTATATCATGAAATATTTATGTACCTTTGAAAACCAAATCTGCTTTTGGTAAATCCACTTGGTAGGCAATTGTAGCAACGGCTTCCTGCATTCTGTAATTAACTTCCATTTCTACACCAAGTTGAAGTTGTTGACTAGCTTTTTGGTAAAAACAAAGATGGCAACCGGCAAGACCTAAATCAAAATAAAAGCTTTGTAAACTATCATCTTTCTAAGAATAAGTAGATTTCTTCAGTCCTTCAGTCATCTTACCTAAACTTCCACTAATTGTGGAATCTCCATTTACGTAACGACCAGCCGCAGATGCAATGGCAATGTATCCACCAGGAATTCCAGGTCCTTGTTGATAAATTAATTCACCTCCCAGTGCCAACTTGGACGTTATACTTTGGAGGTAATGAAGAACCATTAAACCTTAAATTTAAATAATCATTAATAAATATACAAGAATTGTAAATCATGCAAATGAAAATAAGTTTCAAATCATTACCAGAATTATTAATAATATCAGGATTTCCCAAAGTAACTGACATGGAGTAAGAATCACCACGGTAGTCACCTGTCATCTGCACAGCAGTGAATTTGTTTCTTTGTACTTGAGTGGCTAATTTTCCTTTAATTCTTTCAGTAAACTGATGAATCATATTAGCATTTAAATTTCCTGTTGGATCAATATCACCTATTAAGACTGGATACGTTTCTGTTGGTGACAGTTGCTTTGTTCCCACATATGTTGCACCAAATCTAAAGAAGAAAATTAAAAAATGTTAGTAATTTTAAAATACAAAATTTTCTTCTCAATAAAATCAATACTTTACTTGTATCCAGATGGCATCACAGAACTCATATTGATTGTATGAGAGATTTGAAAGTGACTACTAAGACCTTTGTTCAGTATCAGTTTAGCACCTTCAAAATTTCCAGGAAATATATCTGAAACAAAATTTGTGTTATATTAAGAAACACTAGACAATAATAAAAAATAAATTATTTGCAAAAGTTTCTATTTGACAAAAATTTAATATGATTACAGTAGTTCATATTATAAATTGAAAACTTCTAAGGAAAAGTTCATTTCTCTGGTTTCAAATACACGCAATTAGTGCCCTTTTTCTTTAGAAGTCTTCAATTGTAAAAAAAATATCTAACAGCTACAACATTATTTTACATATAATTTAAGTTTCTGCTTTCGATATAATTTCATTGTATTTCTTGAAATTGGCATTATTATATAACAAGAATGAAATACAATTATTCTCAAATTAAATTACTCCACTAAGTCACAATACTGCTCAGTTATGCTTTATCGGTTATGCTTTATCAATATTGCTTCATGAAATTTTTTCAAATATTTACTTAAACATTAAAGCATGACTTAAACAAACAAAGTATCAACATTTTAGAACTAAATCAGATATTTTTCATAGATGACAATGCAAATATCTACATAACGACTGCACATCAGACAGTGGGGATAAAAATTTGAACAAATAACTAATCAAAACAATATAATCCAATATGCAATCAACGATCAAAGGTTCTTTATGTACTCTTACTGTCAGCAGTGTTAACTCTTAACTCTTAAGCATGTCCCTGTTAACGCTTAAACCTGGACCATCGATGATTAGCCTGAGTTCTATCGAAGCATCAAAGTTCCCATTATCTCCCAAATAGCATTGAAACATTAGAACAACTGGGAAAGAGCATTGCAATATGAAAACTCCGACTCACCCTTGCATTTTTTGTGCAAATCCTCCATGGTGCCGGGGTTCTCGAGGACGGTCGGCTTCTCGGGTGCCGCCAGGAGATCCACCTTGTTCTCCCGCACCGGCGGCGGTGACTGGAAGCCCATCGTCGGTGGAGGCGGCGCCGTCGCTGCCTGAACGTTGCCCATCGCTGCGGCTCACTCCTGTTGGCTGCTGCTGAGGATCGGGACTCGGGCGGGCGAACTCGGCGACGGGAGGTTACACAAGTCGGCGTGCTCCGATCACGTCCCTCGCCATCAAGATCGGGCCGAGCACGAGTTTCTTAGGCCCCAACGCAGCGCTGTCTCTCTCTCTCGCGCCGATAAAAGCAAGGCTTGGGATGACTGTCCGAGAGTGTCTCGCTCGCACTGCTCGTCTTTATGCGCCACTCGAAAACGTGAGATACTTGTAATGCGGAGCCGTGAATGGTGGAGATCCGATGATTTGGAGGTTAGGAGGGACGGAAAATGTGCGAGAATGGCAAACCCGCAAACGCGAGTGACCGAGTGACGTGAGCGAGGAGAACGAAAGTTCTGTATAGAGGACGCTCTGAAACGCCCCGCGAAAGTTCAATTGGCGTTGATGATTTTATTTTATTTTATCTTAATAAGTAGAATGTATAAATCTTGTTGTGTATTTATTAGTGGGATATAATACATCTTAAAATTTTTTTATAGTTAAATATTGTAATTATTAAAAGCTTACAATTTAAATCTTAATAACAGATATTGTTGATTAAGAGAAAATGAAATCTTATAAAGGGTAATTTTACTCAATCTTAAAATGACTTAGTATATGAAATATCAAATATAAGAAGTCTATCTTAACGGATTATTTAATTCTTCTCTAGGAAAAAAGGAAAATGAGAAAAATTATTTTGACACTCTACAAATTACCGAGTATTAAATTAATTGACTGAAATTTATGTAAAATAAATATGTACATACAGATAATAAATAATTGTAAATATTAATTTTTATTCTTATCCTTACTTCAGTTATGAAAGTCAACTTATTTTTATAACTTTTATTAAATAAAAGAATTATTTATAAGACGCGCGTTATATTTTTTTAAAAATTTAGAAATTGTGGAGAAATACATTTATTTTAATTTGAACTTTAGAATGAAGTGCTACAATTTATTTATACTGTACAAAAAATTAATACTATAAAACTTACATTCTCTAGTCTAAAAGTGTAAACATTAAATAGAACTTTCAAATGAAAAAGCATAGGAATTAATGAGTTCCATAAATTCTCCACCTTGCAATATATCCTTAATGTTGGATATAAAAAACACCTGAGCTGCAGATTTTAGTTCTTCAAGACCATATTTAGTTGCAAATGTCAACATAGATATAACATTGTGGATATCAATATTTTTTTTTAGATCCCTTGCACATATTTTGACTAATCCATCTAAACTGTATTTGTGAGCTATTTTCAACAAATCTTTTGCATGATCCTCAAGATCATGGACAGAGCCTGTGTAAATATAGCGCAACATTTCTTGAACTATACCAGCAGTTGAATCAGTAATCTCCATTTCATTATGGTTTATATTCAATTCATTAAGGAATAGCACTGAAAATACTGGACTGGCTGCTGCAAGGGCAAATTTATGAACATAAAACTTCTGATCTTCAACTTTTAACACAAAGTCACAAAGATCTTTTGTTTCAAAAAAGTTTATAAATTGTTTGGCCACAGTATTTATTGGACTTTTTCCTTGACTACTGTTATGCATTACTAAATCAGTAATTATATTTTTATTGAGTGTTATGTCCATTACACAGAAATTTACTATGATCGCCCCATTTTGGAAAACTAATTCTTTTAATTCATAGTACTCTAAAAGATGCAAATTCTGAGAAAATTTATCCTTTGCTATCATTTCTACAGTAGCTCTTTGTTCTTCTAAAATTCTCACCCCAGCCAGATTTAGAAGAGAATAAACTACTTCCAATGTCTTAGGTTCATCGATTTTAGAATCAATTCTGAATACTAGCTTGTAACACTCATCGCATTCACTCTCAAGATCACTCTCGTCATCAGCATCGGCTATTTCCAGATAGAATTTTTTTTCTAATCCATTCTCAAATTTTAAATTAAATTCGGGTGATGTTAGTACTGAGCTATCATGATATTTACTAAAATCCTTGATTACCCATACATATCGACTTGCAGAAGAAATTGGGTGATGTAGAGTAAGAGAATTTAATGAATCTTGATTCATCTAAAAATTATTGAACTTATAAAGTCAGTATATATAATAAGAAAAGAATTATAATATTACAATGAATATCTTATATTTTTAATCAATTAAGACTACATTAAAATGTTACATTTACTTTTGCTAGTCTTAACCTGAAAATCCTGAAATAATATTATCAAATATATAAACAAAAAAATGTATGTACTCACTGTGATATATTAAATGTTTCTACACGATCTATTTCAGATATTAAAATTTTCCTGAATAGACAGTTGTATACTTTTTTTTGACAATTTAGAGCATTATACGTTTTTTTTTCTTTTAATTGATATAGAATCAACAAAAACAAAAATAATACTTATGTGCTTATTTATGACTTTTGATATTATACAAATTTAATACGTATCCTATGAAAATATTTTCGAATTCTGCAAGAGTACCAACCTTATAAATATTTTTGCTGTTATAGGTTTGGCAGCACTTTCCATTTAAAAATGAATAAAAATCTTATATTAAAATTAAAAAATAATAGTAATGTAAATAATACGTAAAATATAATTAGCTATAAATTTACATTAATATTTCTATAAAAAAATTAATATAGATTTCCTACTGAGTATAAGAATCGAGTTTTAGGAATTACAACTTTTGTTGTCTATAACTTTTTTGGTTATTATTGCTCTTTTTTCAACTTTTTTTTCATCAATAAATAAAATTTTTAAATAGTTGAAACTTGACTAACCATATTTTATAAATTTATGTATATATATTTACATCAACTTACTTCATTATCATAATGTATATAGATTAATGTAGATTGATTTAAAAAATATTTAATATAGATAGTAGGATTAAAATTTTGTCTTAAGAGGTTTTTATTAATTTTTGATAAGTAAGTAATAATTTAAAAAAGCATAGTAATTTATTTAACATTTTTCATTTTTTTTAAATCTAAGTTTTTTAAAATATACAATCCATTCAAATAAACCTTGTAGCTATTGCAATGAGTTTAGTGTAATCTGCTCCCTTTGCATGTGTTTTTTCTTTTAAAATGGTTCTAAGAATATGAGGTATTGGAACGTGAATACGTGTTCCCAGTGGAGTACCATTATCATCAATCAAAACAATATTGTTAGTATCAAATTTTGGTATTTTGGGTTTCTGATTTTGCTTTAAACCTACAAGTATTCCCTTTTTCTTTTCACCTTTTATAGCAACCATTACTTTATCACCTATAAATAAAAAGGTATTTAAGTAAAAATATTTTTATCAGTTATTTATAATTTTTTATCATATAATAATCCTACCAATATATCCAACTCCTACTTTGTTATAAACGTGGAAACAGTATGGTGGTTTTCCTTCCATCATAGCCTGTTTTCCAATCTCACTGTTATCCACTACCCTCAATCGTGATAATCTAATAATTTGCCCATTGACAGCAGATGTAGAAATGCCTCTTGATACAAGTGATAATGCTGACAAATTCATTTTAACTAAAAATTGAAAACTCAAATTAAATAAAAGAAAAAAGTATTGTCGAATGAGTAAAAATGTATGAAAATTGAAGAGTTTTTATTAATGTTTACAACTAATGCATAAAATAAAACTACGATACCTAAATTTGTAAGATAACTATAAATAATAAAAAATCAACAAAGAATATAGAAAAATATTCTATATTACCTATATAACAAAAATCAGAGTGATATTGCTTCTTGCAGGTTATGTTTATAACGCCACCTACATTGAACGTCTAGCAGACCACAGACGGGCCAATCTAATTATATATAGGTATCTATATGTACACATATATATAGATTATTATACACATGTGCGGCCGAGCCAGAGATCACAATTGTGCGGTATATTGCCGCCATAACCAACAAAAGCAGGTAACTGAGCAAATGTACCGTGTGTGATTTGTAGCCCTCCTCAGAAATGATCCACGTGTTTGCCTTAACAAAAAATTAACAAAAATTAATTAACAATAATATTATTGTAATTAGAATAACGTGGTTATTTTTATAAGTAAATACAATATAAAAGAAAATGTCGGACGCTCCGTCAGAGCCAAAGAAAGCAAAACTTGTTGGAGAGGAATTTATCGCGTTGAAGAAGAAGTTGCGCGAAAGGAAAAAGAGGCTCACGTCGATTCCTCGCATTCAACTACTGACCGTCGGCGAAAACGCCAGTTTATCTGTTAATGTAAATGACGAAGATCGCATACCGATTTTTCTGAGCGACGTCCAACACCTGCTTCTGTACTCCATGCTTGGACATCATTCGCCTTACTTGCCTGAGCGATGGTGTAAGCTCGAAAAATATAACAAGATTTCACACACAGTCGTTTTTGTTGTCGATGGATTGTCCATCGATCATTACAAGACTAACAAATCACTGTTCGAATCCTTATCATCCAAATTGGAGCACCAACTGGAACTTATAACTCCGACTGTTTATGGAGGTTCAATTATTGAGGAATTGGCAGCAGTACCCCTTACCGGTGGCCAGAAAACTCGATTAATTAGAGAGTATGGTTCTCTGAATGCAGCTATGAAGAACACTGGAGATATAATAAAACTTTTGAAGACTATTTTCCCAATGGAGCTAGGTTCGTCTAAGTGTATTTCAAGATTTTTTTCTAATATTTTTATATTCTTTTGTAATATTGTTATATTTTTTTACTATTTTATGTTTATTTTAGTTGCAAGTGATGCTAAAAAGCCAGAAGACACAAGACTGCCTCCTTCAGATAAATTTTCCAGAACAGAATTAATACTTTCTCCTTGGCAACTTATAGAGGAAAATTACCCGATACCACTAAAAGGAGGACTGGCAAAAAAATATGCAAGTTATGTACTAACAAAAGACGAGTATGCTGAAGTTAATTCAAGGTCAAAAATGTTTGGTGTGGATTGTGAAATGTGTAGAACTACTACAGGGCTTTTGGAACTTACTAGGGTATCAATAGTGGACGAAAAATTAAGAACTGTTTATGATACTCTTGTAAAACCAGATAATGAAATTGTAGATTACCTTACAAAATACAGTGGTATCACTAAAGACATGTTAAAGGATGTAACAACAAAATTATCTGATGTTCAAAATTTTATAAAAGACTTCTTACCTTCAGATGCAATTCTTGTAGGACAAAGTCTTAATTCAGATTTACATGCTTTACAAATGATGCATCCGTACATTATTGACACATCTGTTATATTCAACTTAACTGGTGATAGATACCGCAAAACAAAATTAAAAGTTTTAGTCCAAGAATTTTTAAATGAACAAATTCAAGAAGGTAAGGATGGTCACTGCTCAACTGAAGATTCTCAAGCTTCTATGAAACTTGTGAAATTGAAACTAGAAAACAGCATCCAGTTTGGTGATTCAGTACTAATTGACCAAAGGTACATAAAATCTTATGAATCTCAATACAGAAACAATCACTCAAGGTATAATTTAAAGCGGGACCAAGCATACACATTAGGTTCTTTAATATTCAATCATGTTACAAAAATTGAAACAAAAACAGCAGCAATATTTGGGTGTTATGACATCATGAACGATTATTCTAAAATTTTGAAAAATTCAACACTAAACATCATGGAAGACAAGAGCTTTGAAAAGGGCGACAATGTGCGACTTGTTGTTACAGAATCAAATAAGGAGTCTATCAACCGGTGTTCAGAGATTGCTATGGAGCATGCTCTGAATTTTTGTCACGTTAAATTTGATAAGGAACAATTGTCAGAAGAAAATGTGACCAAAACCATTAGTTTAGTTGATAAGTGGGTCAAAAAGTTATGGAAACACACAGCTCTGCATGGCTTGGTTTGTGTTATTTTTAGTGGAGAGAAAAACTCTTCAAACGGTGCTTGTTTCTTGAATATAAAAAAAACAGTTGATACTGAAGTCATTTGTTAATCGTAAAAATTTATGTATATAAAAAAATTTTTATTATAATAAGTAGAGCATTTAAGTAAAGTAAAGGAGTCAATGAAGTTTTAAGTGCTAATTTATTGTTTAACATTTTGTATTGTTAATTTACTTGTATATTGAATTTAGTAGACTACATTAATTCTTTTACACGTTTTATTTTGTGAAAACTTTTTAAGTAAATGTAACAAAGTCTATTTTAAATAAATGTAAACTTAATGCACAGTTGATTTCCACTTGACAAGTAATGTTCCGTAAAAACTTTGCTGGAATAATTTTCCTGAATAATATTGTTGACCATCCAGTGGTTTTTTACTGTACATTAAATGTGCATTAAACATTAATTTTTATGTAAGAAAGTATAAAGTATATCGTTATGCTTTATTGATTGCTTTACTTTAGAAACTCGAGAAATAGTTAATACTACATAAGTATATATTGTTTGTAATATATGTACATAATTAATATTTATTCTAAGTATATCAAATATTTTATACTCACCTTTTTTACTTGTGTTATCAAACTATTGTACAAAAAGATAAACAATATACTTATCGATCTAATCTTAATTTACTTTGTATATTTATTAAAAATCCTACAATCACGTTTTATACTATACTGCTACCAATTACAGAAATAATTACTTTTTGAATAAATAAATTATTGTTAAAAAAAGTTCATCTATAAAAATTCAAGTTTGTCGACTAATTAAAAAAAAAAATGATACAGTAATGCTAAATTTTCTTCTTTAGGACGTCCAAGTAGAAAAAGACGTATGCGGTAAGACCGCCGCGATAAAAGAGTAGCTTCAAAGCTCGATAGCTTAAATAATTTATAATCTAAAAATTAATAAAATATGCATTAATTTGTCATAAAAATTAAACTATTATCAGCATTTTTTTCTCATTTTAACGGACACAATTGAAATTATTCATTATATACAAATCAATTGCACTTATATTTTCGCAAAAAAATTTCAATAATTATATATCCTACTCTAACTATACTTTCACAGTGTTATTACATTAAAGCTAAATTTGACAAAAAAAGAAAACAAGAAATTAAGACTAATCATCGCCGCAGCATTTATTTTTATGATTATAAATTTCCAATCATAATAAAAGGCAGCTAGCCTCGCGCCTGCAGCGAAATTATGGCTTTCGCGATAGATCTTCGGGCTTAATTCGAAAGGGAAATAGTCAATTAATAAGGACAGGTCGAAAATGAAACGGTGTAGCTCGAACGCGGCTCTTAATGTTGCGCCGGTTTTTGCCAAGTTGCGCGAAAACGTCAGTTCGTCCGCCTGAATAATTCGGCGGGATCTTGCGAAACGTCTCGCAGTAGCCTCGTGTTATTCGATACCGAGCAATTCGTCGCCGTCAGTCGATCCTTTTGAGAAATACGACTCGATGCATTTGATATACATTCAATTAATAGCGGGACGCTTTCTTCGGATATATACTTAATCACGGCTGTGAATGCTCCGATGAATTACTTGCAATTCTGTGTTTAAATTGAGAATTTTATAAAATATTCCATTTTTTTCTCTTTAAACTAAGATTTCAGAAATTGATGTAGATATACTGTGTTATAGTCCTTTGAGGAGAATTACAACATATTGTCATTACGTTATGGGAAATTAATTAATGTTTTACATTATTTTAGTAGACGGCCGGTTATTAGTCCTTTAGACAAAAATGATATGGATCAATTTCGTTTAAAAAGTTTTTTCATATTTCCGTATATACGTTATTCTTATTATTTAATGCAGTTAAATTAAAATAACGTTATTTTGCAAGAAATAAACCGTTTTGAATAATTTTAATCTGAATGCTGCATTTCGATTATCTTTAGATGGATGATCTTCTATTTGCCAAGTGTGATATATTAGGAAAATTCAAATGTCAAGTTTTAATCAGGTTCATTTAAGTTTTAATCCTCGAATTTTTTATTTTATCATCATCAAGACAGTGCAATTTAAGCAAATATGTCTAATTAATTTGTATATCCATTTATTTATCCATTTTTTTTTATTTCACATTTAAATGCATTTTCAAATGAATGTTAAAACTTTTTTCTTAATTTGATCAACAACTTTATTTTAAATTATTGAAAATACATATGACACTCGTTAAGAAAATTGTTGACGTCAATTTTATGATGACGCATTACGATGTTTCACGCTGATGAAAATAAGAATAAAAATTTGTAATTGATTTTTTTTTATCTCATGAATAATTATGTCTACAACAGTGTATGAACGTACTGCAAAATTTATATTGCACTAAAATCGAGTTTTCACAGATATGTAAAAAAAGATTAAAAAATTAAAAAATTAAAAAATTAAACAGTACACTGTAAAATAAGTAAAGAAATTTTTAATACCAACAATTTATTATTTCTCCTTCTGATTATCGAAGAATCTCCAATTATTTTAATATTCACCCAGCGTACTTCGTTTTTCTGATTAAATAATAATTAACATTCAATTAAATATTAGAACGATACATATTATTTTTACATATCAAAAAAAATTTTTAACTTTGGCATTCGTTCAACCCAAAATAATAAAAACATCTCTTATATGCACATCTTTTATTGACTTAAATGTTATTTGTTACTTCAGTGTAGTTTATTTTTACGTATCAAGAAAAACCTTTCAAAACATCATCATTATTTAAGTACTGCAAAAGAAAAATCGCCACCGCATCAGTGATTATTTAAAAAGTTTATTTCTCCACAATCCTCGTTTTCTAAAAAGTTCAATTTAAACAATATATCTAATCTAAAAAGAAAAAATTGCATTAGGATACGAACTAAAAAAACGCTGCCAACTGCACTGGCACAATGCTTTTTCATAAAGATCTGCATCTCTAAAAGAATTGAGAATTATCCATCGCTTCGTTCAGAAGGTATGAAAATTCCAAAATTTTCCAAATTCAAAAAATACAGAAATAGCTCTTAAATCAAAATTAATTTATAGAATTACTTAAAATTTTCAGGTGGTCTTATAAGAGTCAAATGAAATTTGTGCGCAAAAAACTTGGGAATAATCATTTCGTGCAAGTTACTAAAATTTTTTAATTTTCAAAAAACACTAAAATAGCTATAGAATTGAAACTAATTGACAAAAAATGCTTGAAATTTTCAAGCGGGCTGACTGTGAATGACTTTAAATTGTGTGACGTGTAAAATTTGGGAATAATCCATCGTGTCGTTTAGAAGTTAAAAAGGGGCTACATACGTACGTACATGCAGACATTTTTAAAAAAGTATTTTATTGGTCTTTCTGAACTTAAATAAGTATACTTATACGTCAAAATCTGAAGATCGAAAAATGTTGGCGACACAAATTGAGAGCCTTGGCTTTCTCTATGAAAAAGCAAAAAAGGAGTGCAATCCGAAAGAAACAAAGAAATCTCGAAAGACGAAAAAAGAAGAATAAAGAGAGCTGCGAAAAGTCCGAAAACTCGTCATCGGCCCTCTCCCCCCGTCGGCTATATATCCCCCGGCACGCGCGCCTCTCGCTCGCACCGTCGGCGGACACTCGCTCCATCCTCGTTCCAACGCCGCGGGCGGCCTCGGTTTCTCGAGGGTAGTGGGACGGCGGCGGCTCGAGGTGGGCACGGCGGCCGGAGGCCGCGCTCCGACACGGAGTCGTTCTGGTACCTCGGGCAGCGGCGCATCACGCCGGAGGCCGACGCACAACCCCCTGCACCCCGCGCAACCGCAGCCGAGCCGAGCGCTTCTTTAAAGGCCGAGCCCGACGATCGCAGGTAACGCAACGGGGGACCCTTCCCCGGAGCCCTTCTTCTCGTACGCGGCTTTTGTAATTCGCCTCGGTCCAATTACCCATTTGTCCCTCGAGCAGAGTTCGGCTATTTTCGTACGTCGCTCGAGTGAGTGAATGTGCGAGGGAGAGAGAGAAGCAACGATTTTTTTTTTTTTTTTTACATTTCGTTACGCGCGCAAGGGAATTTAATTTTGTTTTTCTTTCTTTTTTTTTTCTTTAAGTCGATTGCGCGGAGTGCGAAATTGATTGTTTAAATATTTATCGATGTGGCGAAACGATACTATACGTAGTTTAAATTGTACAATTTTTTTTTTTTTTTAAGTGTTGATGCGGCGTACTGCAAGATTTTTTAGGATATTTAAATGAAAGATTGTTGTAATTAATAAATTTAAATAAATGAAAACTTGAATCAAAGTCTGAAGATGCTAGGGTGTCAATCTATTGGAAGCGTTTTTTTTTTTTGTTAATTAGTAGATCGAACTACATGCAATAATACCAATTTTTTATACATTTAATTTTCTACAACAAAATAATGAGGCTAAATCTATTTATAAACTTTTTCAAAAAACTTTTACTAAACAAATAAAAATTCAGATAATATAAATTCACTTGCGCGACGCGGCACGTGTAACACTAAATACAGCTAATTTAAAAAAAAAAAAAAAAGATGCAGGCGAAATAGGCGAGTGAAAAGCGGATGCACGTGTTCCGCGGGTATGTCATCAAATCGAAGACGGATCTCGTTAGTTATGAGGAATTCGCAAGTTCGAGCCGGAGCCCGCGCGACGATATAATTATGTTTTGTAATCGATATCCGGCGATTCAAGACAATGTCTGGCAGCTAAATTTGGCGGGCCCTCGCGCCCCGGCCACTGTGCGTAGACGCGCGTTCGTTAACTCTCGTTGCGTAACTTTGTCCATCGTCGCTTTGCTTCCCGCCCTCTCGACTCCGTTTCGCCTCCTCTATCCCCCTAGTTTTTTTCGTGGCCTCTCGCGATGCGCTAATTATCGAGAAAATGTTTCACCTCGGTCCAAATTATTGTCTTTTCTTTTTTTTTGTTTAACTTTCATTCTCGTTTTTTAGAGTTTCTTCACTGTTTTTCTCATCCTTTTTTTAATTCTATTTTTTATTTTTTGTGGGAGGTATAGGAGAAAACGGGTGTTTTTTTTTTATTTTCCTCGCAAAGGTAATTGATCAATTAATTGGTTGGAGCGGTTTTTTTTTATGTTTTCCCTTGCGTTTCAAAAAAGCGATAGCTATTTTTGAGTGTGACCCAAATACCACCGTGCTTGAAAGAAATAAAAGAAACGGCGTCGATAAAACATTTACACTTGTGTGCGCGGGAATCGCACCTAAAAAAAACTAATTTCAATTTTATGCGGAGGTCAAAGAACCTAAAGTCACCCCAGCTACTATCTTTGCTAACTGTCCGAGGCGTCAGTAAAAAATATAGAGAAAAACGCATCTAATTAGCGTAGTTATAGCACGTTTTTTAAATTTTAAGTATAGCGAAGATATTAGCAAACTGACTGTTTAAATGAATTTTAACGAAGCATTTATTGTTGGTGTAAAATACGAAACTATAGTCGCTAAGTCTGCCGCAGGGTAATAAATGAGGTAAAAATGACTGCAGTTGGCCGGAAAATTGATACATTAAGAGAAAAGGTGAAAACGCTTCTGACGAATTTTGACAGTGCGTGGCATTTCAGAAATTTGTAGACAAGGCTTATTACAAGAAAACCGTCTTTCAAATGCTACTACAGAATGAAACGTTTTATGCAGTGATAATTTATTGCCTACGATTAATGCCAATTACGAATTCTCCTGTACAAAAAAAAAAATGAATAGTACGTTAATGTTTATTTATCATCTGAAAAAAAAAACGTTATATATCGACTGTTTTTTAAACAATCCCAAGAATAATTTTGAAAAAAGTCTGTTTATAAGATAAAACGCAACAATAATAAAAGCTATCGATAAATATCTCTCTGTGAGAGAACAAAAAAAACATCAATAACAATCTCTACTAAAATTTATAGAAGTAAAATAAACAAAAAAAGCAAATGCACCAACGGGTATTTAAATTCCTTCAATCGTCCGATCCATCCATCTTCCGTACGAAAAGGTAAGACGCGAGGTAGGCCAATAGATCTACTCGCCCGCAGCAAATAAAACTCGGCGCGCTTTTAACTGCACGGGCGGTCCTGAGGTTTTTAGGGCCGCGATCAAAAAAGACAATTGCCCGATGCGTTTACGAGTTAGATGACATTCAAGGGTGTACGAAATCTTGGCCGGGAGCTCTGACTCAGAAACTAAAAGCGTTAGCATAGCTTAAATAACTCGTTGCCGGCACTTCAAAGCGCCTGGCATGACACTGAACTGTTCCACTCGGCTTCCTCTTTTTCATGTCGCTCGCCGTAGTTTCGCAAGCTCATTAAAATAAAACTTTGCGCGCCGGGACGCGAAGCCGCGGGAAAGCGCATTAGACTCGCGCGAGCGTGACCCACCGATTAATAAACGGCGCTCGGGGCTATTGCGCGCGCGCGCTCGCCCGGAGCGCCCGTAAAAACAGAAGAGCCTTTGCGAAAGCGCGATTGCCATTGTGCTGACGAATTTTCGGCTTTGCTCTGATATTCTGGACAAACGAATAATTTTGCCTGAACTTATATACTTTGAATTTTTTTTTTAAATTTTATTATAAATATAGGTATGCTGTTGCAAATTGATATGGTTACAACTGTGTTAAAATTATCATGATTTACATAAATTTATTGTTTGATATTTTTATGTGAAACATTTTTTGCTGTTCTAAGAGATGTTGCCATTTTTTTTAGTTGCATATACTTACATTGCATTATAATGCACTTCTGATCAATGTATAATAATAACGGAATTCGTATTATACACTGAGAGGAATGCTTTAGTAAATTTTACTATAAAATTTCAGTAAGTTTCAATAGAAAGTACGGTAGTACTTTGGTCAAAAACAGACAATTAGAGACTTATTCATTTATTAGCCATGAAATATTACTTAACGTTCTACTAAAAATTACTAAAACATTTCTCTCAGTGTATTTATTCGGAAAATTTTATTATTAATGAGTGGATATTAATTTGCAATTAAAGTTATGAAAATCACGGTAAAATTTGGGTTTAGACTAAGCAGCAAATCAATTAAAGTGTAATTGTTAAATTAGCTATGAAGTAAAGAGCCAATACTGTAATTTAGTTCGGTATATATACAGCAGGAGATCATTGCCAATTGTCTTCGTACCAACGCCTTGCAAATAAGTTTATTAATGTCAAAGTTTATAACCGCGCTGATTCCATAATTTACCGTTTGTCGAAACATCAAAAACAAATATAGAAAGCACGCTATGCTTCCAATGCAATTATTGACACTAGAAATGCATTTGGGAGCTGTTCAACTATTGCATCGGAGGTACTTCCTTATCGACGTAAATAATTTTTACAAATATCATCTAAAAAATAATTTTTTTCCCATTAAAACTATATCGATAAAAAAAGGTTAAATTATTTTGTAACGATTTAAAATATTATTATCAATGAAGCATGAAATTTGAAATTCAAATGACTATAATGTATACCTATACTCATTAGACACGTGCATGATCACTTGGGTTCGAACATTCTAATTTCGTAGTTTTTTTATTGCTTTTGCAAAAATACTACTTGATCCAAGAAGAGATTTACGGTTCACAAAAAAACATAATTATTGTAAAACCAAATAATCAGGTGATACAGCCGTCATCCACAAGATAAAAAAAAAAAATAAAAAAAGATGCCCCACGTTTTTACACTTCGTTTCGTGAAATAAACGATCACCGATGCACGAACGCAGGATGCGCGAGAAATATTGGTGTCTAAAAGTGCTCTTATGCTTCAGAAGGGTTTGTCATCGGCTAATTGTAAATCCGTGCGGGCGCGCGGGCGTAAACAGCCGCGATGCGACTTCGAATTTTCCCCCGGCGCGGAAAGTGTCAAGGTCGTCGGGCGTGGCAGCCAAGCGTGTGCTTTTTATTCGAGCAAGTATAATAAGCATCGGATAATCAGCCGGATGCCAGAAAAGAATGACGAGAAAGGTCTCTATCTGTCAAGCTCATTAGCCGCGCGCTGATGTTGTTCACTTGGCGTCGCTTTTGCAAGTCCGTGGATGGGGAGCTTTCCATTTATAACGAAGTATTTTCAGTTGAATAAATAAAATGTGTTCCTTCTTACGAATAGTGATAGACTGTGACACTTGTATGCGACGGCGAATATGTTTAAAAAGTCAATTTTGATTGTATCCTAGGCTTATATTACGGATAAGTAGAAACAGACGGCTATGATCAGACCGATAACTTTCCATTCGGGTTTTAAAAACTATATACTAATATACTTCAAGAGATAATAATAATGAATAGAAAAGTACATTTCTTCATATATAATAACCTTACTACATTCGAAATAATTTTATTAAAATAGCGGGAAAACGTTTAATTTAAAAGGTAAACACCGAAATAAGGCAAACAATAAACAGATATTTCTCTAATTCTTTTACTAATCTGCAAAAAATATTCAATTTATGTACAACAATATTTGATAAAATCCTGTTTTATACGCCATACATTTACTTCTACAACTATTATCACATAAAAACATTTATAGCGATAAATCCACGTACAGAAATTTTAGTCCACCAACAAAATTTAAAGTCGACTATATCCTCTCTTCCATCAACAATACTTTCGGTCCTTCGTCACCATCAGAATGGACATGCAAATAGTATACTAGTTATAATTACTTGATTATTATTATTATTACTATACTTAAACCGATAAACCTTAAACCTATAAACCTTAAACCCATAAATTCTATAAATTTTTTCAAAGTACTGTAATAAAACTGCATACGATAGTAGGAGCCGGAGAGACGCGTTTCCGTCAACAAAAGCTTGATCGACCGAAGTCCGAGCGACGGATCGAGCCGCGGGCGAGAAATTGGGGATTGCGAGCTGCCGGCGAGACGCGCCGCGCCGATTCACGGGCACCAAATTAGAAGCGTTCTATTTTGGCCTCGGGCGCGTCGTTCGCTCCAGTTTACCGGACGACCGGCAGCACGTGCGTCGGCTGATTTACGTGCGAATATCAGCAGCGCGATTCACGCCGCTTATTTTACGAGCCGCCCAAATGACGGCGCGATGACGGTATTCCGTGAGTTTTTGGACGAAAAAGATCGCGGAGGGGGAGAGAGAGAGTGGATTAGTAATCGCCGATTGCGAAACTTTTAAATGAGGGTTTTAGTGACGGACGGTTTTCTGGATTTTAGTTGCAGAAGTCATGTCGGCAGGATCGTATTAATAGATCGTTTCGAAAATATATGTCGATGTGAAAAATGTTTGCTTTGAATGAGAGTGCTGCGATTGAAAACTATTACTTTTTTTTTTTAATATTTATAATATGTACGTGTAAATCGATTTTTTTTTTATGTAATACATGTTTTCTTTTATTAGTGATAGGAAAAAATATATAACTATAATAAAGAGAAAAATATAAATTTATACATATTTCTAATTATTTGTGCAAACACACTTTTCTGTTCAGTATATCGTGAAAACAGACCGGTAAATATTTTCCATCAACAATACAAATAAGAAAAAATTTTGAACGAATAAACATTGCATTAAGAAACCATTCAGATTTATGTTTTTAAATTTCAATCTTTTAAAATTAAATACAAAGTTTAATGCGACCAACCGAATAAAAGTAACGTTTAAGTAAATGGCAGTAGTCGCAGCAGGGACTAGTCAGACATTCCATTTGCAGTCTATTTTTTATGTTTAATCATTCGCAGTTCAATTTTTGAGAAGTAAAAGACATAACAATAGTAAAATAAGCATCAGTAGTAACAGTCGAACATGATCAGACAAGTGATTGCCCTTTTACGTTTTATTTTTCATAATCCGCAGCCCGATCTCTGAAAAATAACACAATTAAATGCGATTGACCAAGGAGCAACAATGTCCAAGTAAACATAAGTAGTAACAGTCTGGACTAGTCAGACATGTCGTTTTCCTTCTCTATTTTAGTTTTAATAATCCGTAGCCCAATCTCTGACAATTAACAGAATTAAATGCAACAATAATACTCAAGTAAATGTCAGTAGTAACAGCTGGAACTAGTCGGACAAGCCCTTCTCCCTTTTCCCTTCTCTTTATTTACTATGGTTTATTTTCTACCAATTTAACAATGCGTTGAGTAGATTATTCTTTTAATGACAACACATTTAATTTAAAAGAACATTTAATTATTATAAGTTTTAATTACCTCCAATGCAAGTTGAGCATACTCGTCAACTTTTAATCCCATTTGCTAGTTGAGGTACAAACTTTCCAATAAAGAAGAATTAATTTAAGCTAAGCAAAGTTCATTACAAATTTTCTTAAAAAAGTAAAATGCAGCTTTTCTAAAGCAGTAAATTAAAGCCCATAATTAATGAAAAATCCGTGATCCCTTTGGTTACAGGAGGAGCCACGTAACGAGCCAGAGAGCCAAGCAGAGCCCGGAGCCTTATCAAGCCGCCGAATCATGTCTCGACCGATCCTGAGCAGGCCGCGCACGCGCGTCTACAACTGCAACTACGACAAGGGCGAGTCGTACTACAAGCCGGCGATCGAGAACCTGGACAGGAAGTACAGCGGCCGGCCGCTGTTCCCCGAGCCGCGCAACTCGCTCGCCGACGAGATCGCAGCACGCCGTAGCGACATCGGTAACATCTTCAGTCGTTTTCCCAAGTGGTTTTGAAACGAGTTCAATATGAGAACCGAGCGATGAGAGAACGGAACGCGGAATCCAGACCCTCCCATCCCAAGTCCCCTATCGAACCCATTTGTTACCCTTGATGTACACATTATTCTCGGTCTTCCTCCTACGGTGCTCTTGTGGAGCTTCTTTTCTTACACGCGGTGAAGTATTTTGACAGATTTTTTTATTTAGAATTTGTTTAAAGTCGATTT
The DNA here is from genome assembly GCA_035582955.1 of Sycophila texana. Lineage (NCBI taxonomy): Eukaryota > Metazoa > Arthropoda > Insecta > Hymenoptera > Eurytomidae > Sycophila > Sycophila texana. Next base: position 13,946,037 of record JAWWEN010000048.1, on the reverse strand, counting down.
GATTTGATTTTCAGGGGTATTGTCTCGATAAAGTTGAATCAGCGAGGTTTAACTTAAATAGTCGCTTGTAATTTGTTAGTAGTACATTCAGTACACTGAGTGAAAGGTATATCACGTTAAATCAGTGATTAATTACTTATTTGAGGGAAATTTCACTTGTTCAACTTTACATGGATTGTTACCTTTCATTTTTATTTTTACCCGAGGCAGTCATTTAAATGCTATCAATATTAAAATAACATGCTTAAAATTTAATCAACTATAATTATCAATTCAATGATAAATTAAATTTTGAATTAATTAATTATACCTTAAGGTAAACTGTAATATTTAAAAAAAAAATCAAATTATCCTGTCTATACAAAATGAACTAATATACGAAAAGACATCCGTAAGGCGCCGCAATGTACAATTTTTATCGATTGTCGTGAAAGCTCGGTCAACTCCAAGACTACGAGCGAAAAAGTGACGGGAAGCGGTTTAAAGCTTGAGAGCGCAATCGAGAATTTCGATTAGTATATTAAGTCTCTTTTAAACTCGCTTTGACTTTCATTTTTTAAAGTACTTTTACTCATTGAAATTTTGGACGCTCGAGAGCTCAAATGATAAAAAAGAAACAAGTAGTCGAGCTGTTCTAGCAATAGTCTCACTATTGACCGGAGCGCTCCTAGTTTTTTCTGTGTTACCTTTGTTACCTCTGTGAATAATGAATGATCGACCTCCTCAATCGCACCTTGTACGTAAGCAATGAAATCGACGAGATCCGAAACGACTTCAGTACACTCGATTAAAAAAAAAAAAAAAAAGAAAAAAGTAAAAAAATGAATTTATACACTTGTGTGTTAAATGTTTACCGGTTTACCGATTAATTTGGAATGGACTTGTTTTAGAAAATTGTGCATCCTTTGTGCGTTTGTCACTTTGTTGTCCATAATCATTGTACTGAACATTGACTTGTTGAATAAATGTTTGCCTCATTTTCTACGAAAAAGTGAAATCTTTGAAGACGCATGAGTTTTGTTTCCGTTGGATCTGTTTTTTTTTTCCTGAGACACTTTGCGAATAATTTTTCTCTGATTTGCCTTGCACTTTTTTTTATTTCTATCTTTTATTTTACCGGATACGACTACCTCGTCTTTCTTTCTTCACAAGTTAATTAATTGCGCTGTTTATTTTAAGTATCTTTACTTTTTTATTTTACTGGTATTTATTTTTTATATTCTTTGCATTTTTCTGATTATTATTTTGTACATATAGTTATTTATTCTTTTGCGGCTGTTTTATTTCTACGCAATTTTTCTAGTTTATTTACTATGCATTTTTTGCCCTCGGCCTTTTATCTATTTCTTATTTAATCAATTATTTGCGCAAATAAAAGCATTTACGACGAATAGTATTAAATGCAGACTTGAATATTAAAGTCAATATCTAATTGCGTAAAACGTAATCTATACGATTTAACAATGTGACACTGGATGTCTGCCAAGTTTACGAAGCGGACATGTAAAAGATGAAACACTACCAACAACCTAATCGAACTTAATGGTCCCATAAATGATAACAATAAATAAATTTCAATGTATCTAATTCAGTTTTCACGTAGCAGTACTGTACGAGACACTGTCAGTGAAAAATCTTCAAAAATAAATTAATTTATTAATATTTTTGGACCTCAAAAGTTAATCTCGTCTTGTTGATGACTTATAATAAAAACAAATTAACTTTAGCCCAGGTGAAATATATACACAACGGAAAGAAAAAAGTGCACACGTGTACTATTTATAAATATAACTAAATAATTCACTTTTTATTTTAGATTAGTGTTGTGTTCAAATTGTCCTTGATTTATTAAACAATAAAAAAATTAAAATAAAAAATTTAAATGATCGTTTGAGAAACAATTTAAATGAAATATATCTATTTAATATTATTGAAATAAATTAATAGTAGCTATACTGTCAGCATATTATTCAATCCCGAACGTGCCTAATTTATTGATTCGCGCACTTATGTGTACGCTATGATAAATACCTTAAAGATTTCATAAGACAAAGTATATACCTGCCTTTGGAAAATTTATCTGCAATGAATATTATTCAGCGAGAGACTTTATTCGCGACCAAGCCAATTAATTAATTACGTTAATTAGGCACTAGTTGCAAATCGTGGGAAAATTAATTAGCAGCAACATTCCCATCCGGAAAATTTCGTAACCGCGCGAAAATTTAAAATCAGTCGACGAAATTTTGTACAAAATCTTTTTCGCACCTCGTCCATTTGGTCAGGAATGAAACGTGCGCTCAATTATGTGTCTTGAGACAAAAGCCAAAGCCATTTGGCCGGCGCGTGTGACGCTTGAAGTCGTCGTAGTATTTTTAAAGAGCGACGCCGGCTACGTCAGGACTGTTACGTGCGAGGCGCGACCTTTTATTTTAGAGCTCGATTATTGCGGGAGAACGAATCTCGTGGCTCGACTTTCGGCCGCTTAGGCAGCCTTTTTTTTAAACTAAAATTTGACGTTTCAACTGCATACAATTTGTACACACTCTTTAATTTTTTATACTAGCCAAAAAGTATGAGCTGACAGGGCCACGCGTAATTAACTTTTGAGCGAAGGAATTTTTCTTTAATTAGCTCGGAATTTAGAATGAAAGTATACAAATTTATGAACCAGAAAAAAAAATTCGTTATAAGTCAGTGCTCACCTCATTTATCTTCTCGAGATGTTGAAAATTTTGACGCGAAGATAGTCGAAGAAATTACGGTAATACTCTGGCAATAGAATACAAAAAAAATTACGTTTTCGTGGAGTTTCTAATATAGGGGCGATGGCCCATGGCAAATGACCTTGAACTACTTTCGCGATACGGCCGAGAGAATCCGCGGAGCGAAGGTTATTTCCGCAATACTTATTCCGAGAGCGCGTAGGAGTAAAGACTAGGAGTTTTAGATTTCGGAACAGTGCTGAACTTGAGTTTTCTTTTTTTCGATACTTCGAGTAATACTTTATCATCCATTTCCTGTTATTAATATTCGATGTTATTTATTGACCAGTTTAGTCTATAAATTTATTCAGAATTTCCTAGTATTTTAAAATTAGCACAGGACTAAATTTTGTAACTTTAAAAAAAGGACAGTTTGATTTATTAATATGGTTTTCGAGTACTATAACGATTATTTTAAAAAACAAGGACATCGAAATTTGTTGATTAATTAAAAAACTGGAACACTTCTACTATAAATAAGTGAAATAAATAAGTTAACAGTTAAAAAGATTGTAAATCTTTTCAAATAAAATAAGTGATACTTTGACCTTTCTCAATCAGTGCACATCACTCACTGAACTAAAATTCTGTAACAACATTTCTTCTTGTTAAACTTCAATACAAGATAGAAATATATTAAAGTATTAAATTTATTACGAAATAATTTAATACTGATTAAATAAAATTTGATTGTAAGGCATGCAGGTATGCTGCTTCTGACTATCGCAGCGAATTTAACGAATAACAGAAGCCTAATCCGCAAAAGTATAATGCAATTGCTGGATTGACTTGAAGCACTAACTCTATAAAAAATCCTATAATAATAATCGCTTTGAAATAATCAGCCTCTTCTGCGCTAGAAAATGCAATATTAAAACTACTAATAAAGAAAAGAATATTAAAAGACTTCGTCAACAAAATAAATTGAAAAAAAGAAGGGTCTAGAATAGAAAAAAAAGTGTACTAACGATCTGTTGATTCTGAAATAAAATCGAAAATGTGTTCGTCCATTTCATACAAAAATCTACAGATTGATGAGAAAAAATCTGATATAAGATCAGATGTAATACGAAGAGTTACCTGAGACATCTGTGTTATTAAAAAAAAAACTGATTCCAATAAAAATTATTGATTACTAATGTATAAGTAATTAATTATTAATTGAGAACAACTACGTTGGATGAAGAAATTAATTGAATGTCTTTTTTTCATTCTAATCAAGCAGTAACATTGCCGAAAAATACTAAACATTAATAAACTAGTGACCAGCAGCTTTCTAATAAACCAATTTCTAACCAGAACAGCATCTATAACTCAAAGAAAAAGAAAGAAAAAAAAAAGAAAAAAAAGAAAGCCGCCAAAAGACATCGGCAGGCCTTAGCGATTCAACTCGTCAATTCTTCAGCGAATGAAAGTGAACAAAAGGGGGCCCGTAGCAGTGCAGAACACTTCAAATTTATCGCGATCGAGAGAAAAAGAGAAAGAGAGAGAGACACGACAACCAGCTTCTGGGGTTTTTGCAGGCACGCGCGACTTGGCAGGCTCGCGGCAGGGCGCCCTGGGCCGCAGCGACCTCGACCTCGACTTCGAGCCGCTGCCGCCGCGACGCGCCCCCACGTCCATCGCCTCCGATCCCTTCTTCGACGACGAGGAGACGGTCTTCGACATCCGGGGCCAGCGCACCTCGCGGCCCCGTCGCCTCCTCGGCGACGAGTTCGCCGGCGAAGTCTCCGCCACGGCCAGCCGCCTGAAGGCCCGCCTCCACGTGGCCAGCGACAGCCTGGAGGAGGAGCTGGGCTCCGCCGTCAAGCCCTCGCTGACGAAGTGGTCGAAGCTGTCGGACGAGATCGCCGAGGACATGAGCAGCGCCGCGGCCAGCCGGGCACTGAGGAGCAAGGCTCGGCTCAACGACCTCGAGCAGGAGATGGAGGAGATGGCCGAGAAGACGGCGAGGCGCGAGAAGAGGGCCGCCGCCCTGAGGGCGCTGGTCAGCGAGGCAAACACCGCCGCCGACGAGTGCCTCTCCAGCGTCTCGAAGGTCTCGCAGTCCGTGTCCTCGCACCGGGCTGAAAAGAGCGAGAAGCACGTCTCGTTCTAGGCGACGGGATTTTTTGACAGGGGGAGGCGGGTCTCTAGGTTTTTTCGATAAATACGAGAGCATGGAATTCATTTAAAAAATTTCAATGGTGACAAGTTTTATGTTAAAGGTCATTTATTTACTCAATTATACGTGAACAACTTTTTCGATGTATGTGACTGTAATAGGTGAATTTCATATTTTCAGATTTTCGTGGATCGAATTTGCAATGTTCAACTGCATGCTCGTTGTTTTTCTTGGGGATTCGTGCAATTCGAATTGCGGGGATCTCGAATGTGCTTTGGACAATTTTGGGAGTAAATTTAGAAACTTGTGTGGGTTGGTCGGATTTTTTTTTTAAAGAGCGACAGTTTTGTAAAGATTCTTCTCGAGAAAATTTAGAGACTAACAAGCTTCCACATCTATATTCAAACATGTTGCGCTTACAGGCAAAGAAAGTGTCTATGGACTGTCATTGGATTTACTGTAATAATTAATTAATCATGAAATGGCATTTGATTTCACAAGTGTCTCGTTGAAATTTGTAATGAAATTATTTACTCGAAATTATAAATTTTCATTGTGCTTTTTATGATGTTATTTATTGCTCTCGTATATAAAAGAAAAACAAGTAAAACTTAAAAAAAAAAGAACTTTATAAAATACATTTTTGTTGTATTTTTATTTGTAAATCAGCGAAAATTATTAATATAATATTTAAAACTAGCATTTGTATAAAAACTAATTCTTGTTAAATAAATATTCCGTTATAACAGAGGAAGACTATAAGACGATAAATTACAAATGAAGGGTTGTATAACGATATCTAAGAATAAATTTACGTTTAAACTTCGTTTACAGAATTACTTTTTATACGCCATTTCACAAACTATTTTATGGTTACTAAACTTTCTGATTGTAAATATTGATGTTATATTAATAAAAAAATAAATAATAAAATGAAAAATTATGGATGGATTTCTGGAGCATAGATATACATTATTTCGATATATAGACAAACAATAAATTGTAAAAGTGCTGTACTAGCACAACACGTCGTCGGCAGTTCATATTTATCCATAACATAAAAATACATCTGTTAATTTTTTCGCATATATACATTATACTTGTATTACGAACCTGTCCCAACGCTTAGTTTTCGGTTATTTGTTATACGTACTCCTGATCGTTATACTGGCACAATCGTCACTTTACGGCAGAGTATTCATATATTTATCATAAGTTACTTGTGTTTTTGTCTTGTGAAGAAAGAAATATATATTCCTCGTTATTAAAGCTAGGGAAATGTATACATTGTAGCCTGATTTTTGTCACGTTATATATTTATTCGCTCAATCTGTAATCCTTTCTCTTCTTTTCGTATTATAAGAATAATAAAAATTTTGGATTCACGAGGTAACTGTTGTGAATTCGGAGAACAAAAATTTAATGCAACATTTATTTTTCCTCTATCCTTGATTTTATATAGATACCTTCTGTGAAACATAGCACCTTAATTGTATCCTAATCTGATCTTGATCTCTATTTGATGTTAAATCGAATCCCAGCATGCTATCTGCGAATGCTATTATACCTTCGAGCTTTTTCTCCAGATTCTCTTACAATAATTATAGTACATATTACTAAGGTGAGTATAAATATTTATGTATTATTTAAAAAATGAACTTTGTAAATTTAATGAAAAATTAATATTTATATATTATAGACAAATTAATATTATAGACAGACTCGTTTTCTAAATTGTGTTTGTTTTTAGTCTGCATTAATTATAAAAAAAAAAATTGAGATATTGATTCGGAATATAGGGAACCGGCATACAATTTCTTCCACTCTTTATAACCGTAATAAGCTACAAAAGAAATGCTTAGTGTTCATCTTACCAGCTGAACATTAGTTTATTATGCAAGATCAAATGTTTAACGTCATTTTTATAATTTAAATTTATTTTGTTTTAGTTTATTTTATTTGATTTGATTTGTAATTTATCGTCTTATAGTCTTCCTATGTTATAACGCAATATTTATTTAACAAGAATTAGTTTTTATTCTTGTTATTTAACAAATGTTAGTTTTAAATATTGTTTTAATAATTTTCGCTGATTTTTATAATTCAAATTTATTTTATTTTTTTAGTTTATTTTATTTTATGTAGTTCGGGAAAATTCAGGCTATTAAGGTAAATCTCTCATAGGCAATAACAATAACATTGAAAATTTTTAACATATCATGCATATACAATTTTGTAAAGATGAAATATGGGATGTAATTGAACATTGAATAATATATTCTAATTTTAGTGTAGTTTAGATTTGAGTATATTATTTTAGGATCAAGAAACTTGGGGGGTCGAAATGATTCTGACGAGGATCTAGATTTCTATTATGGCCGCAATTTCGATGATCCATTTGAAGATGAATTCGTTGTCAGTCAACGACGTTTAAAGGAACGCTCTGCCGCTGCTTTTGAGGAAGATTTAGCTGACTTACGCCGAAAAAGAAGAGATATGCAGGTCAATAAATCTTATATTCAATTGTAAATATTTCACATTTTTATAACATTTGAATGATATCTGAGAAACCCCTCACTAATTTTATTAATATTGTTGATAAAGCAGAAATTTAATTGGCAATTTTCTATTTTCTATACTGAAATCAAATCGAATAATTTACTTCGAAAAATATTGATCAAAGGATGCTTAAAACTTGAAAATAAAGAAGAAATATCATAAGCAATAATAATAGCAACATACTTTTTCTGAAAATAGAATGAAAATGAAAATAGAAAATTTCTACTATAGACAATAAATAAAATCCATAAATCACTGTCCTTTAAACTTTCTTTACTTTTATTACTTTCTACACTTTTACTTTTATACTTTCTCGAGAAAAACTCAATCTACCATCGCATCTACTTCATGCTATATAACACCAATTGCAATAAATCTCACGTAAATCCAAGCACTGTACACCTCAGCTTCTAAAAAAGTGCCAAATCCCCGAATGACAGAAAAAAAAAACGCTTCCACTTCAGGAGCGGATGTACGACATGACGGACCTGAGCGCCGAGATCGAGAAGGCCAAGGTAACACTTGGCGCGGCGGACACTATGTTCCAACGTCATGCTCTGCGTTTTGACAACGAGATGGACGACTACGACCCGAAAATGTCGTTGGCCCAGCGGCTGGAACGGGCGCGCAAGATCGCCGCCCAGGAGGTGCCGGAGCCAAAACCAAACACCAAGTGGACGCGGCTGGTGCCGGTCGAGCAGGGCACCACGCCCCTGCCTATGGCCCAGCCGCCACCGGCGCAGGAGGCCGCGCCCCCGCCGCGGCGCAATCGCATGAATTCGTACGCCGAGAATCCGTACGAGGAAAACGCGCCGCGCGGCAAGCGCGGCTACACCAAGCGCAAGAAGAGTGTATCCTTCTAAGCGCCTGATTCAATAGGGAACTTGCGTAGAATCTGGCAAGGGGTGCGTGAGGTAGTTGTCGAGGAAGTTCAGTAGCTTAAAATTTGGAAGGATTCGATAACACAGTCTCTGAAATGAAAATTATTCAAATTTGCACCTTATAGACGTGAAAAGACTGGCAGAATAGCAGATTGTTATTAATTATTAATTATTGGATATCTAAAAAAAAAAATTGGACATTAAAGTAGCAAAATTCAAATTGGAGATTGGAAGTATAAATTCATAATAACCTCGGTATAATTATTTGCAAATTATTCAAATAAATTTGATAAATTGAATTTATTTTGCGCGCCACGGTAGGGGATTCCCCGCTTTTTGAGTGGGATTCCCCGTATTACTCAGAAATTCCCTAAACGTTAAAATCAGCTATAAATATTTATAAAACTGTTTTTCTTTTGTGATCTATTTACTTTTTTATGGTTCTATCTTTAAAAAACGATAGCAGGATGTCGGTATTTAAAGAAGCAATTTTATTAGTTCGTAAATAAAAGGCGCCAAAATTCAAAAAGTTTTTGTATTTATCAATTAAAATCGCCAAAACATTTTATCTTATTTTAGAGCGATCAATTTCACTTATTGTTAATTATTTAACTATTCACTAAGTCGGTTAAATAATTCTGTTGATATTAAATACGTCGTTGAAGTCAAAAATTAAAATACATCACAAATAAAATAGTACAGTTATATCAAATTTAAGATACATGCAAGTTTCCTATTGAAGATGTTGAGGAGATGTATCCTTGTATTCTTCGTTTGCTAGCTTACTTGGAAATTCGCTTAGATTATGGGAGCTATACATTTTTTTATGATAATGGGTGCGGATTTTTTAAATTGTTTAAATCCGTCTACAAAAGACAAAGTCGATTTTATTTACTTTGCATAGATTTTATTTAGATATCGGATTTTTCGTAAAATTATTTAAAAGCTCCAGCCATTACAATAAATTTATTGAAATATATTTACACATTGATGTTTTTGTTAAGTTTCTAAAATTTAAATTAATTACCAAAATTCGGATACAAATTAAATCTTCATACTCAGAACAACAGATAATGTAATTATGAATTGAAAGGGGACAGGGACTATCACTAAAATGGTTTAAAAAAGTAATTGTAGAGTTTTTAAATAACTAATCAGTTTTTAATAAAACATTCGAACTTAGGTAATGCTGAGCATTATGCTAATTGTGCTAAGTCTGTTAAAGGCTATTGAAGAAAACGAGGTTTTCTCCTACATTTATTAGTTCCTGTTTTCTCTACACAATCATTGACCTATACTACTGGGTGATTGATGTTACTATCAATCTTCAATGAAATATCACTTGCAAGCAGATGATACTTGCAAAATGTTAAGACATCAACATTTAAAGCTAAAGAAATAAAATCTCAATACTAAATTTAGTCAACCAAGTTACTAATAATAAACAAGCGAGATTAGTTAACAGACATCTATTCATCGAATAAAATCATTTAAATTTTATTTTAAATTAATTTATATTACTGCCAAATATACACAATGAATATTCAGAAAAATTGTTCCCGTCAAATTGTCAATAACATTTCTGATCATTTGATTAATTCATAAAATTTATTTAAAATGATTTGCTTTATGCAGAATATTTACTGATAGCATTTCTCTTATTTTGATATTAAACATTAATAATTAAAAATGCATTTAAAATGTGAATATTCTGCTTACAAAATATAAAAATTAATGGAGAGTCTTAATGGAGAGAATAAAGCTCTATCTTGCAATTCATTGTTTCATCACGACACTTGTGTATTTCTTACAATTTTTCATTTTTTGTCAAAAATAAAAATTTCTCGAAATAAAAAATAAAAATTAAACTGTAAGAAACTCATCTTATTTTAGTGCACATTGTTAATCTGAAACGAAATACTATGTGTATAAACATAGATCAATACAAAGTCGCATTGAATGTATCTTCGATTGTAAAGAAGTTCAATAAAATTTGTCATTAGTTTAATGTACATTAAGATTCATTTTATTTTTATACGTGTCAAACTAGTATCTAAGTATTTATAAATAAAGTAATTGAATCAAACAAAAACTCAAATAATTTTAAATAAAATTATGACGTTACATAGAAAACTATCATAGTATATTAAAAAAAAAAAAAACGGGTTTCAGGAATTTTTTTTGTCGATTATTTTATTCAGATATTTTGATGTTAGAGCACAAAGAAAATAGAAAAAAAAAATAAACCAAATGTAGAATGAGTCGTTCCTACAGGTAGGACGATTCTTTTACGAGTGGCGACGCGCCGTCCCGGGGCGCGACTTTATATCAGAATGCCATTGCGGCGCTTGGACTTGGTTATATAGCGTTTAACGTGGGATCGTTTATCATCGCGCGGACGGACATTCGCACCTTTTCGTGGCCGTTTGCACGCCCTGACATTATATTTAGGACGCGCCCGACGCCGGCGATGTGATTTATAGTAAGTAAACCAGACTAGGGTGTCAGCTAGCCACTTGCGAAAGTTGCGTTTGTCAGAGTAAACCGTACGAACTCTCATAGCCCTCCTTTCTACATCAAGAGGAGCGGTAGCGCCTCGAAGCAAGTATAAGTTATCTATACGTTCAGATTGATAGCCAGTTTGATAATAGCTAATTTGCAGTTGCGACTATGCGCAACGTTTGTTGATGGATTGGGCGCACTGACGACAGAAGCGACATTAGATACCAAATTATATCGATTCAAAAAAAGGAATTTATTAATATGCAAGCTATAAAGCAAATTATTAAAATTTACACAGACTTGATCACTTTTACAATTAATTTAGTTTATACTAAATTACACAGTGTGTTAAATTATTTGTAATGATTTTAATTAAATTTATGGTAAAAATTAATAAAGCCTGCCGGCTTCATAAATCATTGCAAACTTTTTGTTGGAACTTATCCAGCTTTATATTGGAGCAGACGTACTATTCTTCACAGGTATGGGATTAACTTGTTATTCTGGAAATAATAAATGCAGACACTATGTTAAATTAACAAGCAGAATTTTCCTCTTAGAAAGAGAAGTATTTAATATACTTCACTTTTGCGTAGACTACAGCTGTACATATTGTAAGATGAATAGATTATGTATATATCTCTACGTAGAGATTATGTAGGTATTTCGCTAAAACTCGTTATGCAAAGATTTAAAAAATATTCGAAGCTTAAATTTAGTTGATACAGGTAGTATTAAAACAAAAAGGAAACTTAGAAAATTAATTAATCGTATTAATTAATATACCATACATAATTCCTTTTTAAATCCCTTCCTTGCCAGATATTGGTTTTACAGTAAACGATAATTTATAACTATCTAAATAGATCAATAAAAATGTTAGTGGCACGTACTTTTGCTTTTTTTTTTTTTGAGAAGAAAATCATTACAAATAGTAAAAAATCATTAGGAATAATGCATAAAATAGTTTTCTATATAATGTACTTAATATTTTATTTTTATCTTTTTTTTTTATGTAATGACCACATAATTTTTATAAAGGGATAAGACGACTTATGCTGAAGCTACTAAACTGCTCCTTTTCTTTATATTATGCGAAAATTCAAAAAGTTTGTAATAAGCTTTTTAAATCACTTAATCAATTGACTAGAAGATTTATCGGGGACGTGCCTTTGTCGTTTCTTTTTTTTTTTGCACTCACTGCGACTCCGATTTATCGCTGAATCGACGATAAACTTTCAGGTGCGAAGCACATAAAGATCCTTTTTGTAGGGTACTATACTGTAAAATAAACTATAGAATAAAAAAAGACACTCATCCCATTCATTCTCATATAAGGGGATTCTCCATCATAATCAGAATTCATCAGAGCAAATAATCTATAACGTAATCGAACACTAGCCCTTACCCCACACATCTGGTTGGCCAGTAGAGCCTCAGAAATTCGCAACCGAAAGGAATGCCTCGCGCATCTTGGCAATATTAGCCAAGCCTTCCTCTAGTCCGTCTCGCGTCGATCTTCCGTCATTCGCAGGACAAGGTCCGGCCGCAACGGCGACGCGGTCAGGGTGAATATCACGCACGTGCGCGCCCGGCCCTTATCCCCAGCGAACTCCCCCACCTTGCCGACGCCCGGTAGGGGGGTGGCTGCGCGATTATCTTATACGCTAAAATAAAAGCCCGCTGAGCAGGTAGTAGAAGCACTCGTGAACCATCCATCGGCGTCTGCCTGTCAGGAGCTCTCCATCTGTGCCAGGTGCATCGACAGCTTAGCGTACATTGTAGCCAAGGTACGGCGGCTGACTTTAAACTAAGTTCCACTCGAGTCGGGAAGTTCAAATTTATTTTTTATTAAAAAAAAAAAAAAAAAAAAAAAACGAAAAAGAATTTTGTATAGATTTTTTTAAGAAGCGTCGTCAATCGCAGTGCGGGGATAAGTGCCATTTCGTGATCGGTCAGTGATACTTGTGAATCTTGTTCAAGTGAGATTGTTGTGCTTACACTGGTGCATTTATAGTCTTTTTTCAATACGATTATGTGGGCATCAAATTAATTCTTATTCATGTAATTCGTATTCATACAATGATGGTTGCTTTGGATAACTAACGATTTCTTTAAAGTGCAAGAGGTTTCCTATACTACGCTTTTTCAGAGCAAAACCAAAAATCGCAGTAAAGAAAAGCCTTTGTATGATTCAAGTACGAAAAGCTTAGAATGAACCATCAGAAAAGTTTTAAATCTTTAAGTTTATTTGAAGCTTGACCATTTCTTGGTTTACACTTTTTCCATCTTTCTTTTTTTAACAAAAATTTGTTAAAAAAAAGAATATAATGTCCAGAAAGATTAACATGAAAGGTAGTATTTGAAGTATCCCTTCATGAATTGCTATTATTATTTTGCTATTGCATGAATTAGCAGTTTATTGTCAACAGTTTCGGAAGCTTTTGTCGACTGTCTTCGGAGCTTATTTACACTCGCACATTTTATAAGCTTCGAAGAGGACACTAAGCAAAATCTAAGATAACGTTGGCTTTTGCCGATCAGCAATAAACCACTGATTCCTGGGATTGCCCAAATAATCGTTTTTCACTCGAACCATTGAACCACACCAAAAGTGCACAATCAAATCAATCGTCCCATTTCTATCAAAGTTTTCAACGATCTCATTTATTTTCCCGTAGAGATTACTTCGAAAGTAGATCGGTTATTTTATTCTGCCCATTCTCTCATAAGCAAACAATATAATCTATATACCTATAATAAAAAATCATCACTCAAAAGATTAGAATTATTTTCTATAACTAGCCGCCAAAAAAGGAAAAAATAGCGCAGCATAAATCAAGGCATCTTTCGCAAAGAGAACGTGTCAATCTTTTGATCGACACTCAAAGGCACATCGACGCTTATTTATCCGACCCCTGGCCGTCCAATAACTTCCTAATAGAGTTCGGCCGGTGACAGCGTTGAAAGAAATTACGCGGCAGCTTGGCATCCCCCGCGCACAACAATTCGCCGCGCGAAATAAAAAAGCAACCGGGCGTCGAATAAATCGAGGTCAAGCGGTACTCGCAAATAGCCCGCCACCCGATTTAGACTATCTGTCGATCGGTCCGATCGACGGGCGCTGAGACGACGACTCCTTGTAGAGCGCACGGCGCGCCGTTGATTGCAGGCAGCGCGTAACCGGCAGGCAGCATGTTCGACGACGAAGCAGCGCCATGGGACCTCGGCGAGGATGAGACGCCAGCCGAGGATGAGGCAGCCGCGGCCGGGGAAGCAGGGGCGCCGGCCGCCACCGCCGCCGCCGCCGATGGGAAGTACGATTGGAGGGCGGCCAAATTGCCCAAGTGCGACCCACCACATTACACCCTGCACTGGGTCCGGCCACTTTACCTCAACTACCGTTACCTTTATGACTACAGGTGCGTTTCACTTTAATTATTAAATGCATTAACTTCGGTGATTAATGCCTTTACTTCAGTGATTAATGCCTTGACTTCAATAATTAACGCCTTGAACTTCAGTGATTAATGCCTTAACTTCAATGATTAATGCTATAAATTTAATACAAATTAAATATTTTTTTTTATTAATTTGTGGACAACGACTTTTGACGCTGTTTGAGAAATAAACTGTGAGAATTTAGATAATTTAATTTCCTCTTCGAGAAATTTTAGAAAATGGCTTTCAAATCTCCAATTTATAAAAAATGGTTCTTAACATTAAGTTAAGAAATTCATGATAGTTTCAAAATATTTTAAATATTCAGGAAATTTTAAAGTCAGTGATAGCAGTGGGATCCTTTAATTCTGTACGAAGATTTTATAGGATTTACAATATAACCACTGTTGTTAGTATTTAACTGTATAGTTTTTTTAATTAAGTTTTGACTACTTTTTCTAGTTTTTTATTGACTAAGATATCATATAAATGCTATCTAAAATTATTTATGGAATGGTTATAGTCTGCACTGTAAATTTGTTAATACTATTATAAATTTTATTTCTTAACCCTCTTTAACAATCTTAATTTCTAATTTACTACACTGAAAAAAAATTTGGTAATTTTAAGTAAATATTTACTTCAATAGTACTTATTAAATATTTTTTTGGATCAACTAAATATTTCATTAAAACCAAATGAATTTATTTGTTTCTAAATAAATTAAGTAGTTTCAAAAAAATAATTGCTTGATGCAAAGAAATATTTAACAAGTACTATTGAAGTAAATATTTACTTAATATTATCAAATTTTTCTCTCAGTATATATACTTATAATTAAGAAACTATTTATTATTCTGTTTAAGTTGCTTAATGCAGGACCTAGATCTAAGGTTTTATTCTTCGAAAAATCTTTAGAATAATTATAATGTAATTTTTCATATTTACAGACAAAACTATTACAATGACGTGATGGACTGGATGAACAAGAGGAACAAGGGTCTGTACAGGGAAACACCACGAGCTCAGGAGTGGTCCGAGCGAGTAATGAGGACATACGACGAGAAGAACGTTGATAAAAGCCACAAGCGCTCCGCTGATATGGGCATACTTGTTGGCTACAAGCCCAAGGTCCGGCACTACAGTTACCACACCAGGGCCTACTACAGTCTCAAGTACCAGAAGATCCTCTGAGCTGACGGCCTCCGTTAATTCAGACAACACTGTGTCAAGCTTTAACAGATTAATCGCGCTAATTTTAAAAATGTACAAGAGAGTCGCGTGTGATTTCTTCTTGCGTGTGCCTGTATGACTGTAATACAGAAAACTTAAGCAGAGTACCACGTCTTTTTCGTCCCTCTTGGAAGAAAGGCACGTTTTACTTAGTTGCTTAGATTTTATTCTTTGACTGAAGTTTCTTTTTTTTGTAAACTCGTAATCAAATTTATCTTTTTACCTTCAATATTTCATTTATATTTTCGGTTATGAAAATTTCATTGCAATCGCGAGTCCATTTGACCGCCACATTTTAATAAGAAGTGTACCGTCGTTAAACATATTTCATTACGTAAAATTAGTAGATTTTCGATTTTTAACTGTTAATACAGTGTAAACAAAATTAGCGAGACATTACTTAATGACGAACGACAACGCAACGACAAATCCGAAGTTTTTCTCCCATCCCTCGTGAGTTTCCGGAGCGTCGAGGGATGCGGAAAAATCAAGCGAATCAGTTTGTCGGTGAAAAATCTTGTGAGCGCAATCGAACGCGAGAGTAGCCTTGAGTTATCGTTTTTTTTTTCTTTTCACTATTTACCTTCCTTTCTATAAGACAAACAAACAATTTGGTTAAGACTAGTACAATACCACTTAAGGGCGCGTCTACCATGGAATGATCGTTCTGCCGCTTTGTAACGCTGTAGACGCGCGTTTGACGTTGAAATTGTCATGCATTTAAAAATTGTAGTGTTAGTTTTTACGAAAGAACGAAAAGTGGGACTACTATCGCTAATATCGATTAATTTCTTCATGAACATTATTTTAAAATACAAAACTGACAAAACGACTGTTTTGAAGTGACATTTTACTTTACAATATCTGTTTCGTTAAAAATTTCGGTTAATATCTACAGTGTTGAAATAATGTAAAATGTTAAAAAAATAGAAAAAAAAATAAATCGTTTTAAAAAGATATCAAACTGTTTAAAATTGTATTATATACTTATTACTATAATAATACATATTTCACGCAATGGTGTACCTCAAGTAATTAATTTAAATTTGCAATTTAAAATAATAGAAAAAATACACTCTTCATGGATAATATTTTATTGTTTGTCATTGCTGAAATTAAAATTTAACTTTATTTTTCTCGTTTGTGAAATTGCAATAATTATTTCTTTGATAATTCTTAGCGACATTTGTGAAAGAAAATTAGTGCACTTTGAAAAAAAATAAAAAACAGAGCAATTTTTTAATTTTTTGAAACTTTTTTATAGGACTTACTCGTAGCGTGCCGTTCCATTCATTAAATTAATTTGGATTTCGCGTTTTCTCAACGCCGGTAAACACAAAACAAACCATCTGCGTGTAATTTTTTTTAAATAGTTCACTTCGACTCCCAATTATCGAAAATAAATTTGTACAATGCTAATAGTAATGATAGCTTAAAAAAACTTTCATGCAATAGCTAAGTTCTTAATACACTAATGAAATTTACTTGCCGAAAAGTTAAATGATTGAAATATTGAGTTTTCAAGAAATTATTAACGACAGTACTTTCACTTCAAGGTGAAGGGCTTCAGTCATTCACCAACCAATGTGTTATTACTAATCTTCTTTGGCTTAGAACATAAAATATAAATGTTTAAAAAAATTGTTTACAAATTAATACAAATTTTGAGACAAGATGGCGGAAACAATTTTCTCTCCAAAACTGTACCAGATAAAATCGATATTTTCGAAGGAAAATACTATAATATTATTTTTACCATATTTCGTACTTCACAATTGTGGCCGTATTCAGATACAAAACAAAGTTTATTAAATAAATTAGTATTTTGTTTATTATACTACACTTCAACTATTACACTTGTAATTCCTCAGGTGTGTAACAATTACAATTATTTTCTTTGTAGCTCCACATTTTAGTGAAAAAATAACTGATTATAACTTTCGGCTTTAAAAATGTGTCAACTAATGAAGAAATTGATTTTAAATAACTGAATCATCTATGAGAATGTATATTTATATTTTTTTTATAGATAGTGTCGTTAACAAATCTTGATATTTATGACTTCATTCACGCTTGTGCAATTATATTTTTTCACATACTTGCTATGTGTAAGTATACAGCTGTATTAGTGAATAAATTAAAGGTAAGATCGTAAATAAAAAATTAAATATTTTTTGTGTCACTGTATTAAAAATACTTTAATACGTTCCCAAAAAAATACCGACAATTAAAATATAAATATTTTTATAAAAACTATTAATTTTTTTAGTCACATTTAGTAATTTTTGATCTTTTAGGGTTTAATTCAAATAAAGTTTTATTTACCATTTTAGGTAAAAGCATTATTTGATAAAATTCTTCTGGATTGGCAAACCATATCAGTTGAAAAGGAGCGCAACTTATTAGTGAATAATTGCAATTCCGGACTAATGTTTCGCAACTTATATTTGAGTAAATTGCAGTAGAATCATTAAGTGTAAGTACTGCATGACATATTTTATAATAATTTGATTCTAGTTTTTGTTAGTCTTGGTTGGATGTATATTAGCGGCATTCAATATCTTCCACTTGCTGCAGAAATCAGTTTCGGTATAAAAAATGTTACGAGAGTATTCAAAAATACCGGAAATTATTTAGTCGACTTGGGTAAAAATGAAGATATTATTCGTTACTTTCATTTCTCAATTATCAGTTTCTTCAACACAGTCATATTTGTTAGCATTGACTTTTTCCTCATCATGACAGTTAGTCACATAAGCGGTTTATTCGAAATTTTAAAGTAAGTCAGATACAATTTTCTCGTAAATAATTCAATTACATTGAAATATATAATTTTAACAATGGTATTGCAGTTACAAAATAAAAATTGTTGGGAAAAAATTCAAAAATAAGAATAAGTCTTGTCCATCCAGTGGCCTAGAAAATATTTTTAAAGACCTGAGGCTAAATGTTATTTTTCATGTGGAGATTTTGAAGTAATTAAATTAAATATTTTCACTGACAGATACTGCAAATTCATAACAATGTTTTGCTTATTTCTTTTAGAAATGTGGTTTTATTGGAAAGTACATTAACGTATTCCATCATAACTGTACAATTGCTATGTTTGGGGATGTTACCAATGACGCTTTTTATTGTAAGTGTTTACGCGGCAATTATTTCAGGAAATTTTATTTATTAATGCTTTTAAATTTAGGTTTACGACTTAGGTATCACTCATCCTATGTTATCCATGCATGCTTTATTATTCAGTTTTGCATTTCTTTCTGAAGTATTCTTTATAAACTCACTTGGACAGATAATCCTTCATCAAAGCGGAAAGATTTACAATTCAGTGTAAGTTTACTGTTAAGTATCATAAATTTTATAAAATATTATATTTTAAAAAATCTATATAGATATTTCAGCAACTGGTATGAACTACCAGTTGAATGTCAAAAGTTTCTGAGAATAACAATGACAAGATCATTACTTCCCAGCAAAATCAGTGCTGGAAAATTAACCATTCTTTCTCTGGAAGCTTTTGTGACGGTATGACTCTTATAATTTTTTTAAACATTGCAATTTACAATTTTTTCATAGTCAAATTAAACTTTTTTCAGATTGTACAAACTATATTTTATTATTTTACAGTATTATTATCACTTTTTTAAAATAATTGTACTAAATTTAATAATATTTTTTTCAAAAAACATTGCATCATACCCAGAGTTCCACAAAAAAACGCAAAAGAGAAAAAAATATGTGAAGAAGACTTGGATAATTTCTAATAACGCAGGTTTAAAAAATGTTGTTAGCGTTTCTGCGTGAGATTTAGAGAGTGTGTACTACAATAAATGATATATCACAAATTAAGCATTTATAAGCACAGCTTTATTAACTTCAAGATATCTGCTTTTTCCAATAGCTTAAGCAATTTATAAGAATTACTAAACAAACAAATTCTAATATTTACAACGAAGTTTTCAATACGTTAAATGAAGAATACGAAAGTTTTAAAACCTGAAATTTAAATAATTTAAGTTATTGTTAAATTTTTACAGTTTATGTTTTAATTTTCTTAAAAATGTATTCGCTAAAGCCTTACATTAATAAAGGAATCTAAGTTAAGCTTGATGACGACTCCTGGGAACAGTCCGATAGGCACTTTAGCCACAGTCATCATTATCAACAATGCCTTATTTGATGTCTTGTTGAGTCTAGTGCAATCCGCTTCGAATGTAGCCCGAAAGAGTCCATTACTCTACAATTATGTAAACATTTTTCAAAATTTTGTTACTTATGTCGCCTCATACATGCAACAAGATGAACGTACGTTTATCAAAACTTCATTACCGTACCAGCAATAATAAAAGAACTGTACTAAAAGACACAGAAAATAGAAAAATGATGCTAAAAAGTCAGAGCTTAGGGGGTCCGTTTGTACAAGAAAGAAAATAGTGGTACATATGGTCATTAGAGTAACGCAGAATTGAGTGAATACAATTTCAATAAACGTGGCGCTTAAAAGGTCCGCTAATCTAAAAGAAATATTATTTATTAAAAGAAATCATAAAATTGTTTATTTTAATCTGTAGTTATGAATTAAACTATATGCTTTAACGCAGCTGCAAAGATTTCTATCACAAGTCAGAAAAATTTCTTGGTACTTTTACTATCGACTCATACTCCCCAATATCAGTTCTTAATTATTTTTTATAGCATTCATCTTAATTAAATCACACATATTATTATGATTATTATGATATAATGATAATGTATGAACATTAACCCACTAATATTCTACAGGTATTTGAAAAAATATCAAAACAATTAATAACCAAATCAAGGTTATTATTATAAATTACAGTGGAATTGCAACAGTAAAAAAGTCAGTTAATCAAAGTCAAAATAAAATTCATTCCTTATAAACCTCAGATTCCCTATATCTTTTATAATTTCTTTTACGCAATTTCGCACGGAAAATAGTGTTTTGCGCACACAAGCATATAATCAGAATTTAACGAATTATTTGCATAAAATATGGTTCGATGCTTGTAAGAGAAATAATTTCCAGGGTCGAGCGAATTATGACCCTCGCTGTATAGAAATAACACTTATAATAAAAAATAATAAAATAACACTGACCTGAAAATTTCATTATGACAGTCAATGCAGTCTTTGATAAAGCATCTTTCATCTTTGTCATTGTAATTTCTCTTATCATCAGAGATCATTTTAAACTTCGGAGTATTCACCAGTCGGTGACTCAGTATATTTAAATGTGCTGAGATTTCCATCATGAAACCAGCTATTATACAATCAAAAGTGACCAATATAAAAGAGGCTGAAAAACAACAGAGCACTTGGTGCGTATACGCCAGTTCGAAATAGATCGATGCGTTCACATCATATGGATACCACAAGGCATTATATGGTAAAATTCTCTCTTGGGCATAAACTGGACCTAATACTAAGATTGCTATGCAAAACGTCATAGGTATCATATAACATGTAGTCGTTATTCTGTAATATAATACATCATTATTATCGGTGATACGAATTGTAAAATTTATTTATCTGTGTGAAATTTAAATAAAAGTTTAAACTAACTTGGCGATTCTGTTACAATGGGTTATAATTTCCCTCTCTGTATCATCTCGCGGTGGATTCCAACTTTTCGTCAAACAACAATCAACTATCTGCACTATTTTATCGCGTCTAATTACAAAATTAAGCATTTTTGCTAATGTGTGCGTATCCGAAATTGCGAAATGCATAAATTCTTTAAATTTAGCAAGTTTATCTTCGGCCAACGCAATGTTTAGCCATTCGCTGAACACCATAATTGCATATGACCCTACATAAATTATTGTGTACATCTTGTACAACATAGTGACTAGGCGAGATCCATTTAGTGGTCGCCAAATTCCAAATATTTTTAGATACAGAAAAGCTGATGGTAAAACATCTTCACGCGTTCGGCCTTTTCTTTCGACTTTCTCCACATTCATTTTCTTTAAACTATTCTAAAATAAAGATACGTTAATAATACGTTGATTGTAAGTATTTGCCTATAAAATAATATAGATTTATTTAAATGAAGTAAAAATAATAACAATAGGTGAAATAAGACAAAAAAATCTGCCTTCGTATATTATACACCCTCTAACCTAGTGTGGTTATATAACCTATTGTCTTTTTCAAACTTACGTATATATTTTAAACCTTTTGAAAATTTCAAATTTTAATTTTAATACCAGATGAACCTCTGATGTATATTTATATTATTAAATTCTTTATGGTGTTACGGAGAAGTACACAGATTCTTAGAGGAATCGGAGATGTTTTTTTAGCAATCAGAATGTTTTTGAATATTCTGTAATACTTAGAGGAATAAGTAACTACACATTTTATTATTACATTACAAGTAATATTTGTTTCAAAACCACGCAGAATCTACGCAAGACTTTATTCCACTTTCATTCGCGCAAGATTATTAAATAAAGGAAAGTATAATTACTATAGGTACACATACAGCTAAACTTTTATACGTGTAAAGAGCTGATCGATAATTCACATTCTTTCATGCATTTTTTTTTGTCGTAGATGATCCGCTCCGTTGACAAAACAGTTTTATAAACTAATTTTACTGATATTTTTGACAAGTTACGATAAATAATTGGAAGTTTTAATCAGCTAGCTATTTTCTGCATGAATATTCAAATTATTTATAGATAGTTTACTATTTTTAAATTTAATATAGAATTCATGATTATACATCTACAACTGCATCAGTATGTATAAGTAATTGCTGTTATGAATATGGTGCATTTTAATCTAATATACGCTTTTCTGGTTAACGTAAAAAATATTAGAAACTACTCCGTTATAACACTAAAATATTTCTTTTTCTTGTTTTATCATTGTCATTAGAGTGACATCTCAAAGTAAAAATAGAAAATTAATTTTAAAATCTAGAATCTTTTTAAAATGAATTATATACCCACCTGGCACACCTTCTCTTTTCTGTTTTGATTAGTGCCACATTTTATTAGATAAAACGACGTTTCGGATTTATCACCTTCAACACTGAACAGTATTATGCGTTTAGAAGTGTCTTCAAACAACAGTAGTAATTGGTATGAGCTACCTACTAAATGTCAAAAATTCCTTGGAATTATAATGATACGATCCTTGAACGTCAGCAAAATCACTGCTGGTAAATTGACTGTTCTCTCTCTTGAATCTTTTTTAACAGTAATTTCTCTTTAATTTTAAAATAAAGAAACGGTTTCATACATTAATCAATATTTTAAAAAAGTATTCAATTAAAAAAAGTTGTAACGTTAATATTATTTATGACAGTCTATTTTTTGTAGACTTTAATGACTTTAAATATATATTTTTTCAGATTATGCAAACTATATTCTATTATTTCACTGTAGTAATATCAATTTTTTGAAGTTAAGTAAATGCAAGTTCAAGTTTTTAATAAATTCACTTTATTCACCTTAAAGAGGAATATTACATTTTATATTTAGCATGAGTTTTCTGTGTACAGACTGTACAGTGCATTGAA
The DNA here is from genome assembly GCA_035582955.1 of Sycophila texana. NCBI lineage: Eukaryota > Metazoa > Arthropoda > Insecta > Hymenoptera > Eurytomidae > Sycophila > Sycophila texana. Next base: position 13,922,991 of record JAWWEN010000048.1, on the reverse strand, counting down.
GAAACGAAAATGTGCCCATTTTAAAGGAATTACTAAATGAAGGAATCCTAAAATTTACATTTCACAATATAATTGTACTCGTTCAAATTATAGTAATAACACAAAATTAAGTGAGAATACAACTTCAATAAATGTGTCGCTTATAGAAGATTCACTAATCTAAAATAAAAATTTATTTATTAATTTTTACTAATTAAACTATACTCGTGTATTAAATTGACATGGTCTCTATCACAACTCAGAAAAAGTTCCTGATATTGTAACTTTCCTTTTTACCTTTCTCATCGCCATTTCTTAATTTTGTTTACTTTTAAAAGTAAAATCTATAATGTACGCTTTAGCAGATAAACTATTTTAGGCTCTGTCAGTTCCCATTTTTCGCTAGTTTTAGCTTGTCCTGTTCTATAAATAAAATAAAAGACAATATGCATGATAAAAAGAAAAATTTAAAAACAAAATGTTGAGATTTCGTTTATGTTTAAGCATGTACAAATTTTGCAACAATTTTCTCATGTCGCATTTTATGCAGAGACAATCAACCTTTCATAAAACGCAAAGAAGTCTTTTTAGTTGCGACTAATCCTCCAAACAAATAGATTTACAGGAAAGAATATTATTTACGCTAATTATTTAGTGTATTTATAGTATTGTGTTTCAAGCTTACTATTTGAATCAGTTCTTACTCATTCTTCATGATTCAAAGCACTATCGTAAAATCTATTTTAAATGATAAAAAGGGTTGATTTACAAGTCACTTTATTAGATAAGGCGAGATTTCAGTAACGTGTTTACAACTTTCTTCAGGTCTCGAGTGTTAAGAGTCTATCATTTAAAGTTCTTAATGATATTTTATTATTAATTTTTCAATTATTTTTCTGTTCAATATATAATGAAAATTTTATACAATCCAATGCTTTATTGACCAGTTGAATGAATTTTTCCGAAACATTAATTTACTTATACATAATAGTATAGAAATGATAATTCAGACGTTGTAAACTAATGATAACGATGATAATTTGCGCTTATTCGAATTATGTTCTTGACTATTTGTCAAGCTTACTAATTCTAATGAACTCTTTTAAGGACATTTTGGACATTGTATAATAGCGAGTGGTGTCAGTCGCACACGCACTGTTGACCAGTCGTTTCGTTCAAAAAAAAGTATTTGCAATTCGCCTCCAAAATAATTCATCAAATTTCAAAAATTTTTCTAAAAAACATGACAAGTACTAAAATGAAACTTTTTTTAAAAAATGGTATCAAACATAAATCTGATATTATCGAGGAAAAATATTATAAATTTGTAATTACGATATTTCGTGCTGCTCAATTGTGGCCGTATCCTGATCAGAACCGAAAAAAGTCAACGAACAAATTTTTTATTTGTACAATGTACTATACGTTAACAATAACACTCATAATTCCACAGGTGATAATATTTATTAATCTATAATTGTTAATTATTATTAATTATATTTCATTATTATTTTTGTACAAATTACTGTATTAATATATGTACCGTACCATAATTAACTTTAAAATTTCCTTTTCAGCTTATAACAATGTTGCTAGGTGAATCTGATCAGTATGACACATTATATTCTATGACCATAACTTTTTTTCATACAATCGCTTTGTCTAAGTATACTGCAGTTCTGATGAGTAGAGAACAGGTATGAACATAATTAACTTCTTCTCCTAAATTATTATAATGTTTCATTGGGTATTTTGTATGTAGAAGCGGAAAATTGAATTAATTAAAAGAAATATTTATATGCTTTTTATTTGTGAGTTGTATCAACATTTTTAAGTATACAATTTTGTTATTCATTCGTATAATTTTCAAAGTTTATTATTTAGTAAAATTATCTACTAACAAATTACCTTTTACGCACCCTTCAATATTCTAATTTCCATCAATTATTAATTATTATTCAATCAGATAAGAGTATTATTTGATAAAATTCTTCTGGACTGGAAAGTAATAACGAATGAAAAAGAGCGCCAATTATTAGCAACTATTTATGACTTCGGACAATTCTTTTGTAAAATATATTTGGGTACGTTTTAATACAATTACACTATTTGAAATTAAAAAATTATGCTAATCTTGTAAAATACAGTATACAGTAATTGTTTACTATTCTCTGCAAGTTGTTGGGTTCCTCAGTTGGATGTCAATTAGCACTTTTCAGTATACTCCTATTATTGCGGACATATGGTATGACATGGAAAACAAGTCGAAGCTGATAGTATTCCAAAATGCTGGAAATTACATTATCGATGTTGATAGGGATGGATTAATTGGTGCAATTCGTTACTTCCATTTCTCAATTATCAGCTTTTTTAACTGCATAATATTTTTTAGTATTGACATTTTTATACTTATGACCGTGGTTCACATATGCGGCTTATTCGATATTTTAAGGTATGTTGTCAACTGGTTTGATGATTCATTGATTTTCACCTATAATTTAAGAATTTTTGTTTCAGTTACAAAATAAGCATCATTAAAAGAAAATCAAATGACGTAGATGATGTTGAACGTAGATGCTGTGCATATTTGTTTAAAGATCTGAAGAAAATTGTCGTTTTTCATACAGAAATTTTGAAGTATTAATGAAATTCATCTTTAAATTTGGTTGCAAAGAAATTGTATTTCTTTAATTTATTTTTAACCCTTTTTAGAAATATAATCTTGTTGGAAAATACGTTCACGTATTCCCTCATAATTGTGCAAATCCTTTGTTTAGTGATGTTACCAATGACACTTTATTACGTAAGTTGATAGTAAATTTCATGGGGCCGGAAGGATATATGGATAATGATTAGATTCATAATATATAATCTGATATGATCTAGGTTTACTATAGTGGTAACCACCCCCTGTTAACTGTTCAAGCGGTGGCCTTTAGCTTTGGATTTATTGCTGAAGTATTCTTCTTGAACGTCATAGGTCAAAAAATAATTGATGCAAGCGGAATGATTTATAATTCAGTGTAAGTTTAATGTTAAATTCAATTCATTAATTAAGCTGTATTTATAGTAAAAATTCTTATTCAACAGTTATTTCAGTAATTGGTATGAACTGCCCACTGAATGTCAAAAATTCCTTGGAATTATAATGGTACGATCAGTGAACGTCAGCAAAATCACTGCTGGTAAATTGACTATACTCTCTTTTGAAGCCTTTTTAACGGTAATTTTCTTCAATTTTAAAATAAAAATAGTTTCATAAATAAAACAATATTTTTAAAAAGTATTCAATTAAAAAAAGTTGTAACGTTAATATTATTTATGACAGTCTATTTTTTCAGATTATGCAAACTATATTCTACTTTTTCACCGTGATATTATCAATTTTTTGAAATTAAATTGAAATACATGCAAATTAAAGTTTAATAAATTCACTTTTAAAGAGGAACTCCTTTGAACAGTCCGATAAGCGACATAGACATACATAATTATTAGCAATACTTTATGTAACGACTTATTGAAATTCGTCCACCAGTCACTTCCGAATACTGGTGGAAAGAGTTTATTACTCTAAAATTATAAATAAAATATTTTCTCATTTTTGTTACCCAAGTCGTCTTATACACTTTGTGGAAAAACGTACTTCCAACATAATTTCATTGCTGTACCAGCAATAATGAAAGAATCGTACCAACCTATTCTGGATGCGCAACAAATGCTGATAGAAACTCTATGATCAGGGGGTTTCTCTGTACAAGAGAGAAAATATGATACTTTGAGTTACGCAGAATTGACTAAATACAACTTCAACGAAAGTGCTGCTTAAAAGTTCCGCTAATCTAAAATAAAATATATCGCAAAATTATAATATAAGAAATCATAAAATTATAATATAAGAAATCATAAAACTATCATAAAAGAAATCATAAAATTACTTTTTTTAATATTTAATCTACAATAATGTAAATCTATATGTGAATTAAAGCGACACTTTCCTATCAAAAACTTATATCTGAAAATAGTCTACTAATTTATGTGAACTGCAATCAACGAATCTCGTACATTCCTTATTTAAAAGAATAAATACTATGGATTTTTCAGTAAAATTATTTTTCAGGATACTTCAGTATTTTTTTTTATTGAAAAACTCTTTGTTTCCATAAATTTCCATAAACAATTATATTTGTACGATGAAATAATAATCCTTCATATAAGAAAGGCAATATCTACTTTAGACAAACTAAATTTACTGACCTTCTACTGTGTACACTTGTACATCACCTACTTTTTAGCTTGTTAATGTCCCCTGCTAAATATTCTTTAGATAATGAACTTATTACAGGCGAAAAGTTAATTACTTCTAATGATGATATTCTTGACGTTTTCTTTGAAAAAATCCGATGCCTTCCTATTGACTCAATTTTCTTTACCGGTAATTTTAAAAGATTCCTTTATGATTCTGCTACTCGTGTCTTCAAAACTGTAAGATAATTCTGAATCTATTTTGAAAATTATAGTCTCGAAAACTAGAACATCCACGTACATTACGATGGAATTTGCCAGTATAGTGATAAAAAAAAGGTCAACTAATCGAAACCAAATTAAAATTCCTCATTTTTTATACAACAAGATTAGATAGAAATATAAATTTGTACCTAGTATATATTCTTCAAAATATCTTACTTTTATTAAAAAGCAAAAGACAATAAAAAAAATCAACACTGACCTGAAAATTTCATTACGACAGTCAATGCATTCTTTGATAAAGCATCTTTCATCTTTGTAATTGTAATTTATCTTAACATCAGACATCATTAACTTAGGAGTATTCACCAGTCGATTTAAATCTGAGATTTCCACCATGAAACCAGCTACTAAACAATCAAAGACACAAAATACCAAAGCGGCTGGGGTACCAAAGAGAATTTGATGCGTCTACGTCAGTCCAAAACAGAATGATGTGTTCATATCACGTGGATACCACGCGCCATACGGTAAAATTCTCTCATGGCCAGCAAGAAGAGTGAGCATGAAGTCTAGTAAGCAAAACCCTATAGGTGCTACAAACAGTGTCTTTGTTATCCTGTAATTTAGTATTATTATTATAGGGGACACAAGATAACAGTACAAGTAAATATTGTTGAAATAAGAATAACATTTTTTGTGTAATATTAACAATTTTTTGAATTAGTTAAATTTAAATAAAAGTTTGTACATCGAACCTGAAGACTATAATTTTCCACTCATGGTCATCTCTCGGGGGATTCAAATTTTTCGCCAAGCAAGAATCAATTAGCATTATTACGAAATTAAGCATTTTAGCTAATTCATCAGAATCCGTGACAGAGAAATATATATATTCTTGAAACGTAGCGAATTTGTCTTCGGCAAGTGCAATGATTAATATTTCCGACAGCACCACTCCCCCATACTCCAGAACTGTAAACGCTGAATAGAACTTATATAATATACTGGACAAACGAGAACAATTTGTAGGTTGCCACAGACCAAATACGCGGAGATACCCAAAAACAGTTGGTAATACATCGTCACGACTTCGATATTTGATTCTTTTCGATTGTTCTAAAATAATAATAGGTTCATTGAAACGATTTGGAAAAACTCATTAAATTAATTAATTAATAAAATAAGCGAAAATAAGAAACATCTTTTATAGCACACACCTCCTGTCGGAAATGTGTTCTTTGAATTTGCATATGTTTTAAACATTTTTAAAACTTTAATTTTTAGTTTTAAACAATTAATTTAGATACCGGTTGATTTTTTTTTTTATCGATTTATGAATATTTATATTATTAAATATATCATGCTGTTATGATCAATGAAAAGTACACAGTTTCTTCTTCTTTCAGCTCGAGAAGTCGAAGTAGTATTGTTACCGGTCTAAATGCTTTTGAATATTTTTGGATATATAGAGAAAAAAGTAGCTGCATATCTTATGAATAAATTATGGGTAATTATTCGTTCAAAAGTCACACAAATGAAAGAAATAAAGGTAAAAATGTAAGTAAGAGTTTTTTCCATATTCTTCCGGGCAGAATTATTAAATAATGGAAAGTATAATTACGGGGTAGAATTGCAGCAGCGTTGCGCGTAAAGAGCTGATCGATGATTCACATGAGCTTCTTTGCAGTAGTTCGTTCGCTCCGTCGAATGAAAAATTGTATAAGACTCGCTTATCACATTGCATAAGTATTTAACTCATTTTTTTTTTTTTTTGTTAAAGTGTTTTTATTTGTGTTAGATTGTTAAGATGATAATCAATACGTATTTTTCGTGAACTAGCTATTTCTGAAATAATTTTATAGTTCTTTGTAGAGAGGTAACTTAGAAAGGTTTCAACATTTAATATAATTCATGATTGTATACATCTGTAGAAATATGAAGAAAACGTAAGAATTCCTACAATACATACATATGTTATGCCAGTTAATAAATACATAATACAGCAGCGTTATCCACTCAACCAACTGTAATTATTGTTGAACAAAGAAAATGGTAAAAAAAAAAAATTATGAGAACTAGGAAGCCTAACTGCGAAATCTGCATCTAGAACTATATACAACTTGTTCTACAAAATGGTTACTTACTTATTGCATGAAATGATTTAAGTTACTATATTAAAGGTTTCGTTCTAAATAAATTTTCCATATATTTTTTAAATATTTAGCTTTTTTTTACCATTTAATAATTAAATCGAAAAAATAAAAGTAAAATAATAAAAATGATGATAATTAAAGTATATAGATTAGTTTCCTCTTAAAAAAGTGTGCGACCTATAACGCCGACTGCTCAAGCGATAATGCCTCCTGGCATAAGGACGAGCACTTTGTTTGCCGCCTCGGTCGATTCAATGCACAGGGGGCACTCGGCTGTACGCCCTTTTTATGTTCATATGGCAACGCGATAAACGCATTACAAAAATAATAACAATATACAATGCAATTCATGAAAGTGGTAAAATGGTAACGCAACACAATTACAAATGTTTCAATTTCATGCGGGTTATCCGTGCTATATAGTAACATTCAACAGTTTCATAAATATATTTATTTGATTCAAATAATTAGTTTACTGGTATAACCAGTTAAAGTAATATTTATTTATTTTGCACATAATATTATTGTTATATCAAGTATTGTACTTTAATGGAATGTTAATCATTCCTATATATAAATGAATTTAGTGAAAATGGTGTATTATTGACATAAACAATTTTATTTAAAGGTATTTTTTACAAAACTAGAACCGGGTAATTCTAAGGTTGAAGAAATATATCTAAATCAATTTTTTAGCACGATATATTTATCTGTCACACTGAGTCACATATTTTATTATGTTTTTCTTAATAATATTAACATTTGCGAATGGGAATGAATGAAAAGGAAAGGGAAAGAAAAATTAATAATACGAATTAATAATTGATGTGATTTATTAATAACTTTGTTGGTATATGTTAATTGTAAATAATAATGGTTTATTACAATTTCGCTTTCTTACCTTATATTAAAATGTACGCTTGTATTCATTAATTTGTTTTTATAATTTATTTATTTAATTTTAAGATTCATCAGTAGCTCCTGAGACATACATATATACTATCAAATTTAAATAATTTAATTTTTAACTTTTCTCTTTAAAAAATTTTTAGCAGGATGTTGAAATGCATTTTCTGAAGGAAATTTGTTGCTTGAAGTATAAACTTCTGATTAAGTGGCACCATAATTGAAAATATTTTGATGTACAATCATTACTTTAATTTAGTCAACCAAACGACAATTATGAGATCCAGAGAGCAGGACACTCATATGCTAATCCGAGTTTACATAGCTTCGTTCCCACGATGAATGATAGAAGGAATAGCCTTAGAGAATGCTCTACAGTATTACGGGCAGAGGAATCTTACCATAGGAAATACGCGTTATAAAAGAGAGAAGATTAGATTGACCAAATGGATTTTCCACTATACCAATAACGCATAAAATCGTCGTCTCTAACAAAGAACAACACACTTCAAAAAAGGCCGCTATTTAAATTTACGATTTTTAGTGCACTGGCTTCAAATAAACTCTTCCAAAACTTAATAAACTTGCGGTATCGTATAATACGAACGATACCCTATTATCAGGCTTTGGAAAAAAGGCAGCAAATTAAAATAAGTCTTTTTTAAATGTGATTTTCTTCGTTGCAGGTGATGAAACAATCTCGCAGGAAAAAAAAACAGCATCACCAGCCATTCTACAGTAGATTCCGCCCAGATGTTCTGACCTGTTCCGTAATTGCGCTTTTCTGCACTGCACAGATTTTCAAATATAAGATTTTTTCCCGCACCTCCAGTTTCATACGCGTATGTTCGATTATTTGTAATTGAATAATCAAGCCTATTCATATCAAACTGGAAATGGGACACAGTCTGTTTATTTTTGCAGAAACAGTCTGTTTATTTTCGGAACAGCATGAAATTAAAAATTTACGAAACAGTACAAATCGAACATTTCGTATAAAACAGTTTATTAATTTACATTTTCTTCTTTTTCGTCTTCTCGCTTAAGTTGAAACGACGTTGCTTACGATGATCAGGGAATTATACGTTTCTTCTAATTATCATTAATTAAATGTTATAAAATTAACACATTTTTAATCAATTTTTAAGGCAAGAAAGTCTTCACTTACAAATATACTACAATGTTTTAATAAATTCACCTAGATAGGGACATATTACATTCTAAGTTCGGTGAGAGTTTTCTGCTTTTTCAAATAAAAATACAGTAATTTGCTTTCTCCTATAGACCGAGGAATAAATATATTTTTTATTTAAATATAGTGCATTAAAATATATTATAGAAAATGCTCACAGTCTAGAAAATTGACTAAATAAAGAAACCTTAATATTTATATCGTACTTTTCAATACATTAAATATGGAATATGAAAGTTTTAAAACCTGAAATTTAAATAATTTAAGTTATTAAGTTATTCAAATCTATATACATTTAAGTTTTTGAAAACTTTTGCTTTAACTTAATCCTTACGTTAATAAAAGACTCTATGTTAACTTTTACGACGACTCCTTTGAACAGTTCCATAGGTACCTTAGCCATAATCATCATTGTTAACAATGCTTTATTTGACGAATTACGAAGCCTCGTGAAGTCAACTTCGAATATACTAGTAAAGAGTTTGTCATTCTAAAAGTATATACAAAAATTTTTATATTTCTGTTACGATCAAATCGCATTAGGCATCTTATAGGATGGACATACATTTAATATAACTTCATTACCAAACCAACAATAATAAAAGAATTGTACCAACATACCAATGATGTACAACAATGCTGCTAGAAATTCCATGCTTAGGGGGTCCGTCTTGACCAAATAGAAAATAGTTGTACATACGACACTTAGAGTAACGCAGAATTGGCTGAATACTATTTCGATAAACGTTTTGCTCATTAGCGCCGCTATTCTAAAACAACATATTATATCTAAAACAACATAATTTTTAAGACTCAGTTTTATCTATCTTGTTTTTCGCTAATTAGTTTTTTCTTTTACAATGACCTAAATGTTATGTAATATGTTTCTGCTTTTTTCTTTTAATTTTTGGAGTCTGATTTTTCGATAACACTATTGTCTCATACTAACCTTCTGGATTAATTTTTCCTGAGGTTTCTAACCGTTTATGATATAAAAGAAGGAAGAGTTTACCTTTTGGGACATTGTTCTTACTATTGCGAATCGGTTTTATTATAGATATACAAACATTAAGATATACAAACAATAAACTATTTAATTTAGTAAAGAAGTAAATCGTAAAATCAATCAATCTACCAAAAAAGATAAAGCACTCCCATCCCATAGAGAGTGTGTAATTAATGCGTTTTAAAATATATTTCTTATGTTGAAAATCAAAAGTTGAATAAAAAATCAACAGTGACCTTTGAATATCATTATGGCAGTCAATGCAGTCCTTGATATAGAGTCTTTCCTGTTTAAAATTAGTCATCTCGTCGTCGGTTTTGAACGTCGATGGAGTGTGCACAACTCGATGACTTAGTATTTGTAGTAGTGCTGAGATTTGCATCATATAACCAGCTATGAAACAATCAATGCAAACCAGTGTTAAACTGCCCGGGATACTAGAACCAGCTTGCTGTGTGAAAGCCAGCCAGTGGCACACCGTTGTATTCAGATCGCATGGATACCAGGCACCGTACGGCAAATCCCTCTCTTCGCTAAAAAGTGGTGCGAGCACATAGACTAATGTGCAAAGCAATATAGGATAAGAAAGGATATTCGTTGTTAACCTGTAATGTAGTAGAAATTATTATCAGGGATACAAGATACATTTATGATATACTTGTAAATCGACGTTTTCGCTCGTTGTATTATAAAATATCATTCGATATAAGTCTGATAAAAGTGATTTTTGTAACACGCGAACGATTTTCGCGTTTTTCGTACCCATTAATAGGGTCTAAAGTGACTCTTTTTTGATCGGCTGGCAAAAAAAACTTTTTCACCCTAGTCATCCATAAAGTCCACTTTATTGACCTCTGCAGAGGGAGTAAAATCATATTATTTTATTCTCTGAACTCATTTTATTCCCCGGAGAGTGGTTTTATTCCCCGGAGAGTTGTTTTATTCCCCGGAGAGTGGTTTTATTCCCCGGAGAG
>JAWWEN010000048.1:13884958-13903294 GCA_035582955.1 Sycophila texana | reverse complement strand
TTTTTTTTAAAGTTCCAGTTTGTCCTCGCTTTAGGGAAAACTATAGTAATTTTTAATGGAAAATTTTTCTCCGTGTACTATTGTATATGCTCTGTATTATATATCATAATTAATTAGTTTAAATAACTAATTTTGATTAAACGTATATAAATGTAGTTTATATTATTTTTATTATTTTACATTGCGGTATAAAAGAACCGCATAAACATTTACGAGGAAAACTTTGAATCGAAATTTTTAACCGTCCGGACTCGACAATAAGGCAGCTGAGAACACGTGCGCTGCTTGCCAGGACTCTTATGATGTTTGCCAGTTTTATGACGCCGTTGGGGAAACGTGTCTCTGTGGAGCTTCGGGGAACCCTCAAACACGAATGTACGTTGTCACTTTCCAGCCGCTGAAGAGCAGTTTTGTTCCCTTTTAATACGCGATTTATATCCAAAATATAAGAAATGAAATTATTCTTAATTCAGCACAGATTGTTTATATTAACTGCAAACAAACTTCATTCACATCCAATGAAAAACGTCAATAAAGTATATATCGTTTTTACGAAATATTATAGTTCATTAATTATCAAGCAATAAAAAAAAAGGAACAACTATTTATAAACATAAATGCGACTGCAACAAATAACTCCATCAGAGACAAAAAGATTAAAGGAGCAAGGAAAAAAAGTTACGCGGTGATATCACGTTAGTAGTTTGTAAGTTCGATTAGAAACATTGAATGTACCGATGAATGCCGTTTCATTGCCGATGAATGGGCGACGATTGTAAGTATCTCTTATAGATTTCAAATTTTTATTTATCCATTTATACACTGCTGATATATATTACCGTTGGCGCGGAGACGGCGGCTGAATTGCAGCGCGCGTATATAAAAGTTGCAATATCGCGTGTAAAGAATGTGCGAAGGGAGATAATTGCTACTTGTAAAATAATGTTTTTAAGGAAAACATTAATTTCTCGATCGAGACACCGCATTTCTTAATCACGAGGGTTTGATTTTGTTTTGCTTCATTAAAATTATTGTGCAGTGCAATTATAGACTGATTTCATATACTTTATTGGAAATTAATAAAATGGGATATCAAAGATTGAGTTAAATAATTTATACTATACCATATTTGTGCCTAATTAATGTTTAATTAATAAAATTAGAATTTTTTTTTCTTAGAAATACATTCTAATTTTTCACGTAAAACTCATAGAATATAATTTTAGAAAATTAAATAGAGAATATAATTATTATATAATTTCATATCTCTGTAAAAATAAGTAAGTGAAGTTTGACTAAAATAAGTGAATAGTCACTTATTCCACGTGAAAAGTCTTACACTTGCTGCAATAAGTGGAAGATATTTAACGTGAAATAAGTGATTATTCACTTATTCATAGTGAAATTTCACTTATTCATTTTTGCAGGGATATAATAGTTCTCTCTCTAAAACTCTTCAATTATTAAAATTAAATTCCCTTGCTTATGGGGGTATGCGTACTTGACGCACGAAATTATTCACATACAGACCTCAATGTGAAAGAAAAAAACATGAAAGACATCTCTCAGTCGAATGAATTTTCGTGCGCCCGCAAAATACTGAATTAATTGTTAAAAAAAAAATTTTATATACTCGAAAAAAAAAATAAACGATCGAGCCATCGAAGGATCGCCATTGAAACGAGGCGATGACGCGATCCGCGCCGGACGAATAAAATGAAAGTATCTGTTGGGCAGATAAAGAAACCATTCAATCTCTGAAATCTCGGCGCGGCGAAGTCAGCCGATGATCGGCCTCACGACGAGCGGTCGACTTGCCTCGCTCGCGGATCATTACACGCTAAGTACACGCCAATGACGAAGATGTGTTTTCGTGAATGCGAGTGAGGAGATAACGGCAACCTTTGCCCTCCCGGCACACAAAACCTTCTTCCGCTCGCTCGCTCGATCGGTCGTCCGTCGACTTTTTTATTCCGCGCTCGACGCTCCCGAGCGAGCGCAGAATTTTTTTTCGCATTTTAAATGCTCTCACTGCTCGACTTGTGCAATTATGAATTCATTCGCAATGAAACGTGGCGTCAAATAATTTTTAAGCGTTTGAATTTTTGTGCTGGGCATAGTTTGGTTGGATTTTTTTGATTGCTGTTTTGAAGTTGCACTCACTTGTTAATAATTAATCGATCAGTATTAAAGTTTTACTATCATAAATAATAATTTTGTTATAAATTTTAATTTACGTTAATTTTTGGTATACCAGTGAATTAGTTCTAAAATTTATGACAACAATTTAAGTCATGTATGATCGATCAATGCTGCATGATGACACAATTATTACGCATATTTCTTTTTTTTTTATAACTTCGATTTCTTTTTGTGGTGTGCCAATTATACAGAAAGTTCAAAATTCCATTAAATAATTAGGCAACTATACCATGCATATATATTCGTGAAATTAAAAAAATTATCATTACGCTTTATAAATTTTTGCAGAAAATAATTTTAGATATCCTTTTATTCCTATAGATTATTTTATTTTAAACAATTATCTAGATACATAGATGCCATCACACTCACACAAGCCAATTATCCCCTCTATAAATTTAACGGGAGATAATAAATTATTTTCAACGTCAAATTTAATGAACCGTCGAGGGGGGAAACAAAAAGGGTGACCATACAGCTGATAACATTTCGCTGACCCTGGCGATTCGATTTTACATAGACAGTAAAGTCGTCTTAACGTCAAAACACGTAGATACCACGAAGCGAAGTAAACTTTACATAAAAATTATTAGAATTAAAACCAGCGAGTTTATAATCATCAAGCGCCACTTTCGCTCCTTGAATCATTTATTTCCATGACTGGTCTTTTCCGACAAAGAAGTCCAAGTGTCTTAACAAAAAACTGAGCAGGAACAAAAAATAACGCATCGATGAGGCATTCATTCAAGGTCAAAGCTTACGTGTGTGTACGAAGAAGCGTCCGAGCGCACGTGATATTAGCGCATTTCGCCCGCTTTTAATTAGTGCTGATTATGCCAGTTTTTTTTGCGCTAACTATATACGTGCGTACGCGGCTGCAACGCGCCTTCACCAAGAATGCGCGCGACCCGCGTGCGATAGTAGCGTAAAATGCTGCAGGAGTTACAAGAGAAAATAATACGTGTGTGTTCTTGCAAATAAGCAATATCGCTTTTATGACGATTTAATTTTTGGAAAAAATGGCATGTTTATTAAAAAAGTTGAAACATTATAGTATATTTTATATAGTATAATTTATAGAACATAATGTATATGTACTTATTATATTAATGTATATTTAGTATCTTGTTAATAAACTTTTATACATATTCAACATTTTTCAAGGCCTTTTTGTATATTTGATAAATTTATTTGTCATTTTACTGTCAATAATTATTTTACGAATACGTAGAAATTTATACATATATATATATAGTAAACTTGCGAGAGTAAAACTACACTCTACATTCTAATTATTATTAATTTAATTATATCGTCATATATAGATTAAATTTAATATTATAACATAATGGAAGCAGATCTTCAGCACGTTATTCTAACAAAATTTTGATTCTTAATAAATCTTTATAAATTAGTGTTAAAAAAAATAGTAATATCCTGTTAAATCTGCAAAGAAATTTCATCTACAGCATAAACCCGTGTAACCAGTATCTTTTATAATACGTCTAACTTATCTAAGAACTAATCTCCATATCGCGCAAAATTTAACACCCTAGAAAAATTCTTTATTCTCAAAGCAACGAGTATATATATAGAACAAGCAGAAAAACCGGCAAAAATCGAGTCTCCCGCAGTGCACAGAATGCGATCCCCAGCCACGATAAGAAAATCTCCCAGACGGCGCGATTCTACGTTCATCCCCGAGATGGACCGTCGGCGATCGCCACCGCAACCCTGGATCCCTATTCCCTCGGCGAGCGGTGGATGAGCGCCGCGGCGACATCCCGCGCGCGCATGCGCCAATGGGCGGGGCCTAGGCTCCACGCGTGGGCGGAGCCTGTCGACCGGCCGAAAAATGGCGTCGCGCGCGCATACGACCAGTTGACCGACCGTGGCTGCCTCGTACGGGCAGCAGCTGCTCCGATATACGTGCACGCACTGTACACTCGAAACGCGCGCGACTCTCCCAGACGGTGCAGTTTGGCTTCAGCGATTCACGGTTAGATTCGAGAATTTTTTATTTTAATTTATTTATTTTTATTTTCTTCAGAAAAATGGATTTGTTATATGACAGGCGAATCTTCAATTTCTTGTTTGCTTTTTAAGTGGTCGTTGATCTATAATTAATTTTTGTTAATTAATATAAAATTTGTGCAGTGGTCATAGTATTATTTTATTCGAATTTTATTTATTATAGAGAAGCTATTTTTTTTTTAAATTGTAGCGAGTCTTAAAATATATTACAAATGTACAAATAGATGTTTTTATACAACTTATTATCACCTAAAAAGATTGAGCGATTTTTTTTGTGCTAAAAATTAATATCTAATGCACTTAAAATCTGCATGCAAGATGTAAACAAGATTATTTTATATCTAAATATACATATTTGTTTATTATTTTCGATGAACTGTAAAGATTTGAAAAGTTCAACTACATTTCGTGAATAATCTAATTGTTTATTATCCATGCATACGATTACTTTTATCATTTGATTAGCTGGTTATATAATACACCGATAATGTTTAGACCAGAGAAGTATATGAACATTTCTTAGCTCATTGTTAAAGATAGCGATATAATAATGCCAAAGAACATGTATATAATCACGTTAATTTCACAGATTTTCGATTGTCAAGATTTTTGATAAAATCTCTTTTAAAATTAATCTGTTTAAACATCTATGTACTCACTTTATTCACACTACATTCGAATCATAATAGGTTTATATTATAATTAAACAACAATTAATTTTAGCTATAAAACCATACAACTGCTGTTAAAATGTTTCTAAGAATAAATAATTATGTTTATTATAAACCGAGTAAATTTCAAATTAACTTCTCATCAAATTAAAACTAAAGGCCGAACGAAAATCGTTAAATGATCGTTAAACTGCGGTTACAGAAATCGAAGGAACGAAGCAGTTTCCTAATTATTCTTTATATATTAATATCTTTTTAAAAAATAATAAGACAGTTTACTTTCGGTGCGCTAAACGATTAAATTATATGTTCACCAGAATATTACTAACTGCAGTGACGTGCGTGGAAAATTATAATTTACTTATACAAAAATTAAAAGAAACTATTCTGCTGACGAAGTATCCCTTCGCAATGACGGAGTGCGCGAAGCGACGATCTGCTACAAATAGATACCAATTTATCAGTCATCCTTTAACCAATGTGTGCACTTCTGATAAGAATCGTCAGAAGTCTCGTGAGGCGATGATTGTAACACTTAAGCTGATACTCTATGAGATGTAACGATTTTACTTATTTTGGTCAATATTTTGCCAAGTTTCATTTCTAATTGTTAATTGAATCGTCGCTTCAATTTTGTTGCACTCATTGAGAAGAGAAAAAAAGATTTTTTATGCGTTATTATTCTAAATGAGGCTTACATTAATTAATTAATAATTAATCTATATAGTAATTTAAAAATTATCAATTTATTGATTGTATGTAAGAAAATAGCAATCAAACATTTTTATGATATTTATGAACTTGTTTTTCGGTTATTCTGTTGTCCGTTTTCAGCGCGTGATTTATGGAGAAGTTGACCGCCGGGGGCTAAAGTGTAAAACCGTCGAATTGTGAACGATTTATTTTCTCGAGAACAGTTTTAAATTAGCTACACTCGATGACTCAACGAGCGTTTGAAATTTTGTTAAAAATGTATCTTTTCTTTCTTCTTTTTTTCGAAAATCTTCTGGCTGACACTTGAAGAACAAAACTTTGAGATAAAGTTGTGTGCCTTAGGGGGAGGATGACAACATGCATTTAGTCACAACAGAGTAACGGCCAATGCTCGCCTATTGTTTGAAGAAAACTTTCGCTCTCAGTGATGGATTATTTCTTTTCTTTTTCACTGCCACTGGATGAATCAGTCGATTTAAAAACAGTGCCACTGCACGTATTGACTGTATATAAGTTGTTTTTCATCGGATAATTTTTGTTTAAAAGGAATATTAGTTCCACTAATTACATTATTCTTATACATATGAATTATTTACGGATCGTTAATAAGTTTTCAGGCTTCATTATGACTGTATTGCTGTCAGCGATGCATCGTCATTATGAAAATTAAAAATCTTGCATGCACTTTCTGCTGTACTAAAAAATATGTAGCTTATTTTTTTCTTAAAGAGTAAAAATAATTAAAAATTTTTATAGTTTCAAATTTAGATGGAATTTAACCAATTTTAAAACCAAAACCAACCAAAACCATCCTGCAAATGGGATGTCCTTTGGCACTTTCTGAAGCGTTTGAATATGAATAAGTGAACGATTGCTTATTTATACGTTACTTATTGTAAATCTTGAATTTTAATTATTTGATAAAAGAAGAATTTACAGTATACAATAAGCGTGAATTTCACTTACTTATAGTTAGAAATAATCCAGCATTGATCCTCTGCAGAATATTGACCGAACAGTGAGAAAACTGAGCGTCCGTTCAACTCAGCGCTCTCTCTTATTACACACGTATAAGTAAAATTTCACTTTTAATAAATAGTTACTTATTCATTTAATCAATAGTAGAGATACTTAGAGGACTGCATTGTAAAAAGCTTGCCTGCAAACCATTGTCCATTTCTGAACCGAAAGGTTGAAATGAAATAAGTATAAATATACTTATAGAGGACATACGAAATCGTTGCAAATCTCGGCCACAAAATATTCCAATCGCGCGTCTTATCAGCGATACCCTGCACCAGCCATCCGCCCCTTATCATCGAATCACGCACTCACGTGCACCCGCACCCTTTCTCGTTGCAGGCCTCGCCAGGCTGGTAACCCTTCCGGCAAGGGAGGAGCGTCACCCCCCGGTCCAAGAGAGCATCGCGCAGCATCACTCCCACCACCACGAAAGCCGACAGCAGCTTTACCGCGAGTGCCCATATAACACCGCAGGGGCGGGAGAGACCCTGCGCGGCTCACTTTGGGAGGGGATAGGCGGCACTGCGGCGGCGGCTCGAGTGAGGTCTCAGTCCCGACGGAAGGGAAGTGTGCCGGCAGTCACATGCCTCTCGTCGCGATGCACCACTACGGAGCGGAGGCGCTCTCGCCAAGTCCCAGCGATCACCATCACCACCACGGCCACCAGCTGCACATCGAGGAGCAGCCCCAGCCGCAGGAGCAGGAGCAAGAGGACGTGGAGCGGGTCAGCGGCATCACCGCCGCGATGAGGGGTGCGCGCTCCGAGTTCACCCTGAACGGCTTATTCCCGAACCTGGCGATGCACCAGTCGCCCGGGGCAGCCTCCAGCTCGCCCGGCCACCACCAGCCCCAGCAGCAGCAGCACCTGGACGAGGTGCTGCAGGAGGAGGTGTACCTGCAGATAAGGACGCCGGCGGCCAGCGAGGGAGTGTCCCCGGTGCCCCTGAGGACGGGCAGCTCGCCCGGCTCCAGCCGAAGCCCCCACGACGAGCAGCACCAGCAGCACCAGGAGCTCTCCTCACCCCATCGGCACAATGACAGCGCCGGGGGTTACAGTCCGGTGCAGGAGCAGGCCAGGCTCCAGAGCTTCACTCATCTGACGGCGATGCAGCCGGCGGTCGTCGTCAATCACCTGCAGGACGACAGGGTGCAGACGGAGCAGCTCTACCTCGAGTCCATCTACAACCATCAGGCGGCGCACCATCATCACCAGGACCACGAGCAGAACTCGAACGCGCCTCACTCGCCCACTGGGCCCAGGTTGGTTCTCTTGAATTATGTATACTTATTTTTTAGCGGTATTTGTTTATTTCTTATTGACTTTGTTTGAAAATTTATTGGTGCAGTATTGAATCGATGTGGGATTAAACTATTTCTGATGACGTGTGAAATGATCAAATAACTTGTAGACGCGTTTTTAATGATGTAGTCGAGGGGATTTTTAGAAAATACTAATTAGGCCGTTTGTGACGTTCACGTATTCATTTTAAGAAAGCGTTTTGAGTTAATTTATTTTGTTTCGATTTAGTGAAATTAGTTTCTTTCGAAGTAAAACAGTAAAATCTTCTCGCCTGTTTTTTCATTCATTTATTTATTATTGATCAACTTATAACATTGAGGGAGTACATGTGGACTTCAGTTATTTGTCCTTAGCCGATGAAGAGTATTCTCTTTTAAAATTAAAATTGAAAATATTGGAGCGCGAATTTGCAGTCAGAAAATCGTCAAATTGTTTACCGAATCCATAGCGAATGCGACACTCGAGACGAGTGATCGATCGCGCCTCTTTAAGGCAGATTTAATAAATTTTAAGAATAAGCGCGGGATCACTGTAAACGAACACTTGATTATTATTACGCGCCGCCACCACGAGAGACGAGACTTGTGTTTACGATAGTGGCGCGATAAGCTGCGCGAGTCGATAAGCGACGGTAGTGTATATAAGCTCGAGTCGAGGCTCTCGTGAATGAAGATTTTCGCGCGCAGGTGATACACTCTATACATTTTTTTAAAAATCGAACAGTTCCCGAAAAAAAAGTATTATTATAAAGAAAAATAAAGTAGTATTATAAAGTAAAACTAAAAAAAAGTGAAGTCAAAATAAATTAGTCTCGACCAACAGAATATTTCGGACTCGAAGAAGTCGCGCGACGCGAGGAAAAGTATAGCCTCGGAAACTTCACACGTTCGCGAAGGAAAAGCTCGTTCCTTTTAGAACGAGCCGCCGACGGGAAAACATAATTAAAACAAAACGCAAGGCTCGTGCGCCCCTTCGAAGCGAAAATATTTACGCACAGGATTAAGCGGCCTCTTGGCCGGCGGTGCGAATGCTCCGCGGGAGCGGCGGCGTTTAAAAAGCGCGGAGAGCGGGAAATCGATGCCCACTCGGGCACTCGGGGTCCTATGCCAACACTGCACTTTAGGCAGGTTCAAGTGGTCGACGCCTCGTTTTCGCGCGACGGACCGAACGGCAAAGTCAAAGGCGTGAACGCGCGAGAGTCGGCCCGAGGTGGACGAATTTTGGTTTGCAAAGGTGGATTCGTGATCGAGATGGATTCAGGGGTGTACAAGTTAGTTTCATGGTTGATTTGTGGTTTAAAATTTGTTATAAAAAATAAAATAAAAGAATTCGAACGTTTTATTTCATTAAGGGGTTTGGTAAATTTATTACTAGCTATTAGATGCATTTAATTCTCGTGTAATTTAATATGTATAGAAACTTAAGAAATTTATAATAATAAAACATCACAAGTTAATTTGCAGAAATTTTTGTAAATTCTACTATAGAAATTTATGTACTTTTCTTTCATTAATCCAGAGTAATTTTTATTAGAACTTTACTTTTGGTGGATGATTTTAAAATTTACGAATCAGCATGTCTCCTACTTATTATTGCTATTTAATTTTTTTTTAATTACTTGCATCGGATAAAGGATCGTTGACGGGTGTTTATTGAATTTTTTATTTGCTATAAGAAAAATAAAAATGTCGCAACGAGTAGGACAAACAAAATTTCTCGTGACATCGTTGTTTTGCTTTGTTCGTATATGGTTATGATTCAGATTTTAAAAATGACGTACGTGAGTGCACTCGCTTCTCGACTGTCACGAGCAGTTTATGTGATTCATGCGAATCTAATGATTCTCAATTCGTCCGAAGAGCGAGGAAACGTACGGAATCCTTTCTTTTGCAGCTCAAACAAAAGACATTTTTTTTTTAATTTCCTAATCTTTTGACTCTGAATTCTTTAATAACTGGAACTCGTTGGCAGAGCGCAATTATTTCCGCTTTTCATTTTGCTCCAGGTTTTAAGTGTCTTACTCACGTAAACGTTCTTAAAAAGTAATTTTTGTAACTTTGTTTCTCCGATGTACTAAAAATAGCAGACAAGTACAGTTAGTAATTATACTTATTTTTAGATTTATATTTAAAAAAAAAATTTTTATTTCTGAAATCGAGGGTTGTTAAATTTATTGACTATTAACTAACAGTAAATAATAGCTCTTATCTTATATTATTTTAAACTATTTTAACTATTTTTTTAGTTCTCTTTCTACACAATGACTTAATTATTGAAACTAATAAAACGCATGATCATTGCGTTATTTTCGCGGCCTCTTCTTCCTTCGGTAGTTATTCTTTATTAATTTAATATAAAATTTTTTAAAAAATCATTGTGTAATACATAATATCCTGCAGGCTATCTATATAGCAGATTTCTGTAGGATATCTACAGCAGACTATTCAATACTCCATTCCGACTTATTTCGACCCTTCAAACTAGAAAATTATCTCGCTATTGCTCCACAAATTACATCGTTCGAGACCTAAAAGAAAAAGTGTCTATCAATCGTATTCAAACGAGATTTCATCGACGAATCGAAAAAAAAATGCGTCGACCGGGACAAGAGCCGAGTAAAAAGAGAGGGAGCGGACTCGCCACGAAAAAAGAAGAGAGAGAAGGAAAAAAGATCGGGTTCTGCGCGAAAGGGTGGGGGCGTCGAAGTTCCGCCGGTGGGGGGGAAGCTCCCCGCGGACGCGTCGTGCGTATGTACAACAGGCGAAGCGCTCGATGCGGTGAAACGTCGCGTCGAAGCAAGGCGAATATAAAGGGAAGGAGAGCGAAAGAGAGCGAGAGGGGAAGAGAGTGCTCGCGGAGGGAGAAGTCCTGGCCACCTTCCCGCGGCCGCCTCTTTCTCTCGGCTCGGCTGCCGGCGTCTCTCTCGCGACCAGATTTTCTCCTACCTCAGTTCCCGTTCGCCCGGTGATAGATACGCGACACGCTACCGAAGCCGCTGCTTTCTCTCTCTCTCTCTCTCCCTTCTCTCTGTTGGCCCTCGACACGACTTTACGTCGCTTTCTTTCTTTTTTTTTTTTTTTTTAAAAAAAAAAAAAACGTTCCCTGCCATTCTTCTTTTTTCTCATTTCGCTAAAAACGAGTTTATCGCGTCTGCACTCCGCCCACTCGGAGGCGCGCACTGGCCGGCGCAGGATCGACCTTTTTGGGAGCCAGCCGCACGGCCGATCAGTCGACTGCACCATCATAGTTAGCAGCCATGAAGTGAGTTCTTTTTCTCTATCGAGATTTTGTTTTTTTTTTTTAATTTTTTTTCTTTTAATTTAGTTGTTTTAATTGAATTATATTATGTAGACTTCGGTTAGTGAGATTGTTGAGATGGTTTTTGACGGCGGAAGATTGACCTTCAGTCTATAATTTCGTTGTTGGAGCAAACAACATTTTTTCCCCCCCGAGATAATGGCGCATTCGGTACAAGAAGAAGATTGACGGGCGCGCACTGAGTTCGGTGTTTGCTCGCGATAGCGCCTATATGTACGCCGGGGGAGATATCGATGCACCCGAAAGTCGGAGATTCGATTGCCTTGACATTGCGCTCTTTTAATTCCGCACTTATCGTCCGTTTAATTTTTTTTTTCTCGACGAAAACGCTACTTTTAGATTTGAGCAATCATTTCGTTAAGGAGGCATTCACCTATAATTGGCGCTTGAATCCTCGATATCGGCGAATAAACAGTATAATACAAGACACCGAGAAAAATGTTACTTCAAAAGCAATGAACTTAAATAAACAATTTAACGTTAAGTTTGAATTATTTTATTTCCGAAAAGGAAACATGCACACTCTACAGTATAGAAACACTCGTGTGTTCATGTTTCGCTCATTATCTGAGAAGTTGTTTTTATAAATCCATGATTTTTTTATTTTCTCGACTTCCTCCAGCGCTTGATAACGACTAAATTACTTCAAATTAATTTATCAAAATCTCTCTTTTGACTCAAAGCATGCTGTACATACCATTCAGTGTTTTAAGACACGAAATAGCCCCTAAAATCAAAATCGAGTCTTCAATCAAATAAATTTTTATTTGCAAATTGTTAAATAAACTGCAATTCATTTCGTACAAATATCGAATTACAAAAATCTCCGAGCATCAAAACAATACGTGCTCATCGCCAATCGCGATGATGGTGCGGCCCGTTATCGATATCTCGGGAATACCCCCGACGGGGTGAGTAGCGCTCGGACAAAAGCTCCTTGTTTATCTCGCGCGCAGCGGCCGAGCCGAAAAAATTCGAGTCCATCCGAGCAAACACAGACTGCCCTCCCCCGCGCGTCTTCGGTTATCGGAGCGATTTTTATCGCACGGATGCGACTGCGCGCGCCTCACACAGTCGTGCGTCTATGCGCGAGGCTGCAAATATTTGTCCGGCGAGCTTTATCTGCGCCCCGGACGCGACAAACAATGGGCCGGGCTCTTCCGCGGGCAGAGGCTCATTGTTCGTCGCGCTGTGTACCTCGGTTTTTTGGGGGATTCCTGGGGAAGACTGAGATATAGGCTGATAACCTGGGAAGATGAAAACGTGTGGGATGTCCACATTTACGTCTGTTGATGATTTTTAATATGATTTTGAGATGCCTTTGCGAATACTTTTAATTTATCGTCTGTTTTACTCTTTCGAAATATTCTCCTTATGGATTTTCAAGGGCAGATAAGTCAAAAAATTTTAGTCATAATTATATACATTTTTTTTGGAAACTCTCCAATCAATTGACACCACCGAGATATTTCTTTTTTAAGCGCAGCGATTATCAATAGCCGCGACTCGCATTAAAGTTAAAATTTTTATCGAAATTCCGCCTCCCAGCTTATCGGCAAGAGAAATTGATACCTCCTCAAAAAAGAGTGTTTGCGAAATAAACGAACGTCTAGCCTCAAATCTTACAAAAAAAAAAAAAAAAAGAATACACAGAACTGCGCAAAATAAAAACGGAGCCGATCACCCCGAGTCGGCGGAGGGGAGCGCATGAGAAGAGCGGGCGCGCCTCGCGTTATCTCGACGCCGAGAGCCGCGGGATGATAGCGGACGCGCGGGCCCGTAACCCCTTGAGTCGCGTTGGATTTCGCGGCCTCTGCATTCCGGCGCGGACCTCTCCGCGCGCCGATGTGAAGAACCTCCGGGCGCGTATATTGTGACGCGCAAACAAGAAGCACCCGCCGCGCAGCCAGCGTGTTTAATTTGACGACGGTATCCGCTGTCCCCGCGGGAGTAGAGAGTTCAATCGCCTCCCCGGATTCCCTTCTTTCGCACTTTTTTTTTTCTCTCCGCGGGGTTCGTCGTGCCTCTTGCGCGCACCGATTTTCACACCGGGATGGGAACCGATTTTTTTTTTTTTTTTATTACCAGATGTTTATATGTATATAATCAATTATACTTAATTTTTTTGAACTTTGATTAGTGCACTAGCAGGACATTTGAAAAATTTCAGTACTCAATGTGCCTTTTTTAGATTTTATTCAGATTAAAAAAAAAAAAAAGAATTCATGTTAACTTCGATTAAATTTTCACAGGCCAATTCGTTTTTTGTAAAAAAAAAAACGTTATAGATATAGTTTTTTAAAACGCGATTTTCATACCGCTCGTTTTATCAAACCTCGCCAAGTATTCTCTATTATAAATATCTTTTAGAAATTCACATAGAAGTATAGCAGATTGAATATCTTCGTTATGAAGCCATAATTAAAATGATCAAAAGCATCATTAAGTAAAGTATTTCAATACTCCGCCGAGTATATAACGGGTGCAACCCAAACGAATTCGCGTTAATGTTTAAACAATTATATAGAGTAGAAAGACTCGAACGTTCGTGGTAGAAGAGTTTTGGAATGAAAAAAATGTTTAAACAATTATAGAAAAGCAAATAGCGTCCCCGGTCAAATGTGAGCGGCGAAGAGAGTCATTAAGTCGAGGCCAGTTTGACCCCGAGAACATTGCGAGCGGATATATAATAGTGACTCGTTCGGCACCGGAGCGCATTAGCGGTCCGCCCGGGTAAAACAGCGCGGTCCTACTGAGAGCTCGTTAAAAAGTAGTAAACTCCGGGTCGCCGGGTCCCTCGAGATCGCGACGCTCGATCTGCCAAAATTTAATGCGCACCTTACCCCTCCACTCCCTCCCCCCTGCGTAACTGCACTGGGTGAAAGCGATGCTCCCTCCGAGTGGGGGAGGGTACCGCGCGACGTTCTCGAGAGACAAGGAATTCGTTCCGCCATTAGGAGAACGACCGAGAGCTTCTCGGAAGCGAACTCGAGCTGCATTATTAAGCTCCCTTCGCGTACGTACGGGTAACCGACACACGCGGTACGCGCGACCGGCGAGGTGGACTTCGATATGTTTTTTTCTCTCCCTCCCTCCCTCTCTCTCTCTCTCTCTCTCTCTCTCTCTCTTCGTTCAGTCGGGTTTCTTTCATTATTAAAGTTACGCCTCTCGCCTTTCTCGCGAAGCCTCAATCCGAGCCGCCCGCGTGTTGTGTGTTTTCTTTCCGATGCCGGCGCCGGATGTTGTAAATTAAGTTTTCGTCAATTTTTTCTTCGTGTTTAGTCTAAATTACAGCGAGGGGTAGTCTGTCGGGTTATGGGAGTGCTGGTTACCGTATCGGCATTTCTCGTTATGAATTCTAATTGTATGAAATTTCTATATCTACTCTAGTATTTCAATTAATAAAATCTATGCTAATTTGAGAATATTTTTTATTCATTTATAGTTGGAATACAACCCAGTGTTATTCATTTTTTTTTTAAATTTACGTACTCTAAAATTGGGCTAGAGAAATTATTTAGAAATTGTAAGGATATTTAAGTTGTAAATTATTCGCTACTATATTTAATAAGTAAATAATGTAGATGCAATTAGTAAAGTAAAAAATTAAAATAAAATATTGCTCACGTCGAGTATTATTCAACCATTTTAAGATGACAAATCCTCCAATAAATATAAATAACAAACCAATTTTTTTTTAATTATACACTTTGGACGTATCCCCTATCGTCGGTTGAGGCTTGAAAAAATAACGCATACAAGCGAGTAGTAAGGCTCATTTATTAGTATAATAAAGTTGAAGAAACCACCGAGCGAATGACTCATCATTCGCGTTTTACAAAAACATCGATTGTCGCCGCAATATCGGCCAAAGAAGCGTCGAAACTTATATACACAGCAATCCCCGCCAGTAAGAGACATTAAAAAAAAAAAGTACGAAAAAGCAAATTACAAAAATAATAGTAAATAATAAAGACTATTATAAAAGAGAGTAAAAAACGAAAGAGAGAGAGAGAAAAAGAAATAGAGAATGCAGGAAAGTCGGCAGCGAAAAAATTACTCGCCTCGCATGTGCAAGTGCGGGCGCGCGTGCGTGTCACGCACATTTTCACTCGCGCGGTAATTAGTCGGCCGGCATAAGTATGCTAATGCGGCGGAGCGCGCGCCTCATGCATTTCCCCTTTGACTTCGTGTCCCTCCTGCACACCTATGGGCGCGCAACGCCTTCCGCTCTCTGCGCGCCCTGCGCACCGCACTTCCCTAAGTGGGCTGCTTTTCCTGCTCCGTGTCCTCCCGCACTGGCGTTTGTTTGTCCGTCGCGGTTTGATTGATTTCACTTTTCGCTTTGACGCGCTCGTTCGGCTAGAAAGTTACGTAAAGGAACGGCCGCTCAGTCTTTTTTTTTTTTTTTTTGCAACGAATACGAAAAAAAATTGCGCGTACTGAAATTTCATTAAGAATACTTATTTATACCTCCTTTGTTTTCGCTTAGTCGATAATGTTTTTTATACTTATGTATGCGCGCAAAAAGCGCATTTCGATTTATTTTAAAAAAAGGCATTCGCGCGTACTCCTTTTTTTTTGTTTGAGACGTGAAACCGCGAGTCACTCGAGAAACAATTCGACAGCTTGCGCTCCATCTCTCTAAATATGAATAAGTGAAATTCACCTCGGAGAAGTGATAGAATGACTTATTCTATATTTTATGAGGCTTTCGCATGTCGAATAATTGCAGAAAAGGCTTATAAAATAGAGTAAGTGCGTATTCTCTTATTGGAAGTAAATTTCATACTGTATATATCCACATTTAGAGAGACCACGTATAGATTTTTATTTAAGAAAATTAATATTTTTTCCAGTTCGCCGCGAGCGCCGAACGCCGCTAAATAAAATGCACATATACCCAGCGCAGTCTCGATGCATTATTCAATTAACCGCAATTAGTTTAACTTAGCGTCGCGCGGTCTATTGCGGACGGGCAGACGCGCATGCGCTCGCCGCTCGAAAACGCGCGCCGCTTTACATAAGCTCCTTCGCCGCGAAAATTTGCATCGCGCTGGAATATTCATCGAAAGCGCCCCATTCTATTTCGTTGTTTATTATTCTTTTTTTTTTTTTTTGCACTCGCTCGCTTGCATAAAAAAAGCCCACGGCCTTTTTAATATTTTTTTTTAACGGCTTCTCGTGCCCGGCTTTTATTATAGACTGCAAGCTCGCCTTTCAGCGCGTTTTCCCTTTGTTCGGCACGTAGCCCCTCGCGAATAAATCATTATTCCTTTTTCTTTCGATTTTCAATTAAATATTTATTAACGTTACGTAAAGCTAGTGGGCAGAGGCGCGGCGCAACGGTAGAGAAGGTCTCTTGATGTATCCTTAGGTATATTTGTATATAGATGTATATATAAGGAAGCGGACGTGAGGATGGCTGAAGAGGGTCGTTTGCGGAATCCTGGTTCCGGTTCCTACGGTTCGTGCGCATCCGAGACACTGGAAACCGCTAGAGCAGCTTGCCAAATGCGCTTTCGGTGCTTAGGCCGAGTTTTAACGAGTGCGCGCACCGACTTTACATGCGCCGAGTGACCCTTGCGAACCGGCGATTAGCGGAAAAGTCCGAGTGCAGGAAAGCTTTTATTGCCTCTTAGGCCGAGTACAGTATTGCTGCGTCAATTAGGAGAGTAAACATTGGAAACTGTCTACCTACGGTAACTTTGGTTTATTTATAGAAAAAAAAATGTTAGACAAAATGTCCTTTATTTACAATTTTCGTAAAGATGTATGACTGTAAAATTATCAGTAATTACTCGTAACTATTATTTAATATTATAGGATGTATTATGTAGAATTATTCGTCAAAACTTCATTAAAAGTCGGCTTGATTTACGGAAAGCTTCAGTAATATATACACTGAGAGAAACGTTTTAGTAAAAATTACTATACTGTTTAGAAACGTAGGGACAGACTCGACAAATCAAGCATTTTGCTAAAAAGTTTATTGAAATTTGCTGTAGACTTTCTAGTAAAATTTTTTATTTGTCAAGTCTGTCCCTGCGTTTTAAAACAGTATAGTAATTTTTACTAAAACATTTCTCCGAGTGTACTACTAAAAAGAAAGTTATAGAACGTTTTTCTCGGTGATAAATAATATTTAACAGAACTAAAAATTACTTCTTCAAAAATAGTTTTACCATGATTCACTCCAACTCAGTGAACTACGCGAGTTGCACTAAATTAAAGCTTATACCAGGTCTGAATATTGACGCCGAACTGACCTACTAATTTTGCGCGAGTCATCGGGCGTTACATTCGATTACGAGTTAGCGGACAATTTCGTTGACCTATTCGCCGTTTTATTATGCGCGAGTGCAATATATCGAGTTACCCCCGCGAGATCGAGTTTCCTCTCCGGAGGGTTCAAGAGTCTCCGCGCTTATTTACTTTGAATTTTCGCGCTCGCAGCGTACTTTTCGCCGTTCCGGCGGAAAGTGACGCGCACGTGAGGCTACACCGGGATCGCGGGCCGCCGAATTTTGCAGCGAGCCACGCGAGAACGCCGAGTCAGCGAAAAAATAATGCGTTCGCATTTGCGGATTCTCCTTTGTCCGGAGATCCGTCCGAGGATGAAAAGGTGTCAGGTAGTGATTTAAACGCGAGAATCGACGTTATTTTTATGCATCGCGCAGCTGTAAATCTATAAAAAAAGCAAACTGTTCGTTCTTTTTTTTTTTACTTTGAATCAACGCGACGTTTAAAAGACAATTTAATCTTTTTTTATCTCCATCGTTTTCTAAAAATAACGTTCGCTCCGTCTCTGACATCTTAGTCGTGCGATTTCTGGTAGAAAGCACGTCTATTTCGCAAACGATCTTATACCTTTTTCAAACTCGTAAAAAATCGCGTGCTTCCACTGTATGAATTAAAAAAGAAATCAGAAAAATCGGTATCTCTTTACTCGCTCGACAAAAGAATTTCCGTAAAAAATCCTACGCTTCGACTATTATAGATTAAAAAGGAAATCAGAAAATCGGTATCTCTTTACGCGCTCGACAGGAGAATCTCCGTAAAAAATCCTGCGCT
>JAWWEN010000048.1:13842017-13884858 GCA_035582955.1 Sycophila texana | reverse complement strand
TCGAATATTATAAATTAAAAAAGAAATAAGAAAATCGGTATCTCTTTACTCGCTCGACAAAAATATCTCCGTAAAAATCCTGCGCTTCCACTATTATAAATTAAAAAAAGAAATAAGAAAATCGGTATCTCTTTACTCGCTCGACAGGAGAATCTCCGTAAAAAATCCTGCGCTTCGAATATTATAAATTAAAAAAGAAATAAGAAAATCGGTATCTCTTTACTCGCTCGACAAAAATATCTCCGTAAAAAATCCTGCGCTTAGACTATTATAAATTAAAAAAGAAATCATAAAAATCGGTATCTCTTTACGCGCTCGACAGGAGAATCACCGCAAAGTAAACAAACAAACAAACAAATAAACAAACAAACAAACAAAATAACAGTAGAAAAAGAGAAAAAATTTCCCGCGAATGAGAAGTCATACCCTCTGTATGTTTACCCCGTGTACGTGCGGTATTATCCAACGAGTCACGAAGAGCACCGGTCGCCGAGCCACGACGCTATCGGCGTCACGTTCGCGCATCCCCGGCAGTGCGTTATCTGCGCATCGCGCGCCGATAAGCCAGGCTGCATCCCTGGGCCTAATCGGCACGTGTCCGCGGAGCAGGCACGTAGCCCGCCGATCGGTACGTGCCCCTGGGCCGATCTCGCGCCGGCCAAGGCCGCCGCCGGCGTCGACGGCGACCGGCGGCGAGTGCACCCGCGGCCAGAGCGCGAGGCGCGATAATTACCCTCAGTTCGGATCCAGACGCTCCCGGGGACGAACGCCGTGGACTCATCCGGAGCACTCGGGAGTTTGATGGAGAGCACGAGGTAACGACGAGAGCATCGTGGCCGTAGAGGCACTTCGTTCGCGATCAGTGGTCGGTGGCTTAGTTTGACGATTTAGTGGTAAAAAATTTTTTTTTTTTGTTCATTTGTGGTCGATTTTCCTTTTTATTATTATATATTTTTTTTTTTCAAAAAATTATTGGTTGAATAAATAATTTTTTTATTTGATTTTCTAAGTTGGTACTTTTATGAAATGCTTATGGATGCTGCAAGTATACATATAATAGACTAAGTATGGTACTGCAATTGATTTGTAAAAATATTAAAAAATGCAGAGTCAGATTAATTTATGATAAAATTAATCTTTTTTTACCATATATGCCGATTATTTTATTTCCTTACACATTTACATTGATTAATTAGTATAACGTAATTACGTAATTTATATTTATGATAAACAAACTGTACTCGTAAGTTCAATAAACACGTAGTTATAATGAAACAATGTGAACATTAAGTATTATTAAATTTTGCACAAAAAAAATTAACGTCAACCTACTTTATTGAACTAAATCACTTTGACAAGATAAACCATTAAATATTTAAAAAATTAATCACTCATTAAGTTATTCATATACTAAATTAGAAACATCGACAATACTCATTTTTATTTACTTGGGCACGTAAGTTACCGTTTCGGCCGGTGTAAATAAATCCTGAATTGCACTTAAGTTTATTTACTGTTTGTTTAGAAGAAAAACGTGTTGCGGGAAGTAGAATGCCTCTTGCTTCTTTTGCAAGTCACGTACGCTGCGCGCTCATTTCGTCGCCTCTTTATTTTCTCACTCTCGACGCCGGGAAAAAATATTTTCATTGAAACTCAAAACGCTAGCGCGTAAAACCATCCGTTTAGCCGAAAATCCGTCGGTACAACGCGGCTATACAATTAACGCATGCCGACTCGTAAATTTTTGCCTAAAAAAATCACTCAGTGTTTACTCCAGCTTCACAAAGAATAATTGTCAATCTCTCTTTTCTCTTTCTAACTGAAACAATCTCCTATTTTTCTTGTTAAAGTGTTATTTCTTTACAAAAAAAGTTCCCATAAAAAAGGAAAGTATCGTTGATCACGAAAGAATTTAAACAAGACCTTAGAATCTAAGGCACTAGATCTAGATAATTGGGTGGTATTTTTTTTTTTTTTTTGGGGGGGGGGCATTCGAAATTCCATTCGTGGTGACAGGTATCGACTGCTTGGGAGCCTTTGCGCCTGCTCCCGACCTCGTCTGTTTCCGCAATCAGATAAACTCCATAAAATGACGCTGACGGAAACTCGAGACGGCGCCACTTAAGAGTATTATACCCGGCGCCGGTATAGGCGGGAATGCGAATGGCGGGGCGGGAAGGTAGCGACAGGTGTCGATCGATCTTTCGAATTTTGGAATAGTTACGTATTCTTGATTGCTTGTCAAGCAGATTAGTATGAGAGGATGATTATTAGTAGTATTTAGTGACAAGTCTGCATTTTTAACTTTTTTTCTCGTACTTTCATAATATAAATTTAGGCCTTTACTTTATTTATACTTTAATATTAAATTTTAAGACAGATTTTTACTAAATTTTTATTAAAATTTTTTTTACGATTTAATGAAACTAGCAGTAAATATAAATAGTAAATAAATTGTGTCAAGGGACATTTCAAATTTAAAAATGGATATGATTATTATGATAGTAAGTAGCTAAATCAGGACTTAAAGATTTTCTTTTTTACAACTATATACTTAAATAAAATCTAAAACTTTGTGACCAAGCTAATTTACATTCCGTACCTGTTATCCCAACAAATTGTAATTATATTTTAAAGTATAAAATAAACTATAAAACCTCAAAAATTATAAAAAAAAAAAAAAATTGAAAATAGCCAAGATCCAAGCGTAAAACTAAAGTCCAGGTAAAACTTCTCGAAAACTCATTAAACGCTCATCACGCAGCGAAAGTGTCCCCCGTGAATTTTCGCCAGGTAAGAAGATCGTTTGCGTAACGACGGTGAGGATAGGAATCGCGGCCGGCGAGCCGAGGAGGAAGCGCGCGCGTGGTTGAGGAGACGGCGAGAGGAAGGGAGTGCTCCGTCACCGAGACGCCCGCATTATATATATGTATGTATGTATATATATATTACGGGGTCTCTGGCGCGTGCGGTTCCGAGGGGGCCCCAGGTATACACCACGCGGGGCCCTCCCGCGGGGCCGCAGGTAAATGGCCGTCGGCGGCGGTAATGCAGTTGTCGTGTCGTCGGGCCGGATGGGGGGCCCACCACCCGGGAGCAAAGGGTGAAGAAAATTCCGAGCGCCCGCATCTGAAGTCCGAGCTTCCGGGTGACGGTTCGGAAGCGCCGTTGACCAACGGAACGGAGAACAGATTTTTGATCGGCCGTTATTTTTTATTTATATTATGTTTTCTTCGTCGAGTTATTTCATTTGGACGAGTAATTTTTAGTAAGATTTTCTTTATTTCCTAATTTTTTTATTAGTCATTTATAATCATAAAATATCTTACAGGGAGAATCTTGTAGATATATTTATAACTATAGGTTTTGTAATTTAATCTAATAAACTATAGCTGATTGATGCGTGAAAGCTTAATTAAGCTGTGATAAGTAATTCATTGTAAATGTTATCTAAATTTTATGGTAATTTCGAGTTCAATAAAGATAATTTTTAATTTACAATTTTTACTAATTGTCGTTAGTTCACAAAGTACACTTAATTTTTTTATAAGCCGCCAATATGTGAACGACGAATCATAAAACGTAACTTATCAATGAATGCATGTAACCATTTAAGAAAAAATAAATAGTGTACTTAAAAAAAAAACGTAATTAAGCTACGGGAAAATCGGCACTAAAATTAAAATCTATGAAACTTTTTCTGTTGCAGTACGGGATTGTACCGTATGAGCGGAGTGGGCAGTATCGGTGGTAGCACGGGAACTACGGCTGGTTATCCAATCTACATGAATCCCCCGGAGACTCCTTCGTCCCAGCAGTTATGGCAATCTCAAGGTAACTATTTATTACTTTTAATATATTATAAGGACTCTAAATAAATTAAAGAAATTCCTCAAAAAAATCTATAGTTTTAAACTGAATTTAAAAAAGAAAATGCTAAAAGTAATAAGCATACGTAAACCTGAAAATGCGAAATTCACTTGATAAATGTGAATAGTGACATTCGCTATCTGAAAAATCGTTCACATAAAATTCGTCACTATATTCACATTTTTTAAATGACTTTCACATTTTCAGATGTAGAGAAATTGAAAAGAAAGGAGAAACTTGAGCCCATAAAAAAAAGTAAGTGAAATTTGACTAAAATAAGTGAATAGCACTTATTGCACGTGAAAAATCTTCCACTTGCTGCAATAAGTGGAAGATATTTCTATTAAGTTATTCTAGTGAAATTTCACTTATTTATTTTTAGAGGGAATAGAGCGTAAATTAAGTTTATGCAACTCCGTGCGTAAAATCAGCACTTTACGCCGTCGTTGCATAAAATAGGGTTCGACACTCGTGCTAACATTGATTCTCCACACGCCAAGGGAGTAAATAAAGAATCCCTCAAATCGCATGTAAATTGAGACATTCTTTACTTTTCCTCCCTAGGTGTATAATCTACTATTACGCACTTGTGTCGAAAATAACTATTTCCACGTCAAAAAGAGAGTCCACCCCAGCTAAATCCAGCCTCTTGAACAGTCGCGAGCTTGGGAGGCCTCCCCCCGATGAGCGACGACTATGGTGTGAGCAAGTCCTCAACGGCGCCACACCAATCGCTGCCGGCGTTCTCACAGCAATACAATAGCATGCGCTACCGATGCTCGCCGCCCTACTCGGCGCAGCAGGGTGCGACCGTCGTGGACGTCGCCTCCTGGAGCTACCCTTCTTCGGGCGACTCCGGCATCAGCACGCAGTACGCCTCGCCCGGCCCCGGCTCTGGCGTTCTCAGCGGCAGCTTCGCTCGCCGGCAGACCTCCGCTAATTCCGGACCGCCCGTCTCCAGCCAGAATCAGATCAACACCGCCAATACCCTCACCGCAGCCAGTGAGTACAGATCTGCTTTTTTTTATATTTTTGATATTTTATTTTTTGCGTGGGTGACGAATCAGTATATAGTTTTTTTATTATGTGAATTTTGTCGATGCATATATATGTGCAGAATTTGCTTTCTTTGAACATTTTTTAATTGCTGGGTGATTTAATAAAGGAAATTTAAGTAATAATCTGGATAATATAAAATGTTATTTGTTTTAATAATATCGATTTTATAAAGGATGTAACGAAAGAAAACTGATTCTTCACTTTAACAAAGTTCAAAAAGATTTTTTAAGGCGGTCTAACTGCTGAATATTTTGTAGAAAGAATTTTATTTAATCTTTATGTACAAAAAACAAAACAAAAATCAGCATATATTTAATGTGTATATCATATTTGTTGAATGTCTCATGTATTTTTTATAAAATATTTACATTTTTATATGATGAATATTTATTGCTTAGAATTCTTTCGATTAATCAAATTCTGATTTATAACAAATGGCGACATAATAAGTGTTTATTTTCTTTAATTTGAAAAAACTGTAAATGAATTATGAAACAAAAGTAGTATCAAGTTTTTTCCTTTTGTTATTTAATCATATTTGGAATCAATTCATCAAATTAACATTTCAGTAAGACTTAGAACAGGAACAAGTATCTCATTATAATTAAAAAGCGGAATATCGTTCGCGGAAAATCTTTTTATTTAAATAATTTAAAAATAGTTTTCCGCTACTCGCGCCGATTCCTGCGGCGCAATAAAGATATAAAATTCTTTCTATAAACAAGAAAAAAAAATTAAGTGAAATTTAAACAATAACAAACAGATAATTAACGTGGCGCTGGTATCCAGAAGAATGGTGGAATGTTTGCTCATTAATGCGAATACTTTCACGCGTAGCTGATAAAAAGCTTGCGCTCTTCGTGCCGCTCGCATTTTGTTGTTCCGCGCAAAGTTACCCACCGCTGACATCGCATCACGTTCAATTCGCCGTCAATTTTAAATATTTGGACGAGCTGCTCGCCTCCTGTTCTTTTTTTTTTTTTACCTCTCTCTTTCTTCGGTAAAACAATTTGAATTTCCAATAATGTCGAGCGAGTTACCTTGAGGCTCTCGTCCCCCACTGCGCGACGAGGAAAAGAAAAGCATAAAAGAGGAGAAAAACGTGCGGCTTGGAAAATGAGTAATTCCCGAGTTTTAAAAGGAAAAATTTCGTAAAAACAATTGAGCAATTTTTAACCAGTCGACCAGCGAGAGGCGCACTTTTTGTTTCGACGCACGAAGGCGCGCGCGTGTGCTTTCTCTCAACTCTCGGCGTGGAGACTGTCAAGGGACCGGTGGGCGTGCGCTCGAGTGCGGCGACGCCGAAGCTATTCGATGCTCCCTAATACCGATCGAAGTGAAAAATACACCGGAGAACTGGATAGACAGTTTTTTTTTTCTGCCACGTGGCATAATCATTATCGATGACCTTTTATTTAGATCCACTATATATACTTTTGAGGTCGCTTTCAAAGTTAGATAATTTCATGCATTATTTTGATTAAAAATTACTGATGTATAATTTTTGTTGTTTATATAAATATTAAGAAAATTTATTAAATCATCTGTTAACGATAATAATGAATATTCGAATGGCAGTAGTAGACAAAACTATAGACAGTTTTGAAAAGTTTTCTTCACATGACTGAAACAATTTATTTTTAGAATTCATCGTAAAAGCTACTAGCACTTCATTTTTTGCTTCCTCACTTTTTTTCTACTCTATATAAGAAAACGTGAAGTTCAAACTTAAACAGAAAAGTCGTAACTTCTCTACGATGACCCGAACTTCACCGCCGGACAAATTCTAGTCGCGTGTAAAAAAAAAAAAAATAATAAAATAAAATTCCGTCGAAAAGAAGTTTAAGGATCAGCCTAAAATACGAGCTCGCGTCTGTGACGTTAACGATCGGTCTCGGCCGAAACGAGCGATTCTACCGAGACTTTGTTGCCACAGAGCGCAACATTGTACATCGTTCGAAAAGCGATTATCGCTTTTTAATGTCTTCCGCCTAAGAGGCGCGCGTAGCGCTTCACCTTCGAGCCAAAAGGAGTCATTGTACGAGTGAAAAAGTAACGCCATCGGGGAAAATCCTTGCGCGGTGTCGTATGGCTCGTAAATCGCTGGGACGAGCCGAGAGAGGGGACGGCGGCTGCAGGACCCTCCACGGGGAAGCGTCGGTGCGCAGCATCGCGTTACACTCGATGCCCGATGGCTCGGCCAGCGAGCGCCGCCGTGACTTTTTGACCAAAATATTTTAACGCTGCAACCGGCGCTACGCGCATTTCTCATCGGCCCACCCTCGTTTGGTGGGAAAGTGTGAGATCTCGAATTTTTTTTAAGGGTGTCCTTTCTTTCTTTAACTTTGATCGATGCTGTAGATTATTTTTTATTTTTCAATGTACGTGTAAATAATGATAATAAATATGCAGCTATTAGTCATTTATAGTATAGTTAGTATGGGAAAATATATATAAGAATGATGTTTGATTCTAGTTTGTATAATATAAAATTTATTAAAGAATTGTTAATTCAATCGTATTATTATTGGATATTGTACAGATTAATTTATCAAATTAAACAATTCAGACAAATCTTTAAAATGTAATAAAAATAAATATTTACAACTCATAATTCAGCTGAAAGAAAAATATTCATTTCGTGCATTAAATATTTTCTTACAAGCGTCACGTACTTTAAAGCATAAAAAGAAACTACAACAAAATTTAAATAAAAGATAATGATATTGAAACAAAATTTAAAAAATTCTTTTTTTATTTAACATATTTTAAAACTGTTTAAATACGAAAAAAAAAGCATCGCATGATCTTGGATGATACGAGAAATAAAGGGAAGATAAGCGCCGAGTAGCCGCGATGCAGTAGTCGCAGCAGCCTGAAATCGGGAAAATCACATGGATTTCAAGTTCGTTATCTCGACCGCCCAAAGTCCACGGATTATTTATCAAGCATCGTCGTGGGTCAGTGACAACCGCGCGCCGTCGCTCGGCAGGCTATATCTTGTCGACTCAATAAAGCACACCAGTACATAAAATCCCCCTTCCCCTTACCCCTCGATAAGCTTTTCGTGGTTTTGTTGCACTGCGACGCCGCCTCTTTTTCTCTTCTCGACTCGCGAGCCGCCGACTTATATCTACATCGAGCGCTGGTATTTTTCTTCGAAATTATTTTTCAGAGCCACAATAAACAGCCCTCGCTCGCTCGTGAATCGTAAACAATTTTTTTTACGCGGATTTAAATGTTTTTTTTTTACGAATACATATAGAATCATTTATTGAAGATGTTTACGATGAAAACGATGAGGACATTCTTAGAAAGTCATCCGATTAATTTGGTAGGTGCTCACTTTAAATAATTATTAATGAAAAATGAAAGGTCGATTATTTTACCTTCTATTGAATATTTTTTGAATCTTTAGCCTAATAAATTCTTTGTAAATATGAATTTAAACTCATTTTGTGATAGTAAGAAATGAAGCGTTCGATTGCAGTTGATAAGTCCTTTTATCATTAGAGGCGCAATCAGAGAACCATGACCTAGGCGACGTGTAAATGCGAAGTGTAATCTTGGCGCTCTGGGAATACATCTAGGCAGATTAATTAATTAGCACATTTGGTATATCATTTACGCGAAGGCGTAAGGACGTTAAGAAAGTCGTCACTGGAATTATTAGCAATTTTCTTTTCTTTTTGTCATTTAGTCATTAGATATTTTACACGAGAAAATTTTTTCTCTACTCTTGAAGAAATTGACTTAATACTTGGTAATTACGAGAAATGCTACTTTAATGATTGTGTGTAATTAAACGCCATCGTTAAAAGGTATTTAAAAGATAATGGGAAGATGATGGTTTTGTGAGATGTGAATTTCACTAATTTCGAGTGTATTAATATCGTCGACAAATCACTAACGTAAGCATAAAAACAATAAAAAACCAATTGATTTTTGGTGTGAAAAGAATATTGATAATCATCTTTGAAAATTGCGCACATCATGATCATTTTAAAACAGTCGCAAGTTTCAATATCAAATTGTATAAGATCACGCGTTGCGAAATTGGAAGTTAAAATGAGTGATAGTTCAATTATTTCTCAAGGGTGAAGAATAAAATATTTTTGTTTATTTATTATTTAAACACTTTCAAACCAAGAGGGTAAACATTTTTTTCAACGGTATATTTCCCAGATTTGTAACTAACAGCCTTATCGCCTTGCAAGAGAACGTAACACGCCGAAAAAAGCTTTTAAGTAGCCCGATAATGCTTATATCGTCCAATTCTTTTTTTTTCTTTTGAATGAACGAACGAGAAGTCTCTAACTACTTAAAAAGGCAGCAAATTTTTTAGGGCGGGCCTCGCGAAGTGTGACCGCCGTTATCGGCGAGTCGAAAAAGCGCGGCTCTTGGTCGTTATTTTTGCAGAGGCGAAACATTCTATAATTAAGCCGGCCCAGCGCGACGATAACCGCCGCCCCGCCGTATTCCTGATAACAACGCGCTCGGACACTCGGCAAAAGGCGTTGCCGGTGTCGACACCCGCGACCCTGTCAATTTATTATGTTTATGTTTAAAATCTTTTTTTTTTTGTATTATTATCGGACGATCCGGGAGGCCGACTCGCCTCCCTCCACCTTCGCGTCTTCTCTTTTTTTTTTTAGCTTTGATGATATTGACTCGTTTTAAATTGACTACAGCGTATAGAACAAGTATTTTAAAATCAACATCTTTTTTGTCTACGAAAAAATTCTGTAAAGAAATTATTAGCTTCATAAAACTAGTGATAATAATATTTCGCAGAATCTTATTTTTTAAGCACCGAATGCTATGACTAGTTTTCGATATTCCTGCATTTTTCATGAGGAAAATATTTTTCGCGCCTTTAATTAATGTATTCTTACTTTTATACAAGTCAAGCTATAATAATTTATTTGTCAGTTATTGAATTTTGCTTACATATAATTACTGCACATGAAGTTCTCCTAAGAGTCCTGCAATGATTTCCCTACTTCGCACATGCACTTGTGGAATTATATTATCGAAATTCCGTAATTAAACTAGATAATCTTATTTTGTTTCTTGCGTTTAATAATTCGAATACTCGTTCAGGATGAATACAACGGTACGCCACTTTCTCGATTTCGATCGTCTCGAAAAAGCCAACGCGCCCTTATAGGGGTAAGCGGTATAGTCGTTGGCAGGGGAGTAGTCATTGGCCGCAACGATAGTGATTGGCAAATTTTTCTTTAATTTGTATATCTATAGATATGCCAATCACTATCCTAACTAGAGCCATTCACTATGTTGCGTCGTCTGCTTCGGGTGCCAATCACTATACCGTTTACCCCTACCATCCCTCTTTACCGCATACTCCTAACGAAAGCGACGAGCCTCTTAAAAAAAAAAAAAAAAAATATTCTCGGCGCGTGCGAGAAAAAAAGGTTCATCCGAGTGCTGCTCTCGACCTTTTGAGCTTGCGCGCCGCACGCCAGAACCCGAGGAACGATGCGCGCTCGGCAGTTGTGCATCATCCTGAGTACCTATAATATACCACGTGGCTCCGCTAAATATAAAAGACACGCGGCAACTCTTTATTTCTGGCTTACTAAATGCGCCTGGAATTGATTTCATTTTTTTTTTATCCTACTAAATGCGCCTGGAATTGATTTCATTTTTTTTTTATCCGATCTCGTGGCTTTGATGGAGCTTAATTAAACGGTGCAAGGAGCATACTGTAGTTTCCTACTCCGGTTCGTTGTGTTTTCTGCGTAAAGGTGATTCGCGAGATATTTTCTTCGCAAAGATGTGTAAAAAGTAGATTTAAAAAGAACCGAGAACATTTTTTAATACACTAACGGTATTTTAGCGCGGATTAGCGCATACCAATTGATTTACTACCGAGGGGCTCGGCCGCAGCTATCGCTAAAGCTGTATTCAGTTCACCAGTGAAGATTAAGCAGTGGCGACGCGAAAAGCAAGTCAATTACGTACTTTTTTTTACTATCTCATCAGGTGCAGCGGACGTTGACTCTCAATTATTCTGTTTACCTCTTGTCATTATTTATTATTTTTTTTTTAACTTTAATATTTTAACCGCTATAGATAAAGCAAATTTTTTTTCTGGAATTTTTTTTTCATTTTACACGTTAACCGTTCTTTAAGCGGCTAAAACTTACTCTAACCTATTTTCTACAGCTTCTCTTTTATATATATATACTAGCAAAATCCAACGCTACGTCCACTTTTTTAAATCGTATTTACAATTTTTGAAGTTTGATTTTTAAATTCAGCGCCATTTAACAGGATATGCCCATGCTCCAATCAAATCGAGTTTTAAAATACTTTACAACATCCTTTTTTGAAGAGACGATAAAAAAATATCATTAAAAATTTCTTAGATCCGATTATTCATTAAAGCGCGAAATTCGAAGCGCGAGCATCCGCGAAGCGCCGTGTAATAAACCGCGGATCCTGCAGCGATGCGCGCAGCATTAAAGGCGTCATCTCATCCGCACAAGAGCAAACAAAAGTGACGTAGTACGATCTGCTGCATCATGAAATCGCTGGGATTTTATGCGCCACGATGGCGTCGACGCGACGGCGCCCAGGGCCCCACTATCGGCCCTTCTTCGCGCGAATTCGCTCGGCGCGACATCCGATCGCGCGTTTTTCGCGCCCCACCGCCGGGGGATGTGTCGAGTAACCCGAGAGTCGAAGGACCCTGCCTCCCTCCCCTTCCTCTACTCGCGGAATCGCCGCTCGCTGGAACTTTCTTGACTCAATTACCGAATGGTACACTTCGTCCTATTTCGCAGGCGCAGCGTCGTGTGGTTGAACCGCTTCGACCGTTCTGCGTAATTTTTTTGCATTCTCTTGACGCCTTTTTTTTATCTTTTTGAGCTTCTCGAATTTGAGTAACGTTCGTTTGGAGAAGCGAGTGAGAGGATCGCGAGACTGCATTTGTTTAGTGAATGTTAAAAACATTAGCATTTTGATAAAAATTTAATATTAAAAGAATAGGATTTATTTTTATTTATAGATATTCAGTTGAAATTATATTATTTTATTTCACGACTTTATCTTACAATATTGCGTTGATTGTGTAATGTAATTTTGTGATCTTCATCGTAAATCATAAATACCAACTTAGTTTTATTTCTTTTAATATACTAATAAGATTACATATCTAATCTTAAAATACCTAATTAATTGTATAAGCTATTTTAATAAGATTTATAATATCTGAAAAAGTAATCATATACATTTCTTAGTACATTTTCTACAAACAAAATAAGAACGCGCTAACAAATAAAATTTTTTAGTTTTGCACATTAAAAAAAAAAAATAATAATAAAATCGAAAAATATCTCTCTAAATAAGAATAAACATTCTCTTACTCTACTTTTGAAGTCGTTCACTGAATATTCGACACATGGATTATTTTAAACATTAATCATTACACCGCTGAATATTTTACTTATTCATATTTAGTGAGCTAAAAATTTACGCAAAAAGTATTCTACTGGGAAAAAAATTCTATTTTTACGTACACCCACGCACGAATTACTGGATGAATAGAGCGTAGAAGTAGGCGTGCACCATAATAATTGCTCGAGGGGATGGGAGTCGCTCGGCGGTTCGACGCAGCGGCCGAGTCCCTTATCGCCAGCCGCCGGAAGCCCTGATAGCGTCCATGTCCGCTTTCGTCCTCTTCCTCCTTCTCCCTCCCCCTCGACTTTTTTCCGCTTCTCGTAGCTCTTCCGTCCTTCGTTACGTATTTTTTTTTTCTTCCACGTGCGATAAGCGCACCGCCCGACGATTCCCAAACTTTTCCGTCGGTGGCGCGCGCGCACATTTTCGTTTTACTCCCGAGAACTCGCCGATCGCTGTTAAATTATCATCAAAAACAGATTAGGGAATTCCTTGCGCGATCGCCCCGGGAAATCGCGTGACGGAAAATTTCCCGGTAAATCGACATGTTTTTTTCTTCTTTCGTTTTCTCGCGTCGAGACGGTTACATGCTCGTTGCATCTATTCGATAGATTGGGGTTCGGGCGTTGAAAAAACATTTTATTTATTATTTTATAATTTTATAATGCGTTTGAATATTGAGTAATATATTATTTAAGAAATTCTTTAATTGTGAAGTGAACGTTTTTTCCGCACCGTAATAAGTTATTTTTCCGCGACGAACATTTCTCGTTTTTTTGCGCATTATCATGGAAAACAGAGCACTGCGGGTATCCGGAATAAATATTGTTGGGCTGTTGTGAGCCTCAGACAGTTGTAAAAGGGGCCATGTAGATAGCGCGCAACTCGTCGGAACTTTCAGTAGGTATGTCTGTCGCTTAGTAATTTCTGTCGCAGTCGACTCTATAATTCACTTATTCTGTAAAAATCTAAATGTTTTTTTTATGGACAATTTGATGCTTTCTTTTTACGAGTTACTTCATTCAAGTTTTTTGAAGATATTTTTAATAAATCTGAAAATATCTCAGTTTAATCCCTGATTAGAAACTAAGAAGTTGTTCCATCAAAAAT
Source organism: Sycophila texana (assembly GCA_035582955.1). NCBI lineage: Eukaryota > Metazoa > Arthropoda > Insecta > Hymenoptera > Eurytomidae > Sycophila > Sycophila texana. Next base: position 13,871,394 of record JAWWEN010000048.1, on the reverse strand, counting down.
ATGTATTCCGTTTTTACTTTAAAACATTAATTTTTGATAATAAGATATTTATACTAGATGAATTATTTCTTAATGCTCACAATACACTTTCATTTTGACTTAAATCACTAGCCAGTGACATACTTGATTTGCAAAAATTGCATTTCCTTAATAATTCTCATAGAAGATAAAAATAAATTGCCCACAAGAATTACAAAAACGGCCGCTGCTAAAGTCCTTATCAATACGAGGAAAAAAGAATACCGGTTTCTCATGAGAGCGCAATTATCCCCGATGTCGATGTCAGTCGTGTACAGTACTTTGAGCGAGAATAATATACAAACAAATAATAAAAAAGTAAAAAAAGAAAGCCATCGTGCTTGCTTATAGCAATATAAATACTGCAAAGAAAAACGAAAAAAAAAAATGAAAAACAATAAAACAGTGCACAACATCGAGGCCGAGTACTTTACGGAGGGTCGTGAGTGCGTGAATTGCGGCGCGGTGTCCACACCGCTCTGGCGACGGGACGGCACCGGGCATTACCTCTGCAACGCCTGCGGCCTTTACCACAAGATGAACGGCATGAATCGGCCATTGGTTAAGCAATCACGGCGCATGGTAAGCAAGGAGCGATCATTCCAATCCTGGTCAAGTTACGAAACGAGAGAGATTTACCGGAGCAGAGAGAAGCAGAGCTACCACATGACTTTTTCCTTTGAAAAAAAAAATTATATATATATAATATATATAAATAAATAAAAAAAATAACATTTTTTTTTATTCTCAATTTTTCTTTCGTTGCGATGGGTAAGTCGAGCCGTGCGCGAGCGCGCCGCTTCTTCCTCTTATACGGAAGCGCCTCGCTCCTGCACGGCCGACGTGATTAATGTATGAGCGCCTGCACGAAAGGCAACCCAATCGACGGCTCTGTAAAGGCTACCAGGAGCCTCTGTGGATTTTCGCCCTTGACCGAATTGCTAAAACAAATAAAAAAAAAAAAAATTAGCCGTATAAAAAAAGATTTTTGATAAAAAAAAAATGTTTGATGTTTGTTGAAAGCACACGAGGGGCTTAAAATAAACGAGGAAAAAAGAGAGAGAAGTAAATCCCTAACTTTTGGCCTCATGTCTGTTTCAGTGGCGGACCAGGGCGAAATGTTCAAAAACGTCTATGGGTATAGTGGCGGCCCTCGCCCCCTCGAAGAGAAATCGAGCCAATCGAGCCGTCGTTTGGTAGGTGTCATCCCTTTCCCCCGACTCCCCTCTGCCATTTTCTCTATTTCTTTATCTCTTATTAAATCATACAATTTCTTCTTCTTTAGTCTGATTTTTTTACACTATTCATCTATTACATTTAAAAATTAATTGCACGTTTATTTTTTTTTGGTTTGTTTGTTTGTTTGTTTTTTTTTTTTGTGAATGTTACTATTGAAAGTTCAACTACAGTCAGTGTGATAAAAGCATGAATATACTAGTAATTTTTATTTTATACAATTTATTTTTTTTGTGGAACTTTTTATTAAATTATCTCAACCTTATATAGAGAATACAATTTTATATTAAAACAAAGTAAAATGATTAAATATTCGTATAGAATTTTTTAAAAATAATTACACTAACATTATCGTAATTTTTTTTTACTAAATCACAATTAACAAGTCATAAATCATGATTCCTTCATTTTATAATATAATTTATATTTACGATCTCATATGTAGTTTGAGGTGCCACTATACCCATGGTATATGCTCTGACAAATTAGTTTCATCTTGAAGTCACGCCTTCGAGCCTTAGATATGATATCTCGTCTGACAGAGAAAAAAAATTGTTGAAAAGGAAATTATAATTTATGTATTCATATAAATTTTCCAGGAAGATAGCGTGACCTCAGGATGGAGTGGCTCTGCTCTCCTACTCTGGTAGATCTTTCGTTCATTGTTAAGGTATTTGGCTTGAAAATGGTAATGGCAATCATGAAATATTCTCTAATTATTATGATTTGTTTAATAATATTGTTGTTTTTAATCAATAAAATTCAATAAGATATCAACTGAATTTATACATGTCCATATCTCTACATCATTAATTAACTTGTTATTGCCATTTTCTATCCAGTTATCGTATTGGCGTTATAATTTTTTTTTTCTAAAATATTTATTGAAATATGTTTAATTGAGAAAATTGAGAAAATTAAAAAATCTGTATATTCATTCACTGCACAGTGCATTATAAATCAATTAATTTATTTTATTAAACGAGAATTGAATTAATTTTATTATTATAACTCCATTAAATAATACAATTAAATTAAATTAATCGCAGTAAATTAAATTAGTTTTTTAAACTATGATTTTCTGCAAAATTCGGCATCATTAAAACGTCAATACGATAGATTATCTTGATCCTTAATCTCAACCTTCCAATACTCGTAGATCTAAAGAATACAATAACTAAAGAGGCATTTTTCTATTCGACAATGTAGTCGGCATCTAGGCGCGCTGGTCTGTCGTGCAGCAATTGCCAAACGACAACGACGTCGCTGTGGCGGCGAAATAGCCATGGCGACGCTGTTTGCAATGCTTGCGGATTGTACTACAAGCTTCACGGCGTCAACAGGCCCCTCACCATGAAGAAGGATAATATACAGACGCGCAAGCGCAAACCCAAGAACGTCAAGATGAGCGACACTCCTCTCTCCGGGCCCAACTGTCCCGTCTCTATCTCCAACAACAATAATAACAATAACAACAATAACACTCTCAAGATGGAGGTAGCATTAGGTAAGTGTCGCACTTTTACATTTGTAATAGGATTTTTTTATAGGATAGAAATAGGATTTTTTTTTTGACGCTGTAAAAATTCATTTTTCATGTTCTTATTCAATCTTTGAAGAAATAATTTCATAATTTTTATAATTTTTTACAAGAAATTACATGAAAATCACTGTATTTTTTACATGAATCTTGAATCGTTAGCAAAGCTCTGTTATTTTTTATAAGAAAAGCTCTGTAAAAATTACTCTGTAAAGAAGCTTAATTATTTTTGCGAAAACATCCTTGTAATTGTTACAGAGCTTTTCATATAAAAATTACTGTAAAAATTCAGTACTTTCAAATCGTCCCGCGACCAAGTTTTTTCACATAAACTTTACGGTGTGCTTTCATCTCGAGCTTTTTCGTAATTTTTAAAAAAACCATTTTCTCAGAATAATGGAGTAAACGAGAGCGTAGATACTCATGATTGTTATCTGTATAAATAATATAAATCTGTATTTAATGATCAAGCTTTATATCAATAGTAAGCTGCTCATATTCAAATATTATTATCGTATAGCTCTACTTATGCAACTATATTAAACTTTTGACACATGTATTAAATTACTAAGTATAAAGAACTAAGAATTTGAATAAATATTCAGCGTTACTTTCTAGAGGAACATCAGAATTCTGAATCACATATTTTATTGCAAAATCATTTCTGTAAAAATAAATAAGTAAAATTTGACCAAAATTAGTGAACATTCACTTATGAAAAGATATTTAACATCAAATAAGTGACTATTCACTTAATCTAGCGAAATTGCACTTATTCATTTTTAGAGGGTCGATGAATGATCCAACATTCCAAAAAGCATCAACAGTCACTTATTCCATGTGAAAGATATTTAACATCAAATAGGTGACTATTCACTTAATCTAGTGAAATTTCACTTATTCATTTTTAGAGGGTCAATGAATGATCCAACATTCCAAAAAGCATCAACGCGATTGATAACAGCACATCCTTTCATTCCAGATTACAATGAGCTGCGGCTAAGTCACAGCGGAGTAAGCCAGCCCACCTACGCCTCGAACCCGTTCAGCCAGCCGCCGGTCAGCCGGCTGTCGTCGTTCTCGTACCCCGGCGGCCCGTGCATGACGGCCCTGTACTACGATTCGCCGTCGCAGCAACACCAGCAACAACAGCAACAGCCACACCAGAGCCACATGATCGAGAACCACCACTCGCCGAAGGTGGAGTGTCCATCGCCGCCGTGCTCCACCCGCTCGCCCGTCCTCGTCTCGGAGCCCAACCACTCTCCGGACCACCATCAGATGGCCTCGCCGCACATCGTCACCCTGAACAACCCATCGCCCGGACCCACCAGCAAACTCCTCATGGAATCCATCGAGCAGCGACCCACTGTCGTCTCCATTTCCTCGTAAACGGGATGCGATTCTTAATTCTTTCTCATATCTTTTTTTTTTATCGTTTTTTTTCTTCGAAATTTGATGAACGGACGAGGACGCGGTACTGTGGACGAGGATCCTGGAGTCTATTCGTCCAGCTGGTGAATTATGGAGCTTTGTTAAAAACCAAAAGGTGGTCGCTATTGTTGTTGCTCCTGGGATCCTGAGGATCTTCTTTAGAAAAGTACTTTGCTGTTGAATGTGTGTGTGTCGGTATACGCGGGACAGTTAGGAGTATGCATAAGGTTAAGTAGGTGATGTGATTGCAGCGGGTGATTTAAAATGAAAATGACAAAAATATATCGATAAAAGCTGAAAAAAAAATGTTAAAAACCAATATTTCTGAAGATTATTTAATTCGTTTTACTTTAGAGAAATATCATTGCGATTTTTTATTGTGTAAACTTTTTTAATTGATAAAAATGTAGACGATAAAACTAGCAATTTTAATTACGCACAGTAAAAAGTTATTTATAGGAAAGGAAAATATATTGATATTTTCTCCCAAAGCCACTACGTACAATTGTCCGCGTAAGTGGTCATTTATCACTAGTTTTGACTTGCCGAATGTGCCTTTGATAACATAAGCGTTGAGCTTTAACAAAAAAATAATAATAATTATAAATAAATAGACGCACAATATTTTTGCATCTTGCATTTCGGTTACCACGTTTACTTTAAGTCGAGTGTACATATTACGCGAAGTTGGAAGGGGACTCGTGTAGTCGTAGTACCGCATGAAGTATCCTGGACATCTTTATAGGACTTTACCTACAATTATGCAAGAATCTCGACGAACCTCGAACCTCGAGTCTGTCAGAGGTCAGTTTAACGTTTGTTAATAAAAATTTAGTATTAAGTTCTCAAATTATCAACTTGTTCTTTACCTTTTGTACATAAATCTATTATTTTAAATATTACTTTGTATACAAAGACAAATTTTTACTTTATATCGACGTTAATTGATTTGTAACGTAGTTTATAAATATGTATAAAAGAATTATTCGCGTAAGTTAAAATGATTTTTAAACGTTAGAAACCTTATTTTTATTTTCGTTAATAAAAAGAAAAGCGAAATTAAATCTTTGTTAATAGCAATTGTACAATTTTTTTAGGCGTTTATTGCGTGTAATTTTTAAATGTTTGCAATGCACTTTGACGACTGAGAAAAATGTCTTTCTTTGTTTAAGAATTCGAATTGTCAAAACGTCGTCGATCCATCGAGGCTGCGTCTGAGAATCATGTAAAGGGTCGTTAGAATTGCATTTGTTGTAGAATTAAGAAAATAAAATGCTGTTCGCGAATGGTACTTCTATCGCCTTATGTAAATATAAATAACTAGTAGTAACGGTTAGATGGTTAAATCGACCTTTAAACTTGCCAGAAATGCCAGTTTAATGTATAATTTTATCGACATAAATGTTTCATTAAATTAAAAGTCTTCGATTGTTCTGATCATTGTTTCAATTTTCTCCTATTGCCAAAGACAACGAATGAGACTCTCGAAGCAAAGCAGCGAAATACCAAAACGCAGTTGACAATAAATTTTGTAAATATTTAAAAAAAAAATAATAATTTGTAAAGTACAGCATTTAAAAAAAAAGATGGTGCGCTTAGTTTTTAAGGATAACGATGATCTGAAGTTATGAAGTTCTACATGCATGGCTGTAAAAAAATGTAGCGTCGCGATTAAAGTGTAAGCGTAGCTGTAGAGATCGTCGATTAAAAAAAGTTTTTTTTTAGGTTTAAGCTAAAGTTAATTAATGTAATTCTAATTAAGGCATATCACATAAAGTTTGTTGGAAAATGGACACATTTACGGTTAGACGGTACACCGCGGCATTTATTTTATACACGACACTTAGTTTCGTCATGCTTTCGCACGAGATTAAAAATATTTCGTGAATAATATATTGAGTGTATCGAGTCATCTATATTATTTTTAAATAAAACGGGATCACTTGAGCTTACCGAAATATTGTTGTTTGTATATCCTCATATCACCTATAAAATATTTATAAATAATTACAAGAGTAAACGCATTTAATTTAATTGATTTTTACTTAAACACAAAGTTAAAGAAGAAATATTTTAATTTAATATGTAATTTACACTAAAAACGTAAATTTCATTGTAAAAGAAATAATTTTTTTTACTAATATTACCGTATATAAATTTAAAAAGTGAAAACAAAAATCTGCTACCAATGTATTTAATTGACTCTCTTTTTTTAATTTTTAATTGTTTTATTTTTTTTTTAGCAATATCAGAAAGAAATAGTTTTTAAAAAAGTGCTGTAAAAAAAGAACTCGTTGCTACTCTTAAGAGCATATAATACTGACCTTATTCAACACAGGATGTGTATATATTTAAAGGGTGCAACCACCATTGTTCACGAAGAAGTCAATGAACTTGCTCAGCAAAGACTTCAGGTTCGTGTGCCTTTTTTTTATTGTATGAAGAGCTGATAAAGGTACCCCGATAATGTTGTCGCCTTAACCAGATTGAATCGGAGATTATACACTTTTATGATGAAATACTGCTTACACTATATTTTTATAAATAATCAAAACCAAATTTCAATTATTTTTTATACAAGAATTTATTTATTTTTAAGTACAAAAAGAGAATAATGTAGTGCACATAAAAATATATAAAAAGCACACGATATTCTTAGTCTATGAAGTCATCCTTATTTAAGTTTTATATTGATGACTCAATTTATTTTTCTCACTTATATTTTTTTTTTTTATTTCCACCTATACGCATTCTTTTATTTTTAACAAACTTCAAAGCTTAAGCTCACCTGTGGTTATTCCTTATCGCTCGAGATTTTTTCGAGCATGTACCGAGACCATGACGACACCTTCCTGATAAGGCGACGCTTTAATATATATATAACGTAGTACTCTAGAGAGTAGCGCCATCCACTATAGTCCTCCATTTGAGAAACTAAATTTCAGGCTCGTCTTGCTGGAAGGCCTAAAAAGAAAATTGAGCAAAATAAAAAAGAACCGTATTTTATCTGGTCTAGTCCTCCTCCTATCGCTTCTCGAATACGTAATACGATACAGTCGAGATTACGCTCATTATACGTCGTATCTATTATGTAAAGTAGATAAACTTGTAATCTATCAATAATATTTCAATAAAAATATAATGAGCAATCTACCGGCAGTGTGCACGTCGTTTAAATTGGAAACCAAAATTTCTACGATTTTTTGGAAACCAAAAAATCTTTTTCCAAACAGCTCATCGCATGATCACGAGCTCGAATGATTTCTCAATTGTTCGGGCGCACTTATACACGCAGACAATTGAATCGCCTTATCGAACGTCAACCGGACAACCTGTCCCGGCCAACCTTGGCTGCAGCTTTTTAGAAGCGCTTATCAACGATTGAGCCGCGATCATCTATAAAGATAGACGCGTACAAAGGTTGCTCGATTTATTTGCCATAAACAAAGCTCGCGGTGTTCAACGGCAGATAATCTGACGACGAATCAAAAAATTCATTGTTTTATTTGAGTTTGCTTTTTAAATTTACCTCGCATTAAACAATTACACCATCTTAATTTTTTTTATGGTACCTCTCGAGAACTATTTTCGCGAGTTGTATAGAGATGAGCATTTTGTCCTCGATTTTGTCCAATGATTCATACATAAATTTTTAGGTGTGGTATACTTTTGTGCTAAATTTTTTTTTATTAAATTTCAGTAAAGTATATTATACTGTTCAAAATTTGTTTATAAAATAATATTGTCAATAATGACTGCACTTTCAGTTAAATTTTTGTTTTTATGGAACTATTTATATATTTGTTCTGATATTATAAATAAATAACTTGCAAAATATTTATGCTTCATTGCAAAACATTGTTTGTGTATAAATATATTTAATTATCAATGTTGGGTATTAGCAAATACAACAATGACATATTTATTTGGTTGCTCTTCTCGTTAAACGCAAGATTTTATTTAATAATAATTGATGTGATAAAAAAGGCAACTGTCCATTAACAGATTCACTACTGTTTTGAGTAAAGTGATAACATTATTTTTAAAATTGTAATACTTATGTACATCGTAGATAAAATAAAGCAAATAATTATATCGGATTGCAATTACGGATGCATTATTACAATATTGATTATGATAACAGAGATAAAGTTTATTCATAATTTAGATAATTATTCAAATCAGAATACAGTTGCATTTTTTACTTTATCATATCAAAGTCAAACATTCTTGACAAAAGAATTGTAGATAAAAAGTTATATACGTAGCACTAATATGTGATAGAATTAAAAAATCGTTCATTTACGTATAATTGTTAAATAAATTGGATTGCTGTTTATACATTTCTATGTTAAATTGTGATTAGTATAAATCTACTGCAAATCTGCAGAAATAATCGAGTTACGTGAACTATGTTTGTTTGCTTGTTTTTTTTTTTTAATTTAAAAATAATATAATTATTTGAAAATTTATTTTATTTTAATTTTCTTCTTTCATGTTTAGTTCGTAAAATTTCGATTTGAGCAGTAAATTCAATAAAATCGCGAATTTAAATGTGACAGAAGTTTTGTTGATTCAGCTATTTCTTCTCTGACGTTGACATTTATTAATCATCCTCTTTAAGATAAGACGCCTCATCGAGCATCTATCGATCTCTATTCTATCACAGTAACGTATTCCCCGATTGATCAATAAAAAACTGCTCTCATTGCTGCTCTTTTTCTATAAAAATTGTTGCAGTTTACTTAATGGTTTTGAAATGCAAACGCATTTCAAAAATTGCTTCAAACATGCAAAAATACGACTCTTCTAAGTGAATTTAACACCGCGGTATAATAATTTCTACCATAAACAATTTTCTGGAATCTAATAAGATCAATCACCACTGAACAATATAGCAAGCTTTGTCAAACAGTTCTAACCATATAGTTCTATCCACACAGTTTTCAGCGACATGTATAACTATTTCGCATTCAAGTAAACACCACTCTGTACCATACTAACATCAGACAACCCTAAACGCCAAATAATCGAGGATACCAGCTTGATCTCCTCAAAATCAAGCTTCGAAGCTCTCGATCGACAGTCTCGTTCATTCTCCGGCTCTCATCTCTCGACCGCGGCGTGAAAATTGATACCGCGGGAGCCGTCGACGTCGCTCTCTCATTTCGCGGCGTCGCGGCTAGACGGCGTGGGCGTCTCCCGCGCACCTTGGAGTGCACACCTGTGTCAAGCGGCGGCGACGGCGGCGGCCAGAAAAGCGCGCACCCGGACAAACACGCGCGCGCCGCGCACACGGGCCCAGGCTGCTAAGCGCCGAGGAGAACAAAAAAAGCTCCACTCGCCGGACCACTGACCGTCACGAGATCGCCGCAGCCTCTCGACCTGGCGCCAATCGCAGCCCCAGGGATTCAGCTCGACGGTTGCACCGACGCCGACGTGGGGAGCCTTCTCTCACGAGGTGAGTTGCACACGCCACTATGTCTATTCGGTACGAGAGCGATTGTGCTCGTGTGTTTCTGAAATTCGGCGATTTTCCGTAAGCTCAGCGCGAATTTTAGGATAGACTCTATATGATTTTTTTTTTTCAAAGTACTTTTGGAGAACGATATATGCTGCAGTAATTGATTCTTGAGTGATCTTGTAGGTTACTTGATCATTTTTTCATTCACGAAGGAGTTATTACTTATACTTTTTAAAAATGTACTTCGTTAAAACTCATAATTCATTTATTGATTTATTCGAGATTTGGTTTTATCGAGAGCGCGACTTCGGATTGAGAGAAAAAGCGTGCAAAGCGACCTAAGTTATTAGAATGAAAAAATGTTTGCATGAAGTATTACTTAAGGTTCGCCGAGTTGACTTGTACCGATCACGTGTATACGTATATGTATACATATAGAATAAGTGAATGTTCGCCTTAGCATCTGTACACACTTGGATTTTAATAAGTCAGTTGATCGATCTCTAACGCAACGATTGTAGATCTTTTTTCTAGTTTTAAAAATTCATAGATTTTTTGAGAATCCCTTATTATTCATCAAGAGGAGATGCAATTTTTTTTTTTTATTTTAAGCGACTCTGGAAATCGATGAAATTTTCGTACCGCTGTACTGCTAGTGAATCCGCGAGTGATTCACAATTAGAATTTTTGCTTTCACGCACAGTGCCGTCGAGCCACGAGGTTCATAAAAAACACAGGTGTGTGCCCCCGTATGAAATGAGCTTGTGAAATAAAGAGCCGCCGCGAGATTCCTCCGACTGTCGCGGAAAAAAACTCATATTCGGGCTCCCCTCATTGTTTGTTTAAATGTCCAAACAGTGCGACATTTACGCGAGCAATAACGAAATTCGAGGAGAGAAAAAAAACGAACGAGTGCCTCGTTTCATGAATTTTATAATCTTTTATTACGTGCAATCTGCCTTTTTTCCGTAGTTTTTAATTTTTTTTTTCGTAAAGTATTCTGCTATGTCTTTCACTGTGCTTTTTGCAATTAATTAATTATTAATTACTTACGTCTCTCTCTCTTTTGCATGGCAACGATCAATTGTGTATTAAATTATTCGTCAAACATTTTGCCGTCACTTCGCACTTTGTATGTAACTGATCAAGCGAATTCAATGTTCCAGAGTAACGTTTATTTTTTCATTCGATACATTGAACACGTTTGACTCAGATGCGAAAAACATTCCGTTCAAAATCTCCAAAAAAAAGAATTTTCGGCTTTTCGCAAGTGAACAAAAAAAAAAATCGGTCGCAAAATCACTCTGTACTCCAGCAGGAAACTTCGCCGATTACGCACAGAACAAACTGGATCCTCCGTAGAGTACATATCACTCGATTTTTGCGCAGCACCTGCAACAACTTCTGGTACAAAAGAAAAGGAGAATCTTCAGGCCGAAGGAGCGATCGTTGGGCCGTCGGGGAGAAACTATGCCTGTATACGGACGAGTTTTCGGGTACCCGCGACGGCGAGCCGCGCGTGAGATACACTGGCTGCGGGCCGCGTGGTAAATCGTTTTATTAATGATTAGGGAATTGTGGCTGCAGATTACAATGCGCGGTATAGATAATGAGAACTCAGTCGTTAGACGATAACGATGGCGAGGTTTCGCCCGGGGGATCGATACCGCCGGGAGGAAGCAGGGCCCGTACACAGAGCTACACGATCGCCGAAGTACTGATTCGCGAGGAATTGAATCATTACATGAAAAATTAAAGCACATTCCACATAAAAAAGTAATCGCCGCATTAACGTATTTATTTTTTTTTCTTTTTCAATTTAACATTTTTTAACGAAGATGTAGCGATTTGAAAAATTGTATAACGTATAATATACTTACTAAGATGCGATGTCGTTGTGATTTTTTAACCACTGTATCTTTGAGATTAAATATTAAATTGAAAAAAGGAAAAATTTGTAATGAATATCTTGCGATATTCTATCTGATGGATGTAATGAAATTTTTTATTCAAATCCCAATTGCGTTGTACATTTGATCGCGTATTTCATAATGACGTTGCGGTGTTTTTGTGACAAGTTTTCTTTGTATGTTCTATTTAGGAAAGTTCAAATTTATTAAGCTGTTTTTATCGTAAGGTAGTTATTAAAATTAATCTTCTAAACTTTTTTTATTATTCGAAATTAAACTTTTGGATTTTGATTTTCATTGTAAATGAGAGTTGATTTTTTACACCGATGATTATTGTTATATGACGTTGAAAGTGTTCACTTTACAAGCTTTAATAATTGTCCTTGAATTTATTCGTGTGCGAGACTCAGTCATTTGGAAGCAGTTCTAAAGCAAACATTTCTTAGCAGACTTTTTGTGAAAATGAGGTACGTCAACTTTTTTCGCATTCATAATTATATTATTAATTGTATTAAAAAATGAAAGAATTCGTATTCACATTTTTTTTTATCAATTTTTCTGTAGGTATTAATGGCACAAAATTAGTGATACTTAAAAATATTCATTAAATCAGTACTTTTTTGTAAAACCAGTCTAATCAATTAAATTAATTTTTATCATTGATCGCATATCAGATCAGAGCCAAGATTATCGATCAGCTACTGAAATTTAATTTCCTGTGATCTCCAAATAAAGTGAATCTGCTTATTAAGTACCTATCACTGCGATATTTTTGTGTTTATTTAATTATTTCTAATGCAATAAATACTTTATGTAATTTATATACCATTAAAAAATAATTCATACCAATTAATAATTGAAAACAAAACATTTGTAAATATTAAGTGTTAGTAATGAATTTATAATTGTAGTAAAATATTCCATAACAAATTTACACATATGAGACATATTAATATCTAAAGCACCGGATTTACTTAAGAAACCTACAACGCTTTAATAAAGGTAAATAAAATGCGACCTTGTTTTGCCGTTCTTTTTCGGTAAATACCTGATGTAATACACAAATCAGTTTATAGTAAATTTGTCTGTTACTTGCAAATTTTCCGTTTCAAAATAAAAAAAAAAATAATAATTCAGCTTTTACGTAACGCTCTCAATAAACAAGAGGTTTGTAAATTTTCTTGAAGCCAGCACTATACGCCAATTAATTCGTCTGTTTGCGCGTTTCTCATTGTTTGGTCGAACCACTCCTATACGCAGAGAGTATCCGTAGGACTTACTTAATCACGCGCGACTCTTCTTAAAGAATTGAAAAATAAAGAGACAGAAAAAGAAATCATTCCAAGAGTCATCCAAGTGTGTGTATGGCGCATAAAGATTCTCGTCGTTTCGCTCTTTAAATTAGCCTGTAAGACCCTCTATTAAGAAACAATAAAGTTGTTGTGGAACAAGTGTCAACAGCCACGTCGTAAAGATTCAACGAGCCCAACTTTTCAGTTTCGCAAAAATTTTCGCTGTCTCGTTGCAATTCTTTTGCAAACACGAGGCGCTATTTGCACTTATTCAGAAAAACGTTTCTTCGCGGGGCGAAAATGCCTTTTACGCCGTTACGATGCTCTTGTTTCCTGGATGCCTTTAAGAGCTTTATTTGATTGATTATTTGGAAAACGCGTCACTCTGCGCAGGTGTGCAGAGGCATTATATTTGTGCGTCTATATATTAAGCAAGTAACTCATACTTCGTTTAAAAAATATTCAAAAACTTTTTTTCGCGGTTTTCTGATAAGACATCAGAGTGAAAATTGCGAAAAATCACTTGTTTGAAGCGGTTATTTACTTTATCATTTTTTTTTTCACACTTCAACAGAGTACTGAAACAATAAAACACCATTGTTTTTATTAAAATATTTCTTAGTAGCAAAAAAATGTTATGATCGAATTTAGGGGGTGAAAAGGGTAAGCGATAAGGTTATCTTATCAAAACTACTGATAATGTTTTTTATTCGAGTGCTTATTCTTTTAATGAAAAACTTTTATAAATAATTCTCTTCTTCAAATAATTATAAATTATTCTATCGTTATAAATAACAAAATTCCCTCCATTTATGTTGTTTATAGAATATGTCCTTCAACAGTTTTGCAGCACTTCACTTTTTTTTAACGAAAAAAAGCTCATTTACAAATTTTGCTGCATTTTTTTGCAGGAATTTTACAAAATTTAAACTTGATTTTCTTTTGATAAATCTGTGCACATATAAAAAATCTACTACCTCCTTCCTAACTCGATAAAGTGTGCTTTCCCTTTTTACATTTACATACAATCGTAATTACTATTTTTCGTAAACAATATAAAATAAAGCTTCATTTTTTTTCATTATTAAGTATCTTTCACACCTGCATAAGAATAATCTTTATTCATCTTTACAATCTTTACAAACTCAAAAATCAAAAATATTTAACTCTAAACTTGTATACCAAACAATTGACACAGTTTATTATACGCCTCTAAAAAAACAGCATAATCCAACGCATATCCCTTGCCGACAAAATAAAAAATCAACAGTGCACACAGACACCAGCCTCGACGGATCAGTCTCTCCGATCGATCTATCGGCAAACAAAGTACTTCTCGCGCAACGCCAAGAAACGACTCCCCCCCGCCCGCAGTGCGCGTGTACATAACGCCCGCGCTCGGCAACGTCGTACTAATGAGAAAATAATTATTTTTAATTCGTCACTTTCCACTCGTGGAATTTTACGTTGCAACGCATATCGATCGAGCCGATCGCGTCCGCGCTTATATGTGCTCGCCAGTTTAAAGCGCTGCGCGGTTGCGCAAGCGCGCCGTGTTTGTCCGGCGCGCGGCTCGCGTTATCGCTCCATCGGCCCGCCGTGCTAGATGCTCATCGCCGGGCGCTCAGGGCGCGATAACGGCCCCGTCGTCGTCGACATCGGGGAGGAAAAAAAGCGGAGGAGCTCGCGCGGGGGCCTATCTCCGCCGGCATCTGCGCCGAGCGAGCGAGATAAGGCGGGGATTTGCTCGGGGCCATGACGCAAGCTTCGCGCGGGTTGGGCGAGCTTTTTAATATGTACTTAGGTATACTTATAACGCGGGCCGTCTGGACGCCATTGCTGCTGGGTATAGGAGCACGAGGCCGCGGCTAGTCGGGCACTCACTTGAGATGGAGAAGGGAAAAATTGGCGATGTCTAGATGCTTCGAGGAAATCGATTCGTGGAATGTATCGGTCTGCAATGATGATTCGAGTTTTTTGAAATTTTAAGGTGGTGATTTAAAAGGTGATTGGGTTGAGGAACATTTTTTTCTGGAGACGTCGATTTTGTCGTCGGCTTTTATTTTATTGGAGCGTGAATTAAAAGGCTTTGTTTTATTGTCGATCTCATTCTATTGGGATGGCAGGGTGATCGAGAGTTATAGGAAAAAAGCTTAGAGAATTGTTTGACTTCTAAAGATTTTGTTTGTAATCTTCTTTACGCGGGCTTGCGCAGAATATTACCTGCCGCTCAAATTTTTGTAGATAAACTGTCTGTCTGAGCAAGTTTTTGTAGAAAATTTCTTTACGCTGACTTCTGTCAACTTTTTCGCTGCGAGAGATATTAAATAAAGAAGAAAATAAAATAGACTACGTTGATTTATTAGTAAGTCAAGGTCAACGAAATTAATTTTTAGAAAAAAAAAAAATGGTATAACACATTCGATTTTATTTTCACCACAGAAATTTTCTTACGTGACTAAATGAATTATAAATAATGAAGTGACCACAAGGCTTATTATATTTTCCTCAATCGACGTTCCAATCATTTTTCAATAAATGTTAAACGTGCGTGCGAAGATACGTATAAAGATTATAATCTTAATTGAGTTTTACTTTTATATACACTTTATTTTCTAAGAATTGCTTATCTACGCTCCAATATTTCACAAATTGCAATATAAAATTTCCACTTATTGGAATTGTTCAGTGTATCGAATAAACGATTGTCCTTATGTGAATCAATATTGATTAATTTAAGGAATATACAGTTTATTCTATGCTCAATGAAGAAAGTTGAAGAAAAATTTTCATTTATTGTTAATTTTAATAATAATTGAATATCTATATCATGGTAAGAAGTAATTTACTTGCAGATTTTTAGTATAAACGTTTATGATATGGAACAAGGACTGATTATGGAATTTAAATTAGTTGTAGAACACTCAATATTAAATTAATTTAAATGTCAGAAAATAATTACAAAGTAAATAATTAAATTGATAAGTTAAACTCTTTTCTTACATTTGCCTTCAAACAATAAAGTCATTTTTAAAAAGGTGACAATTTTAAGCTAAAAGGATTATATAAACACTTCACGTTATCAATTAAAATTACTAAAAGACATTGGACTGACCATGGACAGAAACCAAAATTTCCAAGTCTCATCATCTCATTTATTTTTTTATTATCGAAGCATTGAAATACTTATTTTCCAAGTAATGATAAACACACATTTCTACTTTATTAGACAATCAAAAATAATCAACAATAACTGCTGTACTATATAAATTTGCGCAATAGAAAATCGGTCAAAATAATTGCATCAACTATATTCAAGAAAACAAAGCGTAAAAAAATACTTTTGTATTCAATGCTCTCCTCCTTAACATTAACATTGTCCCGAAGCATTTCACAACATCACCATTAACTCCTCGCACTCCGGAATTTAAGGAACTCGTGTGTACACACCGGAACGTGAGAAACGTCACCGTCGATTCACTTAATCACTCCAGCGTATTTTTCGCAACGCGTCCCAACGCCGCACAAATCCCCGACTGTATAAGGATTCCGGACGACACGACGCGCCGAGTAGGGCCCGATAAAAGTGCGTCGAGCCGCGGATGACGCGGCCAAGGAGGCCCGCGTCAGGACTTGCGGCGGCCTGCAACCCCGACTGCCGACTGCCGACGCGGCCGCGGCCCGCTGCGACTTGGAAATTATCATTTTAGCTGATAATAGCTAATGTAATGATGCAGTTTTATCTCTTATTATCATGGGAAACGAGATAAATCGCGATAGTGCCGTTTATTTTGACAGCGTGGCGCGGGTCGTTCCCGCCCGACTCGCCCGCGGAATTTTGCGCGGCGCGCCGCGCCGGAAGCCTCGGGCATCATCGGGAAGGAGCTCGAGTCTATATCGCGTTGCTGTGATTTTTGGGAGGCGATCATGATTTTATGGAAGGACTGGATTAATCTTAATTAATATGGGCAATTCTTAAATTTGCACGTTTTTTTATATTTTGTCGTTTGACTTATATTCTGATGAGATAGATAGATAATTTATGGATGTTTCTTGATTTTTTACAGTTTATATTTCTATTACTGTATATAATTTACCATCGCACTTATTAAATCAATTAGATAAATATTATATTAGGTTTTCCGATGATAGAAATTTAATGAAATTTGATGAATGTATAGAAAAATTCAACTGTATATTTAACATGGTTCTTTTTATTAGTAGATCAGTGAAGAAATTAATTTATTCCTTTTATCTTAACTTATAGTAGATACAAGATATGTCAAATCATATGATTATTTAGTAAATTTTTGTCTTTTTTTTCTTTCCAAGGAATCATTACTTTCATATCTTTTTAGTTTAAAATTCAAAAATAGGAATGTATTAGGGTATATCGAATTAATGTTCTTTTCAACCAAAAAAGTGAATAAAATTAGAAAGGTCCTACCTTCTTTATCAAGGATAAACAACCTAATTATATCCGATCCAATTAAAACAATTTTTGTATACATTTTACTTTTAATTAATCAACCATTTGAGAAATAAGGAAAAAAAATTCTGATATCATGCATGAGGATCATTACATTAAATAAAAATGTTTCTTCAGCATTGGCTTTTGAAAATCAGCTGCTGCTTTAACACGATGAATTAGAAATATTTTCCGATGTCGTTATATAAACTAGGAGGATTAGCACGGTATTCGCTCCTCGTAGGAATTTTGTTAGGTTACAACAATATCTCTCTCTCCGATCTCACCATCTCTCTTGCTCATTCGAGTTCGAGATCGAGTTCGAGCTACGAACCGGATTCGATATGGACGGAACGATATTTAAATTATATTATGGATAATTTGAAATTTGTAACATATAATAAAAATTGTTGAAATAATTAGCTTATCAGTAATGGAAATAGAACATTCACATATCACCATATTATTTTAAGCGACCCAAATATAGCTTAGCCCGCACCAAGCTGTCACACATCAACAGGTCTTGTCTCGTCCGATCCCAAAGATTCGCTTATCTCCGAAGAGGCCCGAAAATTTTGACCATCGCCGTGAAAAATCGCTCCTCCGGCATTGCCCATAGGGTACACAAAGTCTTATCGTGCGTCATTACGATTTTCTCACAGGGAGGACGCGCGTCGCAGATAAAACGCCGACGCCTAGCTCGCAGGTACATGTCGCCGGTGTGTATATTATCCCCGCGTCTCCGGAACGGTGGACGGACCGAAGCCGTTTCACAAACAAACAGCGGGAGATAGCACGGTTCGGATTTATTGATTAAGACGAAGACACGTGGGAATTCGAATACTCACTCGGACACTGCTGCGACTGATAATGTTTTTAGTACACACGACCAGAGCAGAGAGTAAAATCTCGTGCAGTTCGGTATAAGGTATTGTTGACAGTGCGGATTTTTTTTAGTAGTTTATCGACAGTAAACAGAATTTTTATATCATCATTTTTTATATGATATGTGGTACTTGAATAAATATACTTCGTTAAAGCTTCTAAGCACAAGACTTTAGTGTGTTATAAAATTTTTCTATGGTATCTGCAGGTAACTTCAATTTAATTTTCTTAAATACATAAATTATTCGACTAATTGTTTGACACGTACGTAATAATTAAGGTAAACAATTAAAAGGCCATGTCTTTTTATAGAGGGATACAATCTATACGAAGTTATATATATGCACGAATTTTGAAACCTTTTTTAAGCATTATTATTTTATTTTTATTTTATTTCATTGAGATTTTCTATTTAATTTTTTATTTTTACTGTACAGGAATAATATGATACAAATATAAGAAAAGCTACATCAAGCTTTTGTAAAAAGTTATTCGCAATGAAAGTGGGATGATAAATGTGGAATTATCTCAAGCATCATGGTGATCTTTATAACTTATCGTCTTTATCAAATCTTTTAGAATTAATATCTAACATTTTTATAAATGTGATGCTTAACATTTTCCAAGTGGCGTCGGTCTTTTTTATTTTTGCAATAGTACCACACATCACCAAATTAAGTCCTACACCTTGAGTCACTTACAATTTTATCTATTTTAGGCTCGTGCATGCGCGAAGGTGTTCAAGTCACATATTACTAATCTTCAAGCAGATTAGTCAGTCTAGTTTAAATCGATAGGTAGGTAATCGAACGGTAAATGTATAGTGAGCTTAAACTATCATATATCATGAAAACTAAAATGTACCGTAAAATACGTCAACCAAACGTCAAACTAATCCACAAACTATAGAAAGAAATTTTTAATATAAAAAATTTCTCATTAAAAACTATACGTTGTACATGAGAAAAGTAGTATAGGTTTTTCTATTAATGTAATGAATTTATACAATTTTTGTTATGCCACTTTGAAATATTACAATACTTTTTATTAATTATTGGTATACTGGTATATGAAATATAACAAAACATTTATTATTTTTTTATTTTATAAAATCACGGGCTTTCGCCCTCTTACAAAAGTGCTTAACAAGTATAAATCATTAAACAAATAATTACTAATATTACTAAGTCAAGATCGCCAGGAGAATCGCGAAAGACATCTGGACACTTTTGGTAAAAATTACTTAAACGAATTTAGTAAAAACTTCCCTAGAACGAGTACATCATGCTAGAAAAAAAAGTAAATTTTCTAAAGCAATTTTTTCAGTGTACCACGAGAAATGACCTCACTTATGAAACAAAGCAAAAATTTTCTTTCCTCCACTACGAGCAAAACAACGCGTCCATCCCGCTCGAGACAAACAACACGAATCCCGACAAACAAATCTAAATCATAGCCGTGACGAGGCGAACTCCGTGACAATGGCGCCACGCGGAGGTCCGGCAGCGCGCAAACAAAAATTTGTCAGCGCGGCCGCAGTCGAAGTCCATTGTGCGAGGGTCGGCGGCGGCGTCGGCGCAAACACCTCCTCCGGCTCCGGGTGACGCACGCGCGCTGATTCAGCGCCCGCCCCCGGCGCGCCTCCCGCGGGGCGCTGATCCAAGCGACGCTGTTCTCGTCCTACTTACTTTGACTATACTTCACCTTCGGCGAGCTACCCTTCCTTCTGGATTCTGATTCATCGGGGCTAACGCCGACGCGTCCATGGCGTGGTGAGAAAAAGCGCGCTGTCGGGAGATAAGGCTGTTTGGCAGTTCGCGCGGGTAAACGACTACCGTTTGCGACTATTTAGGATTTAGTGGAATTTCGGGTTTGGTCACGTTAGTTTACGGTTCGAATACATTTTATTTTTTTTAAGTAGCTTATTGTCCGGTAACCACAATCGATTTGGTATTTTAGATATTTTTTTTTTTTTTTAATTTTAGCGTGCTTTAATTATGCTATATTGAAATATTTTAACAGCTTAGCGTATAATAAATGTAGTTGTCAAGCTCGAAAGTTATATGATTTGATGCAATAATATATTTAAAATACTATTTCAACAAATGCTATCAAGAATTTTATTTGCAGTTTACAAATTTATATTGACCTATTTAATATCCTGATGCATAAAATTGATTTTTTACGGTATATTGTATTGAATGTATTATTGATAAATTTTGCCTATTATAATATTTGTCAACAAACTTTTTATAACTCGAGTGTTAAAGTTTAAATGGTTTAATGTTATTATGTGCTTTTTCTGATTAAATAGGTATAATCGGTCTCATTTTTTTCTTTGAATTACTTTTTGTTTAAATCAATTTCACGCGTTTGGGAGAAAGGAATAAACCGACAGAAAATTATTAACATTTATTTAAAAACTTTAAATATAATATTTTTTGTCTTAAAGAGGGCTAGTAAATCCTTTTGATGCTTAATTAACAAATAAATATAAAATATAGCTCAAAGATAATACAATAACAAAACAATGCGGCGCTTAAAATAAAATTTCTATAATAAACGTACGATCTCTTCTCTCATTAATAAATAAATCATTCGGCCAGGTGTCTCATTACACCCTACTGCTCTGCCGCCCTCAACGCGTCGGCACAATGATCTTCCGTGAGTCCCCACATAAACAAGCGAGTCTCGGAGGAAAAATTTTCTCGGAGCAAATTCCACGGCGCTCCACCGTCTCGACAACCTCGTTTCACGCGCGCAAACACCGCGTTCGCGCTCGCTCTACATATATACAGCCGGCTGCTCTCCTCCATCCTCCGCGTTCTCGGTCTCATTACTCCGCGCGCGGCGCGTCGCTAATAAAAGAAGCGCCCACCCATCGTCACGCCGACCGAAAAAAAAAATCGAGGGAAGAGCAGCGAGTGCGAGCGAGAAAGAAGGAGAAAGAGAGAAAGAGAGAGAGAGACAAAATTACGACTCTCGCAAGCACACAGAAGATTTTATACCGGGTGGAAGATGGCGCACGGCTGCACATGCGGCGCGGCCCTTATCAGCGCGCCTCTTATCGCGCGAGGCAAACAGAGCCGCCGCCGTCGTGTCAATCACGAGAGCCGTTCGATTGCCTACCTACCCCTCCCCCCTCTGCCTCGCCGCTCCCCCGTTCGCCCCTCGAGCTTTTCCGCGCGTGTCTGAAGCGCGCGGCACACACTGCGTGTTTGTTCCGCGCATTTTGCCTTTTTTTTTTAACATTTTCCCGGGGCTCCAGGTGGCCGCGCGCCGGAATTAGAAGTTTCGCCTCCTTTTTTATGGAAAGATAACGACGAGGGGCGTCACGTGCGTGGACGGGGGCGCGAAGTTGAAGTTCGATTTTTTTTTTGTTGGCGATAACATAAACTAATCTTTAATCGTATGGGGATATCGTTGGGTATCAAGTTTAGCCGACAAGTGTCGTGGTTTGGAAACTTCTTTGGATAGAAATATTTTTAATTCTTCTGCTGGTTTATACATTTGGTTTATAATTGGGCCAGTGAATATAAGCTTCCAAGTGGGTTAATAAACAATATGGAATTTTCATAATAAAATTTTTGTTGTTAGATTTTTAGTTAAAGTTAGAAACATTATTTGCCTAGGTAATACTTTTGAAATGTTACTTTTCGTAAGAATAATTAAAAAGATTCAGACACTATTATTATAATGATATATTACAAAGTTGCTTGAGCTCCTCATATAAATCATTTTGTAATACAATTAAGTATTCCTTTTCTACTGTTCTAACTCCAAAAAGAGCTGCATCTGTTCGTTTTCAAAAGAAAGGTGCATCTTTTTCTTTGGATTGACTGTCCATCGTAGTAAATTTTCTTCACTAATTGTTAATACATGAGGGACGCGCCATTTCTGCATTCCTAATTATGGAATAGAATTGGTATATTCCTTATTAATCATTAAGCTTACTTGCAAGACTATTCAATAATTATAGAACCGGTTTTAATGAGGGGAAACAAGCAGGTAGGATCACCGCTCCCAAATATAAGATTCTGTGTACCCTGTAGGTATAATATGTTGTATTCGAGAGATCGCAACTTCAAACATCTATTATTTTTGTTTCAATTTTAAAGCATAAATAATTTGCACAGCAAAGATCAATTAAAAAATTTTTTTTTCGATTTCCTAATTAAA
The DNA here is from genome assembly GCA_035582955.1 of Sycophila texana. NCBI lineage: Eukaryota > Metazoa > Arthropoda > Insecta > Hymenoptera > Eurytomidae > Sycophila > Sycophila texana. The sequence continues at coordinate 13,848,968 of JAWWEN010000048.1, read as the reverse complement.
TTCTCGCTTTTGAATGTTTACATTTATGCTCACATAAATCATTTACTAGTTCATTCTTCATTTTCAGACTTTAAGATACTTTCTATTAAGAATCGACGAGCTTGGACAAGATTTATTATTAATAAAACTAAAAATCATTAATTAATTCACTTAATTGATTCTACAGCATTAATTTGTAGGCGATGCCTTAATTCTCTCAATTCAACTTCATTTATTCTGTAAAATAAACGAGCGAATAACGTAAAACACGACCATCCTCCTAAAAAAAAAAACAATCCTTAAAACAACCCCAACAATTCATCCCCAAAACTGAAAGTTCAGTAGAAACGCGTGGGAGGAATTCATCCCTCAAGTGAAAGGGGACAACAATAACCGCGATGACTCCCTCTCACGCGGCGGTCACGCGCTTACGGAAAAGCAGTGATTCCTCGCGGACGCAAACACTCCTATGCGTGTGCACGATGGACAAACAAGAGCGCAGCCGCGCGCATCGGGCAGCTCGGACGTCGCGGCGCGTCTGCGCCAACCGCGCGGCTGACCAATGGGACGCACCGGGGGGACGTTCCCGGTCTCTTGCGGATGGCCACCGGGCGATCGGCCCCCACCCGCAGCCTCCCTTTCGCCTTTTATTTTCGCGGCTCTCTCCCCCCGGGGGCCTCCCCCTCCCCCGCCTATACGCGGCTTACCTTTGGACGAGGTGTGCGCGCAGCGCATCCATCCTCCGGCGGCTTTTCCACCTCCACTCGGCCAGTCGCTTATCTGCGCCTCGCCGCCGCTATTTTTCTTCAGTTCGAATCGGCGCTTGGCAACCGGCGCATCTCGGCACCGGCGTTCATGGTGCGGCGCGGCCCGACGACGTACTCGCACTGAGACTGCCACCCGCGCCCCGTGAATCCCCCGTACATCGCCAGTGTCGCAGTGATAGCGAGAGGGAGGCTGTGATAAGACGAGAGACGACCACCGCTGGTGGAGGAACTCGAGATTAAATGCGGCTGACACCGATCGAGGTAAATTCCAGCTCCTTTGCGAGATCACGTTAATTAGATAGTTTTTACTTTGGTTTCTTGTACTTATGTAGTGAGGGAAAAAATGTTGCGAAACTGATGAGGGAATCGTCATTCTGTAATTTTTTAAAAGGTGAATTTCTCGTGATTTTGTCCCACTCGTAAAATATAGTAATCACTGATTGCGCCGTTCACTGAAAAACTAGTTGTTTTTAGAGAGCAGCTGGTTTTGCTCGCTCGTTCGTTTTTTTTAGCGTTCGCTGCGTGAATTACGTTTTTTTTTCTTTTTTTTGGAAAAATATTGGATGGTTATTATTTTTTATATCATTTTAGACAGGCGTGGTTGATCTACCAACCAATCTGTTGGTCACTTTACTTGAGGATTAACTTTTAGTGAAACTAAATTTCTGAATGAGATCAATAATAGTACAAGGGACTTCGCATTTTTTAAATGGAGTCTTGTCTTTTGCAACTGATGGTTATTAATTTACTGTTATTAAAGCTCTTAAAGTTCTTCTTAATTCGATAGTGCAGACAATGATTAGATATTCTGTAATAAGTTAATTATTTCAGAGCTTTTGTTTAAGCAATACAATTTCGTTATTCACTAAAAATAAAAATGTGTATATGATGTACAAGTATATGTATGTCATAATCACAATATACGTAAAATTTGTAAATTATAATAAACTTGTTAAATCAACAAAATATTAAAGTACGTAAAAAAAAATCCTAAAATATTCCAAGTTTATAGTTAGGCACATACGTATATAGTATATATTAGCAAAGCATAACGATGTTTCTTAGTCTAACACAAGGATATATTCATATTCTTCTACTTATTTCAGAAAAAAAGGTCTCTCGCTATTATTCGAAGTTTTTTTCGTCTTCGCGTCACAATCGGTGCGCCAATATAAATTATTATACCTACAAGTGTTTTATAGAAAAGGCAACGGTCATGATGAAGCGTCCCTCGCTCGCGCCCCGCGCGTCAGAACAGCATAATTCCGGCCTCATGATTTACACAGAAGTGTAAATACAAGCTGCTGCTTTACATAAGCGTACCGAACGCCGGTGCTAGCAACAAAATTTCATTGACAATATTCCCGAAAAAAAAAGGGAGGAGTGCGAGAACAATAATGAAGCGGCGGTATGCGGCGGCGACGGTGCATTAATAAGCTCCACGTGTTCCATTGACAAAACTCCGGGGACCTCATATACATTTGAACATGAAGCAACTTTCGAAAAAAAAAAACCCAAATCATTTCGACGCTCTAAGCGTGGAACAGGAAGACGTTCTCGATATATTGTTTACGGTCCCGCGAGGTTTTGTACAATAAATTTTTTCCGTGTTATAGTATTAAGGCCTGTCGTCGCCAATGCACGTGCTTTGGATTAATGAATTTTTCGAGTCGTTAAAATATTTCTAGAATGAGTTCGTATTAAAGTGTACAGCTAATAAGAAATGGTATATAAATATTTTCGTAGTATTCTAGAATATGAAAATGATTGTTAAAAAGATTGTTGATTTCATTGACTTGAATTTTACTGTGTATTGTGGTATAAGACACTTTTTCTTTTATATCAGATAATCATCCTTAATTCTTTAAAGATAATATACTTTATTTTCTAAGAGATCTTCGTGAATAAATTTTTTAAATTTTCTAAATTTAAAATATAATTTATTGGTTTTCACTCGAGAAAGATAATGTTTTATAAGAATGCAATTTTTTAATCGGACAATAAATAATGTAAAATCAACAAAATAAAATCACTTTCGAATCAAATTTTTACATATTAATTTATTTGATTCACATACAAGATAAAAAGTAAGTAATTTTATCTAAAATAACCAAATATTGATATAGAAAGTTTTAATAATAAGATAAAACCTTATAAATTAAGCAAGCGAAAATGTACGCATATCGCGTGCATATTATATGATATGATAAAAGTCTTCATAGAATACATAATCACTCTCTAATCACCTGTAATGTTATCACTATCGATATTAATACCTCGAGAAGACTAAAGTCACAGTTTCCGTCTAAACATTTAAATTAAACTTCCAAAGAACCACATTTAAAAATAAGAAAGACCTTGAAAGATTAACCTTTACAATGGAAGAACCGAAAACCTCTTTCCTCACCTTCAATTAACCGTAATGCAGCCACGTCCGCTCATATACCCAAAAACTTTCACAAAAGCGCCGGGTTATGTAGAAAGGACCGCGAAAGCGGCGAAATTCTGGAAGACGCGCGGCGGAGATGGGTCCCGGAGCCGGTCTAGGAGGCGAGGCGTCGGCCGCTAGAAAGGGAAAACAAAGGGAAGGAAATTCCATTGTGGACAGCGTCTAACGGCGACGGAAGTCAGGCTTGACACACGCGTGGCCGGAAGTGTGTGTGACGGAGAGCAAACAGATCTTCTCAGGCATTTTTCTGGGGACGGACGAGGTGTGCCCCGCGCGGCTCTTTGCGCGTCGCGTGCCAAGGTGCGATCCCTCCCTCGCGCCACGACCTCGCCTCAACCCAAAAGTGCGACGGTCCCCGGAACCGAGCTACCGGACAGATAACGGCCCGGCGAACGCGCACTGCTTCTGATTGCACGAATTTCGTGTGCAGAGCCTAAAATAATTTATCGGTTCGAAGCATATTATAGTGGGTAAATTTATAGTTTACTGCAAGATTTTCTTGTTTGGCAGATTCAATCGGAATTTTGTAATAAATTACTATTAACTAATTAATTTTTTAGTTTATAGAGTCATGTTTTATAATATAATTCAAAATATTGTCTTGAAATTTAAATGATATCGCTTAGCTTAATTTTAGCAAGTATTTTTGATATATCTTTTACTCTCCTTGCCATTTTTATTTAAATTAAAATTTATAGTTCTGTTTAAAAGAACTTATGTATTGAATTTATAAATTAAAGCTTTAGCTATTTTAAATAGCCTGGGTATTTTACAAAAACATGCCCAAAAAATCATTTAAATTTGACGATTAAAAGAAAAATAAAATACAAGCACATAGTTTTCAATTACACTCTGCTAATTTTGCGATTACAAATTGCATGTAATTTCGTCATCAATAATTGAGAAAGGATTAAGTACCTAATCAATATCTATTAATTAATTTCAACTAGAAGAAACTATTTCGACTAAGAACAAATTCCGATACTCCTACCGAAATTTCAGATGAATTAAAAAAAATAAAAATAACGTAAGAAAAAGGTTTTCCTCTCTAATTATTCCTCCACGTAGCATACTCGCGTACGTCAGAGACGAACCTCATAGAAAAGCCCGCCTTCCACGATTGAAGTGACGAAGAGCCGAGCGCCCTCCGATTCCGCATCGCAAGAAAAAAGTCTTTATCACTGTGCAAATAACGGCAAAAAGTCATACGTGCGTAAAGCGCGCGCAATAAAGCAATGCTTGGTCGAATTGCAATGTCAGGCGGTAAAGTCTCCTCGGCGAGGCGGAGAGTGACTAACGCGACAGCAAAGGCGAGCGCGTCTACTGCTCGTCAAACAGTCGAGGCGAGCGCGACGCTGCGACGGTCTATATAATATATGATCATAGTGCAATCGATCCTCCACGCGGAACTGCCAGGGATTTTTCCCGAGACTCGAGATTTTCTCGAATTAGCGACATCCAAGGCGTTAGTGGGATAATCCGGATGTTATAATTGTTTAATATTATATTTAAACAGTTATTAATTGTAATAAAAGTGAGAGTGCATTGGTTACTGAAGAATTGAGGATTATAGGATTCTTAACTGCTTATAAAGAAAAATTTGTTTATAATATCTAGGCTATACATTAGAAATGCGTAACACCAGCTAACGACTTTTTTCTACGTAGTCTTAGTAATTTTTTGCACAGAAGATCAATTTTTAAAATACATACCAATGAATTGTGATTTTTCATGAATTTCGGTTAGACTGTGAAATATTATTTTGTCTGCATGCTATTCGGCAATGTCAAAGACTAGGATATTTTGAATGTAGAAATTTCTAAATCAATATTGATTTTTTTCGTTTATTCAATGAAATTTGCTTTCTGAAGTAAAACGGAAAAAAGTATTTTGTTTCTTAATTTTCGTAGTCGTTGAAACTATTGTAGTGTGCAAGTATTTTTTAATTTTCCACGTGCCCTGATCCACACAAAATTGAATTGGCAAACCCGTACTATGGATATATTAGTTTTGTTAAATCAGAGTATGGTTTTTATGTAAATTGAATTTATTCTACTGCGTAATTTATGCTATCAACAATTTTTATAGTAATTTCTTAATTAAAGTTTAAACAGAAATTCTCGCGATCAGTTTTCTTTGCAGTTTTCTCGTCAATCAGATTCTCATTGACACAAATGACGACAAAGAACTATAAAGAAGGATTTTATGAAGAATTTTAGTTGTCCCATTTAGAATTTACAAATATACTTTCTAAGACAATAGTTTCGCAACAATACGGCATCATTGCTAATTTGGACGTGTTGCGTCAATTGTCCGGAAAACAGCGGTGACTCTTCCTGAATCCTTTACTCTTTCATTGATTTCATAAGTGTGCGTCTTTGTTCCTGTCCTAGTAGCCTCATTTTCGTCGTCAATCCACTTTTAAGGAAAAAAAATGAACACTTGGTAAAGATTTATATCGACGGAATAAACAATTTTTAACTTAATCTATTTGCATATTTTACTTATCGTTTTGAAGGTTAGATATGTATTTAGTTATAAAATAATAATGCAAAATTCACGATTATTAAAATTTATAAATAAAAAAGTTCACTTACAATCAAATATAATTAGAAACTTGTAATTACATGAAAGTTGCACTAAGATTTTCGCTTATCTCCGTATAGATATTATCAGAGAGAAACCAATAACGAGCAAATAAATTAATTTTTATTGAAATTTAAAATACAAGGTTTTCTATTAAACCTAGACAGAATTGAATGCAGTATGACTTATCTCAAATTATTGTCTACATCGTTTCGTTTAGTAATCAATCCATCACGCCATCTAAAGAAATTTAAAAAAATTAATATTAATTATTACGCTTTAAACAATTCTCGCAAAAACTTGCATTAAATATTTATTTACTGCAAAATTAAAATATCAATGAAAACGTTATCCTTCACAAATTAAATATCAATCGCTGGACTACCGAGAGCACTGGAAAAAATAAAGGATCAGTTTTTTCCATTCCAGGAGACGATGAAAGAGAATCTGCACAAGCAGGACATGGACAGGAAGATGGACTGGGACAATTCGCAGCAGCACCAGCAGCATACTTCGGAAGCTGGCTCTCCCCATGAGGTGATCACCCATTCGTCGATCGACGAACAACAGCAGCAGCAACAGCAACAACAGCAGCAACAGCAACAGCAACAGCAACAGCTGCAACAACAGCAACTAGAGAGTCCACGCAGTGTGATAACGAGCCGACGGCACGTGCGTACGATCACCACGGCCGGCCATATAGAGACTTCGACGGAAGCTGAGCCATCCTCGCCGGAGGCAACGGGTCAGCCCGAGCTTCAGCAGCACGTCGTCCAGCAGCAGACGAGAATCAAGCAGGAGAGTCAGGAGTCGCAGCCGCCACCGTACACCGAGGAGCAGTCTCAGTACATTCACATATCCCACGAGCAGAGTCCCGAGGGTCAGCAGAGAATTGTCGAGCAGCATAAGCAGCACGTCATCTATGCTACTGCTACTGGACAAGTCGAAACGGCCGAGAACAGAGAGCCCACTATTGCGCTAGCGGTCGAAGAGGCCCCGAGGTAGGTCCTTTTAAAATGCTTATTTTTATTCTATTTAGGTTGCAAATCATTAAGAATAGAGATAATTTTATCAATGTGCCGTCGAGATTTATTTAACGGGGTCTGAAAGCCAATTAAAAATTCAAATTTCGCGCCACAAAATAGCAGACGAAAATACAACTAATTTACT
>JAWWEN010000048.1:13810297-13841917 GCA_035582955.1 Sycophila texana | reverse complement strand
TTATTAATTGTTATAAGTAAATTAGTTGTATTTTCGTCTGCTATTTTGTGGCGCGAAATTTGAATTTTTAATTGGCTGACGTAAATGGTCTGATTTTATTATGAACTGACTTCAAGTGTTGGCTTTTAATTAAGGCTACAAAAATAAACATGGATAACTAGAACTAATGTTCTATACTTATAATAATCGGTCGTTTAACAAAGTACAATTTTTTTTTCTTGACAAAAAAAAAATATATATTTACTAATAATTCGAACTATAGATCTCGAAAAACTCGATGATAAAAATCAAACTCGATGTACCCATAACCACAGGAAATAAAACTTACGCAGAATTTCCTGTAGAACTTTTCGCAGAAACTTGCGATCTACTTGCAATCTAACAAAATTAAGCTCACCCATTAATTAATACACAGGTACGAGACTCCGGGACCAGATCGGGTGGAAATAGAACGAGCGGTGACGTACGTGACCTACGCAAACGAGGAGGATCTGAGGCGCGAGGTGATGGAGCACCATCGCCAGTCGGTGCAGCAGCGCTTCAGCCCTCATCAGGGCGGCTCGCCGAATGGTGAGACCCTGACCGAGAGTCAGACGCTGGTCACCACTCAGAATTACCCACCTCATCAAATCACGTATACACCCCTCGAGACCGTACCCCTACCCTCCACTCAGACTGTCTCCTACACACAATTCATACCCACCACAGAGTTCCAGCAGTTGCCAGCTGGCTACGGCTATTCCAAGCACCAGGAGATCCTCGTCTGTCCACCGCCTAGTCAACCGTGTAGAAGTGGCGAGGTGAGTTTTTTACATTTTCCCTTCGGAAGTAACAAATGAAAAATGATTTTTAGATGTATATTTATTATAAAAGGAAAAAGTTTCACGTTATACTTAAAAAGAGTCTTAAAAATGATCAGGTATATAAAAAACTAAAATGTATTATTTGTTTTTTAATTATTTTTACTCATACACGTCATATTACGCGGAAGTTATTTTCGATGCTAATTTTCTCGATTGCATCTCTATACACATCGAATTTTATATCGGACATCGAGCAAAAGTGTTGGCTATAACCAGTGAATCTTTATTATAATAAAGAAAACATATAGCATTCTCCATAAATAAGTCCAAAATTACTGTCTGCAATTAATTTGCCGACGTTTCGACGTTTTTATTGCACGTCCTCATCAGAGCTTTAAGTAATTGCGTTTTAAAGCCCATTTTGCTTCGTCTTGGTCAATTCTTTTCTACCGAAACTCCTCTACCACGAACGTTCGAGTCTTCAATTCTACATTAAATAAATTAGAAAAAAAAAAAAAAAAAAATAGAAACATGAAACAAAGTTGAAATTCTCGAAAAGCTAATAACAATGGAGTTTCTGCTCCAGTACGAGCACGCGACGAACATGCTCCTGAAGAGCGACCCCACGTTGACCTCGTCATCGCTGATTCGACCGGGCGCCCTGTCGTACGAACAGCCGCAGTCGCCCTCGCAGATGGGCATATACACGAGCGGCTCGGTGACGTACCAGATCGCCAAGCCCAGCGAGTACTACAGCCAGTCGCCGCCCTTCGACTACGGGCCGAATTACGCGAGTGTACCGATCACGGGGGCCGACGCCGGCAGCATGATATTCACGGCCAGCAATCCGTACATGGCCAGCGGCTCGAGCTCCTCGGGCTGGATGATGCCCAGCCCCGACGAGGCGTACGAGGCGCAGCTGCCCGGCCCGGCCAAGGAGTGCATGCACTGCGGCGCCAGCGACCCCACGGGCGGGCGCAAGGACCCCGCCAGCGGACACTATCACTGCACCGCCTGCGGCAACCTCTACATGTATCCCAAGCCCAACGGCATGACCAGGCCGCCGGTGCAACGCGTCAAGCCTAAGGCCACTGCACCACCGGTGAGTGTAAGTGCTTTTTTTTCTATTTTATTCGTAATTTTTTTTTACTTTAGGTTTTATGCGAGATTTTATTTATTTGTGATGATTTAATTGGGAAGATTTGAAAAAACACGGTTTTTGTGGATTCATTTCATGGAGAGAAATTCGATGGTAAATTTACCGAGGTACCGTTGTACTTTTATCACTAACTATGTCGACTGTTGGAATTTTTACAAGGATTTTTTTTTAGATAGTTCGTAGGTTCCGATACGAAAAATTACAGGTACATTGTAAAATTTACTAAAGGCTTTATCTCTTGTGAGTTTTAATGTGGCTTATGACTAACATACCGAATGAAATTAGTTATGATTAAAATTTATGATTAAAAGAAATTGTTATATCGTTGTAGAGATTCGAGGAATATTCATTTTAAATGTTACAGTTTTTGAGTAATTGTAATGTTTTATTTTCAATTAATATTATAAATCTACTGAGTGCGGTACATTAAAATTGTTTCCTGAATATTTTTCCTTTTATTGCCAAGCCGTTTATTTTTAACTTTGAGCTTCAAAAATTCGACAACTAATCTAATCGAAGAAAATCGAAGATTGATGATAATTAAATGAAATGAGGATTACTATAGGATGCTTTAAAGATAACGCGTCGTTGTACAATAATAATACTTTAATTTTCCATTACATTTCATTTATTATACTAAATTTCCGGGCTATTTATATGGAATTTAATATGGCTGTTGTATGAGTCACTATAACTTTCAATTTTGAGCTCGTTTATTCGATGAAAACGTCGTCGCTTTTTATGTATATGTTTAGAAGCCAAAAAATCTGATCATGATTAAAACGAGGTCGTCGCTATTTCTACTGATAAAGCGACGATGCGTTAAAACCACTTTAGTTATTTTCTTTTTAATTTAAAAAAAAATCTCTGTTCAGTTCAAATTTTATCGTTCCATGCCTCCAACATTTTGGAATAGAAGCCAGGCTTTTTTATCCGATTCTTACAATTTTTTTTCTAAAAAAACAATCTAATAAGGTTGTAGAAACTAAACAGAAAGTGAAAAAGAGTGGACGGAATTATTGAACGAATTGAAAAAAAGTACAGAATTTGAAAGGTATAAAAAGATATAAATAGTGTCAGGAAGAGAGAAAAAGCAAGAGAATCGTCTTATCTCATTGCCAAGCAAATAATAACTTCGTGACATGGCGAGGTGATGTTTGCTCTAGTTTCCTTACTCGAGCACTCCTCTTTTTCATGTTCGTTGATCCTTGGAAAGTTTTATCGCTTCAATTTCCATCGCGTCGTTTTACTCCGTCACGTAAAATATAAGCGAATCCAACGTTGCGTTTTTAATCGAAATACTGTGTCATATTCAGCCTTGAGCTAGCCTTCGATTTTTATCGGTATTTTCAGAGTTTTACTGATTTTTCGAGCTGCAGAGAGTGAAGCAATCTTTTTGAAGTATAACATAAACCACGATAAAGTTACGTGCATCATTTCAAAGTAAATTTATATCCAAAATTGCTGTAACAAAAATTCAAGTCAGAATATCGTGTTACTGATAAAATTACTCACCCTATCGAACGAGTGTAGATTCAGAAAAAATCAGGCGGATTTTTTTATAAGATTGAAAAATATTATTAAAACTTCATTTTTTTTATATTCTATCAGACTGGAGGAAGGAGAATAGGCGTGAGGTGTGCCAATTGTTCAACGAACACAACTACCCTGTGGCGACGAAATAACAATGGAGAACCTGTATGCAATGCCTGCGGACTCTATTATAAACTTCACCAGGTAACATACTATTTATTACCTGCTTATCATATTGCACAAAAAATATGTTCATAAATTTAAACAATATAATATAGCATATATTATTTATGAAACGAAGAGCGAGATTAACACTTTTGTGCACCAAAAACAAAAACAAACAAAAAAATGAGAACAAGCTAACAATTGCATCGATCCTGTTTCCCCATATTACACAAAAATTAAAAAAAAAACTTCCCAAATAAAAAGGAAGAGACGCGCATAAAAAGAAAGAAGAGAAGCCTCGAAAAAAAACTTTTTCAATCAAACATTGTACTTAATAGTCAGAGCGGGCGCAAAAAGAAGCGCGCGCTCGCTCGCGCGAGTCGAAATAATAAAGAACCCGAGCGTCGTGCCTAAAACAAATGCAGTAAAAGCCGCAAACAAGGGCCCGCTCGCTGCCGCCGCTTCTCGCGACAGTTATATGGTCCCGGCGCGACTCTTCCAAGAATACGCTTCCTGCCTCTCTCCGTCTCTCTCCCGCCGCGGGGAATTACGCGCTCTCCTCTCTCGCTCTTTCCCTCTTTTTCTCTCATATTCTGTCTCCACGTCGGCTTTTACGCGAGAGCCCCGCGAGATTCGTCAAATAGAGTGGAAAAGAAGAGCGAGCGCGGACTTCCGGCCCGCGGCGCGGATGACGCTCGCGCGGAGAGCGGAAATCGCTTCCGCCGGCGGGCCCCGGCCTACGGTGACGTCCGCGAACGTCGTCCGAGGAATTTCAGCGTTTTTCGAGGCGAGACTCACTTCGGCTCCTCTATTTAACGTCGAGCTGCGCGCGCGAATACGGATTTTTTTTTCTTCTTTTTTCTCTCTCGCTCTTTCTTTTCTTTTAAAATGAGGTCTGGCCGGGCTTTGCATCATCGCGCCGATGTCTTTCCTGGGACATATTGTTCCGTCGCGCTTTGGATTTTTGGGGCTTACGCAAGGCGAAGCGTTGAAAGAATCTTTACGTTTGGGGAACACTTTAGGGCAATTATTTTTGGAAATGTGTTTTAAAAAAAATATCCGAGCGCAAAAAAAAAATTCGGTGTTAATTTCACGATTGTTTAATTTCACTAAAGTTTAGAAAAGCTCGAGAAATTAACAAACTTTAGTACGAATACAATATCAAAGTTTGTCAATTTCTCGAGCTTTTAGTACGAATACAATATCAAACAAATTTGATTAAAGAGTAGACGAATTCTTACGCCAGATATATTATAATTAAATTCAGTAATTACTGAATATTTGGTGAAAGTTTAATTTAACTTACGCTATCCGTATAATTGATTAAATTTTTTACATAAAATTCTCCTAAACGTCTATTACTCTTCACACGATCATAAACAAACAAAATTTGTAAAAATTTAATTTTTTTTTAACGAATAAGATAACTTTGTAAATGCCTCCAGGTGATTCTATTATTTTTAATATTAGGACCTTAACTCTGAACAGAACACATACACTTGAATTTATACTCACATTTTAAATAAAAATTCAAAGATTCACTCGAAACTAATCAGGAAATTGGGATAATCAATTATTCCTTTTACACGATTCTCACTTTTTCAATAATCGATACGTTTAGCTTAAGCAAACAATAATCACGTATAGAATAGGCATTTTGGTTCACATAAGTCACTCAAACTTCGCCTCATGTTTCACGAGATCCGAACTTATCGCAATCGAAGGTATTCGATTGAACAAGTTATTGAATAAATAGCGTTGCTCAATAAGCGCGTGTCTACATTGCACCGGCTCGCTCTGCGCATCTTGTAATCATTTCGAAATTACAATCAATAGAAGAAATTCTCCATCTGTAAAAATCATTTCAGTCGTATTTCCAGTAATCTTATCCGCCGTGATAAGGTACACGTGCTTTTTATCCACTCTCCATGACAAGTTGCTTCTACATTCACGTGCAATCACTGTCAGACAGATTTTTCCTCTTTTCTCAAATCACGATTTACCACAGGTGCTACAATAACTTCAAAGTGGATCACATTACACACTGTACCTGTATATTTTATCGCTGTATTTTTATGATTTAATAACGATTAAGGTATCTCTTTCGCCTTCTTAATAGAATTATTAAATTTAACTTTTCCTTCTTCAATGAAATTATTAAAAAGGGAAATGTGACCGCTGCATGGATTTTGCAACGTGACTTTTTCGTATCCAGAAAAATTTCGATATGATTTACGATGATTGGCAATAATAAACTAATAATTATCATGAATAATGATCGTGAATAATTATCGAGTAGAAAAAAATATATTATTCAATGATGTAACGATTCAGTAAATAGCGATAAAAGCGTCTATATGATATTCTTAAAAGCCTTTGTTTCGATAGCAGAAGAAACCTATCAAAACGGTGATCTAATTAAATTTAATCTGTCGCCGAAATCGTTGATGGGATCGATTCTTCAAGATACGTAAAATTATTGTGTTTGAGTAATAACGCACAGATTACCAGGCATCTCATTGTGTCGACGGAAAAACTAATAAATCATCGCTGCCACTTTATTTTTCAAAAAAAAAGACCCACAACAAATTTTTTTCTGCGTTCCATCGATAAGATAAACAACTTGCTGCCAGTGCTAATTTTTTTTTTAACCTTCTCATTGCAGGTGAATCGACCGATGAGCATGAAAAAGGACAGTATCCAACAGAGGAAAAGGAAGCCGAAAAATCACGCGAATGTTAACAACAACAATCACGGAGTGTCGAATGCGATTCACAAACCAGAAATCAAAGCCAGCTTACTCGGTGAGTCATTGGTGAGCATATACTTTTAACGGTAAAGCGAGTAACGCAGTATTTATATAAAGTGTTGCGATTTTAATAAGTTCCCAATTAAAAATTTTAAATCTAGTAACGCTTGGTAAACATGTCCTTAGCATTAAAGAAAGTCTTTAAAGCGCGCGAACGAATGCGTCAGTGTAAAGCTTCATATAAATGTACATTTAAAAAACTGGAAAGACAGCTAACCAGCGCTCGAATATAATCATCTCTCCAGAACAGCGTCGTCTCTAATAATCATCGAAGCTTCTTTTGCTTAATCCTTTTATTAAAGTATTTTGACTCTAATGCTCCTATAGAAATAGTAGTTTAATCAAGGTCGGGTCAGACTGAAACGATCATCGACGAAAGGTACTATAAAATTATTTATTTAAGTCAAATAATTCGATAACTTTTATCATTTTTTTTTTTCAATTCGTCCGGTTAAAACACTTAAAATAAAATAAAAAATGTAAAAAATGAAAAAAAAATAAAAAATAGACGCAGCCAATAAAAGTGGTGTTCGATACTTCTATCGTCCGGCGGTTGATTTATCGGCGAAACATGACAGCTCGTCGCCTAGAGAGCTTGAAATCGCTGGCTATTTTCGTGGCTCTCCCTCCCGTTGTCCCCTCGATGTTCGAGTATTAGCCGTACCGATTCGCCGTACACTTCCAGCGCCGTGGGCGCGTAATCGCGACCAATATAACGCGGTCGTTTGCTTTGGCGCGTCTCCGGGGGTTAGGCCTGGTCGTCGATTGGTCAGAGGATCGATAAGAGCACCCAGGTACTTTTCCTCGGACACGGGAGAGCGAAAAGCGTGCGCATAAAGCAGCACCGGCGCGCGATGGGCGATAAGGCGATTTTATAAAAGAAATAATTGCTCGGACTTGCCGATGGCGCTTAACTTTTTATACCTTTTTTTTTTTTATCGAGTAAATGTTCCAAGTGAGAGGTGATTACTTATTTATTTTTTTTTTAAAGCTTGGTGATCTTTGTACTGTTGAAATTGATGAATTCATTTTCATGTCCTTTTTCATGTTCTTGTTATTTTGAATGCATAGATCTCTCGTAAATGAAAAAGTGAAAAATTAAATAAAAAATAAAAAAAATACACTCTAGTTACAAAAAATTGAGTAACTCTTGCCTTTTTACATTGATTTCTTATGCTGAAAATTCCTTATGATACATTTAATCACTCACTGTTAGTCTCGTTTTTACTAAATGAACCGATGAATAATTCTTGAATGAAGAAATAGAATTTTAGTGTAAAAATATATTTATTATAAAAATAATTGGTTAACCACTTAATTGTAGGATGTACTTCACGCTTTTACCATTACATTTCATCATAACATAGACTCTGTGCACGCGTAACAAATTATTCATCATCAGCTTCTTGAAAAATGAAAAAAATAAAATGAATAAAACGAAAAAGTAAAAATAAAGTCACGCTTGTCTGTTGACTATTGCAGTGGAATCGAAGGTGCAGTTGAGCATGTACGCTAACGAAGGCGGGGACGGTGGGTCCGAAGAGCATTACGTACCCGTCAGTAGCGCCTTTATACCGACCGCACAGATACCGCTGGCACTGCCGTCTTACGGTGCCTCCCAATCACCCTTACCTTTACCTACCGCCGCCGATTTGAATCGCCAAACTACTCTTACGTAAGTTCGCTGTAATTTTACACAAGCGTGAACAGTATTTTCTCATATCGACAAGATTTTAGCGTTCGTCTTATAAGAAGTTACTAGTTTTTCATTAATGCTAATGACATGTTTATTTATTATTTTATTTGAATTAGAGATTTCATTTAATTTTCTAGTTATAGAACTATAATATAGTGCAAATATTGCAGATCCTGTAGGGGAGCGCAGGGTAAATTGGGGCACGTGATGGAATGAATTTTTAGCTTTACACCCTTTGTTAATTAATTATTAGCTGTTACAATTGCTTTAAAAATAAATTCATGCATTTTTATTATGGTTCCTCGATAGAAATCAGTAAATCAATCACTTTTGTTATTAAATCTTACGTTTATACCGATCTCCAGTTCAAGTTTTATCATCATTACAAATTTAACGAATGTACATAATTCGGAGTTGCCTAAATACTGCATATTTATATATAACATTGTGTATCTTGCTGTGTAGCTACAAAGGTTTTTTTTAAAGACCAAAAAAAAAAGAAAAAAAAATACGTTTAAAAGATTTTTTACTGTCTTTAAAAAGTAACTTCTTCGTTAATTACTCGTAGATTTGCATTAATTAAAAATAGCTAAGCCAAAGGAAATTCCACTAATAAATAAATAAATAAATTAACGGCTAAATTATATAATTTCAGCGTGCCACCGCTAGAACCGGTTACTAGCCGGCCGAATGCGGACCTGACATCGGTGATAACGTCGACGGCAGCTGCCCAAACGAGCGAGAGATCGTAAGACCGATTTTCTCGACCGGTAACTAAACACTGACTACGAAGATGGCGTTGCACTTAGGAGAAACGCCTGCAGTACCGATCGTGGTCTGCCTTGCCTGACATCGGATCGATCCACTGGATCGTCGCTGCGCACTGGGGCCACCTGACGGCCAGTCGGCAGCACGCTACTTCCTCGAGCTTTGATTGATTTTCATTTTTTACGTTCTTTCGTGAAAAAAAAAAATTACTCAGCTGGACTATCGATCGCGCTCGGATGGCCGAACAATGCGTATTTTAGGATGGGTTTGAAAGACGCAGACTGTAATATCGAGGCTTACACTTGTACATAGACTTTTATATCGCGTGGACCCAAAGATGATTTATTTAGATGTATATTTTTAGTTTGTGAATTCAGTTTATATGGATTCGTAGAATTTGAAATATTACCCAAAGAGTAATATATTGGCCTGTTTTTCGGCGTGATGCAGCACTTTTTGCGTCTTAACCCCTTGCGTTAATTTTTAAGAGAGTTTTGAATGTTGCAGTTTAACCGATCAATAAAACTATCATCAAATAATTAAATAAAAGACTTTGAAAAAGTTTATGTGATGTGTACGATAACAAATATATTATTCCAAAATGTATTACTATACATAGATAGAAGTTTTATGGTTTATAGTTTTTATTCAAATTTATTTATTTGCAATACGTGTATCCTGGGGTTAAGCTGAAGAATCGATGATTTTCGTGCTTTATAAAAGGAACTTGAATAAATTCCTGCTGATGAATTTTCGAGTCATTGTCATTTGTTTTATTAAACATTGTGTAATTGATATATATTTATAATGATTGGATAATATATATAATTATTTTGAATGTCCTTTGCGAAGAAGAAAGAAATAAATTAAGTGAATTAATTTTAAATAATGTGTCTTAAATTATAACATAGTACTGTTATTGAAAATAAAAAGTGATAGCAAAATTTAATTTTTTATTTAATTACAGCAAATTTTTTTATTATGATTATGAATTATTAAAATAACTAAGCAAGTTGTCAAATGCATTAAGAATAACTAAAAAAAAAAACATTAATTTCTTACTGTTAAAAAGAATTACAATTTCTATTCAAGTTCAATTGATACTATAGAAATACCTCGAGGTAAGTTTAATTAATCAATTAGCAAATTAAATTAATTTGTTCTTTTGTATAAATAAATGTATATAAAAATTACCTGTTCATTCAATACTGGCATTTGCAATTTAAATAATGCTTTCATGAAAATCTACGATAAGGAATTAATTCTGTAAAAATAATCGGATAGGTCAACACACTATTCAGAGTGACTCACAATACATTATTTGAGAATGAATAAACTTCGTTAAGGGGGTCCACCACCTTTAACTTATTCTTCATACAAGATCCTAAGAAAAAAATGTTTGAACATATAACCAAATATACTTCTAATACTATAAAAATATATTAATTTTGTAACAAAATGGTCCCCGTTAGAAGTCTTTAGGTCCATTTTATCTTAAGCTATGTAACTTTTATGGTATTAAAAGTATATTTGGTTATATGTTAAAAAATTATTTTCTTAGGATCTTTTATGATGAAAAAGTTAAAAGTGGTGGAGCCCCTTAAAAAAAAAACGAGATTAAAAAAAATTATTAAAATTTACCAATACAGATACATGCGACGTATTTAGGTGTCTAAAAGGTGTACAAGAATACAATAATATAACGCGTTCTCTGTACGAAATATCGAAATTATTTAAATAATTGAATACTTTTTAAATAAAAAGAAATGTAGCGGTTCCAATTTAGTCTTAATGTAATTCACTTAGAGTTCTCTAACATAGAAAAAATGGAACAAAAATTTAAGCTGAGAACCACATGAATAAAAGTTTTTTTAGAAAATTTTGTTTTCACCGTCGCATATTGCATTATTTTAATAGGAAAATCGTTAAAAAAAGTGATTTATCGCGAAAAAATCAGTTAAGCTTAGAAATAAGTGATGTAATTATTAAACGAAATAGATTTACCTGGATTACGTCATTGATAAGTTTCAATGATAGGCGCTGACCTCAATTATTACAATGTTTTAAAAAAACGTTTTTCTTTCTCTAACTTCTATAAAAGTTCCATCCTTTCCGTATACATTGTTTTCTTGTATAGGGCTTTTAGCAGATGATATCCCGATTATTGAAGCACTGAGTGACGCAAGTCGTTTAACAGTAGATTTTATGCATGATGAGATTAGTATTCGTCGAAGTTTATAAATAATTTTCTGTTTGGGAGTAAATTGGCGTATGAGTTAAAAGCGGTGAAATTAGTGGAAAATTTCATATTAACTATTTAGAGTTAAAAAAAAAAAAAAATTATTTAGAGTTAAGAGCAGTTTTTTTCGAATTACGGTGTTTTGCCAGTGAAATTTACAACAAGGTCAGCGATTTCCTTAATTGTGCAATCGGATATTGCTCATGATTGTAGAGTTAAACTTTTTTTTTTAAAGGGATTTCAAACCTTCGACCTTCGAGACCCAAGTATGATCGTACTTGGGATCCAAAAGTAGTTCTAGATTACTTTATTCAGCAACAATCAAATGAGAATTTAAGTATTAGGGATTTTTCACGTATGCAAACGTTTTCGTTAAGTGAAATAAGTAACATCAAGGTTTTAAGTAATAAAATCGAAATCAGGGGTCCTGTGAAAATCAAAACGTCAAAGCGTAATACAATGCACCCGATTTTGATTTTACCTTTTTATTCGGATAAAAATGTTTGTGTTGCTTCGACATTGATAGATTATTTAAATTTAACTAAAGATATTCGTAATTCTGTTTAAAAATTATTTATTACGTGGAAACAACTATTTAAGAAGGTTTCGTCTCAGACTCTTAGTCGTTGGGTTAAAGAGGTTTTATCAGTGTGTAATATAGATATTACAATTTTTTCGGCAAGTGCACGACATGCCTCTACTTTCGAAATTGATTTGATTAGAAAGACAGCAGGTTGGACAGAAAACTCGAGCACCTTTGCGAGGTTTTATGATAGAGAGGTAGTTACAAATACAAACTTATGGTTCCTGTAACGATGTTGTATTTATCAAATTTATTAAATAATTTTGTCTCTGCATATTTATGCATATTTAATCATTTGATTGCCGTAACATTATAGCTTTAAACATCTACCTTTTGATCTTGAGGAGGAGGCGCGATATATACAATTGAACGAACGAACGTATAATTGAACGAACTTACCAAGTGAAGTTGGATTAAAATTGTATGAGTAAAATCTATAAATATACGGCTACCCAAACAATCAATTTACACTGCACTCTGCCTCACAAGGCTATAACTGGGCTACGACTGCGAAAGCAGTAATAGAAATCACGAGTTATTGACAACTTACTGTGGGATTGTGGAATTATGAAAAAGTAGAAAACTATAAATAACCATGGTAATAATTAAAACATTGTTTCTAAAAAATCCTGTTCTGGTATTTTATTTATATAACTTTTAATAATTTTTTAAAATGAAAATTAAAACATTAATATGAATAAAACCTTAAAGTGAATTATTTAATCTAAATCGACAACTCAGTAATAAATAGTAATATTTTATATTTTAAAACATAATACTGCATACTGCGGTAAATTACAGTTAAATCGAATGTGTGTTTTAAATCGCTTAAGCTTGCTATACATTCTGAACGATCACTGCAACTTTTTAAATAGTAATTATTCACTTGCGGCATCGACTGATCTTATACCTATTCATGAAAAATTTGCATACAGTTAGCGACGACGGAGTAATCATTGAGTAACGTATTTTTTTGAAGCGGATCAACGTCAACAACACTTACATTAACTTATAGTCTGCTGACGTTTATTGTAAATTGATAACATTTTCTCGTTACATTTTGCACCAATTTTTAAAAAAATTTCCATTTTATTTTATTTAGTTTTTAAACATCATGCATTATCTAATATAATATAAAAAAATCTGTAAAAACATTTTACACTAATCTTCTTCCTAACACAGTCTTTAATATAAATGCAATTGCTCTCTTAAAAAACGGATGGCAGGATGTTGTGAAGCATTTTAAACGAGCACGGATTGATTGGCACGATTTGATTGGCGCATGGACATATCCGGTTAAATGGCGCTAAATTTAAAAATCTAACCTCAAAAATGGAAAATACGAATAAAAAGAGGACGCGCGAGGCGCGTTGGATGTTGCTAGCTTCATTAAAGTTTAAAATGGCAAAATTAAAATGTTTCAAATAGCTTGTAAATGAATACATTGAAAAAATTTCCTTTACGGAAAAGCTTTACGACACCTGTCGAATATCAAATTTATTCTTCAGTTTTTAAAGAAGTACAGTAAGAATGTGAAGGCATAAGTATACATTTTTTCATACTATTCGTTTTCCTCTGAACTGAACTGTTACTGTTTTGTTCATCATTTGGCATTTTTGTTTTATGTTTGTGAACATTGTTATTATAAACAGCCGATTAAAGTCGAATGAATTTGACGAATTTGGAATAAATTTTAATATATTCTCAAATGAATCTTTTGAAGTAGTACATTAAACTACAAGTGAAGAATAACTTAAATCGCAAATTGAAAAAATTTATAATGTAGTATAATACTCTTCTGTATATATACTTGACTACGACGCTTGACTTTTTGACAAATGCTGACGCATATCCGCATTGAATAGCGAGGGAAATGCAATGCTGCTGGTCACACGCGTAAGACAGTTTCACTGAATTTTGGTTTTTATCAGTAGCACTCATTTTCAATTGTATTTACATTTAAAAGATAGCGATGGAATGAGTCGATTAAATTCGTTAGAAAACGTGCAGTTTTGCGGTATGTTCATGAGAACTTTAATCCTTAATCTAATTTGAATCCATCTCAAGGTTAACTTGGGTCATGGAACACAAAAAAAACCATGTGTCTAAATCTAGTATAATGCCTATTAATAAAGGAAATCCGCTTCGGAGTATTCAAATTACTAAGAAGTTCATGACATAAAAATAGAGAAAAGAAAATGTAGAAGTAATGTAGAATAACTGATCAAACATGCTATAAGCCTTATGCACTACTTATTTGACAATGAGAAGGTTTTTTTATGAAAAATTTTGATAAGCGATGAACAGATATACAGTCTAAACAAAAAGCCGTTTACTGACAGATGATTCTGGAAACCGTACGTATTCTTGCATGACACTATCCAGATACCACGTGGTATCACATGGGTGATACCACGGAACCAGTTCCGTGATTATCACCGAATCCACTTAATCTTGTTGCTCCTATTACCGCCTGTTGTGGACAATGCAATATGTTTAGATAGAAAAATAAATTAGAACGACTGATCTGGATGATGTTCGAATATCAGTCCACGAGATCGTCAGCTCAAAACCTCAAAGTTTTTGTCAAATGATATTCGTTAAGGTAATAATTGCCACAGGCTTATAGAAAACAGCCAATATTTCGAGGATTCATCCAGCAATTTTGAAATTTTTAATACACTACTATAATCTCCAAAGAAAATACTGAATATACTGAAGTTGCGAACCTGAAATTTGAGGATTATACACTCCTTCTTGATCAAAGTGCATAATAAACAAGGTAAAAAATTATCAAAATTCATTATAAGTTAACTTATAAGGATATAAAAATATATCTTAAAGAAGAAAAAACCAAAGGCGTTACGGAAAACATTAAAAAGCATAAAGAAGAGGAGAAAGAAGAAAATTCAGAAGAAGAAGGCGAGAGAAGGGAGAGAGAGAGAGACCAGACGAGTCCATCAACTTAAAAAGTCGCGGCGCTGGGGCTATCGTGGCCGACTAAGGGCCATTCCATGTTAGCCGTTCTCTTTTCCATTCCTCTCTTTATTTTCTTTTTGCCATGGCGCGCGCGCCTCGTTCTTTTTTTCTCTCCCCACATGCACACACAGGCCCAGAAATAAGCTCGGGTGTGTGGCGCCGCCTTCTCGGCTTGATCTTTTCTTCCTCTCCCTCGTGCGGCGTGCTCCTTTCGCGAGGTGCTTTCGTCCTGAAAGCAAGCCGCTTTCCTCGAGGTGCATATCCCTCCCGAGCTCGATTATTTATCGCACGGCCCTACCCGGGGAGACTCTGACGCCGGCACTTTCCTCCGGCCCCAGCAAGGCTAAAAAATTGATAA
Source organism: Sycophila texana (assembly GCA_035582955.1). Classification (NCBI taxonomy): domain Eukaryota; kingdom Metazoa; phylum Arthropoda; class Insecta; order Hymenoptera; family Eurytomidae; genus Sycophila; species Sycophila texana. The sequence goes on along the minus strand of JAWWEN010000048.1, from coordinate 13,826,825 downwards.
GGGATAATAAAAGGACAGAGGCGGAGAGTGGAAAAAAAGAGGGAGAGGCGAGAGGGAGGGTGGAGTTTTGCGAGGAGGAGAGGGTGCTAGACGTAATAATGCACGGGCGATGATAAGTCGCACGTGCAGGCGTACCGGAGTGACGTATATAATGCTGCAGTGATTAATATTGGACGCAAGCGTTTTAACGTCATCACCTTAATGAATTTGACTAAATCAATGTTACTGTTTAATTACACTGGCTAAAGGCAAATTACAAAATTCGCTTGTACAAAGTAGTAAAATAAAATATACAAAAATATTAATACTTTTATACTGTCAAGCAAAATGCACTGTTCATGACTTTCGAAATTGAATTTTAAATTGTTAACTTTGCTATTTTTTTTCTCACCTTATGGCGATATATTATAATCTGCCTAATGATTAAATAAATTAAAAAAAAAAAACAGGAATATGGATATATAAATATAAATATAAATACTATGAATGGAAGAATAAAAAATAAATATTTTAGTGTTGCGAAGGAACAAATAAAGTGCAGTTTACAATATTTATTAGCTATACTTTTTTGAAAGAAAATACGTACCGTATACTCTTGATTTTAATACTTTATAAAATAAATTTTATATAATAATATACCAATATCAAAGTATAATAGAGGCGCGCGCCGCGGCCTCGTAGGCAAGTCGTTCCTTCGAACTTATACTTGCCTCGAGGCGCTACCGCGCCTCCTGATTTATGCATTTACTAAAAATGTTTATAAACTTTCCTACCTTCTGTGATTCAGAGAATTTGCACAAATTTTGTTTTTAAATGTACGTAAATTATGCATCTTAAAAAAAATTAAATAATTATCTATAATGCTTGGTTTTCATAAAGATTTTTATTTTATAAGATTTTTATTTTTATTTTTTAACGCGTGAGGAAATTATTTTCAATCATTTTCATCCGTCGGTAAAACGAACCGTCAATATTTGATCTTGCCTTTCATTTTAGCAAGTTCTGCCATCGGTGAGATTCCTAAATACATTTAAAGAAACGTGCACCAGGGAGAAAGGGAAAGAATTTTATCAGAACTGAACATGTTAGTTTGCTTTTTTATTGTGTGCGTATACGGAGAAAGACGACAACCGATTATAAAAGTGGCGCCAACATTTTGCCCCTGGCGGCGCAGCTTCGGAATTCCTTGAAGCCACTGCACTTATGTATCAACATGTTTTTCTTACTTTCTCTAAGTGAACGTAATTTTTTAAAGGCAATTATAATTTAATTACTTACGACGATTGATGGAGTATGATTTTGCATATTATGAAATATTTAAATTCACTTGTTTTGATATAACAAACTTTAAAAGATAAATATTTTGTCGTTACAATTCTAATAAGTCTGTAAAAACATGTATTTTCATTTTTCTATTTTTTTTTTTTTGTTATTTTGAATCAGAAAAACATCTTCATTACTATTCACAGAGAAATTTTTTGTTTTCTAATGAATTAATTTACAAAGTAGTATTGAGTATTTTTAAGAATCAGTAGGTAATGTATTTTTTTTTTATTTTCAACAATCTAATTGCTGCACATGTGAAAGATGGTAATCATGGTCGTCGTGTAGTTGTTTTATCGACTATATTAAAAATTACAATAGTTCTTATCAAAATTTGTATACGTTTGGAAAAAATTTTTACAATGATTTTCACTATACAGCCTGTATTAGATTTTTAGTAAAAAAAAAACTATGATTCGGCAATTAGATAATCCACCTGTTACTAAGCAGTATTATAATTTCTTCTAAATTTACTGTCAATTATCGAAACAAATTTCTCTCCATATGTGAAAGATTTTACACTTGTTCATATAAAAATCAATCTTTTAAAATTATTATGTGTATTAAAAATGTCCATCTCATAAGTAGATAATTTAAATTGGTGAATTCTATTTACTGAATAATGTAATTATAATATTGTAAAACAAACTTTGTTTTCCAAACTTTCGTATTTTAAAATTCACATTCGTGGAAAAACAATGGACTTTCGAATATATTATTCCAATCAGCTTTGAAATTCTATGCGGGAAAAAGGTTCGGGTGAAATGTAATGAGGGATACCTTGATGATTAGTATAAGAATGGTTGATTTCTAATTCACTTTCTAGAAACGGTTTAACCGCGTAATAGACCAATAAAATTGTCACAAGCTTAGATTTCGATCAACGACTAAAAAAGTGTTCCTTAAATGTCCCCTTGGTACCACGATTAAGTATATAGATTCAATGTATGCTGCCTAAAAAAATTTACATGACTAAGGCAAGACTACGTTTCGACCACTTAAATATAAATATCGCGCCGACGTGAGCTCACGTTCGTCATTCCCCCTCCGTGCCCCTGGGGGCATCACCAGGAAATTCACTTACAAAATTAGTGAATTTCATTGCAAGCCTATCGTCAGTCAAACGTCTGCAGCGCACCGGAGACGTTCGACTCGCAGAGGGATCGGGAGTGGCCAGCAGCAGATCTGACCAACAATTCATTAGAGTAGTTGCGAATTTACTTTCTGTCCAGTGTTGAGGCTCTCTAAATCTAAGTCAGAAGAGGAGTAAATATTGAGCGTTGGAGAGAAGACAGCGACAAAATGACGGAACATAAAGTAGTGATTTCGGGGATATCCGGACGGTTTCCGAAGGCGACAAATTTTGTTGAATTTCAAAATAATTTGTTGAATGGAGTTGACTGTACCAGCGTGGAACATAGTCGATGGACTCAAGGTAATTTATTTTTCCATAAACTTGTGATGTAACAGAAGAATTAGTGATATTTGTAGTTTAGTGACGCGAACGTATGTTTTGTAAAAGTGTCGCTTGCTATTATTAATAGAATTATTACAGGACAGTCCTAAAATTTTTGCCATTCTATAATCAGTTCTACCACAACTTTTCAGAGGCTTTTAATTTTAAACTTATAGAAAATGCCCTGTAATCTTATTAAAACTAAATTATTTTTTTAATTTTTTGCGTTTTATTAAAAGTACAATTAAAAGTCTCTGAAAAGTTGGTTCGATTAAACACATTTTAATTTTTCAAGTTTCTAGCCTTGGAACAAAAAGTTGAACGTATAGGGGATATTATTGCTGAACCCTTATTTTTACCTTTTAGAGCAAAAATCTCATTAGCATGTTACAACTATAATATACAAAATTCAAATTACAAAATATTAAAAATAATAATTTGAGTTTGAATTAATGAAAAATATATTTTCATTTGACTGACGTTATCTAAATTTTTAAAACATTTCAAACTTATCTCTTTTTTAGTTTCGAAATATTTAAAGATTAGAAAAAATAAATAAGTTTAAAAAATAATTTTATTTACAATCGAAGTTTTTTTTTAATTTAAACTTGGAACATATCTTTAATGAGCACAAGAATTTTTATTTTCGGCCTAGTGGGCCGAAAAGTAGTGTTCTGCCCTCCGGCCGGAAAGTGCCAATTTCCCGGCCGCAACGCGAAATGGAGTTTCTGCTTTCCGGCACCGTCGAGCAGAAAAATAGTATACAAACCTTGACCAGTAAAAAAGAAAGCCTCAGATCACATGTTTGTAAATACATGACAATACATGAGACGCTTCTTACATTTTATTGGCCTAGGTATATGTAATATAACTAATACGCACCAAGGAAGGGAATAAAGAAAGTTTTAGATCGTATATTTATCGCCCGAGGCTTCGCTTTGAGTGACAATTATATACAGTTTAAGACATTCTTTATTTTCTCTTCCTAAGTACGTAATATACTATTTTGATGTTATTTCAATCAAAAGAATGAGAATGAATAATTTTAAAAGTAAATGAGATCTATATATTTCACAAACACTTTTTTCGTGGGAATCAATGAATTTTAACATAATTCGTTATTCAATAGACTAAGTTTTGTTATTCAAAGTCGTACGTATATTGTCATTGTGTTTAAATCGTCAGTTTAACATATATTAAAATTGTTTAATGTTTCAATTCTTAATGCCAGATTATTAAAAAAAAAGATAAGTGTATTGCAGATGAAAAATATGTAATTAATAAATATTCAATTATTGTTAAGAGAGAATTTATTTAAAGAAAACAAAATTATAAATATTACATTTTTTTTCTCAACAGATACAGCAGATATTCCCAAACGAATAGGATTAATCGATGATATTACGAGATTTGATCGTGTATTTTTTGGAATTCATCCCAAATTAACGTTTATTATGGATCCTGCTTTAAAAAAAATGTTAGAAACGGTATTTGAAGCTATTATGGACGCTGGTGTCAATCCGCGAAGTTTAAAAGGACGAAATGTTTCTGTTTACACTGCTACAAACTTTTCTGAATCAGAAAAATTAATTTTTCATCGTAAAGTACAGGTAAAGAAAGATTTAAATGAGTTTTCCATGAAAAGAAACTCGAGGGGTTTTTGGATTAAATGTTTTGTAAAAGAATATTTTTTACTTAATATTTGTAGTTAATTACTTTGTAAAAAGTATTTACAGTAAAAAAGCATTTTGAAAATAAACCTTGATAACAATAATTTACGTATAATAAGTTAAGCTTATGTGCAATATACTTAAGCTACTACAAAAAATTATTAATTTAAATTTATAAAATAATTGTTTGACTTTTCAGGCGGATGGATTTGGTATTGTCGGTGCGAGTAAAGCTATGATACCCAATCGTATTTCTTTCTTCTTGGGGCTGCATGGATCGAGTATTAATGTTGATGGTGCTTGCGTCGGAGGTGCTTTGGCCTTAGAACGAGCTTACCTTGATATTAAGAATGGACTGGCCGAGGCTTCAATTGTTGGTAGCAGTATGCTGAACTTACATCCTCATCTTTCTTATCAATTAAGAAAATTAGGTAATTATTTATCGTGTTCCTTATTTTTAATTTTATTCTTAAGGTGTACAAGCTACACAGCACACATAAAATGTCATAAGATTTCGACAATAAAACATTAAATATACCTACTTTTTGAAGAATGAGTGCTGTAGAATAAAGATGTACTGATATATAAGTTTGTTTGTTGCTAAAAATCTAAATTTAATAATAATTACAGATAACTCTGATTAATACAAGTTAATTACAAATTAAAAATTTTTGTTTTTAAGGTATTTTATCTGCTGATGGTTATGCTAGGTGTTTTGACGATAATGCTGATGGTAGTACTCGGAGTGATGGAATAGCTATCTTTTTCCTCCAACGCGCGAGTGATGCTAAGCGTATCTACCAGGAGGTTGTTAATATTCGAACAATGCATCTACATTCTACTGAAAACTGTGGCGTTTTGATTCCAAAAGCTGAACCTCAAATTGAATTAATGAAAACAACATTAAAAGAAAGCAATTTAACTCCTGATGATATTTCCTTAGTCGAGGCATCTGGCACTGCTATAAAAAAAGCAGATGAAGAAGAGCTGAAAGCTATTGATACAGTTTTCAGAGGTAGAAAAGAACCATTGTTAATAGGATGTGTAAAGTCTAACATTGGTAATGCTGTAGCTGTAAATGTTATGAATGCTATTTTTAAGGTAAAAAAATATGCTTTGTTCATTTTTGTCAATTATCTACTTTCAAGTACAGATAAAAATGTATAAACTTAAAATAACTGTTTAGACTATTGTGGCTTCAGAAGCAGACGTTATTCCTCCCAATCTACATTTCGAAAAACCAAATTCAAAGGCATTAGGTTTGATAGAAGGGAGATTACAAGTTGTTACGAAATTAACACCTTTTGAAGGGCCTTATACCTTAATCAACACTACGTCTATAGCAGGAAATGCAGCTAGTATTGTTTTGAAATCTCCGAATTTAAAAAAAAAAAACGAAGGTATTCCTGCCGATGATCTTCCAAGGCTTGCTATTGTTTCTGGTCGTACTGAAGAAGCAGTTGACAGTTTCCTAGAAAATGTGAGTATCAGTGAGAGAGACAGAGAGAGAACTATAAAAAGACATAAAGTAAAAAAAAAATCAATGGAGTATAATGGAACTTTGAACTACCATCCACAAGTTTTTTACCAACTATGATTGTGTATATGTACATCATTTTTAGAGAATTGCATTAAGTTTAAGCCATTTGATGGTCTCATGATACTCCACTGACTTTTTGTACTATCTGGTCATGATAGCCTTTATAAAAACTATTTATATTTTTCATTTGTATTAATTTTTTTAGTAATAGGTTAATTACTGTAGCATTTTATTCTATATGACGTTTTTTTTCTAGCTTGGAAATAGACCCGTCGATGTGGAACTGATGCAACTTTTGTATTCTATTTTCCAAACTGATATTAACGGGCATTTATTCCGCGGATTTACCGTTTTACCTGCCAAAGGTTTGATGAAAACAGAGGAAAAAAAGAAAGAGATTCTTTTTAAATCTGGTGAAAATCAAGAAATATGGTGGATTTTCTCTGGAATGGGATCCCAATGGCCGGGAATGGGTAATTAAATTGCTTGATTGATAAAATAAAACATATACGTAAAATATTACAGTTATAACTAATAATAATGTAATATATTAATAATCATTAAAATTGTATCGTTTAAGGTGAGGCTTTGTTAAGATTACCTGCATTTGCTGCGGCAATTAAAAAATGTGATGCTGTTCTGAAACCTTTGGGATACGATATATATGAAATTTTAACCAGCAAGGATAAAACAATGTTTGATGCCATTATCAATTCTTTCGTTGGAATCGCAGCTGTGCAGGTAACCATTTTGAATTTCCATAAAGAATTAGTCATTAAGGAGATCCAACACATAATTGCCTAAAAATGAATGAAAATGAATTATTATAAATGTTTTAAAATTATATAGTTAAATTACCTTAAATTTACAATAAAATTATAAAAAAATTTACAAACAACAACTTGATGGATTTGAAAGGGTCCGAGCTTAAAATGTAGCTATTTTATGTCATTTGCACCCGAAGAGTTGTACATTCCAATTTATTTAAGACAATATTTTCCGAAGGCCAAAAACTAAATGAAACTCAAAAATTTTTTATTTATCAGTGGTTTTTGGTCTTCAGAAAATATTCTCTTAAATATATTGGAACATACAAGTCCTCAGGCACAAATTACATAAAATACCTACTATTTTAAGTCCGGACCCATTCAAATCCATCAAGTCGTTGGATCGGCAGCTTGTACCAAAGACTAAATTTAGGAAAGGTCATATCTATGGATACGATGGATTTGTAATTTCTTTTTAATAATTCTATTGCTTTAATATTATTAACTATATAATTTTAAAACATTTTTAATAATTCATTTTCATTCATTTTTAAGTAATTTTGTGAGGCCACATTTAAAGGTGTTGGATCCCCTTAAGTGTCCTATTAAAAAATTCAAAATAGGAAACTAAGCTTAATTGTAAAAATTACTAAAATAAAAATGCATTGCAGATCGGTTTGGTCGATGTGCTGAAAAGTATCGGCCTTGAGCCAGATTTTATAATTGGGCATTCTGTGGGTGAACTTGGATGTGCTTATGCCGACGGTTGTTTCACTGCAGAGCAAATGATTATGGCAGCCTTATCTCGTGGTTTAGCTTCTACGGAAACTAAATTAGAGCGTGGTTCAATGGCTGCGGTTGGTCTTGGGTATGAACAAGTCAAACCTCTATGCCCACCTGACATCGATGTCGCTTGTCATAATGGACCAGAAAGTTCAACAATCAGTGGTCCAGCAGAAAGCATGGCAAAATTCGTTGCCGATTTAACGGTGAGTAGTTAGATTTAACTTATTTACAGCTGTGAATATTGTAAAATAATTATAATAATGTAGCGGAACTAATAAGTAGTTTATAAATAAATAAAATGTAACGGTTTTTCGAAGGCAAAAGGAATTTTCGCTCGAGAAGTTGCATGCAGCAACATTGCTTATCACAGTCGCTACATAGCACCTGCTGGGCCAAAGTTATTAGAGCGTCTGCAAAAAGTAATTCCTGATCCTGTTCCCCGAAGTTCCAAATGGATTAGTTCTTCAGTGCCGAAAGCAGAATGGAATACTGAAAAGGCACAACTTTGCTCTGCTGAATACCACACCAACAATCTCTTAAATTCAGTACTTTTTGAAGAATCTTCACGTTTAATACCACCAAATGCCATCTGTATCGAAATTGCTCCACACGGTCTTCTACAAGCCATCGTAAAGAGGTCTCTGCCCAGCAGTTGCGTCAACATTGCTTTAACAAGAAGAGGTCATCCGGATAATGTAGAAATGTTGTTAAGTGCTATTGGTAAAATGTACAATAATGGACTGCAACCCCAAGTAGAAAACTTGTATCCTAAGGTACCATTTCCTGTTAGTGCGGGTACACCATCAATATCTTCTTTTATCAAATGGGATCATAAAGAAAATTGGTAAACGCAAAAACTATTTTAAAAATCTCTTTTAACATCTAGAATTAAATTTACGTTAACTATATTTATTTATTAGGCATAATGTAGCTCTAATCGATCATAGCGATACAAGCGAAGGCTCATTAAGTCAACCGATTGACTTAAATCAAGAAGAATATAAATATCTCTTGGAAAACATAGTCGATGGAAAAATATATATTCCGATTACAACTTACCTATCACTAGTATTAGATGTCTTTAAATCTATTAGTAACAGCGAACAAGATGACTTTGTCTTTGAAAATGTTAAAACAAACGAAAAACTTATTACTGTACCCGAAAGTAAAATCATAACATTATTTTTCACGGTTTCTAAAGGTTTGATTAAATTACAATTAAATAAATTAAATAAATATATCCAATTTTCATTAAAAAGAAATTTGAAATATTAATTATTTTTAACAGCTACTGGAAAGTTTGAAATCTTCGAAGAGTCATTAGTATCAATATTAGTGACCGGCGCAATAAAAGAAACACAAGCAGCCAATAATGATCGATTGAACATTCAACCAACAAAAACTTCTGGAGTAGTATACGACATCAGTCAAAATGACTTCTATACAGAAATGGAAATGCGAGGTTTTCAATATTCAAAAAATTACAAAAATATTTTGAAATCAACAATGGATGGTAATTATGGATTGATTCGTTGGGATAATAATTGGTCGAATTTTATTGAAGCTGCTCTGCAGTTTTACCTATTTGGGAATGACAGTCGTCAGATAGAAGTACCATTGTTAATTCGCAAAATTGTCATTGACAGTCAAAAACAAAAACTTATTGCAGCACAATCAACAGGTAATATTACACATTTATATGCATTTATACATATTTCATATAAATTGTGTTTAAAATTAAACATTTTATGATGAACGTTTTAGAAGTGCAAGCGTATGCGAACAGAGAACTCAATTATTTATCTGCGGGAGGATTAGAAATTCAAGGTATAACAGTTTCTGGTATCGCAAAGAATTTGGAACAATGTAAACTTACTAATGATGTGCTAAGTATGCAATTGCTGCAGGACAAAACAAAGGTATCAATAGCTACAGCTTTACGAATAATTTTACAATTAGTAATCGAAAATACTTTCTCTTCAAAATTGCAAATAATTAATTTGATTGAGAAAACTAATTCAGACAAGTTCAACACTATTAGCAGCATTATGAAAAATATACCAGAGTCTTCCTTGTTTAAAGTTAGCCCTGTTTCTTATGACGATGCAACATTTAACAAAATGCTCAATATTATTATGGACGACATTAAAAATTACGATATTCAGGAATTATGTAAAAACTTAAAAGATGACAAATTTTTGTTAGTTTTCATTTCAACTGCTCAAGAAAATTCATACATTGCTTCAATTGAATCTGCTGGTCTCAGAGTAGTATTTCTGCGAAGATTGGAAAATGAAACCATATTACTGCTTCGTAAGAAACAGTCATTTTCAAATGTTCATGTATTGACTGCTCCCGGTAACGTTACGGATCTTATTGGCAAAATAAAAACATTAAAACTTACCAACAATGACAGAATAATTGTTTTAGTTAAAAATAAAGAACAAGTCAATTTTACTCAATTTTTAGACCATATTGGAAATTCTACAGACCTTAATTCAATCAGAATTTTCAATACTCACGTTCCAAGTCTATCCGACAACGATGAAATATATAAAAAACAATTAGAATTAGATTTGCTCGTTAACATACTGACTCCTGAAAAAGTTTGGGCAACATTGCGACAATCTGCAAATAGTTTGAATCCTAAAAATTCAGAAATTTACACCGTAAATCAAAGATATGCTCATGATCCAACAAGCTTAGCTTGGACGGATGGTCCTCTTCTTGAGAATAAAGAAAATATTGTTAAAGTTGAATATTCAGCTCTGAACTCACAAGATATTTTAATAGCCAACGGAATCTTTTATTCAGACTTGTCAGAAGTGCTCGGGATAAACAGGTTGACTCCAAAGACAATAGGTCTGGAATTTTCTGGTATTAATGCCAAAGGTAATAAAGTAATGGGAGTCACCTGCGGGAATTCCGTCTCAAATTTAGTTAGCGCCGATGAAGAATGGACATGGCCAGTGCCAAAGTCGTGGACTCTTGAAGACGCGGCCACAGTTCCATTGTCATACGTTCTGGCGTATGCTGCTCTTGTAATTAAGGCAGAAATCAAAGCTGGCGAGAAAGTCATGATCTCTAATTGTTGTAGTGGAGTTGGCTTGGCTACTCTTCAGATAGCCATTAAGCAGAAATGTGACGTTTTTGCAACCTATCAAACGGAAACCGAAAAGAAATTATTGAAATCGATATGGCCAAGTTTTACGGAAAAGCGGTTATTTAAAGCAACTGAGGCGTTCATGAGAGATAAAGTTCTGTTAGAAACTAATGGAAAGGGCGTTGGTGTCGTAATTTGCAATGAAACTGCAGTAAAGAGTGTAGAAATATTTTTCACTATGTGTTCGAAAAATGCCCGAGTTATTCTGATAAGCGACTTGAATGAGTCCGAAGCGTACGAGAGCGTCGGTATGGAAATTTTCCTGAGCGAAATGAACTTCTATTCTGTTGTACCGAAGAAAATAGTTTTATCCGATGCAGAAACAAAGAAAGAAATAGCCAATTTAATAAAAGAGGGCATCAGTAATGGCACAGTAACACCATTGGTACGTACTGTTTACCGACGGGAATTAGTAAATGAAGCATTAAACGCGTGTAGAATAAACAAACACATAGGAAAGGTAAGAATATAAATTAAAAAAAGATTCCTATAGATCTTTTCTACTTTTTTCGGAGGAAATCAATTATTTTTTTTTTAGGTTCTACTCAAAGTTCAACCGGAAGAAAATAAATCCAGCGCACTAGCCCTTCCGCGATTGCAATGCTCACAGAAAACATCGTATTTGCTTGTAGAAGGCTTGACGAACTTCGGTCTAGAACTGGCAGATTGGCTTATAACTCGAGGAGCAAGAAATATCGTAATAGCATCTTCATCAAAGAATGATAGTGGCTTCCAAAAATTGCGTTTACAACTTTGGAAGAGTTACGGAGTGAAAATCATAGAGCGACGGGGAATCGATCTGTCGCAATCTCAAAATATTAAATCATTATTAAAAGATGCAGCCTCTCTTGGACCAGTCGATGCTATATTGGACCTGCGACGAATGGACATTGCGTCAAAATCCTCAGCTACTTCTTTGAATGCTACCACAAAGATTCTGGATGAGGAATCCCGATCTTTAAGTCCCGCACTCAGATTCTTTATCGTTTTTTCAGCAGTTACAAATAGGGGGACTTTGCTGACGTTGAAAAAATTCGGTCCCCTTGATACAGCGAGTAACGAACAAGACCGAACCGCTATTAACATAGTCGAGCAAAGGAGGAAGGGTGGTTTAAGTGGAATAGTAATTAGATGTGGACTTATCGACGCCGAGAGAGAATCTACTAATTGCATAAACAAGGTCATTTTCCCACCAATCACGAAGTATTTGCAGAAACTTGATGAAATTTTGGGTGCATCTGAAAGTGCTGTAGAAATTTCTTACGTTTCTCGTGCCAGCACAGAGGTAACTATTATATATGATAATTAAAAAAAAAAAGTAGACTGATAAAAAAAATAACGATTTGTGATGAACGATCAATACGCTGATAATAAGAATTTTATAGTTAAATTCGCATAGAGCATACTGAATTTCATTGTTTAATTTTTATAGTTTATAATAATTTAGAATTGTAAGATTGGAATGATTATTTTCAGGTTGAAGAGGATCCTTATGAAGAAGTTGATGTAGATGCTGCTAAAAAGGAAGCAGAAGATTTCAAGGCATACCTCTACTCAGACACTACTCAGATTGATAATGCAATTATTATGAAATCATCGTAAACATTTCTATTAAAAAAAAGAAACAGTATATTAGAAACATCGTTATTAAATTATAGAAACTTATTATTTTATGTCATTCTCCAGATAAATGCATTAAATCAGTACTGTACAGCGCAGTACAGTAAACCATTAAGAATATGGTTTCTGCATTAATATAAAAATTATATGAATCATAAATAAACAGCATGGATCAAAGTTATGTACATTAAGATGTTGAATTTTTGTTTTTTACCCTTCTGCTGTATGTCACGTAACTATTATTGTCCATTGATGCCTATTGTTATCATTGCATATAATCTCAATGTAAATATAAAGCTGTTGAATACGAAGTTTAAAATTAAAATCAGTCTCGGCTGCGTAGAGGTTGTCGATATTGCATAATACATACTGTTAGTACGATAACGAAAATAAAAATGAGTGAACTAACTATGCAATTGAAAAGGCTCGAAAATGAAAATAAAATGAATTATTAATTTAATTCTTTATATTAATGTTACATATTTAATTTTATTACTACAAACGTGCTTATGATATTTCGTAGGGGAGAATAATGCAAGGAATATAGGCTAATTTAGGCGATCGATTATTCTGGCTTGTATAATAGCATTGAATGAACCAATACTATATAACCTTGAAATTTTATAATTAAGTATGATATATAGTAGAGAATAGAAGAGTGGAAGTTTTTAAACTTTTGATTAAATACAAACAGAAAATTTACGTCGTTACCAATAGAAATTTTCACATTTTCTAATTTAAAATAAGAATAAATTCAAAAGATATTTACTATTGGATACAAAAAATTAAATTTTCCTATACGCCTTTTAAATACACTCAATGACTCTATCATAGTTAAGTAAGAAATTCGTCTGAGGTAGAAGAAACTCCGTAGTAGATCCAGTCTGTAAAGGAATTCCCTTTACTGAGAAAACCGACTGGTATTCTGGGTATTCTCCCCATCAACCGAAATTCATCTTTCGGTCCGGCGCCCGTTTTACGACTTACCGGGCGCCTGTCGTCACTATTCTCGCGTGCGTAAAGAATTTCGAAATCGAGCGAGGATCCTTTAAAATCGAGAGAAGAAAAAAAGAGAGGAAAACCGTGTCGTCGGAGTATGAGCCTGATTGCTTTCGATGTCGCGCGGCGGCGGACTGACCAGACCGTCTAACCATTCGATCGAAAATGCATGTCGTAGACGTTATTTATTTCCTATTTAAGTATGTGGATTCGAGGCAAACATTTTAATTATACGTTGGATAATTAACGGCAAAAATACGAGACTTTAAGAACATTGAAAAAAGTATATAACTGAATTTTTTTATACCATTGAAACGGTTAAATTTGTTTTAGGTGAAATCTTTACGTTGATGATGGAAGAAAACGATGTTTCATTGATGGTTTGAAATTGAAAAAGCGACGTAGCAACCGCGAATTGCATGAACATAAATCGATACTTCTTTCGTACCTAAAAGTATACGATTTAAAAATATAGCGTATCTCGTTTGTCACAAAAGAATAACATGCTTTTTACGTTTGTTTCTTATATCATTTTACGACATTTAAAGTTACATATACTTGTTTATTAACTAGAGGACAGCGAATGCCCATCGGGGCATAATAGGACATTTTTATAATAAAGGTTTTAATAAGAAATCTGCATTACTCTTTGTTAAACTTATTTTAAAAAATAATGCATAATTTTGAAAAAAAAAACTATTTTCTTTTTAACTGCATCTCTATATAAAAATCATTTCTTCGAAAAACAAAGGAAAGGAGCTTTCTTCAAAATGCATTATTTTTTTAATCAAACTTGTACAAAATACTTTTCATAGCAAAGGTAAAAAACCTCCTTTAAAAGCCTGATATGCCCTATTATTCTCTAACGAAAGATTTTCTTTAATAACAAGTACAATATGGTAAAAGACAAATATGTTAATTTTACCATAAATGGTAAGAGCAAAATTGATAATCCCATTAAGTATTCTAATGTTATACTCGCGTTCATTTGGCTCGGCTAAACATGTCAATATCTAATTAAACTACCATCTGGAAGAAATAAGCGCCTACAGGAATTTCAATGGAAAAAAAACGCATTGGCCATTGCGTTTAACTATTAATTTGTCCTATCCCCATACCGTCGCATTATTTTTTAAGGTCCACTCTGCTCAGCGCAGTAAAAACCGGAAAGAGACAAAGAGTCCAGGCTTAGGAAAAAGAGAGTAGAAGAGAAAAAGTCGGCGAGCGGAGGGACCACGAGGTCGATACCATAACTCACGAAATTTTTCCCCGGCGGTTCGGGGGGCCTTAATGGACTCCGGAGGCCCCAATGGTATACCCTCCTAATGGAGAGCAAGCGCACGCGTCATCTGCAAAAAACGCCTGGCGCTACTGCCCCCTCCTCGACTGATTCATGATTTGTGTTGGGCCTTTCTCTTCTACGGCTCGCTCGGATAGTCGATAGTGCACCTATGAGCGTCCCGACGTTCCTTCCGCCCCCACTCTCCTGGAGCTCCGGAAGTTTCCGCGATTTAGCCGATCTTAGGTCGTTCGGAGACTTAAAAGATTGCCAGGCAGATTAGGCTTTTAACGAGGATGCAATGCACACCGATAATTCTGTGAAGGGAAATGCACTTTTCTCCAATTGTTTCGAATTCTCACGTACGGTTAAGCATGTGGTATCATCTTGTGCAGACTTATTTTTTTACAAGTTTCAAGTGTAGAACATATATCGAGATTAAATTTGTTAAATTTTCAGAACGAAATTCGAAGTACTGCATAAGTTATAGTCTGTATTTAACAATGCATCGAGGTTTCTTGTATGTCACTGGAAAACTAAATACGTTTTCTTAAAAAGAGTGAATTGTATGATATTCAAATTGAAATTATTATCTTACGTATATTAGCAGTATATATTGATAGAAAAATGTAATGCGTACTTAGTAGTTATTAATAATAATAAAGAATTATAACAATAAATTTAGTAAAAAGAGCTTGTTAAAAATTACGGGAAGTAATAAGATTTTCATCATAAAACATTTCAAATAAGGACTTCGGCAGTGAAATTCTTGAAAAATTAAATTAAATTTAAAAAGAATAAAAGATTTATATTTAAAAATCACTCAATATTATTCGTACTGTCCGAATACAATTATCGCAAAATGGAAACCTATTTAAATGAAAATAAAAAATAAATATAAAAACATTACAATAAAGCGCAATCGTTCCACTTCTCTATATCGCAGCGCACGTACACATACATACAAAATAAGAGTAGAAGTTATCATAATTAAAGAAAGCGTAGGCAAATGCTGCGCAAAAAAAAGAAAACCGCACTGTATAAAGTCGCTATCCTCCGCTACTCTATATACGCTTCAGGGTGAGTATTAAAATAATTCGATGCGATCATAAATCTCCGGGGAGCGTAGACAAGGAGGCTAGAAAAAAGCTTTCGTGAAAAGTCGATCTAAAGTGCGCCTTAATTGGCCGATCTCGCGGCGTAATATCTTCGAGTGGCCGACGCGCGCGTTTACCGTCTCACCGGAGAACTCCGCGGCACTCGCGAACGTTATTATTATTCGGCCGCGCGAACCCTTATATGAGAAAGAGCTCATAGCTTAATTGCGCAAAACGCAGTAGTGTGGACTGTCTCCTTCGCTTCGGACTTGATTAATGAATTCGAGATAGGCGTGAAAAATTGAAGACAGAAAGAGAGAGAAAGCAGTTTAATGGTAGTGGGAAACTTTGTCGCTGCGTAAATGTTTGTATATTTTTTCTGCAGGGTTAGTCTGTGCGTCTAGCAAAATATTGAACGAATATACTAAAAAATTATTTTCTTAGCGATTTATACAATAAGTAAAACAATCTTTATGCAAGGACAATGAAAAAATCGAGCTGCAATTTATTATATTTGTTATCTGTTCATTTGATTGTGCATGAATGTTATTTTTTAATATACCTTCGGATACAACCCTACTAAAAAATAAAGCAACTGTGCTGGTTAACTAATTAATAGAAGGCAAGTGGTTTTACCTGGAATTAAATATTTTTATATTCACAAAAGGATTTCATTGAAGTTCTAAAATAATGCAGTCTGCACCGAAAAAAAAAAGTAATTCTTACTGTTTCGCAACAGTAATAGCTGCTATAGACTAGAAAAAGTAGATACTGCTTTGCAAAATCAGTAAAATTAACATTTTGTACAGTAGAAATAACAGTTTACTT
>JAWWEN010000048.1:13796204-13810197 GCA_035582955.1 Sycophila texana | reverse complement strand
TGGAAGATTTTTCACGTGTAATAAGTGACTATTCACTTATTCTAGTCAAATTTCACTTATTCATTTTTACAGAGTTATGGCAAGAAGAGAGTCTTTTAGGATATATACGGATATAGCCAGGCAGGGTTGTTTCTTGACATTAATCCCGAAAAGGCTTTTTTCTTGTCCTCATTCTTGATATCTATCTTTATTGTCCTAATTTTTAAAAGGTTTATTTCATGCCATCTGATTTGATCAAGCTTATAATGCCTTAAAATGACTCCTTCTGGTTCTGATCCGACGATATAAGGAATGGTTTCTATTTACCCTGGCGAAAAATGACAGTTATACCATGTTATTGTAAGCAAATTATGTTTTTATAACTAAGTGTTTATGTAGTTCTATATTCGCAGCCATCAAATTGTTTATGAAATTAAATATAATAGTCTACTTAATTCGAGAGTTATGCAAAAATAAACGAGCTTGAATAATAACGTAACGTAATCTATCGTGAATATAATTGTTAAATTAATATCACTTATTATAAGAAGAACAGCAAGCGATTTATTAGTCCTGTAATCGATGAAACGCTTATAAAAAATTCCATCAATTATGAAGATTTAGAGAAAAGTAAGATACACTATCTAATCAGTGATAATTAGTGAATCTCACATGTAATTCAAACGCATCCAAATTAAATTATATTTTAAATTGACATTATAAACAACTGAAAACACAGTGCAACATATTTCTTTATTCTACATTTATAAATCTTCAACATGTCAAATAAAAGAAATATTTATGCATGTTAAAGAATAATCACTTATTCAAATTTAGAGGGTAAAGTTTTTAAAAATCAATTGAGTCAATATATTTAGTTCAATAATTCAACTCTTCCACTTCGTCGATCATTAGCATAAATAAATCTGACCTCTTCAACGCAAAAAGCAGCGGCCACCTCCAGCGGCCGTGTCCCAAACAATGCACAGATTAGACCACCAGAGCGTATAAGGCACAGCGCGACGAGCGACCACCACCCATGGGACATCGCGCCTCCCTCGGTTTATCGGGGAATGCCAGAAAATTCGTGTGGAGGCGCGGGCGCCGCCATCCGACTCCTTTTCCCGCGCGCGACCACTCGGCGCGCTTCCACGCGGGGCCGCTTATCTAAACGGCCGCTTCCCGCACAGAAAAGTCCCGCGGCGATAAGCCACACGGCTGGATCCCTGATTATTCGCCGCGCAAATGGGGCCCCCATGACTATGAATTAGTGCGCCGCGCCGCGACTTTGCGATTATGAGCTTCGCCTGGTTCTTCCCTATTCGTCCTTTCCTTTAGTTTTCTTTTTTTTTTTCACTCGAACGCGGATAAACCGGATCGAATGCGCCCGAGCGTGTACGTCACTTTGGTATATAAGCTTGCTTCAGTTGCTATTCGTGGGAGCGAGCTGTGAGATTTACTTTCTTGCTGCGAGGAAAATGTTTTATTTTTTTTTTTTCTAATTATTGGTCAGGATAAGTGGAGAAATTTAATTTTCTTGGTAAGAAGTGACCTTGCGTAAGTAAGGTAATCGTCGTCGAAGGAACTTGTCTGTAGTACGTAGATTGATCGTTTTAAAGTAGTGGTCTTAAGTATTGTAGTGTAAATGTCATTTTTTTAAATCAGTGACACTTAATTTTTTTCTATTTTTGTTGTTACATAAGATAGCTGTAAAGCTGTTGTAATTATTTGATGATAATCTGCAGTAATTATTTTTTAACAAATTAAACAGTAACTTTATTATAAATGTAAATATATAAACGGTATTCAGAACTTTTCAGTGCAATAAATTGTTATTTATTTCAAGCACGTTTAATGATAAATATACTTTTAAAAAACGGTTTATTAAATAAAAAGTACATAAAAATGTAAATTCCATGCGATTATAATTGCAATTTTCAAAATGATTTTATTCATCGTAACTTTTTTTATAAAAAGACTTATATACCATCGAGCAGTCCATTTAAAATAATGCAGTTAAGAGTTATTTTTTCATAGAATTTAAATGATAATGGTTTCATTACTCGCAATAAATCATTTCGCGCTAATTAATTAGTTCCACATCGCTCGGTAATTTATTGAGCGGAAAACGCGCATCCATAAACTATATAACAAATACTCTGTAGGCGCAAAATTAATGTAATTTATAACAGACTCCCAACCTATTCCAAGCGCAGATAAGAAGGAACTATAGCCATTGAAAAGCCAACAAAACGCATATCATTATCCCTCCCGGAGAAATTCGTAAGACGCGCCGCGCGAAAATAGAGAAACAGCGGATGAAAACCTTTTCCACGGCGGTCGCCGCGCGAAACAAAACGCAATTCATCTGGAATCACCTCAGGCACTCGAGCCACTCGCGCGCTCCGCACGATACCGTCCAAAGCTCGTACACGTGTCCGCGCAACGCGCTTCATAAAGGATATCAAAACAAGTCGCGATTACACGCGGACTCATCGAGAGTCCGGCGAGAACAATGCTTCGGCTTATCGGGGCGATGTTCCGTTCCGGCCGACGGCTCGGGCTCGCGGCGCAAAAAAGGGGGTATACTTTTTTATTTTCTAAGCTTTCATGCGGGCGAAGAGCGCGGCGGGCGTCGATGAGGCCGCGGCGAGCCTGACTTTTTTCCAGCGCGACTGTGACGAGGCCGATAATGGCGACGCGCGCCGCTCGCGCGAAATTTACGGCTTTTTCTGGCACGATGCGAGCGCGATAGCAGCGCTATCGGTACTTACCTGCACTCCGGCTTTAATTTACCGAGAGGCCGAGTGCGCGAGGTGAATATTTTTTTTTTCCTTTCGCTGTGAATTATTGTTCGGACGTTAATTTTTAAGCAAGCGCCGGGAAAGTCGCCATTATTGGTCGGCCGCTGTTGGAACCTTAAGCGGTGTCTCTTTTAAGTGCGGTCGTTTTCGAGTTTAAATAATTTGTAATTAGTATGGATTCATGTTTTTTAAGTTAAAAAAAATATTGTCGTTTTTACTGTTAAAAAATAATTGATGATTAAGAACATAACTTTGGGTGTTCTTATACGTGAGAGATATTTACCTTGGATTATAGGATTCTTATAAATCTTTAGGGAATGTTTTGTTATGTAAAATAAAAATATGGATAGATAGTCAAAAATTTAATAATTAAAGATTTTTTAAATCACAACTAGACGAACAGAAAGTTACTTTGATTGTTTTTACCAAAATTTTGTATTTCTACTACGTTAAGGATCTTCATAGCGTAGTATACTCCTTCTGATCTGGTCCAAGAAGATGTACAATTTTTAACAAAAAACAATAAAAGCACAATTAACAGGTGCAATGAATTGAAATAGGCTGCATATCAAGAAACCTTTTTCTCTGTAAAAGTAAAAAGTCTGTTAATTCGTTTTCAGATTATAAATATTTCTAAAATTTTATTATACTGAAATATTTATATATATATTCTTATCGGAGGAATGTTATCTCTTTATATGAAATTCGAATCTGAAGATTCAAATAAATTTACACAACTGAAACAAATCAAAACGAAAATAAAACATTTTTAAACAATACGTGTGTATAAATATTTCTTACTTAAAAATTTCAATTAATATAGTATTGAAATATTCTCTCCGGTAACAGTTTCTTACATAAGTTACTATACGCATAATTCCTAATAAACTTTACGATAAACTATCCAATTTTTCGAATAATGACAGTCTGTGAGAACATTGAAATATATATACTACAGTCCTCACATTTTTCGGAAAACTATTCGTGCATGCAACTATCCAATAGCTATTCCTATGCGCTAATGTAAAACCTTTATACCTACGAACTCTCTATCCCCATCGATGAACGAACATCTGAAAAAAAAAATTAACAGCATTTATAATATTATAAGCTCCGCGTTGCAGAAAAATTCTTTTCGCAATAGTTTATTTTAATAGCGTAATTCGCGATATCGGCGCGGCATTGCGCAAGGCTGCCAAGAAAAGTGTGAAAAATAAAGTGCGTGGAAGCTCGCGGGCGACGTTCCGAGGCGGCCGAAAGAGATAGCGTCGCCCGTTTAGGGCCTCGAGCGCTAAGCGGAAGTGAAGTAATCGCTGGGAAATGAGGCGATAAGGTATCGGTCAAAGTGTCGATAGGATAACCGGCAGTTTTAAAATGCGCGCGGACTACCGTCGGACTCATTTCGCGACGGACGCATTTGCAATTAAAAGCGAGGCGCGCGCGTGCACCGACTGCTTAAATCTTTCTCACGGGCTTCCACACTTTATTATCAATCGCAATGGTAACCGCGTGAATACGAAAAAAAAAGTCGGCTTAAATATTTTTGTATAAGTAAGCAGGATTAGTGCGCTATGCCTGAGGTGTTTCGCGGATTGTAATCAGAAGAGCTTTATTTAATTAAATCTGTCTATCCTGCTGTTGAATCGAATATTTTTCTTTTTTAATTGCTTGACAATTATAGAAGTATTTATTTAATTTACTACTGTTGTATTTTTAAAAAATGTGTATATATAATATTATATACAAGTGTACATTTTGAGTTTATGCAGCTTTTAAACGCTTCTTTGTTTCTTTATTTTATTTCCTTTTATATTTGTATAGAGCTTAAATTCCTTTTTGAAGGGAATTTTAAATTACACAATATTATCTTTATTGCCGCAGTTCATGAATTAGTATAGAGTTAGAGGGAAGTTTAAAAAAATGATTTTTGAAAGATGAATTATATTCAATAATTTTTTAGTAAAATATTTAATAAATTTGTAAGGGCTATGCCCGTTTAATAAAAATTAAATGAATAAATTAAGAATAAATAAATATATGTTGCGAATTTCACTAGAGAAATGTTATACAAATTTCAAATTTTTAATAAAAGATCTGCCGAATCAGAAACCTTTAATTAGAGTTAAAACACTTACTTACACATTATAATCTTTTGATAAATTTTGTCATATCGAAGACTCATCTTTGCTATTTTAATTACTAAAAATTAACGTCTACGTCACGAGTGCGCTCAAAAAATCCTTTGCTATAAGGTTTCACAGAACCTCCCCGCACTTCCTATCTGCTTTATAAATTAAAATTGAACATGGATCGCATTACAAAGACAAGCAAGTCCCCGCCGTTAGTACAAGCGAAACGTTATATTCACCGCGCCCAATATCTTACTCATTGGCTTAAAAAAAAAAAAAAAAGAGTCGACGCATCGCGCGGAAGAGTGACGCATGAACGAACGCCTTTCTCGTCCTTCTTCCTCCGCTCCGGTCGAAGAAATAAACTACTGGAATAGCAAAAAATGTCGCCTAGGGTACAAAAAGGCGAGCCGAAGTGGAAACACTCGTTCCTGCTTTTATGCGCCAGAGCGAGAGGGGCACCGCTCGCGACGGGGAAAGCCTCTTTCGCGGCGGCGCTCCGGGTTTTTAGGCCTAATTAGTTGTCGCCAGGCGTCTTGTCTCTCGCTCCCCAAAGAGGCCGACTCCATTTCACCTTGCCCTTCTCTCTCTCTCGCTCTCTCTTTCTGACTCTTTCTCGCTCCGCAGTCGTTGAAGCTGCCGGCACTGCCGTCGCTCGGCTGCGCCTTTTTTTTTAAGGCCTCGAGGCACCCTGACTGTCCTCGCGAGGCTCTTATAGCCTTTTGCCAGATTTCTTCATTCGATCCTCCTTTTTTCCGTCGCTCCGCGATTCTCCATCCTGCGAGCCGTCGATGAGAACGCGGTCCTGCTGATTTCTCAATCGATTCTTTTATCCAATCTATTTTCGAATATTTCGGGTATTTTGGCAGATAAAAAAGGGAGTATAAGTACTGATAAGTAAAATGCGATTGTCCCTTTTTTTTAAAACGATGGCAACAATGTAGTGGGTAAGGGCATTATGTAAATTATGTACGTTCCGTACAGAGATTTTAGTGTGTTGGTCGCTTTTATCGCATCAAGTAACCTTTATCGAAAAATATTTTTCTTATGCAATAATATCGAGTAAAAAAGATCGTGGGACAAGTTTTTGGTCAAGTGTAACTGACCAAGTTTAATCTTCAAAAGTGTCGTTACAACCTTTAATCAAGCTTATGTCAATTTGATTACAATTTTAAAAAGAAATTTAGCACTTTTGCTATCTGATTTTTTAAGTAAATAGAGAAAGTCTATAGGTTAATGCCCGTAGCCATAGGTTTTTTGAATTTTATTACATCAACTGTAGCTTACATCTAATTTTAACTTTATCTTACTGCTCAATAAGATTTATGACTTGTAGTTCATAAGTTATTCGATTAAATGATAGTTTCTTTGTCAGTCGCAATTATATTATCTAATGATATACCGAAGAATAACGCACTTATTTTTAAAGTAAATATCTTTTATTTCGCAGGTAGTTTTGCGATCTGGACTTACTGCCCTTATTAAGAATATCGACACAAAAAATGGTAAGTCTATACTTTGTAAATTATCATTTTATTGAGTCAAATTGATCACAATTATGCGAAACAGTTCCAATACACTCTCCTCCATTTTTAAACATACAAGATTTTAAATATTTAATTTCGTAAACAATATAATTATTTTTGCTTCATTATAATGCTACCTTTTTGTCCTGACATAAACTATTTAAATTATGCACTTCAGGTTGTCTACTTGAACTTTCCCATAAAGATAAATAAAGATAAAAGCTGAAACAAACGTATAATTTTATCACTTTTGGTAATGCCCATGCAGATGCTAATTCACAAATATCAAAGTTTAAAAGTTGTCTATAATCCCGTACTAATTACAGTTTAACTTTTTAATTTTTTCCAAATCAATCGAAAAATTTTTGTTTTTAAGTATATATTTTTTTTTAATTTTATGAGTGTCATTCTTGGCATTACATGGAATTACATGATTGAATTTTTCCACAATCGTTATAGGCAGAATAAAATAATTCTGTAAGTCACCGATGGTGATATATCGATCTTGACTAATTTATTATTTGTTTTTAAATTTATCACTCTTAGTCCAGCAACTCCATTTATCATCATCAAATCAAATTTGAATCAATTAAATCATAAGCTTCCAACAATATCTCTTCTATATATCTAACATTTTTCTTTAAAAAGAAGACTAATTTTTAATTCTACTTTAAAAAAAAAAAAATTAAAAATCATCCAGTATATTTCTATAAAAACAGACAAGTTCGAACAATAACAAATAACAAAAACAAAAAAGCTCACCCAATAAACGATCGCGTCACGTACACCAAGGCACGCTGCGATCAGTGACGCAAACGCCGGAAAATTCCGAGGCTTCCGGCGCCAGGAGTCGTTTAATGAGCCCCTAACGGAAGTGTCGGCGATTCCGAATCGCCGGATTAGGATCTCGGCGTCCGTCCGGTGTGGCCCTCGTCGCCTGCCTCCCAGCATCTCCCGCGCCGGCGGCGGCCTTCATTCACTCGCTCGCGCGACTTCATTCACCCAGAGGCGACCCAAGGTATACACACACGGGGGAACTCCCGCCGGCGGGTGACTCGTGGGATTACCTCGAATTTCGTGCCTGCTACGCCGAATCCCCGGGCCCATTCACGACGGCGCGGCGACACCCGATCCCGGAAAGCGATCCGCTCGCTCGGAGATCGGATCGGCTGATCTGAGGCGAGATCGCCGCGAGCCGATAGTGCCGACGCCTCCGGAGCCGCGCGAGCGCCGGACACACCTCGAGGGCCCGCTATGGACCCGGCGCTGCTCGCTCAGGATTTACGGTTAAATTAATTGGAAATTAGTTTGGATGGGAGCGCGGCCGATAACGATTTTGCGCGCAGGGGTTGCGCAAGCGGCAGGGGAAACCGTTCCTTTTTTTTTTATAGGCTGCCGGGTATTTAGGGAGAGACAGTGAGATGCCTGTGGTTGTCCGATCGATGGCTCGGACGTGGGTAACTGCTACTCAATAACAACAAAATTCTCTAAGAGAACTTTTTATTAATAAACAGAGTGCTTGTAGAATTCTTTTGCTGTTGGAGGTAGTGCTCATAAAATTGTTATTTTATGTGTAAGTGGTTTTGTGCGGTTGGGCAATTTAAGTGTTTGCTGGGAGAGTGCACAATTTTCAGGGATGCATGTGGACTATTACATCTTTAAGTTGGTTTTTTCTGCAGACTTTGTTTTTTCACTGTTCATGAAAAGGAAAATAACTTCATTTCTTTCTTGAATATTTTAAACTTAATCTCGATAAAACAGGTGCAGAAGCAAGTAGACTTTCTTTGAATGCCTTAAATGAAAGTACACTATAAGAATTGTTATGTATATAACCCGAACAGATAATTAATGGTTAAACACTAAATCAGTTAATTAAACAATGAAGATGACTGATAGATGAAGGATAATAGAGATTGAACAAAAGATGGTATTCTGCTAAATGCTAATGGCAATATTGCTGTGGCTAATAACAATAATGGAACTTGATTGAGAAGTGCTAACACATAATCAAACGTAAAAAAATACCTGATATTGCATCAAACAATTACTGCTTTTTAGGACACTACACTTAAATCTTAGAGAATAACATTTTTAGAGAATAATTTAAAAAAAAAAAAAAATAGATCAAGAAAGGATTAAAACAATATACAAGGTCGAATGGCAAAACTCATTTATTTATCACTCCTGCACTTTTTATTATACGATATTTATTTATTACTGCAGTTTGTCATTGGATTTTAGCTTTGTTCTATTGTTATTTGTACTTCATATAGCTTTGCAGATAAGGAATGACATTAATATAGCAGTAACAAAGATAAAAGCTTTTCTAACCGGTTGCATAACGTATCGTAAAAATGTTTAAATTCACTCGAATAATATTCAGATGAAATCGATTACCCTATCCTACTGAATCACGATTATCGCACGCGCGACAACTCCAAGCCATTTATTTTATCCACACTATTTGCCAACGGAAATCGATAATTTAAACTCCAAAATCAGCTAACTACTTAAGAAGACAATTTAAACCGACACTAGTGTTTCATAAGTAAACACCGTGATAAAAAAAAGGCCACTCGTCAAGCAGCGGCTAAAAGTGAATGAATTTCAATAAACCTCGTTAGCGTCAGAATCCTTCCATATCCCCCGTCAGAATCCTTCCACTTTGTCCCGGGCGCATAAAAAATTCATTAATAAAATCCGCGTCGCCCGCATAAAGCCGAGGCCGTAAGAAAGAAGCCACCTCATAACCGAGAGAGGAGAGCCAAAAAAAAAAAGGAAGAAGCTCTAAAGGCGGGGACCTCATCCACGCTTAAAAGCTATTCCACTGTTTTAACGACGCGATTTATGGCAAAATAATTTGCAGCTTCGTTATAATAAGAAGAGAGAGAAAGAGTGAGCGAAAAAGAGAAAAAAAGTAAAACGGCGGAGTGCCGCTAATCTATATATATCTATGATAGGCTACGGTGGCAACGAACGGTGATGTATCAAGGTCTGCGCCTTCGGAACGTGTCGCCTGTAATTCCGCGGCCCCTCCCCCCTGCCGCCCCTACACACACAGGCGCGCGCTCGCGCTCGCCAAATTAATGTCCTTCATTTACAAACCAAAGTAGGGAGGCGGCCGGGAGAAAGAGAGGGACACCGGGCGAGGCGATCGCCTATGATCGGGGCCGCTTCTCGCGCGAGGAGCCGGGAAATAGCGATGAGATGACGCGACGGTTTTTCGGCGCGAGCAGCTGCCTGCGGGTTGTCTTCGAATTATTTATTTATGAAGACATTAAGTCAATTCGCCGGCGGGTGTTGATTGAAATTGAGGAATTCCAGGGGCGAGGGGATCGGGTAAGCGCGCGAACGGTAGCCGCTCGGCGAACGGCATTTTAGTGCCATTGAATTTTTGCGAGACGCTTGCCGCTAGACCATTACGAGAAGTGGGTAATGACTATGCAAAGTTCCTAAGCTTTATCGGCTTGCGTAATCGGCCTACTGCTTATCTCATTGGCTAATTATTGGAATTAATATTTTGTTGGAAATTATAATTCGCGCGAAAAGTGTTTTTTTTTTCTTCTTCTTCTTCTTCTACACTTCTTCTTCTCTTTGGGGAATTGAGTGGTGTAACTTTTGAATGGGAGGGTCATTTACATTTACACGCGTAATTTATTGTATAGAAGCTGGCTTTAATTGGAATTTTAGAATGGTACAGTTAAGTTTTGGAGTTTTTTCTTTCTTATTCGCTTTGAATCCCGAGCTTGCTACGACATTTTACTAAATTTTGCACATATGACACTGTATTTGAAATTCTAAAAAAAAAGTCGCGAATGATATTTTTTACACAGTTCATTAAATGGCTTTATAGTCCAAAGAGCATAAGCTTTTTTTTTTTTTGTTATGTTAAGTATGACTATAGATGGTAGAGATCTTAAAAACACTTTTTTTCTATACTACCGTACGTTAATAAATTTTTTTAAACAAAATAATAACTAAAAAAGAAAGATTCAATACTTACCATGTTTATAAATCCATAAATTAGACACTTAGATATAAAGAGTTAAGTCATGTTGTGAAATTGTTTAAAATCCGGATATGGTTAGTCATTAAATTCTTAAAAGTTTGTATAAGAATAATTCAAATAAATCACTCAACCATACCGACACTAAAGCAGCAGTAGTTTTTGCATCGACACGCAGAAAAATTTTTAAAACGAATTTCAACAACACTAACTAAAAACACTTTTCATTTTTCATTACGAGTGGACAAAATTGAGAAATTTTATTAAATTTCGCGAATAGAATCAATGTACCTATGGGCAAACGGTGAGCGAATTTTTGTGCACCTGAAGCGACGAACCCTCTTTTATACACGCGCGAGAAATTCAACGCGGATGCAGGCGCGCCCGGAGCAGCGCTGCGTCGCCCACGCGATCGATGTTCGATGGCCATCGATTGAGTTGCCTCGAGTGCGATAACGATCTCAATCCACCCTACCCTATCAGGCGCGGCAGCGCCGGAAAAAAAGGTGAACGAGACTCGCTCCGTCTATCCTCGACTCCGAGCGACGAGTGGGGCGCGACTTTCTTTTCTGCTCTAATCGAGGCAAAAATTCACGACACTGAGATGTCTGCAAAAATGTGCGAGTGAAAAATGGAACTTGATCAGAATTTCAGTTAGCATCAACATTTTTTTACTCATTATGTATAGCAAGCTATTATTTTATTATTTCGTAGTGGTGTCTGCAAGTCGGTTATGCGCTAAGTAAGAAGTCGAATTTTTAATACTTATAGTTAAAATTAATTTTGTATAATTTTTCTATGATTATAAGTTATCATTAGATATAAGAGCAAGCTAAATTTTTATTTGAGTATATTAAAGGTTCGTGAAAGCTTTTGATTCAAAGATCATCAAATTTTATATGTCTTTCTGATATCTCAAATTTTATCTCCAATTAATCCAATCTAGTTAATTTCATTATATTAATAAATTAATTAATATTTACATTTCATATGATATGTTGTCTTTTTCGATTGCTTAAAAAATATACACACGAAAAATTCAACTGAGATTTACAGTTCACGTATTAGTGTGTTTTTTACTAAAAAATTAAAAAAGTAAACAATAACAAGTAAACAATAATACTATCATTAGATAATCATAATCCAAATAAGCACAATAACCACTTCTTTCTTTCACAAAGGAACTATAGATACGAGTTTTAAAAAATCTAATCATAAACAAAAAGTTTGCACCGCACTTTTTTCATCTCAATACATAATTTAAAAAAAAAAAAAAAAATCAATCACTCAATTAGTTTAATCAACGAACATCCATTAACCGATGCAAAAAAAGACGAAAGAAAAAACTGAACACGATTCAAAGATAGCTCGAGCGTGGAGAAAATTTCGAAAAAGTGTGACAACGCCTCTCCGGTTTGCCCGACATGATCTTTAACTTTATGCCCGCACAACTTCGCCTCTTTACAAGCGCGCGCCCGGCCGCGGGACGCCGCGTAATTCCAGTGCCTGCATAATCTTCCGCTTATAAGACGACTAAGGCTGTACCGGCGTACACGCACCGCGGCACTGACTGACGCATAATTCCCTCGTATAAGGCCTAGCGGTCATTTTCTAAATTTCTAATGTTGATGTTGCCGTTTCGTCTTTTTTTTTTTCTCGGCCCGTTAAACGGCCGAGCGGCTAATTTATTAGAAGCGCGACTTGGTACACTTTTATCGCGAGAACCGCAGTGAAAAGTCGATCTGCTCATATACCGTCGGACTGGTCGACGCGGCCGCCGCAGGATTTATAATTGTATGAGCCTTATCTGCCGTACATCCATGGAAAAATTGCAAACGACCTTTCCTAACGATTATCAAACTTACACACACCTTGGATAAAGCGAGAATTAAAGAAACTCGAAAGTCCGCAGACGGAAGCAATCTCCCACCAACATTTATCCGCATTTATTTTAAACGCCCTTATATACGCGCACTTATACACGTGTACACATTAGATTTCTCAAAATTTTACAGCGACCATTGGCGCGAGCGCGCGTAAAATAAATTAAACGATCACGAGCGCCTAAAAGAGCGAGTATACAAATTAGAAAGGATAAAATCCATCCAATAACAATTTCCCCCGCACCGAAATACATGTTAAAATGTCCCGTTCCTCCCGGGCGATTAAAAAAAAGTTATCCTCAATGCTCCCAGTCCAGCGCTAAAACTCCCGTCTCCCCCGCGCTCTAATCTTTGTTTATCCGCGGCGCTGCTCGGCGCGCAATTAGGCTCGCTGGAAAAAAGAGATTCTCGCACTCTCGGGGGAGAAAAAAGTTCGCGAGCCGCTCGTTCGAGCGGAATCGCTCGGGGGAGCTGCGACGCGAGAAGGGACGAAAATAGAGAAGCGTTTAATCGTCACTGGCGGAGAAGCGCTGCGCAGTCGGATTCCCGATGCCGAGGCGCACTGGAATCCGAGTAAACTAAGCCTTTATGCATAGCGGTATATTAGAGATAGGTTCGCCGGTTTTATTTTCGCTCGGGCGCGTGCGCGGCTTGCGCAAGGAGCGCCGTGGCCTGAGAGGGAAACGGCAATTCATTAGAATCCTGTTATGGGCATTTAAGGTTTCACACTGGATTCGAAACGCGAGATATTAATGGACTTTTCTTTTATCTATTGGCTACTAGTTAATGATTTTTACGATAACGATCGGGGGTACGGAGGAGAAGCTATATGGAGGGTAATTTGTTGCTTGTGGCGTATTTTAGATTTTTTTTATTTGGTTTTCAAAGCTGGTTAATGTGTGTCGTCGGCAGCTATTAAAGTCTATAAAAATAAGCTGATTATTTTAACACCTGCTTAGGTACGCCTACTTGTCTAATAAATCAGCATTTTTTGTACGATTTTTCTTGTCAAGTTGCGGTGATTGAGTCATTTAAATTTTATTCGAAATACTCATAAATATTCCGATATTAGTTATGGCATATTATTGTAATTTCATCTTTTTAACATGTTTTATTTAAGTGACAAGTGTGGAAGCATTAATCAAACGTTTAAGCTATAAGTAATTCATTCATTATTACAATTCTTGTTTTAATATAACAATATATGTATATTACACATTGTTTCATTTTGAATTCACTTTTGGCAGTTTAATAGTATTCCCATTATCATTCTGAAATTATTTTTGTAATATATCCCTTACTCTTTAGATTTTCTTCTAAATAATAATAAGATTCTAAATAAGATTAATAACATTTTCAATTCTCACAGTAATTAATCAATCTACCCTAGATTAATTATAATTTTATGGCTGTTTTAAATTGATTAAAATCTATTGAATTCTCGTGATTATTCGCATGCAATCGAATGTCATTAAAATGAAAATAAATTATCCCTGCGGTGATACATTTCTTATAGGGTATTTACGCCGATATTAATTCTCTCTCTCTCTCTCTCTCTCTCTCTCTCTCTCTCTCTCTCTCTCTCTCTCTCCAAGTTCAAGGTGCTCGCCTTTGGAACTCCTTACCCTTTGCTCTCCGTCATCTGCCTTCATACAATGCATTTAAG
>JAWWEN010000048.1:13763217-13796104 GCA_035582955.1 Sycophila texana | reverse complement strand
AATGTATACATGTATAATTGTAAATCTTTTGCCATTTTTTAGGCAAATAAAGGCTATATCTATCTATCTATCTATCTCTCTCTCCTTTCTCCTTCTTTCCTTCCACATCTATACCGTATAAAGCGTATCTATTAAAATAAAAAGTTATTAATCACACATATTTTCTTATCTTATTTTTATTAGATAAATAAATAAATGAATAATTTCTTAATTAATTGTATATCCTAAACTGATCCTTAACTACGGTAAAGATTATCCCCCCAACCTCATTCACGATTTCTATCAAAATCCTATAACAGTATATAATACATCCATAAGACTTTTTTTCACTTCCAAACACGTACAACGCTCAGAAACATGCAGAAATAATCTGAATCTGCCAAATAAGTTCACATCCACGCTCGACCGAAAGGAAAAAATTCGCTGGATATTCGAGTGAAAGTGCAAATTCTCGCGACGCAGCGAGAAAAGCGGTTGATCGCATTAATTCACGGACGCGGGATTCGGACGTCTCATTGTCTCGACTCGCGGCGAAGGAGAGCAGACGAGGAAGGCGCGCGCGCGGCGACGCTATTGCGCCAACCTGCGCTTTTCCACATATCGCGCGGCAGAGCCGCGTCGACGTCGACGACGCCCGGCGATAAATCATCGGCCGCAGCGCACGGCCGGCACTTTAGAGCCATTTGTCCGGTAATGCGGCCCCGACGTCCGGCGGCGGCCGTAAATTATATCAACACCTCCGAGGCGAGATGCGCCCACGTGCGCGCGCGCGCGCGCGAGCCGGATAAAGAGCGCGCGGACTCGCGAGAGAGAGGTCGAGGGCTCGGCCAACTCGACTCTTTCCTTTTTCGACCTAAGGCGAGCGAGCGAGAGCCTCGTTCGCGGCGAGGATTGAGTTTTAGACGCCGAGCTGATGCTTTGACTTTTGAAGGTGTTTGCTTGGGTAGGACGTGGAGATATGAGCGGCAGGGTATAATAACGAGGGATTTTATGTGGTTGATTTGATCTTTGTAAAATATCCATGCTGCGACATTTTCATTAATTTAGATTCAGTAGTCCTTAGTGGATCTGAGTACAGAATGAAGCTTTCCAGTTTTTTTTTTTTCAATTTTTGCTGTGGGTACATTTTTACAATTCAAGGCTTCTGGCTGCCGGAGGATATTTTAAAGTTAATAATTATTACAAGTTTTTAAACTCAGAAAATCGAGAGTGTGCAATTTTTTTTAATTCAGAGTTTCCAATGTGTTTTTAATAAAGGACAGATTTCTTCAGAATCCCTCTGACCCTTACGGATATTTAGATATGAATATGGCTGTTATATACGTTTGTCTCATATCATTTCTATACTGTTACCGAGCGATAAGACGTAGTTTTCGTAGGGTACGAAGCAAGGAAATTTCCGATTTTTGGCAATAAACTAAATCCGTTAAATTGATTAGAAAACTGGTTTGTTTCTTTTCCATGGCGTGTAGGATTTTTATAAGCGAAATTTCACTTGTAAATAATATTTACATACTAAGTATCTTTATTCCTTGTATTATATGTAAGTGGATAAAATTAAGCGATAAGAGAAATTTCAGTTGAATTTAAAATCGAAAATTCAGCTGTTCCTTAGAGATTTGCTTATTAGTACAAATTAATTGAACGATCTAGTATTTCAATTTAAATTTCAGGCAACAGAAAGTACGACTTAACTTTTTAGCAGCGTTCTACTTAATCTGATTTTTGTAGAGTTGTTTTATTGCGAAAGTAGGCAGCTTTAAACGAGTATTAGAAATTATATTTTTTTTTCAATGCTTCGTAAGCAACTTAATAAATAATTATTTATGAAAGTTTTTAATGAAAAATTCAATACATTAACACCTCATTTCGAAATCGCCGTGTGCACAAATAATTTAATGAAAACAATTATTTCATGTTAAGAAAATGAAATGTTTCCTCATTAAAAAAGATTACGCGATTATTAATTTTTTTAAATAAGTTTAAACAAAAAAATGTATATTCGAATTATCGATGATGTCTGCAATACTTATCAAACGAAAGTGAATTTTTAATATTTTATGGAGAATTAAGTAATTTTGCATTTTGTAACATGCGATATAAAGTATAATTAATGGAAATTCAATTTGAATCACGATAAAGTGATTTTCACATATTAAATCTTAAATACACCACATAAATAATTCCTACATTGTGAGCTAAGTGCGTTTATAAACAGTCATAACTCAAATTTATACGACTCTGTTATTACTACAAAAATAAATAGTACCTACTACTAGATACTGTTTATTATTTTTTGTTTTGTATCAAATAAAATTGATGAAATAACAATATTTTATATAATTATAATTTCTAGAATCGTCATTCTTTTAATACGCAGTTGAAAAATATTACACTAAAATTATAAAAAAATTAATTGATATTTCTCTTATATAAATTTAATGAACAAAGTTTATTGCGCCTTAAGATCGTAAAATATTTTAATTATAATTTATATAAATTCAAAACTCTTTTGCATATTGGGGAAAAGCAGTTTTTCTTCAACTAATTAATTGCGCATAGCTTTTTTGCAGTTGAACTAAGCTTTAATCTTCAAATAATCCTAAACAAAATTTTTATGGACCATCTACTAATCGAATCCGAACGTTGAAGTTCCACATAAAGTAAACTATCTCATCCGATTCTGTGTATAATTATAAACTGAGAGAATTTTCTTGTAAAAAATTACAGCGTAGCTCCTTGCAAAAATATTACGTGAAAAAATGTAATGAGAGACGGTTTACAAGTGCTGGAGATTTTTATCGAAAATCCCTGTAATTTTTATTTGAAACTTTGATTGTTGGAGATCGAAGCTGCTCCTCGATTACGTTTTTTCACGCTTGTGTTGCGGAAAACCTCACGGTAATTTTTATGAAAAAATTCTCCCAGTATAAAATAGTCGCTCCTTTCAAAATGCACAGCTAATCAAATTTCAATTATTTTTTATAAACTACGCACGATATTTCAAACAAACTCTTTTATACGCCGATTTGAATAAATCGATTACCAGCAGCTTTTCTTACATTCAAATGCGTTTAGTTTTCATATACAACGTATACGTGTCCCACCAATTACCTACATGTAAACTCTGTCAATTTCAAATCTAAAAAAAAAAACAAACTTTCCGCTATAAAATAAAATGGTTGCTACATCTTCCGCACTTATTTCTTACTCTCCTCTTTTCAGTGCATCGCTCGCAATTTGAAAAAGTCACAGGCAGCGAACGCGGCGTCTTCATTACCGGCGACGCGCGCAGCCGATCGCCGACGGATCGCCGCTTATATACGTGTGCCGCTTGTCCCGCGGCGGCGACCAAGGGCCCGAGATTAAGCGCAGTCGCCGGGCGCGACACGCGCGAGATATTGCCAATGCCCCGGCTCGCGCGTGTATTTACAAATCGCGCTGTTTTTTTTTTTAATTTTAATTTTTTTTTTTTTTGCAAGCCGCGGGAAGCGCGCGCGCTGTCGGCGATCGATTGCTTCCTCGCGGGGCATATACCGGAATGTTCTTGCTCCGGGGAGATGCTGGTCGCGCCGCGACGATGAGTTTGTTTTAACGAGCGAGAGAGGCTCTGGGCAGCCGCGCGGGAAAGCCAAGACGGTATATTTGCAAAGATGAGGGTTTGTTTGCTTGTTATGGTATAAGGATGACGGCGCTGAGTGTCGAGCAAACTGTGAACTAGTATTCTTAGAGATATCGCCGGGTATAAGTGAGATAGATAGTGATTATCTGAGATAGCGATTAATGAAGTAAGCCGATACTATGTGCGATAATAAAATGCGATATAATTAAGAAACACTTTCTGTGGGATAGGCTTTTGTTAAATTTCAGTGTTATGGTTTATCGATCTACTTTTCATTTTCGTGTTGGAATTTTTTTTTAAATAAGAGTTAAATAAATTTCTTCAATTACCGTTTTTATTATCACAGTATATATATATGGCGTATAAAGAGGTACCGTTCATTCTGTCTGTATTGCCACAATCATTACGATTACATTCACAAAATTCTAATCAGGAAAGATCAATCGTATACCTTCGAATTGCCGATTAGGATGAAACTTAAAAAATTGTTGTACACTACTTTTAGTTTGATTCGATGCAACTATTTTATATATGACCGGGAAATACAGCATGGTTTGTTACTATTACAAGTATATCTATAGACGTATTATATTTACAGCATCACCTATACAAACAATACTTTTTAGTGGTATCCGTTAAACAAAAACTAATGGGGTTAAAATATGAGTGATTAGTTTCATTGTATGCTACAAGAAAACCATTTTTAAAGCTTCATCCAAATCAGTATGATCTGAGAGTATAAGAGTAAGAGTATCTCCCTCCTGATAATAACTGAATAATACCATTAAACATAATTAAAAAGGAAGAATTAAAATTTCTAGCATACACTCATTATCTAAAATAAAATAAGATCGAGCCGCAGAATAACGCAATCACCTTAACGTTCAAACAATATATCCAGCAAAAAGCAAGGAAACCAGATCAGCGAGCCTCGTAATCGCGTTTACCTCTCGCAAGCCAATAAGTCAAGCGCCCCTCTCTCTCTCCCCATTTACTCGAAAACTGAGAAATTTCACCTCACGGGCAGAACGCGTTCCGTCGCGTACTCGCCGCAATAAGAGACCACACCTGAAAATGCAAAGCTCCATATTTCGACGGGTCGCGCGCACACGGAGAGACCGGCCTCTCGTTAATGCATAGAAGCGCCGCGCGGCTAAGTTGAGTTTGCGCTGCACGCATGTGCGTGACGGGGCGACACGATCGTAGATCAGATTTACGGTCGATTATCGGAGGCCGGGGCCGCGCGCGCGATGCTGCCTCCGGCCGATCCTCTCCGCAGGCCTCAAAACAGTTTCGCGGATAAATAAGTCTCCTCCTCTCCGTTCTTCTCCCCGCGGACGGTATAACTTACAACGTTTGCGTTATAGTGCGCGCGCGCGCGCGCGCCTTTATTTTTCTCTTCTTTTTCTTTCATTTCGGTTCGCCGAGCGGCTTAGGAGATTGAACTAATGCGAGTGCCGGCGCGAGCAATGAGGTTGTGCTCGCGCGAGTCGCCGTTGCGATACTCGCTTTTTGCGGAAGCCGCGGCGCGAGAGGCTTATGGAGGTGAGCGATCGGGATCTTATTTTTCTTTTTAATCCGGCGGGTGCCTGTGGAGCGTGTGCTTACAGCTAATGCGGTATATATACAGCGGCTAATAATTTTGTGCGCGTATTTTTAGTAAACAAAATGATTTTTAAGTTTGGTGGGGGGACTAAATTACTTTGTGGATCTTCGATTGAGATTTATAACTAAAAATTAATTCTTATTAAGTGTATTTTTCGTTTTCAACGGGATATTATCATTGATTAACTTTCTATATAAGGGGTAAATAATACATCAAATTGTCGTAGAGTATCTTTTAACAATAAATTAATAAATGATAATCAATTAAACGTTGGAGAGTCTATTATATCGTAATTCGAGTTTTTACATATATTTTTTATTTTTTTTATTTTTAGTTTGAATTTGAAATTGCGATCTGTGTTGGCTCTTGAAGCGTGCTTATAACCGCTATTATAGTTTATTTCTACTAGAAATTCTCTTCAGAAAAATTAAAAATAATTCTTTTTTAAATTCCTTTTTTATTGAGAAAACACCAGTACATATTTCATATTATTACA
This sequence comes from Sycophila texana, assembly GCA_035582955.1. Taxonomy (NCBI): domain Eukaryota; kingdom Metazoa; phylum Arthropoda; class Insecta; order Hymenoptera; family Eurytomidae; genus Sycophila; species Sycophila texana. The sequence continues at coordinate 13,790,380 of JAWWEN010000048.1, read as the reverse complement.
TATTACATTGTCAGTATACTACATCAAAAATTGTTAACCACATGAATTATATCAGCTGATTTAAGAATCAAATATCAAAAATTCCTTCAAAACGGTCCAGCATGAACTATAATTAAACATCTTAAATCAAACAAAAAAAGAAAATAATTTCAAATAAAGCTTATAGAGTACAAACTATTCCTATACACTCGTCACATCACAATTATTTTTCTAAACGATAAAAATTCCTCATCCGCACACAAACAAAACCTCAAGTTTTCTTTAAAACACCAAAGTGAAGAAAACTGTGAGTAATGCACTTACAGCAGTGCACTCGTCCTACGGCCCCGGTAAACGAAAATCCCGATAAAAGGCCGAACGCAATGCACGCGAGAGCTGCAGCCCCGTCGCCTCGCGGAGATATACCCGGCGCGCGGCGCGACCTCTCCATGGCGATCGGACGTAAATTAGAGATCGGCAGCTGCGCCTCGCACTCGGGATTCCGCAGCGGCGCCGGGGCCTCGTCTCTCAGCCTTGGCGCGAATTCGAGCCGTTTCGAGCCTGGCGACGCCGCGATCGGGCAGCGAGCCTCGCGCGCCCGGAGGCGCAGACCCGTTAGCCATCGCACCGAGGTAATTAATTTCGCCCGAGCACTAGGCCAGCGCAGAAACACCTTCGCTACACTTCTTCATTTGCGCGCGAGCGCTACGACTTTTCCTCGCGTGCGCGTGTGTATGTGTGTGTGTGCACCTCGGTACACCGTCGCGGTATGGAGAGATTTCTGCTTGAAAATTCCTGGACCGCGAGGAAGCGCCGCCGTTATGCGGGATGTTTTAGGATGATGGTCGACGCGACGCGCTTTTTGATATTTCATTTATATCCGTGTGGTTTATGGACTAAAAGTTTCTGTGGCAAAAGATTCTGTGGTTAAAAGCTTCTGATGGCAAGATTTGGTACATAGTGTTTTGGGTGAATTACGGGCAGTATCGCGTGAATAATTTCGGACTGAAAAGGAATTAAAGAAATTTTGTTATAAAATTGTTGGACGATGAGCATACTTGTTTAGATGTTTGCTTGCAACTTGTATTCGACTTACAAATTGAAGTTACCTTTTGATTGACTGCAATATTTAATTTTCATATAGTTATAACATTAATATTTTGATATGTTTGTACTAATATAATCTGTTCAATACAATTTTTTTGGTAAATCAACTCTGAAGTCGATTGCATTAGTCAAGCGCTTCATTATAATTAAACTTGAAGAGTAATATTGCTTACTTTGATAAAACTAACCAGTTTATTTATATGATAATTAAAACCTTAATATTTCACGGCCAGCTAAAATCGTACCTATAATCTGTTAATTACTACTTACTCTAGTAATGCAGTAGATCTATATAAATTGTTACATTAAATTACAAATTTTCTACCGTGTATCAGAAAATACGCAGTCTCATTTTTTTTCAATCTATAATTGGTGTACTACAAAAATTTATCCTCTACTACTCAATATAACTGCACCTACACGTTTAATAAACATTCTTAAAGTAATATCACACAATTATTTTAATTTAAGCTCCAATGAATATTCTATTTCATCTGCATTAAGTCTCTACTTAAAAGAGAAAATGTTTTCTATTTAGTACAAACCAAAAATTAATGCCAAATATAAGCAAAAAAAAATTCCACTTTATTCATTCGGTAATGTACAGACCTAAACTTGATCCAGCCAGACTCGGCTGCTTTCCACACACAATTTGTAGCCGCACAATGCCGCCGGCATACAGGCACGTTTATATAAATTCCGCCTGAGACCACTTAAATTCTCCGCTCCGCGTCGATCGCGCAGTCTCACGAGGCGCGCAAGAATGGCAGATGCGCGCTCTCGGCAAGGAGGGTGATTACGTGTAAAATGTAAATGTCTATGGGCGCGCAGGTGAATGGTCTTGACTCGCTCGCTGGCGCGCGTGAATCAGCCGCGCGGCGCCGCGAGAAAAGTTCGCGCGTTAATTAATTAAAGGCGAGCCGTCGAGGCGCTGCTGCGTAAAGTAGTAGGAGCCGCGGCGGGCTCGTAACGGGAAAAATCGCGGGCTCCCCGGCCTCTGACCTTCGCCGAATCCCCGGCGATCATCGGCAGACTCGGGACTGATGCAATTCGACGTAAATCGTCGGATCGACGCGCTGCGCTATTAGCGCGTTCGCCGCGACGGCAGTCTATAAACTATTTTTAATTGACGATCGAGGTAACTCGCGTTTACTGCGAATGTTACTTTTCGTGCTGTGGATGATGCGCGCGCAATTTAGTCTTAACCGAATTTAATGAATTTAGGAATGGCAGGATGCGAGGAAAATTAATTTAGAATTTTAGAAATAACGTTTATTTCTTGTATATACACGCGATTTTTCGGAAGACGTTGGGTGAGTTCCAAAAGAACTTTCGGTCCAAATTGATTTCGGTTGCCTGTGCGTTGTGTAATGAAATCATTTTTTGGATAATAAAATTAAAGTGTTGAATTATCGTTGAAATTTTACAGTAACATCTAAATAATCATAATTAATTACTGAATTGAGCAGGGTAGTTGAATGATTTTAATTACAAAATAATCGATAGAAAGAGGAAAAAGCATGATTAAAAATAAGAATAGTAATTATACTGATTATGAAATTATAAATTGATTCTTCATTAATTAAGAGGAGTGTGTGCAATGACACTCATTTGAAAGTAGTTTGTAATTACGTGGAATGAATGACCCCTCGCAATGACTAATTGGTAATGAGTATGATCCCTTCTGCGCTTTAAAACATGATATTTCGCAATGAAATGTACATGTTGTATAGCATACACACTATACCGTTGTCAAATACCTACACAGGAGGGTCAAGTTATAACTTTTTTCATAATTGTAATTAATTGCAATGGTGGAATAAGTCTTTCCTATAAGAATATGTTTCTAAACCTGACTCAATGATAAAATTCGAATTGAAATGTATAATAAAAGTAGGTACTTACATTCTATTTCAAAACAGAAAAACTTCTAATTCTTCTATTAGTTTATGCTTATAATTTACACAATCATCCGTTAATTCTTCTAGTATTTTCATTGAATAAATAAACGACAAATTATAAACTTAAAATTGAACATTCCAAGGCCAATAACAAGCAAACTTACCTCGATGTACAGAAATAATCAATAATTACTGGTCAACGCAATCCGTCGAACATCATCCCCACTGAAATAAAAGTCTTCGGCAGCACGCGAGGTTAATTACCGGTCGAAAGTGCGAGCTTTTAATAGTTTCGATGCGCTCCCTCTCTCTTTCTCGCTTTCTTTGCGCCGCTCGGCAGCGGCCGTTTAATTGAACCCGTTTGAATTATTGCGCGCCTCTAATTGCGCTCGCCGCGAAGAAAGAGAGAGATGCTGAGCGAGGAACTCGAAATGTATACGCGGGGCATGTTTGAGAAATACAGCAAAGTGATTTTTCTCGTCAATCGGTGCTTTTTATCCGTCGCCTTTAGAGGCCTAATAATGTAGTCTCCGCGCGCATTCGATATCGCGCCCGGAGTATAACGGTAATCCGCGTAAGTGAACGCACTATTTGTTTTTCCAATGGCACTTGACCGCTAGACGCGGAAACCCTGGAGTCGCCGTATTACAGGTCGCAAATCGTCCCGCTGAAACCTGCGCTCGGCTCGCTTATCGCCTCGGCTATGCGACGTTTAACTATATTATACTTTATACGATTGTAAAATTAGCGGCGACGTTGCATTCGAGATTATTCCTTTAATCTGCTTATAGCTAGATTCGGCTACCTGGGTCTAAATGGTGCAATCATTTTAGCCACTTGGCTGAGTTTGCCTTCGTCAGGTAGAAAACGAAATCTCTCAATTGTATACCGTTACGTTGTAAAGGGAAGGTTTATGGCACTCGAACTAATCGATATATGATAACGGTCAAAATATTTGTCAACCGAATCTGAGTTATTAGCTTTTACGAGCACTTTCAGCGATTCAGGTATTTACGCAAGCTTTTATTTTTATTTCAAATCGATTTGTTTTTAAAACGCAATTTATGAAACTGTTGAATTACTATGAAATCAGCGTAATAAATGAAGTTTAAAAATGGCATTAAATTTATTATTTTTCTGCTGATGTAAAAGTAATCAGTTCGTGTGATCAATATATAAGTAAAATTGCAAGTAATTTAAGTAATAAAATTACATGTACATGTTTTATACTTTGTAAATCCTATGTAAAAAATGCATCGAGATAGTCTTAAAAAAAAATAGATGCGACAGTGTATAATTACTTATATGAATATACTTTTCGAACGAAAATCGTAAATATGTCATAACTACCAGCTCGAGATTCTCTGGAACACACTCAGCGAATTCCGATTGCTAGAAACGATGACTATCACAAGCAATACACAGCAGCCGGAGTGTGCATATGCACTTTTGCGCCGCTCCCGTTAATCATTTATCAAAGGATAATTCGCCTTGGAATTCGTGAATGATTTATTCCCCGCTGCTTTGCGCGTGGTCAAAAATGAAAATTCTCCATTTAGACGAGCAGAATGAAAGTAAACACGCTCAGTCTGCATAATGAAATAGAAATTCTCGTATTATATGAATAAGTAAAAGGAATTAATAAAATCACTCTTCGGAAAATCTCCAATGGCTAACTTTTCACTGATAACTGAGAGTAAAAATATACTATTTTTTATTTACTAAGTATAAAAGCTAAAATTACTCTCGTATTACATGAATGAGTAAAAATTAAGAATCCGAAAAATTACTCTACTTCAGAAAATCTCCAGTGGCTCAGTTTTCACTGATAACTGAGTGTAAAAATATTATTCTTTTTAATTAAGTATATAAAAGTTAAAATTATTTCTTGTAACTTTTCTTTCGAATTTGAAAAAGTGTCAATGAACCGTAATATTTAAAGGTCAATGGACAAAGCTACAAAAGCACTTGTTATCTAAACAATTAAAGTTGTTTTAAATTGCACCGCAGCAAGTTTCGTTGACACAACAATTAGCGTTGTTTCATTACAAGCGTCGACAACCATGAATCGGCTACTCGAAGGCATCAATTTTCATCAGGCAAGGCACGTCGGCGGACTAAGCCGCGCGCATTAATCTTAAAAACGCCACGCATCCACGTGCACTTATGAGCGAAATAAAGTCATCGCGAGGTGTGTATGCGTCGGTGTTTGCCGAGTGCATTGGTGAGAGCCTGGACGTATATACGTGAGTGTGTACCAGCATCGCGTCGCCGACATTGACATATAGTAGTCGCTCGCGGGTGTATAATATCGACTTCGCTGTATATAGCTATATTCTATCTCTCGCTCGTTTCTGTCTTGCCCTCCGTACTCGTGTTTAAGACCATCGAAGTATCCTTAACTTTGAGGCAGAAATCTTTAAAATGTCTGCGTTGCTATAAACACATTTTTTATTTGTATAAAATATTATTTAAGAAAATAAGTTCTTGAAAAGTTTTTAAAAAATCTATATTTGTATTATATACTTACATACAAATATGACATAGACTTATAAGTATGCAAAACAGCAAGTGCATTTGTAAATTTATGTTTGCCTTTGGTAGAAATTAATTCTTCTGTTTCGATCATTTGCGGTTCTATACAGCACGTCGCATTTTCCGAATACGACTTGATCCTTTTATTTCCGTAGAAGAATTACAATTATTCGCGGAGGAGCTTTTACGTATCCAAAGAAATGATAGAGTCAACGGTAGCAATGGAAATTCCTTGTATGAAAATAGAACACCGTATTTTTTTTTGGTAGATTCGTATACAATATAATTCTAATTATTATAATTTCCGTAAGTTTTTGTAATGGCATGATAAATATGTCAATTATGTCAAATATTTAAAGAATGAATAGTATTCGCAGAAAAGATATTGTCAGATGCAATAGCATTGGACTTAACAGCCTACGATAAAAGTAAGGATATCAATCTTATATCAATTAGATCCAGTAATTAAGATTTACTTAATTGCATTACAGTGTAGTCTAAGCTCTACTCTACTCTAATGATCTTTCAAATTTTTGTTACATTTGTTTAATAATGCAAACGAGAACGAAATATCCACTGAATAAAATTATTGTCAACTATTGTTTAATGTCAACTATTCATTATCGTGCAGAATTAATCAACGTCTTTTTATGATTATTTATATTATTAACAAAATTTTAAAAACATTAAATATTTTATGAGTACATCTATATAGCTGTACTCATAAAATTATATAAATATAATTTATATAATTATATCCAAAATTCCTGTAAGAATTTCGGCAGGTGTAAGACGTATCGGGTGGGGGACCGACTGACAGATGTATAAGCAGGATGAGAGAGAGAAATAGAGCGAAGGAGAGGGAACGAGTGCAAAAGAGTGAAAGTGGAAGAGAGAGGGAGTAAGGGAGGAGAGAGAGACCCTCGTGTACCCGAGAGACAATAAGCTGGTACCTGCGGCGTCGGTCAGCTGCAGGCTAGTGCATTTTCAGTTTTCACGTCTTTCCCGAAGGAGCAACACCATCATGGTGTCGCTTGGGCTGAAAATTCTCCTGGCGTTGTACTTGATCAGCGCAAGAATTTACAGAGCCGTGAAGAAGAAAGTATGTCCAACTCCTCGGATCGATTTCATCAGCAACTTGTCGCCGGAGTTGGGACAGATGATACTGTCGAATTTGAGTGGTCAGGATCTGTTGAGCGTGGCGCAGGTCTCCCGCTCTTGGCTGGCCGTGTGCAAGTCGTCCAGAGTCACGAGAGCGAGAGTGCGACAGCATCTGGCCTCGCTGGAGCGGCTCACCTACCGAACGGCTGGGATGGCGGTAATAGCGTTGCTGTTGGACTGTACGTTGATGTTCGTTGTTATTATTGATATACTACGGTACATCGCCGTGCTGAAGTACTGCGGCTGCGGGCCGGAAGATGATCACAACCATTGGAGTATGTTGTTGGTCCGTCGTAGAGTGAGGAGGAGAGCAATTCCGCACCGCATTTTGGCGCGGTAGAAGGAAGTGTTGCGGAAGGAACGATTGTGATGGATATTTAGTGAGAGCAACGATCATCGCAAGTGTTTTGTATAGTTTTTAGAATTAAGGCAATTTAAGTGTTGTCTTCATTCATGCCTAAAGAAACTGAAATTATAATAATTTATTTATAATAGAAGAGTGATATGGATAATAATTTCTTATTTATATTGCAATAAAATAAGTTATTTATACCGAATAAAGTATGTTTAATTTTTTTTTTATTTATTTGATCCATGCATGCAAGTTGTATAAAAAATGTTATAAATCTATCTGTACTGTATTATGATTATTTACAAAAACAATGTTGCATACATAGTACATGTGGAATTTACTTATGTCATACAAAAATTACGACTATTTTGTCTGTATTTATAAGAAAGATAGCAGGAATGCGTTACGAGAAGCATTTAAATCACTTTGCTTATAATCAGTAAATATCTCATTGAATATGGCGTCGATATTCTATACAATTCACCATGTATACAAAATTTTTTGTTTAGTATTTTTTGTTTAGATTAGTAATTAATGAAAAAATCATAAAATTTTCAAAATTTTCTAATTATTACAAATTCAATGATTAAGTAATTTTCATGAACTATAAGTGCAGATCTAATTTATTTACTAAAGATCATTAAAATAGATAATAACATTTATTATGAGAAATCAAAACGAATCTTCCTACTTTTATAAGTGATTTTGTAAAAAATATTTTTATACTGAATAATAATTCCACATTTTAATCAGTTACATTTACGTTCACTTGAAATCGCTCAGAACGCCTAAGCGATAATGTCGGTCAAAAAATCACGAAAACGTAAAAAAAGAAATAAGAAAAAAAAAACAATTATGCCGAAAAAGTATAAACGAAATCAGATAAGACGGAAACTCGCAATAGAAACTAAAGAGTAGAACCGCTAGTTTCGCCATTATAAATAAAGCTCCCGCGCCACACGCGGACACTCGCCAGCACATAAACGTACATATACGCACACACCGATCCTCAAGATAATCCCCAAGGAGGAGAGGTAGCCGCGCGCTGACGGCACCTCCCGCTGAAAGGCCGCACGCAGGCGCACGTCACTCCGCGGACTTAATCTCATTAGCATCGGCATAATTTAGCGCGCGGTGCCCGCCGCCGCCGGCGCGTATATACCCATATCCACTCCAAATGAAAAGTAAAAAAAAAAGGAAAAAAAAATGCGAAGGAGGGGGAAGGGGAGACACCCGGAGGAGGCGACAGATTTGCGATAATCGCGTAAACCCGCGCTCGTTACGGCCGAGCGCTCGCGTTGCGGGGAAAAAAGGAGGAAAAGCCCCCGGAGGGGGAGACTCGTATTAATGAACCTCTCGGGCATAACCCCGACGGGGCGCGTGCTCGCGCCGTTACTCCGGATTTATGGGCGCGTTATGGCGCGAGCGCGGCGCTCTGATCCTTGACCGGTTTCATGAGCGCGCGCGCGCGCGCGCGATCTCTGTGTGTAAAACGAGAACGCGCGAGCGAGGCGCGGTGCATGCGAATTTCGCGCGGGCATTAAAAGATTCTCGCGGCTTATGCTTATACCTATATAGGCGCGTGATCGCCTTTTGCCGCGACCTGGACGCGCGAGCGCGCCTGGAAAATCGCTTGATTTATCGGCCGTACTCCCGGCCGACTCATTAGTCCGTTGCTGCTCGCTTTTGTGTTTCAGGTAGAACGCGGGGCTGATTTCCTTTTTTTTCTTTTGCATCCGAGATTTATGCGGACTTTGACTGGGAGGCTTGCTTTGTTTACGCACAAAGTGGGTATTTATTATGAGTGAATTGGCAAAGTATCGGGAGGGCGTGTTTTCTTCTTTTTTTATTGTGTTTTGTTTTTTTAAATTATGTTTGCAATGTTCATTTAACTTCGATATATAAATGTATTGGAGGTGCCGGATGCGATTATGGGGTTGGGAGAACGATTAATAAGGCTAATTTTTCTAACGGCTGTTTATACCGTCATAATCTTTTCTGACCTGAAATTGATCGCTTGCAGCAAGTTTTTGTGGAGAGAGATTTGTACCTCGATTTGTACTCGTTTGTAAGGTGCTTTTTTTACTCGAAGTACGTTTAGTGCGTACTCTTCGAGTACGCAAAAAAAACTATTTAATAAACTTGTTTCTACATTCCCAATAAAAAATTATCATCTATCGACGACTGCTTTATTAATTTAGTCTCATTCTTCAAGATATAGAGAGTCGCGATTTACATGATACAAATAATTCTAATTAATAACGATCAATAGACAAAATTTTTCGCGTAAAATTAATAAACTGAAAAAGGAATTAGATTCGGTAAGAACTCGTATAGTTATAAACTATATCCACCTGCTAATAGCAAAGCGCTGAAATCGACTCTTTTTTGTCATTACCCCAACAGTTCATTTACCGATCGTCGCTGCACTTCCAAGTGTCAGCGATGTAATATAATCCTCTTAAAGTAAGATTCCCCTCAAAATCGAGGCAGCCTCCTTCAGCATAATAATAAGTCCATAAAACGAGTGCATAAAGCAACTTTAAATAGAAACTATGTATCAAAGCCCGTCGGTGCAATAAACGCACCGCGCGCTCGGCTAATCGAAATTAATATTTGAAAAGCTCTTTAAATCGGCGTTTCATTAACGGTTTCTATCCGATCCCCGGCGCGTCGATTTTTCACGCTCGTTTAACAGAGCCACGCAGAGAGATCCAGGAATGCCGCGGTAGCCCCCGGACTAAGTATTCCGATGGGTGCTCGTGGATTATTTGTAGTTCAATTAAGCGTGCGATCGCGCGGTAGCGCTAATCAAGCGCCTCCAGCAAGAAGAGCACGAGGCCGCCCCGACAAGCTCCCGAGGAGAAAATAGACGAAACGAAAAGAAGGAGGAGAAAAAAAAAAGAAGCAAGAAAGGGGTATTAAGAGGGGGGAGGCGGTGCAATTACCGCACATCGTGCCGGGGCGAAATTGATTGTGCGGCGGCGGGGACGCGCCCGCTACCGTCGCCCGGCGCGCGGAATTATAATCGCGCGCGGGGATCGTTACGCGCGGCCGCGGCCGCGAGCTAATCAGAAAACAAACATCGAGGGTCGAGCCGCGAGGCCGGCTCCGTTATTCGCCGGCTGGATTTATGGGAGCGCGAGGCGCGAATGATCTGGTCCGGTGACCGGTTATACTGGCCCAAGCGCATCTCCCCGAGCTCAGCTACCAGGCTACGTGGGGCGGCGGGGAAACGCGCTTAGGAAAATGCAAGAATGCAAGAGAGAGAAAGAGGGAGTCCAAGGTGCAACGTTCGCCGATACCGCGACGATGGGATTCGATTTGAGCGAAATCGTGTGCAGGCGCTGGGGTCGCTGTAGCTAAATTGTTATGACCGCGCTCCAGGCGATATAGAGCTAATTATTGTAAATTTGTTTGGGATATTTTTGCATTTTTGTTCTCTTACGTATAAAATTTGATCAGCTTTTCTTTGTAAAAATTTAGTGCACGTTCTTTTCTTTATTTCTTATTACACCGAATTATATTTGTTGCATCTGAAATTAATAGAAGTAAAAAAATCAATATATTCTTATAAAGAAAATAACGAAGTTTTACCTGAGCAATTATTTACTCGAATGATAATTAAATGGATAATCATCATGTAATCAATTTAAAGATTTTTATGTAAATGTTAAGTTAAAATGTACAATAAGAAAACTTTACTTCTTTCGGTTTGAACGTGAAATATAAAGGTGTAACCTCGAGGAAATTTCATGATTCTTTATTTTTTTATAAAAAAGAAAAGAAACAAAAAGCGAAACAGTAACCTTGTGAGACTCTATAATCAATAAACGTAAAATATTTTATCGCTATTAAAAGCAAAATTATGTATACTACCTAAATTAAAAACGAGGTTGATGCACCGTGAAAAAAAAAACATAAAGTGGCGCTTATATTGGATTTTTGGGGCTGGCGCTAATGCAGTGTTCGCATAAATATGCCCCGTCCGACGAAAAAAATCCAAGTGTTGGCGGTGATCAAGCGCCTGCGTATAGTCAAAGAATAAAGACAAGAGCCGCCGATACACTCAGCGGCTCTCATTTGCCCTTTACATACAAATAATTATAAAACGAGATTCATCCGATTCCGATTTTTTCCCTCTACTCTGAGTTAAAATATTTACAATCTATATACATTAATAAATATTAATAAAAAAGAGCAGAACAAAAAATTCACTTTCATACGCGTTTGTAATCTTTGTATTTTTTTTTTCTCAATTTATGTAAATGTCAATTACTTTATTAAAAAAAAAATTGAAATTTTGCATGAAATTTTCTTTATTAAAATTTCTATCTTTAAACAAAGGATAAACGTAATCGCGAAAAATTTAAAGCGGCGGAGGTGCGTTTGAGAGCCGCTGGGCGCACGCGGCGCGCGGTCAAGTCGTTTCACGGGGGAAGTGAAGCCAAGGTGGAATTTCGGAGAGATGCAGGAGACGGCGACAGGGCACGGCGAGTTTTATATTATAATTACGCCTATCGCCGACTCGGCCGACCGATGTTCTCCTCCTCCTCTTCCTCCTTCTCTCTCTTTCTCTCTCTCGACCCTTCGAAGCCTGGCAGCCTTACTATTCGCTCCTTTCGGCGCTGCGCCGACGACGCGACGATAACAGACTGAACCGAACTCGAATCTCGCATCTGCTCGCGTTCGTCGCCCACTTGAGGAGAAAAAAGAAATTAGCGTCCGTAAAGGCTTTTATTCAAACGCGAAACAAATGATCTAGTCCTGATGGAATTTTTTGTCGAAGCTCTTTGGGAGAACGGAGAACAAGAGTGACGTCGTTCTCCTTCGGTAGGATCGAGGATTTAACTGATGCCGATTGAGCTGGTAGCTGTTAGTGTGCCGCTATAAGTGTAGAAAGCATTTTTTTTTTTAAATTCAAAAATTAAATTGAAATAAAATAAAGTTTGCGTTAATTTATTGATTTTTAGTGACTCCTTTTTTTTCACACCAAATGCAGCATATTTAATGGCGTGGCCCACTATGCCCCGAAGGCCCATTCCGCCCCAAGGCCCATTATGCCCCGAATTCCCCTATTTTCAAAAAAACATTTTTTAGTTACGATAAGTAATTAAAAACTATCAAATAATTAATTATAGGGCAACTCAGTTTAATGAAATAATGATATTTAAAAATGTTAACAAAGTAATTATCAAAAAAAATTAGTCATAAGCGACAGAAATTTTCGACTTTTGTAAAATGTCAATTCTTAGTCATCCATCGCATTGTGCAGAAATATAAATATTTATTGTTTGGCTAATGTAAACGGTAAATTAATGAAGATTATTATTTTGAAAGTGAAAGAGAAAAACGGTTTTCGGGTAACACAGAAGGTGTCATGTGAATGGCCAATTAGGTTAATAAATTATCATAAGTGTTGGGGCGATAAGATCGCTGCTAGATTAGGGTGAGCGGTTTACCTTAAAAATAACCTGAATGGCCAACTGTCTTGAAAACTCGTGCTGACCAAAATCGTTAATTGACACGTAATGTTATATAAGTTATTTACCAAAGTGTAGATTTTACGTAATATACTCCTACCATTCAATTAATTTTCATTAATTACTTTTACACGTTATTAATAAAAATTTTTTTGAATCTTTGCAATTAAACGATCTACTATGTAAAAATTATTTCCTTTAATTTTTTGCGTAATTTGTTAGCGCAATGTGAAGCTTAATTACCAATTTAAAGCTATTTTTGTAAAACAAACATTGACATTTCTAAAATATTCTTCTAAATGGTCCTATACGATTTTGAGACCGACTCCAGTGCCCGTAAAGAATTCTAATCCGCCATATAAAAGAAACCCGGGCGGCGGGGGGCTGCCGGCACAAATGTGGGGCAGTGCCCGAGCGCGTGCGCGGATCGGATAGGGAAGAGGAATAATGACAGGTTACCGCCGAGGGTAATGGAATAAAGAAGCCGAGGGGGGACGTCGGAATATCAGAAATGGAGGTCACGAAGAAAATGGCGTTTCTGAAAGGCGAGGTCGCCGCTCTGATATAGAAAAGAATTTTGTTAAAAATTTAAGAAAGATTATTTATCTTGTTTTTTCTTTTTCTAGTTAATTTAACTGCAATTTTAACTGCAACTATAGAAGTTCACTGATATATTTTTTTAAATATATTTACTGATTAAATTCTTTTTATTTTACTAGTTAATTTACTTCAATGGTCGAGCGTTGCAATAATACCTTTTTAAAATCAATGTAAATATATTGTTTACAATGTATAGTACTTCTTTGATAGTTACCTACTAATACAAAAGTACTTACAATTAGTTCGTTTAATAATAAAAAAAAAAAAAAAATGGAATGAAACAGGAGTCACATAACTATTTTATTTTTCTTACATATTTTTTCACAAAAATATAAAAAATAAAGTCATATTTGTGCTTAAATAATTCCAATAACGTTAAATTTTCTGTTCGTAAAGCGACTGTTTATTTAACATGTTATTTTTAACGTTAATACCAGTCTAATCCGTTCTGAAAATTTACAAATCCTATAAATTTTAACCAACAAATCTTACGAGAACCTACTGGAGTTTTTCCGATTACGCACAGTCCGTAGGAACAATACACTATTGTAATTTACGTACAGAACTTTTTTCTTCGTGCATATCAAGTAAAACAAGCACGGACCGAGTTAATTGAACAAAACGCCCAACACACGCTCAGGATCTGGAAAAACTCGTCATCGACAGCTCGGCTCTCCACTTCATAATATATGCCTCGTAAAAAGGCGCGCAATCGGCGGCTGCCGATCGCCGGGGCTCTGATGTCATAAACGCTAATGCGACTTTCACCATCGCGGCAATTGTCACCGAGGGTCCCCCTCGCCCATTATCCATCCCCGGGATGACGCCTCGCTCGGCCGACGGATATCCCCGATATTGCGCCGAGATAAGCGTCTCGCGGACGCGCTTATACCTGGCTCCGCGCGCATCCCAGGTCAGACGGTAGGCAGCAGATGCCCGGGCTCGACTTTATTGGAAAGTCGTGTTCGCCGCTAAAACCGGAAGTCGGAGGGTCGCGCCGCTGCCGCCTCTCTCTCTCTCTCTCCCTCCGTCGTGCCAGTACGTGTAGGTATCTGCCTATCGCAGAGTCTGGAAGTTTTAATATGCGAGCGTCGGTAACGTATGGGTACTTACGAAATTGCAGTGTTTGTTTTTCACTCGATCGGCTTTTGATTTATTGTACGTGGTAGTAGAGCGAGTTGTTTGCTTGAATTTAGTGTACCCGCTTATTTCTCTTTCTATAATGTATTTACATATTAACTGCATTTTTCGTATACGATATACTTTATGAAATTTTGACTACTCATTCGTTGAGACTTTTGTCTACAGGTACTTAAGACTGATATGTACTATTGAAATATTATGCAGAATTTCAGATTTTTTAATGCCACCTATAAACTAAAGTATTGAATTGTAATAAAAAAACTAATTAAATTTTTAACCTTACCCAAAGATTCACCTATTACAGATTATGATAACGATAATGTTTTAATTTTACTGCTGTATCGAATAGATAAGCTTTCGATAAAATGTTTAAATTTACATTCAATATTTGTACAATTTCATTAAAGTAGCATAGAAGCCAACTAATTATCATGTAAATGCCATGTAAATGATTTTAATTTCGAGCAAATTTTTTCGCAGTTCCGATACGCAGTTTCCAGCAAGCCTCTATAATAGCTATATACCCACTAGAATAGTACCTAAAACATTTAGATAAACATTTACCTACATCGAGCCAACGTAAAGCTTCCATAAAATTTCAACAAAAATAAAATGTCGTAAAATGAAAATAAAAATCAGGAATAAACAACGCGGTAATTGCGAGAAATATAAAATAGCGACCGGCGCATACTTACAAACGGCAACGAGCAGTCAGCGGGGACTTATGCACGCCTCGGCATCTCCCCGCGTTCTTACTTTTAATTAACTCAAAGTGCTGTTTACATGCCCATTAAGGATCACTACGCGGCTAAAAGTCGACGAGCGTTCGTCAATAAATTAGTCGCGTTTAAGGCTGCGCCGCGCGCGCGGAATTATCGGCCGATTCTCCGATGCCCCTGCGGTCGCCGCGGAAAATCGCAATGGAACCAGTACGCCGCGCGTGCCTGGAGAAGGTCAACGGTTTTGCATAATCGCACAGCTCGCGGCGCGCCCCGACAAGTATATTAGCCGATAACGCCTGGCTTCGATATCGTGATACCCGGCGTCCGATTTCCAGGAAGCTGCTCTACTTTTTGAGAGAGTGGAAAATGCCCCGCTTTTGCGTGTAAGCCGTGATTGATTGTCGCTTCGGATTTTTCTAATGAATGAATTTCATTTAGAGCGCTTTGTTAGGGTGCTTTTTAAATCGGCCATGTGTGTTTTGCTATTCAAGTGTAAATGAATTAGCTTGTTACTTATTTAATTTAGCGGAGGGGAATTAACGAATAAACAGTACGGTATCATTTTAATAAAATTTCTGGTTTTCGAGCTTGTTTTTTAATGGTTTTTCGAAAGCACAAGATGTACTTGTAGTTTAGATACGATGTACGTAAAGTAGATATTTTTATAAGTACATTGTATAGCCATAGCTTTATCTGTTATTCTATCTAAAGTTGAATTTATGGAAAACTACTTGAAAATTGAAATTTCATTGAAATTTAGTGGAAAGAGCTGGGCTATTGAGTGATTAATTGAGCGAGTTCCAATATAATTTTAGTAGTTTTTCAGAAATTCTATTTAAGAGGGTTGTTCTCTATATTTCTCACAAGTGTTAAAAAAAAAATATCTCATCGGACTAGTGCTAAACCAGTTTTTCTTGAAAAATTCTCTTTTTTCCGCATTATAGTTGCGCAATATGTGCAAAAGTTTGCATTACCATACTTAAATAAAAAAGGAAAGATGAAAAGCTTTAAAAATGTAATGATTATTTATACGTTCGGCAGCTACTTATTTTTACGCGAATTTTTACTTGATTTTTGTTTACAGTTAACCTTGAATTAATAAATTAGATAATTAGCCTTGAAGTACGACTGGTGATACAAATATAAAGTACAAGAAATTTAAAAAGAAAGCGGCCTATCACTTCTACATCTAATTTTATCTATTTAAAGTAGTTATTAGTCTACATTTAACAGGTCACTGAACAGATAAACTATAACATATATATAAACTATAACATATAAATAAGTAATTAAATTGCAGTAACTATTTATCAAACATTATCGTATTACCAGATTGTTAATTAACAAAATTATCAGGAAATAAAGTTTTTTAATTATCATTGCTTAATTTTATATCTATACAGTAGCGTGTATCATTTTAACGATTTTTTAACTAAATTTCTTCTATTGAAAAAAAAAATCCACTACACTCTGCAACAATCACTTCGATTAACCGCTCCATCAATTTACACCCAACGACATATAAATCATTATTTCCATACAAAGCCAAGTAAAATAAAGAAAAAAATCCTTTGCTATCCCAGCTCCGCGTATCCGCTATACCTCCGATGGTCGCCACGAGGTAACCTCGGCCCAACAAAATATAATAAAACCAGACAAAGGAAACTCAGTATATCCATCTGGATCCTTTCAACTGGCGGACAATCGCTGACCTTTGCGCGCGCGATCAAGTCGGTGACGAAAGAAAAAGGCCAGTCGCGGCGAATTTAGACCGCATTCGAGGCGTATCGGCGGCAGCCGCCTCTCGCGAGCGAACGAGACGGGAAAACGCGAGGTGCGATCCCGTAAGCGCTTATTTGGAGCAGCCGGCGACACCCGGTTTGCCTACTTACGCCTACCTCGGCGCGGCGAGTGCAAAAGCAACGGTCGCGGCCGACCTCGTGAATATTCGCCCGACGCGGAGGAAGCGGGGCCGGGAAACGGGCCGGGAACTGGAGTGAAAAATGCCGATCGAGGAAGAAAAAAAAAACGAGAAAGCCCAATTTTCAGGCTGGATTGCGTGCGTATATAATACCCACCAGTGCCGAGATATTCTCGTTTTGTATCATCGACCGACGTGACTTCTCAGTGGTTTCCTTTCAGGTGCGGGGGTTTCATTTGTAACTGGAGGTCTTAATTAAATTTATGTGTTCGCGGACTTTTCGAATTCTTCATTTTTAAGCACTGATTGTGAAAGTTAATGCGACTGCACGAATGATACGGAGATAAGGCTCGAGAGATGCATCTGAATTAATTTACGCTCCTTGAAGCTTTTGCAAAATTGTTTCGTTTTTTGCTTTTAAAAGTTATACATATGACGTTGTGTACGAGCAGCATAAGTAATCTACTTAGTAAATTATTACAGTTTTGAGTTCAAGAAGACATTTTTTTTTTCTTAAATTACCGTAAGTAAAGTTAAAGTGTCCTTGAAATATGCAGTGAGTTTCAAACGAGTTGCTTGTCATATTATAGATAAATTGAAATGCAGAATTAAGAATCTTAAGTTGAATATACAAGACTCAGTGTATTTTTGAATAGGTACACTGAATTATTTACTCAAAAATTGATTGATGTACGCACCAATTATTTATGTTTTTTATCAAAACTCTCGTTAGAGTTAAAGAATTTCACCACTGCCGAGAAGATCGAACAAAGCATTTCGAATAAAATAATATAACGAATAAAAAAAGAAAGTATAAGAGAAAAAAAAACCTAAAAGAAAAAAAGAATCGGCAGGAATGTGTGCAACCGGTATATAGAAACGTCTCGGCTCTTTGAATAAATTGTGGAAAAGACGCGCGATATATCCGAGACACATTTTCTTACCGCACATTAGCATAGTCGCGTGTTCGGCCAAGTCCCAAAAATGTCCGGACGAGCTGCCGCTATTCCATTTGCGCCGCGCGCAACAAGTTTCGCTTTCCGATATCTCTCCCCCGTCCTCCTCCTCCTCTTTTTTTTTTTTGCCCCTCTCGCTCCGCCGAGTGCGCTATTAGACGATATTAATCAAAATGCGAGAGTGCGTCGGCGCCTTTAATGCCGAGCCTGTATTCAAACTCGCTACTTCTTTTTCTGCCTGCTCTCGCTAACGGACCTACGCTAAAAATAAGCGTTGCCGATATTACTTTGTTGGCTGCTGCGTATGGGTTATACGAGCGGATGAAAAGCGGAGTGGCGGAACGTCGAATGGTTCACTCTTTAATGGAAAATTCGAAGACATTGTATTTTGTAGTCAGATCAGATACTTCGTTCGTTTACGAGGACGTCGATGAGTGAGTTTGGTCATTATCGTCGCGGATGATAAGAGACTGTTGATTGTACAGTGAACGAGGAGTAAACTACCCTAGTAAAATTTGCATTCCGCTTTATGACTAAAAACAAGCTCGTTTGAAAAGAAGCAGTACGAGGCCATTTCTCGTAATGGCACCGTATTTTAAATGATTTCAAATCATCTGTATATCGAAACGAATTATGGAATATATTTTTAAGAAAAAAGGGATGAAATAAAGTTACGTAGAATCAGTTTAATATTTGCCAGGATTTAGAGAAACGCACTAAAATTTTTTTCAAGTCGTTCATACTTTTAATAAAAGTGCCATGTTTTTGAAAGTTTTCATAACAAGTGATGTAATGTTCTAAACAAGGTTATACGTACGTTTTTACAATGGTATGGCTTCATCTGAAGACGAGTGACAAAACTCACCAAAACGTGGTCATAAATCATTAATAATTGGCACTAAATGACAATTTTCAATTTCGAAACAAATATACTATTAGCGATATACACAGCACAGACAATGTGATATTCTGTTTAGATTTATCTTGTAATGTTACTTGATGTTGAGAAATTTTATTTGTACGACAATGATTTACCGTTTTCACAGTTCTGCTGAAACTCATTATTCGTAAGTTAAGCACTGTAAAGTCATTTTTAAATTCGTAGGTAAAGAGTTTATTACTTTCCTTATACGGGGTGTGAAAATATGTACATCTCTAAAGATATGAATTACAACGCAAAATGATTAGTTTTTAATTTTCCATTAAAAATTTAACGTTTGTAAATAAATACTGCATTATTATGTATACACATTGAAGTTATAAATATTACTTGAATTACTTAATATTCGCGAGGTATCAAGCACGATTTTTCTCAAGCTGATAAATTTTATTAAGTAATTGCACTGTTAAACAAATTGAGAATAAAAATGTTTAATGTGCGCTTTCAAAATATCAATAATTGTCAAAGTTCAGCAAATTTCGCAAAAAGAATTATCCAATAAAATAAATACATTTGCGGATTTATTACAGCAACGAATAACTAAACTGAACAATAAAAACGGTGAACTTAACAATTATACGTTTAGCAAAATAAAACTGTCGAAACAAAGCAACAAAGCCTTCGATCGCATAATAAAACTGAATAAATCTGAAGAAAGGTAGCTAAACAGCACCAACACTAAAACAAATAATCTAGACCCTCTTCCACATATTGTTTATTTAAACCGTCGTAAATCCTAGCGGCTTAGGAGCGGGAGCGATGATAACAGTATTTCTCTCCATTTTTACACGACAAGTCACTTCGGGATTCCGTGACGCTCGATAAAGCCGAGAGAGCCGCGAGCGCCGAGCTCCGGTCGTATAAGCCACGATGGATAGGGGGAGGGGGGAGGGAGATTGCGCTAAGGGGTGGCCGAATTAATTACAAGGTGAGTTATTAGCGCGGCGAGTGCCCGGTATCACGCCATGTGCCTATTTGCGCAGAGACGAGGGAAAGAGAGGATGAAGAGAGAGAGAGAGAGAGAGAGAAAGAGCTGCGCATGCGCGGCACTCGCGCGCATTATTTCGAGCGCAGAATTAGTTATCGCGTTGCGACCGCGTATCGCTCCGCTACACCGCGTATAACTTATGTACCATTGTGATAAGTTACATGTTTTTTCTCTTTAGGCAGGGAAGTTTTCGACGAGAGCCAAGCTGCGCGGATGGCGAAACAATAATTTTACGCTCTTTATATGAGTGATAACGCGCTTTTTTATGGGCTGGAACAAAGAGATTGCTTTGACGAGTCCTTTTTTTATATGGTTATAAATCGTAAAGTAGAGAATCGATTTTTTTTTCGTGGTGTAGGCTTAAAATTGTAGCATTTTTAGTTTTAGCTCTGCTCTAATGCTTTCTGAGATGCGTCATTCTTAAATTAGATTTTATTTTTTATATTTTCGAAATAAAAAAGGAAACGAATTTAATATCATAATATTTCAATCATTCATATTTTTATATTTATGTTTACGAGTGTTGTACATTATAATAAAATAAATATAAGAAATGATAAAATAAACAATTAACCTTCATTCAGCCGTAATGCGTATAGAATTAAATGTAGAACTATGCAGAAACTGAAATACAATACCGCAGTTCTAGTATAATTAATTAGTGCCATATTTGCAACTTAAAAAACGAATTTTTTCAAGATCGAAGCCAAGAAAAACGTGTACACACAGGTGATTTATTTATAGTTCAAAAGAAATGTTTTAATGAGGTAACGATTTAACTATTAATTTAGCGCCTGAGTGCAGTATAACCATCTCAAGATAAACTTTATATTACATAATTAAATCTTACTCAAAGAAATAGCACTTTAATATAACTCGCTATTAAAATTACTCCAAGGCTCTTATACCCCGCAATATTAGAATAAGAAGATTATGCCCGTAAAATCGCTTAAACCCAGCACACATTGTTGATTTATATGACGATCGTCATACCCGATCCATAAGTTTTTTTCAATTAAAAACCCTCGATGATAACTGCAAACCACGCCATAGAGAAGAAAAAAAAAATGAAACCACTCCGCAGAGTCGATCCTTCCGGGCAATATTCAGGTCGATTATAATAAATCGAAGCGCGCGAGCAGAAAATCTAATCCCGCCGGTCGTTCTAAAATATCACACCGGCGCACCGGCGATTTCGCAATTTACTCGCACGCGCGCGGCTGCGATGAAAAATCCCGCGGCGGCCAATAAGAGGCGGCTAATCACGCGATTTTCATATTCCAATTAACGCATCAGCGCCGTCGGAGCGGCCTCTCGCGGAGCGTGAAACGCGACCTCCCGCTGCTGCCTCCGACCTCGATTCCACGGAGCAGCTTCGCTCGCGTCATCGCCGGCTCGATTACACGCAGATGCACTCGCGCGCGGGCTACCGGCTCCGCGCGAGTGCATAGCATATACCTGCATCCCCTCCCCCCCCCTTCTCCTCCCCCGCGCAAGCGATAATTTACGAGCGTCGCCGGGAGAGCGGGATTTCTCTGTGTAAGCGCTGATTTATTGGTTTTTCCGTTAATTTATATATCGGACCGCGCGCGAGCGGGATTCCAGGGTATATCGGCTTTTCCACTTCTGGGCCGCTATTTGGCGCGGACGCGGTTTTTTTTTTCCTCCTTCGCGGAGTGGAGGTTCAACCGACGCGTGCTGCGTGTGTGTATTTGTATGTACAGTAGACTTTTGTTTATAATAATCTTTTTGGGTGTGCGGGAGCGCAATTGGCCTTCGCCGATGAGTTTATGCTCGGCACTGCGGGAATTTAATGCCTGGCTGGTGTACGTTTGTTTGGTTTATTAGTCTGCTAATGCGCATTCCGGGTTAATCCAAGTCAAAATACCAGATTTTACGGGAAGCTCTGAAAAAATGTCAAAAGGTACGAGCCTTGGACTACTCGTCGTTTTCTTGAAAATTATGTTAATCGAGCGTGCGTGCAGTTAACGGTTGTTACATAAGCTGCCTCTCCAGCTAAATGATTCGAAAATTTAGTAGTAGCATTTTGTAGAGCCTGCAGCTTCTTTGTTTTTTGCTAAAAATAATTTTAATTTCAAATGTACGTATGTGTATTAATGAAAACGATGCAATTAGTGTTAGTATACGATTTAACCGTTATATTGAATGTCAGTCAATAAATATGTATAGTAATTATTTTTATTAACCGAACTGCGTGTGTTACTTTTCAATTCCTTAAAATATTCTGCAAGAAGCAATGCAGAATTTTTGTGGAGATGCATGTAAAAAATTTCTGCGGGAGATCGTGTAAAACATACCTGCATGAATATTTTGCAGCGCATGTTCCAATAATCTATGATTAATTATGTCCTTCAAGACATACATGTTTGTAAAATTTGCCTTGGGAGGTATTCTACAAATGTGGTCTACAAGATGGTTTGTAAATATTTTAGTGAAATTTTAATGTATTATTGTAGAGGACATATTGTTCGAAATGATGTCGATATCTTTAATATGGAAATAAACAGTGGCTCCTAATAATAAGGGTCCACTTCAGAGATCAGGATAATAAGGAGCTATGTTCATTTAAAACTACGAAAACATAGCTCCTTATTATTCTGACCGTAGAGATAGACCCTTATTATTATAGGAGGCGTCGAGTTGTCCGAAGTACAAATATTTTTAAAATAAAAGTTTTGAGGAATATTAAAATCCAATATTCTTATCGTAAAGTATCTCGTATAGACAAAGTAGGAAATAGTTACCCAACAATGAATTTTTGTTTTTGAAGTGTCCTTTTATCAAAAACTGCGATTTTGTCAAAATCACAAAATCAATTTTGTGATTTTGATATTAATTTTTCCAGGAATAATATACATACTTTAAAATGATTATACCTTACGTTGTCAACGATGCTCTTGTCTGATTTTTTGCCAGGATCATTGAACTTAACACCTTTACATAGGTATAATCTTTTTTTTTTTTTTTAATTTTATAAAACAATTTTAAAGCAAATTAATTACTATTATTTAATTCGTTTATTTCCCAAAGAATAACCTGAATTTTGATGAATATAAGATCATGCAGTTAATACTATTTCTATCCACCCTTTCGCCATTTCACTTACCTAACTTGCTCTCTCAACTCCTCCACCGGCAAATGCCCTATCCCATCTCCTTCCGATTTATTGAAAAAAGAAAAAACAGAGCCAAGAATGAAAAAAAATACAAGAAACCGTCTCCCCGGCCCATAATGAAATTAAGGCCTTATCTGGCGAGAAGTATAAAGCCGGAGTAGCAGTGTGGGGGGAGTATAAAAAAAAAGAGAAAGGAGAAGCGATCGGTGAAATGAAGACGGGGAGTATAAGCGGGGCGCAAGGGCCTCTCTCTCTCTCTCTCTCTCTCTCTCTCTCTCTCTCGCATCACGCACTTAGAGTCACACACACATACCCACACAGACCCACAGCCGACACACGCGTATTCGTGCGTGTGCCGAGGGGGGACGGCGGTGTGCGCCGTCGACAAGGAAACCCTTCTACGGGCTCGGCGCCATGGCGCCTCGTCGCGTCGCCGGACCGTCGCGCGCGTGTGCGCCCGAGGTATATGCCCGCGCGACCCGCCTCGATTTCTCACTCGCGACGCGACGAGCCCCGCGACGGATCCGCCGGGATTACGGCAATAAAACAAAGCCGATAATGCGGATTCCCCGGCGGCTTAGGCGTCCCGGCCGCCGGACGGTCAACCTGGACACCGACCGCTTTTTTTCGTGCTGCACTCTCCTTCTTTCCCTATCTTTCTCTCTCTCGCTCGCTCGCTCTACTCGACGACTGTGCGCGCGGGTTTTCTTTTTTAAGGGAATCGGCCAGCGAGGTTTATTGCGCGGCCTGAGAAAACGCGTAAGGGACTTTCAGAGTTGCAGTTTCTAAGGAGAAATTGAAGTCCTGCACCGCTGAGATGATTGTTCTGGGGTGGTAATATACTGGAATTGACCGCAGATTAATTCAGTGAATGAAAAAAAAATTAAATGATTTGAAAAAATTATTTTTATTTTAAATGAGCGTTGAAAAAGAGCCTTTTTGGAATTAGGAATTGTAGTAATATCACTACTTATTATATAAGTTTGGATTGAGTACTACTAGACAGTAGTATAATATTAACAATATTACTTTTCTCTTTCGTAAGAATCACGAGGAATATTTTTAATTTCTTGTAAAATGTATATTATTTTGTAAATTAATGAACATTTGACTGTAAAGAGCAATTGATTTTTATTTCGTAGATGTCCTCATGATTTAAAAAAAACTACTCAGAGTAGCATACATAATAATAGATCTAATTAAATTTTAAATAATTTAACACATAACACCATGATGATTGTAATCGTCATTTATTAATAATCAATTAATTTAAATATTACATATTATTTATTTTATTGACGAAAAAGGTCAACAGCTATTCGCTGCTCATAATGATCCACTCTTTTTATTTCTTTAATACATTCATCTTTATTTTTTCAAATTTAGGAAATAAATATCACACTACATTTTTCGTTCGGTTTAAAACTTAAAAATAATATATCTTAATAAATATTTTATATACATTGGTTTTAGATATTAAGTATACAAATTAATTAAGTTAAAAGCATTTTTTAAGAATCTATTACAGCGTCATTAAAACGTAACAAAATTAAGCGATAGACACACAGTGATCACGTAGAATTGTACTAAACTGTTTCAAGCATTCACAATTATTTTTTCGTTAACGAAGGAATATACTTTCTTAAAAGTCGCGTTTCACTTTGAAAATGTAGAAATGCGCATGTAATATTAGTTTATCGGTAAATTATTATTCGTAAATTTTTGTGTCGAACTTCAGTTGTCTTTAACTAACTGGTAGACGATACGGTAAGCTTTTATCAACAATCCATAGTCTAATAGCGATTACTGTGCATGTTTCGATAAATTTTAGGAGATATAATTTTCGTACACTACATTATACACCAACAAATAATAACGCCAACTTTTTTTTAAAATAATATCGTCAAGGTATCATTCAATCTGAAGATCACATAATAAAAATAGAAAAAAGGGCCAGGATTAGACAAAATAAAATCTCTCCAGTCTTTATCTGTTTCTTATCTTCGCTGACACATCGGTAGATCAGTCTCAAAATGTGCCGACGCACGCGATGCTTAAAGTTCGCCCTGGATGTGCAAATGTTCAGCCATCTGGAGGACACTTGCGCAGCGTAGAAAAGAGACTCGGTGTCCAGATACAACAAAATTTTTTGCGAAATTTCAAGTGGCAGTATCTCCGTAAAGTCCCTGCCGTCTAGGTTGTATTGCGATGTCTTTGTAAGTAACTGTTTAATGAACATTATTTTTTATTGCTTTAAATACTGTTATAGTGCGAGTCTAAAAAACAAGGATATACTTTTAAATAGTAAGTCTGAAAAAACGATGAATTTTTAAATAAGTAATTCATACTCAAACATTTTAAATTCATAATTATACATCGTTAACTGTTATAGATTTTTCAACATTAATGACAATTTATTTAGATTACAAAAATTTAATAAGAAAAAACTTTTATCTGAGTACTCATTGTTCGACTTTACAATGTAATTACAGATAAAGGTATAATAAAAAAAAAGAGAAAGTAATGATTTTACTACAGGATATACATATATAAACAAATATCACTCACCTGCAAGTGTCATTTAATCTTAATGCTCAGTCAAGTCGGTAAAGATTGTCAAAAGTTAAAATTCCATTTATCGCCTCTATCGCATATTTCTCCTCGCCTCACGTTTCACCAAAAAATGGCATTTATTTTACCGACTTTACACTTTTTTCTAAATAGTTGTCATCGATCTAATGGTTCCTTCTCCAATCTTACTGTATATGGACGGATGATCATCAGTATCGTCTAACGTACGGCTAAGTGACAGACGCGGTGCTGAACTTTAAAAATATTTTCACGGTCTTCTGCCTAATGCAACTACCTGAATTCACCTTCCTTCGGTCCTTTCCGTACCTAATGGTATTTCCGTACCTTTTTACTGTTTTTCCTCACTGTTTCTTTTTACGAGGTTAACTACTTCACTGAAATTAAAACATTTTTTCCTTTCTTTTTAAAGAGTCCGCGCTTTTTAAAAGGCAGAATTTAAAAGGCGATTGTAAATTTACACAATGACAAATGCGCGGTTACTTTTGCCGTTTAGAAATTGAACAGTATAAGTAAACATTTGGAGTCACAAAGACAAGATAATATACAAAGCGCCTTGTTAAGACATACCTTCACGAGATATTTATATTTAGTTAGTATAATAATAAAGCATCGATAATATAAATAGTAATTAATATTTATTTAACGTACGACATTACAACTGAAAATGTCAATTGTATATTATCTCGATTTAATTAAAATTTTCCCGCTAAAGAAAAACAAATTAAATCTCTCAAAACCTCTCAAACACCACTGATCCGCATACCACCGACAAATCCCAGCAGACCCAGTGCTCGAGGGGTGTAATTATCCCTCGACAGACGAGCGTCATTATACCTTCATTAAAATCTAATTAAAAGAGAAGTACGGCTGAGCGCGTCCGTCGGCTCGCATTAGCGTTTTCCGACGGCACTACCCGCATTCCCCGGGAAATCAGCCACCGGGCTTGGGAGCCGTGGATATTCGCGCAATTCTAGCCTCCTTTACGACGTGTAAAACGCGCCGCCGCACAATCTAATCTTCCACCCGCAGTAAAGCGAAATACCCGCTTATCCGTCAGCGTGCGCGCGTTACATGAAGGACTCATCGCTTATCTATCGCTTTGCTAATGATTAAATAATAAATGATACGCGATTCCTGCAGCGCAATGAATTTATAGTGGGAGGGATTTGGATTGCCCTGGTGGTCGAGTTGAGTTGTTGAAACGTAAAACGATATGCCATGGCGGAAAATCAATTTCATCGTTCAATAAAGCGATGAAGATTGGATATAATTTTAAGATTACGTGGAGACGCTTGTTTTATAGCTATAAACTGAGAAATTTTTGGAATTTTTTTATTAACCGTTATGCTGGTAGCTACGTCAACGCTCTTTTATTATAATAATCCTGAATTCTAATGCAAGTAGAAGAAGTCATATAGAAACTGGTCATTGCTGAATTCAAATTACAATGGATAATTTTTTTTTTTTAATACTTTAGTTTGTTTATTTCACTTAATTTTAGGAATGAATTACTGTGATTGAATATAAAATTTCGATACACGTCACTTTTAGCGATATATATATGTAGAGATTAAGGGGTAACATCACCTTTGAATTTTGAAAAAATCATTTTATTTTTTTTTGCATAAAAAGGTTCTTTAAGGTCCC
>JAWWEN010000048.1:13749782-13763117 GCA_035582955.1 Sycophila texana | reverse complement strand
TACATGGACTGAGCATAAACTGTACCTACTTTTTCAGTATAGAAAAATTATGTACCATTTTAGTATGCCCATTTCTACATCAAAACTATGCATTAATTAGACTAAAGCATTATTCATATAATCTAAGCATAAATTGTACCAATCTTTTTTACATGGGTTATCATATGTTTTTTAATGTTCGTAAATGATTAAATTTTTAAAATAAATCAAACAGAAAAAAAGAAGTTTACCTGTTTTTTGTATATTACACAAAGATCAAGAACATCGTAAAATCACGTATAACTTCTCTCTCTCTATTATACATGCAGATAGCTCGATAAAATGAAAAATTTGTGTCAATTATATACGACCAGTTTAAAAAAGAAAAGCTCAAACAAATCTTCATCTCGAGCGTACCACGTACGAAGTATGCGCTTTCTGCGCGTGCATCTCGAACAACTTAATAAGCGCCCGGCGCAGCATCGACGCAGCGTAAGACAAATTTTAGCGGTCAATTTTAGCAGGTAGCGATATCGATTGACGATCTGCCGGATCGCCGGACGCGCCATTATACACGTGTATAAAGCAGTAACGGGTACCAAGGGTGAAGGAGGGAAACGAAACGAGCCGTGCGATGCGAGATACGCGATGCGCGGGTGACGCGGATCGATCCCTCGGAGCATAAGGAGCGTGGTACAAATGAGGGAGCCGGATGAGTTCGATCGGCGATTAGAGAATTCTTCGGGCGGGCATCATCGATCATCCCCCGCAAAAGGATCTCCCGCCTCTTTGACGATGAACCGATTGGCATCGCGCGCACTTCGAATTCCGTCGGTATGCGATCCCTTATTTCTTTTTTGCAAAATAAATTGTTGCTAATTTTATTTGGTACTGGTTCTTTTGAAAAAATAATGCTGCATATTCTTTGATTTTTATATACGAATAAGTGAAGTGAAATATGTTTACATCAAACTTATATTATGTTTCTTTAATGAAATAAGCAATTATTATAACTTTTGGTTTAGTTCCATATAGAATTTCAAAAATATTCTTAATCAGTTTAATAATTTTTTGTTATTTTTATAATTAAAACAAAAAGTACAGATTTCTTCTTTACCGACTGCAACAATGTTGTTTAATAAAATAATTGAACTATCTTAATTTTATTGTTTTTTCTTTTTATTACACAATTTTATTTTATTTTATTTCAATATTATTACATAAAAAAACTATATCTCGACGATGAAAATCACTTTACCGACAGCTTAGACAATATCTATCTGACCTTATCCGTTGAAAAGGTAACATCATCAGATTTGAAAGCCAATAGGAAGCGCTGCTTGAATATTCCTGATTTGAAATTCAAATTAAATAAGAAATATACTTTGTTTTTTGAAATTCAATTTCATTGAAAAACGTACTTGAATAAGCGATTTTAAGAGCAAAATAAATCACAATAAATAGCTCAAATATTTACTTCATAATTAATAAAAATTAGACTTAATTGATGTTTTTTTAAAACGTTAAAATATATATTAAAAAATTACTACATAAGATGAATTAAATTTATTGCAATAAAATCGGTAAAATGAAAATGTTGCTCTAGTGTCAGAAATAATAAAATTTGTTGCGTGCAAGAAATATAAATAGCAAAGCGACCGCGAATCGAATAAATTTGAGCGCTCGATATATTGACAAGGTAGGCCCTGAGAAACGGTAGTGCACTTTGCTCGTGTGCGAAAATTATCGGAGACACATGTGTTTGGTCAGTTTGTTGCTTAGATACTGGCCACTGGCTCGATGATTAGTTAGAAAAATATAGTTAAGGTCACGGGAAAACTGCCGCTTCCCCGCCGTCATACCGACACTCGAAACGCGACGTTTCCTCGGTATTTTACGAATTCGTCCCAACTGCATTTAGAAGGGGTTGCAAGGATAAACTTGCGTGGACAGCCGTGAAACTGTGAGTCAGTTTTTTTTTTTTTTAAATTCAACTTATGCGCGCCTTATGACCAAGTATTTCAATTTTCACAAAATCATGTAAAGTCGCAATTACAAAATATATTTTTGCCTTTAGCACTATAGTATTATTACTTTTATTTCCAATCTATAAAATACTAAAAGATAATTAAATAAAAACAATTGAAAAACCTCTATGCCAATATATTGGTTTTCTCAGATAAAATTCTAGTTTTAATAAATATCACAATGAATGAAAACTTATCAATATCATTTAAAATATGGAAATATTTTTTATACATTTTTGATAAATATTTGTTTATAAATCGATCGAAAAATTACTTAGTTGTAATGTATATAACTTCGCATAAAGCAAAAGAAACGACTGCAATGCAGACTTAAAAACTATACTGTGTTAAACAACATTTGCAAAAGTAAATTGCTGAATAAAAATTGTTGCAATTACAGGCAATTTGCATCCTACTACTTTTACAACTTGAAAATGTCAAAGTCTTTAACATTGTCTACAGGGTATGAGATGCCCACGGTTGGTTTAGGTACTTGGCAGGTACGTAATTATTATACATTCGTCATTAAATAATATTCACTATATTGAAATAAACGTAAAAAATCCAGTTGTTTCATAGAATTAATTTTACAGGTTCTATATGAAGAAGCAGAGGAGGCTGTAACCGCAGCCCTCGAGTGCGGATACAGACACATTGACACAGCTTTTTTCTACGGAAATGAGGATGCAATCGGCAGGAGTATCAGAAAGTGGATTGACGACGGAGGCGATCGCGAGGACCTTTTTATCACCACGAAGGTTGGTGTCCTTTTAAAATATAAAATAATATTGCGCTTATTCTGAAATGTGTATTCACAGTTACCTCCCTACGCAAATCGAGCATCCGACGTTGAAGAGTACGTGAATTACTCGTTGGAAAAATTGGGTTTGGACTACATCGACATGTATTTGATTCATCTACCTTTTACATTTATAAAAGACGAAGAGTGCTTTGCACCGGCTACAGAAGAAGACGGAACTGTGGTTTTAGATCTCGAAGCTGATCATTTATCAACTTGGAAGGTACTATGCGTTCTGTTCATAATTATTAAATACCAATTTAAAATCGATCGACTGTGAAGTATTGAACGTCTAATTACAGGCAATGGAGGCGCAAGTGGAGAACGGCAAGTTAAGATCCATCGGTATTAGTAACTTCAATGAAGCACAAATTTTAAACTTAGTGGAGAATGTCGACATTCAACCCAGCAATTTGCAAGTAATAACTAATTATTAAACTATTGCACTTTTTCGATCGATTTTTAAAGTTTAATATACAATGCAAACAAATGAATTCAAGTAGTATATTTTTACACTTCGATTTTCTTCCAAGCAAAAAAAAATTATTACATATTTACAAAAATAACATTGACTGCTATTCCCGGCAGTTTTTTTAAACCGTACAAACTAAATTATAAAATATTACAAATAAATTAGAAAAGTATATTTTCTGAATCTTTATAGCAGTGGAATTACTTACTTACATTCTTAATAACAAGTTGCTAAACAAGGCTTCTCAGAAAGTTATAAAATATTCAAATAAATAATTTGAAAAATACAAGTCAATAAAAATTTTTTTTTGAAGCGTTATATGTCTATCAAATCAAATTGTCTCAATTAAAATGATTGAAAGTTTAAAATTAATTATTTGCAGTCTTCAAATGTAACGACATTAAAATTTCTCGCAAACATTTTAATATAAAAGCTCTTAAAGAATAAGTCTCTTCTAGATGGAAATATACGCATATAATCAGCAGCGTCCACTTCGTGAATTATGCCAGAAGCACGGCATCGTGGTGACGGCTTATAGCAGCCTGGGATCGCCGGGCACTATGCCAGCCTTGAAATCGGACAAGAACGCGATCCTAACGAATCTACTGGAGCATCCGTTGGTCCAGTCAGTTGCTGAGGTGCACGGTAAGAGCTGCGGCCAGGTGCTGCTCCGCCACCAAGTCCAGGGCGATCTCGTCGTCATACCCAAAACCGTCAGACCGGAGCGCATGGCCGAGAACATCGACATCTTCGACTTCGAACTCACCGAGGACGAGATGCAGCAGCTCGACGAACTAGATATGGGCGAGGAAGGCCGCCTCTTTCATATACCCAATCTTTTTAAGGGGTGAGTTGCCGCTTTTTAACGAACGTATTCTTCTTATCTTACTTATTACTTTGTTTTTCTTTGAATTTTTTTTTTTTTTTTTTTTTTTTTTATCTGAAAACAAACATTTTTTTTAAGTCTCTTCTATGTTCTTAATAATATAAATAGTACTATAAATACCTTAGAATTAAAAGTAATTGACTCGCATCGCTGAATTCGAATAAACTATAATATTCATACTATGGTACAAGTTCTAAGATTTAATTGTAATTTAGTTATAAATTAAATTTCAAACATTTTTGGTGTATAATATTTCGAACTTAAACAATGAATTATACTTTTTCAGAGTGGAGAATCACCCGGCATATCCGTTTTAAACAGTGTGGAATGATAATTGTTCGCATAGACAATATGTTAAATATAATTTCTTTCCAGCGTTTAAATTTGCACGTTGATGATGATTCTAATAATATCTATAAAATAATGTTTGTTTGAAAAAATTATTTTAAATGAACATGTAAGTATTTTAATTATTTAAATTAATTTTAAATTAATCGTAAGCAATCTTAATAGCACTGTACATTTTGTAGATATAAAAAGTTTAATGTTCCTTATTTTAGTTTATAAAATTTATAAAAAAAAAGAATATACTAATTTAAGAATATTTTCAATTATAAAATCAAGCAATAACAAAAATGTAAATCTTAAAAATAAATCTTAAAAAAATTAATTCACTTTTTCCATTTATATAACTTAATTGGGAAGCTTAAAAATGTATTGTAGTTTATTGTTTATTTGTAAAAATAAGCAAAAGTGATTGATCTCTTAGCCATCAATTAATTAACTTAGTTTTATTCGTTTCGTTTCCAGCTGACCTACAATGAGATACAAAATTATGTATTTTTTTTAATAATAAATTTTATCTGTAAAAATAGAACAAGAAAAAAATTACTTAAAAGTTTTTCCTTTTCTTCCTTTTTCCTTAATTCTTCAAATCTGTGCATCCTAAATATCTCCTCATCTCTGAACTGAACTCCACAATCTGGACATTTTCTGTTACTATGCATAAGTTTGATATGATAGTCCAATTCATATTGGCTATATGTGTTGTAATTACATTTATTACAATCAAATTGAATGGTGCATTCGTTTTTTACGTGTTTACATGCTAACTCTAGACTATTAAAAAGCTGATTACATTTCGAACATTCAAAACTCATGATTAATGTACATTTTGTACACGATTTCAATGAAGGATCATCCATATTAACTATTCTATTAGAGCACTGTTTACAAAACAATGCAATTAATTTTTGTACATCTGTAAAAAAATTGCAAATTAATAAAAATGTTAAATGAAAATGATTACTTTCTTATTTCAACGTTTAGTAAAATGAACTTACTTTTTTCATTAAGCATAATTGTATACTTGCAATTAGTTTGTAGATGTTTTCTCAGAGACAAATAGCCATTGCATATAGACTCACAGTGCAAACATTTTAAGACAGTATGTTGATTCTTAATGTGATTAATAAGAAGTTTCTTTTGGATAGTTGTAAAATCGCACATACTACATGCTATACTATGACGATTTGGACATTCACTTTTTGCATGTTTACATATGGTAGAATACCCACTATAAAGCTTTTGACAGATTGTACATCTGTACTCATATTGTACGTTACATGTTGAGCACCATGGTTTAAATTTCGAAAACTTTTTTTTATTTGTATTTCCACCACATAATAAACAGAAATAATCTATCGCAGAATACCAGCTCAAACAATCTACACAGTATTTACATGTTCAATAAAAAGTAAAAAAATTTTATGTGATTTTATTCTAAAGAGATTACTAAATAATTATTTCTTACTTAAATCTTTACGAGGTCTTCTACATATTTCATTATATATTTCATCTGGATCATATTGTAGAACTTCATAAGAGTCATCCGAATGTAGTGAAGTTGAGTTCATTGAGTCAGTTGTACTATTTTGTAATTTTGACTGGTTTATCTCCGTCTTTTTACTTACCTCCGTCTTTTTACTTACCTCCGTCTTTTTGTTACCTAGAATACAAATAGAAATTATATGAACATTTTCTGTGAAATTATAAATAAATAAATTTGACAAAATTAAGTTTTTCTTACATTTCTTTGTAGGACATCCTTTAGTCTTATGCTGCTTTAAGACACGACTATTTGCAAATTCTTTTTTACAATGTTCACACATTTCAGGTGTATGTATAAGTTTAATATGTAATTCAAGCTCAGATTTATCTTCATGTTTGAAATGACAATGATCACAGTGAAATTTAAAATGGTCAATGCGTTTTCGACATCTGCCTTGTAAATGATATCTTATATTCACTAAATATTTGTACAATTTTTTACAAAATGTACATCGATATAACATTACTTCCTGACATTCTGAACAGACATGTTTCTCACAACTGTCATTTACCTTTGTTTTACAGCATTTTTTACAATAGATCTCAATAAATTCATCATCATCTTTCGAATAATCAATTTGTGTTTTTTTAATTTTTTGAATCACATTGTGAACTTGGTGTGAATGCTGGTCAAATTCTTCTTTATTTTCCGACTTAAAAAGGCATACAGAGCAACAAAAAATTAATTGTTTCTGACGTTTAAGTGTGATTCCCTTTTTCTCATTTGATAGAAGATTCGTTTGTTTCCTACATTGTAACAGGTATTGCTGTGCAGTGATTAAAATTTTGTATTTTTTTCTACATTGTGAACATTGTAATTTTAATGCAGTCTTACAAGCAGGACATTCTGTTTGATCTTTTTTGCAAGTCACTACTACATTACATGTCGTGCAATAATGTTTAACATGTTGCATGCAATCTAAAAAAGAGAAATTTATAATATGAATAGAAAATTTAATTTATAATAATATTCCAACATAAAAACAAAAAAAAATTAAATAGGAGTATGTGAACTTACTGCATGGTATTGTAGTGTTTTTTGAAACTGGAATAACAATTAATAAACCATTACTATAATTGATTTAAATTAATAAACTTATAAAAAATTGAATTTTATTAATATTTGAAAAATATTACCTGATGAATTTTTGGGAAGTAACATTTTTCCATTTTTATTTTTACTGCTTAATACATCTGTAGAATCAGTACTATTCAAATTATTTTTTAATATATCTTCAATATTTACTATTTTTTCAATACCTAAATAATAAAAGTAGATTATTAAAAGTTTAAGGTTTTTCTTAAGTAAAGAATTTGTATGGCATTTTCAAATAATTTTTAAAATAATATTATAAGTAAATTTAGTTTTTTAGTAATATTGGATCAGCTTCTTTCAATAACTGCCAAGTTAAAAAAATACAAAGTAATTTTAATTCTTCTTATATTTTACAATATTACCTGGTATATCTTTTGGATCTACCAATAAATTATGATTCGGAAATTCTTGGATTTCTTTTTTTGTGTCCAATTCAATATCGGAAACTAATACAGTATCTAAAAAAATAAAATTTAAATTTAGAATCAGCTTAGGTTCTTCTAATAAAAAAATAAAGCAAAAGTTTATATATACAGTTCTTACCAAAATCTAAATCAACAACCTCCTTTTTGATTTGATCAATTTCTTCCTCTTTAATTTCATGGCCAACCACCAGAGGAACTAAAAAGTTTGAAAATTAAATAGTCTAAATTAAAACCAATTCGTTTAAAATATTTTACATAAAAAATCTAAATAAATCAAAGTACCACTATCTTTTTTTGAGCTAGAACCTTTTGTCTCTGACATGGCTAATTAAATATCTGCAATAAAACGCAACAATTTTCATTTAATGTTTTAAATTTCAGTTACTCTAATTAATTCATTTATTAGTAAATTTCACATCTTTTTAAATTTTTCTATTGTATTTATTTCTATATGAACTTTTTACATTTTAAGGTTAGTTCTTTTATAAAAGAACATTATTTTATCATAAATATCAGGTATATTATACAGTTTTATAAGATATTGCACACGTAACTTTTAAATACTATGAAGAAAAATTATTAATTAATTAGGCTTATTAAACTTTGAAGTCGTATATTCCAAATACAAGTATATATAATTACTTAACCTTAACTTATAGGGCAAAAATTTACATTAAACTTTACTCACTTAATGACATTAGTTATAAAGCTACTTCTTCATCTTTTTGATAAAAATTGAACAATTACTTACATTATTCAATAAGTTTGAATGATTTTTGCTTCAAACAAACAATAAACAAAGTATGCACTGTGCAAAGACCAACCGAATCGGCATTTGTATACATATATATACTATATAGGTATTATAGCCAATATAGCCATCGTGTGTACGTCTGTATAGCAAGATAGCATTACAGCTACAGCAATCCCGTCGTGTCACACACACATTTGATGATTTAATACGTATATTTACATATTGATTATACATCTGTAATCTGACATTATGAGTGGCTTCACTTGGTTTGCTTCAGTCATGTGATGTTTACATTAAAATTAAAATGCAGACCTAGACAGATAGTCACCAGTGGTATTGAGCAAGTGATTGATTAGCAAGATTATTCTAGCGTTATTTTAAATTTAAGTACATATTTTTCGATGGATTTACAGTATCAAGAAAATTTCCACATCAGTATTTAACATCGATGTAAGCAGTATAGGTACTAGATATTGTCTAAAATGAAAATGACAAATATCGCAAATAACCTTCAAGTTATACGAGAAAAAATTATTGCAGCATCGTCAAAGAGGGCAGCGGTAATTATTTAATATCTTTATAACTTTATTGTATAATTTGAATTTTAAATGTTTTTCTTACTTTACATTTTAAGGAGTATCAATATTTTGAACCAACACTTGTTGCCGTTAGTAAATTTCATCCTCCCGAAGCTGTAGTTAATGTGTACGAAGCTGGGCAGAAACATTTTGGAGAGAATTATGTCAATGAATTGTCAGACAAAGCTCACAGTTCTATAATTTTAGAAAAATGTAAAGAAATCCAATGGCACTTTATTGGTCATTTACAGAAAAATAATGTTAACAAACTCTTAAAGGTTCCGAATCTTCATATAGTCGAAACTATTGATAACGAAAAAATTGCAACAGCAGTTGACAATGCTTGGTCCAAATTTAGAAAAACTGATTCCAAGTTAAAAGTCATGGTTCAAGTTAATACCAGTAGAGAAGAAGGTATATATATTTGACCATTTTTTATGATAATTTATTCTATAATATTGTAATGATTTGTAAGTCATATTATAAATATTTTTAGCTAAAAGTGGTTGCGAAGTTGAGAGTGCAACATCAATGGTGAAATTCGTATTGGAGAATTGTCCTAATCTAGAGTTTTTAGGATTAATGACGATTGGACAATATGGATATGACGTATCTAATGGTCCCAATCCAGATTTTTTAACTTTAAAAGAATGTAAGAAAAAAGTATGCGAAGATTTACAATTAGATAATAAAAAGGTTGAGTTATCTATGGGCATGTCTACTGATTATGAACACGCAGTAAGTTTCAACAAACTCATTAAAACAATAGTTTATATTTTTGGCTAATTAAATTTTAGAATCAAATTAATTATTCCGTTTGTTGCAGATTGATTTAGGAAGTTCATTTGTACGAGTAGGAACAGCTATATTCGGTGAAAGACCAAAAAAGGCAGACTAAAATTTGCATTAAATAAAATTATTTGCCAAAAGAAAGACGAAATTGACAATAATGATTAAATGTTATAATTTGATTAATTGAATCTGTTTTTGATTGTTATTACTGTTAAAATTTATATTTTAGTCTAAGATGGAACTGTTGGAGAGTATCTGCAAGATACAATAATGGTGTAAATATATTTTTTATTTGTTATTTCTTTTTTCCTTTTATTTTTTTTTTACTTAAAATTTTTAATTATTCACTGCGTTTTTATACCTTAAAAAATCAGAATAATATATTTTAATACCAAATATTTTAATTTTGTGTCGTTAATTTCAATATCATTGTATACTGTCATTCCAAATATTACGAAATTAGTTGGAGTTTATCCAAATTTTTTGTATTGACATATGTTTCTCTTACAAATAGACCTTTCTTCAATTTAAAAAAAAGTTTTGTATAGTATATGTATAATATTTACTGTTCATATTTAATTGCTAATATTTACTGCACAACCAAATTTATTTAAAGGTAAATATTTTTTTAATTACAATCTTATCTATAATTAAAAGTAAAAATTAAAATATTCTTTTCGTAATTTTAGCTTTCAGTAGCTGATTCAAATTCTTCTTTTCTCAAAATGCTGCTATTCTTAGAATTACTTGGGATTGACAGATTTTATTTTTACAACGATTCAGTGGAAACAGACAATCGTAGCGGGTCGTCTATATTTTTGATTTTACAATTTGCGCAACTCCTATTTAGAATAAACAACATTTGTTGTCTTCCTGAAATGTTTTCACAATCTAAATCACTGCCTAAAATTTATGAAATTTAAAAAAAAAAAATCAGTCTCAAATGTCGGTTATCTCAACGCGGAAATTCATTTGGTTCAGAAAGAAAAAAATCTCTTCTCAGTTGTTTAAGGTAATGCTGAATAAAAAGGTAGACGTTAAGTTTTCTCAAAATACTTTTATTATATGAACAATAATATAATCATTTTCGTGGAGTGGAGGAAGGCGAGCTCCCCCATCGACAGGCCCGTCACACTTCGACTCTGAATAAATATAGAGATCACGACGGGAGTCGCGGTACTCGGAGAAAAAAAAAGAAAGCCGAGAGTGCAGAGAATGGAGATGGTGCGCGTGAAACATACAATTTTCGTTCGAGTAAAAAGAAGCATGAAAAGAACAAAAATAAAGCTACCGATCTTTCTCGTCCCTCCCTCCCGGGAAATATTGGATTCTCCCTTTTTAAAAAAAAAAAGAAAGGCCTCAAATCCAAAGCAGCGACGATCGAGATCCATCCCCGAGAAAAAGAGAGAGACGGAGGAGAAGAGTATAAGAGAGTCAAAGAGAGAAAGAGAAAGAGAGAGATAGAGTCAAAGAGAAAAAGAGTGAAAGAGGGGCAGAGAGAGAGAGAGAGTGAGAGAGGAGATTCGACGGGCCTGCCTCATGATCGGAGATCGAGGATGAAAGAGTGAGAGAGAGTGTGTGTGTGTGTGAGAGAGAGTGACAGAGTGCTCCCATCTTGTCCTTCGATCCTTTTTAAACAATTTGTTGCCCTATGCCCTCTTGCAGAAATTTGGGGGGGAGGGAGGTAAAAGAGCGCTGCATCCTCCCCCGCCCCCCCAAAGAAGGGGAGTGTCAGTACCCGCGACCTGTTGTGCATGTGGGCGCGTTTCTTCGGCGATCGAGCGGGCCTCGGGTCTCGGTGCAGCGAATGATTTAGTCGTCGTCGTCTTCGCCCTTGCCCGTGAGCATATTGATCAGGGACTCGATGTCGATGTGACCCTTGTCGTCGATGTAGAAGTGGTCGTACGCGTCGTTCACCTCCCTCGCCGTGAACTTCTCGCCGTACATCATCAGCATGTGCCTCAGTCTGAAAGGAAAGATTATTTTTTTTTATTATTTTTCCTATTTTTCCTTTTCTTTCGTTTAATTTTTAATGAACATAAAAAAGTCGCCTGAAATACTGCTGTTATATCATTTACATTAAGTATGTATATCGTCTAAATCTACACTGAGAGAAAAATTTGGTAATTTTAAGTAAATATTTACTTCAATAGTACTTGTTGAATATTTCTTTGAATCAAGTAATTATTTTTTTCAAACTACTAATTTTATTTAGAAACAAATACATTCATTTAGTTTTAAATAAATATTTAATAAGTACTATTGAAATAAATATTTACTTAAAATTACCAAAAGTTTTTTCAGTGTAAAATTAATGTTAATCATAAACATAAAATTAATTTGAAAAATGAAGAGTGACTTTTTACATAAAATATGTCTAAATTAATTCTTCATTTACGGATTTTAGACTTCAAGGCAGACTTAATTTTTTGTTCAATTTCAAATAATTAATTAAACTAATCCTAAAGTTAGGTCAACAATTATTGTCGTGCTCACCTCTCGCCGTCGATCTTGCCATTGCCGAGGTCGAAGGTGTTGAAGGCCTTGGCTACGACATCATCGTCATCAGCACCTGGAAAAAAAAAAATCATCATGAGTACATAGGCGAAAAAAAAAAGATCGCAAAAGTGAAGTTTCGCCAAGAAAGAGATTAATTTACCTCCTCCCTGCATGCGAGAGGCGAACAGCTGAAGAAGCTGGGTGAAGTTGATGGGACCGGCAGCCTCGCCGAGCATCTCGTCGAGCTCTTTGTCGGTGACCAGACGACCGACCTGGTCGAAGATGAAACGCAGGTCCTCTCGGCCAAGGATACCGTCCTTGTCGTGGTCCATAAGTTGGAAGGCCTGCGTTATCAATTGAATCATTTAATTAATTCACTAAACAGGTTTAGATTATTTTCTCCTTTTATGCAACTCTGTGCGTAAAGTACTACTTTTACGCAAGCGTGCGTAAAATCAGTACTTTACGCACAGAGTTGCATAAAATAGGGTTCGACAGTCGACGCTCGTGCTAAAATTGATTCTCGAATTCGTGTGTTTCTCACCCTCGTCCGAGAATCAACTTTTACGCACTTGTATCGAAAATAACTAATTTTTATATAGAAGACGAAGGTTTTGGGGATGACGACTTGTTGAAAAAACACTGACCTCCTTGAATTCGGCGACCTGTTTCTGCGTGAACATAGAGAACACACTGGAGCCGGTACGCTTGGCTTTACGGCTACCACGGCTAGCCCTGGAGGAGCCAGACGGCGACTTTGGTGTCTCGGACTTGGGTGGGGTGGGCTGCTTCTCAGGGGTGGGTTCGGCCTCGGGGGTGGGTGCCGCTTCATCCTTCTTCGCGTCCTCCTTCTTCTTGGGCTTCTTCTTCTTTTCCTTGTCCGCCTGTTGATTACGAACAATCACAATTAATCCTTTGATAATGTTTTTCAGAAGTATGTTTTTCCTCGCTTTTTAACATATCACCTTTGAATTAATAAACTAGTTAACAAAACGAAAACATTTACTTCATAAATAAATGCCTATTCTCTAATTGGAACGAAAAAATTTTTAAATTATTTTAAGATTAAATGAAAAGGAAGAGTAGAGGAGAATAAATCTGCCACCCTCGCTAAAAACGAGACACTTGTAATATATAT
>JAWWEN010000048.1:13710392-13745667 GCA_035582955.1 Sycophila texana | reverse complement strand
CGTTACTAGGTCAAATCAGAAATGTAAATTTGCATAAAAATACTTATTATAAATCCCGTTCACCAATACCTAATTAATAGATTAGGATAAACTATTAAAAGTACAACGAGTATTTTATATTATCGATTTAAATCGAATCGTTTTACTATAAACATACATTTTTAATTGTTTTTAAAAAAAGCCTGTATTATCATTCTTTAAAATGTATATTTGAAATTTCGACAAAGGTTGAAGCCCTCTCAAATAAATAAATAACAACTGAAACAGTTAGTTTTCACCAGTGAAAGAATAAGCCCCACTTCTCCCTATGAAAAACAGTTATTCAACTTTTACTACAATATAAAAATGCAAACGCAAAACCTTTAAAAATGCAAACGCAGATAAATAAATATTCTACCTTTTATACTCCTGTCGAAACTCGATAAAAATCCCATCGAGGGGGCCGAAAGCCGTCTGTAAAATTCAGTGCAGCGCGCCCGCAAGGCCGGAGAGGTAAGAGAGCCACCTGTGCGCGCGTTCCGGCGTCCTTTCTCCCGAGACCCGTGCACGGCGTGTTTCCGCTGCGCGGGACGCGTGGTAGGGGTCAGAGTATCCCGTCCAGTAGCCTTCGCCATATCCGTTGCGCCGGAGTCCGGGAACGGCGCTCCGAGTCTCGTCCCTCCAGCGGGTTTTCAGTGCGAGAACTGGCCTCTTCACCACCTGCGGTCGTTCCGGGAAATGGTAGCGGCTTGGTACCAGGGCGAAGGAGCCGCCAAGGACGCGCGATGATGACGGCTATGGGGAACGTATGGCGCTGCCTCCTGCTGATCCTGATGGGCGGTGAGTGCCGACATGACGTGACGTACCTAACTTTCACCCGTGAGATTGGGTATAGTATAGTTGTATAGTGTTTATAAGTTGCGAGTGGTATTTTTTGGTATTATTGGTATTTGTTATTGTTTTTTTTTTATTTATTAAAAAAATGCAGTGGGTTTTGGTGGTTTTTTTTTAGTACAATATGTGAACCCGGTACACGTGGTGACAACTCGGTGGTTTTACTATAGTGCATAGGCATGTCGTTATTTTGGTAGTGTACACATTGACGAGTCTTGATTTATTTTAGTTAAATAACTATAAGTTATTATTTATTTATTCATTTTTACGGGTATAACTTTGCTAATTTTATCGGAGTAAAAACTGTTAATAAAATAGTATATAGAGATCATTTTTTTTAAATATACAAACTTTCAGATAATATACAATTTTTCTCACGAACTTTTACCATCTAAAGATTATGGTGCATTGTTTGAAAGTAACGGTTTCGGTCTACGTGATTTTCATTAATTAATAGTAATCAGTCTTGTTCCTGATTTAAATTAAAGTACATATAATTAGTTGTACAAATTTTCTTAACAAATTTAAAATAAAAATTTAAAAAAAAAAAAAAAAAAATATTGATTTTTATTAACGATAAATCACTGCGTGCCTGTACAGCGGCAACCGGAAATACTCTGCGACTGGGGGCTTACATTTCATCCGGTGGACTTCATGGGGAAATACGATTCGAGCCCACGAACAACAATGTGGTTCGTATTCGCTTGGCCCTCAAACCAACGCTCCAGTACCCGGAGCAACACTGGAAATGGTCACTTACTCAATTTCCAGTGGATTATACCTTGACTGAAAACCGCTGCGACGAAAAGTTTCTCGGAAAAAGGTGAATAATTTAATTTTAAGAATTGTATATTTAAATGCCAACGAACTATAAAGTAACTTTTCAAATTTTTATAAAGCGATTTATATAGTTTTAAAATTTTTGAAAAATAATTTAATTTATCATGTGTTTTTTATTTATTCTCAGTATTCTTGATTTGACGGATTTGGCCGGTCCCCTCGTATTTCCGGGCAATGAAACAGGATCTATCGAAGTCCCTCAGTTAACACTATCTGGAGAAAAGGGTCTGTGGGGAAAGGGAATTCGCCTGCAAGACGAGTTTAGCGGACATATTATC
This sequence comes from Sycophila texana, assembly GCA_035582955.1. Classification (NCBI taxonomy): domain Eukaryota; kingdom Metazoa; phylum Arthropoda; class Insecta; order Hymenoptera; family Eurytomidae; genus Sycophila; species Sycophila texana. The sequence continues at coordinate 13,743,676 of JAWWEN010000048.1, read as the reverse complement.
TGTACCTCTGTTTCCGTAAGTATTAATAATGAAAATAATACTGAATCATTGTTGAAAGAATTTAATTACATAATTTACTCTCCGTAGGTCTTGGATAAAAATGCAGAAAAATTGGCAGAAGCAAGATTTCACGGCGCCGTAGCAGGATCGGTTTGGTTGCGTTGGCTCGGTGGTCAGGCAGGCGAAGACTCCACCGATACTGTTATCCACGCAAATCTCCAGCACACCGGTGATAAAAAATCACAAGAACATTATACCACTGAGCATCGCTGGAAAATCTACGTCACGGATATATTTGATCATGGCAAAGGTTTGTCAGTCGTTTTGATTTTTCCTACAATATGTCAAGAAATTATGGATTTTAATTAAATATTTTTTATTTAAACGAAATGATCATAACCGTGCGTTTGACTGTCTTGAACAATGATATATTCTAATTTCAGAACGATCGTCCTGCAACATTTTGACTACAGTATTCGATCCAGACAACTCAGGTCAGGGTAAATCTATTGGTGACATAGACGCACGAGTTGGAAAACTTCGCGTGGCTTCTCACAGTAGTCTCGAGTTCAAGACCTCGTACCGCGACCCACAACTCGCCCTTCTACCAGCGGATCTTTTGGGACCTCACCGTGTCCTCTATCTAGTCATTTTTCACCCCACTCACGAGGATCTTTTCCTCGCGTGTGCCAAAATCAAGCCGAGAAAACCCATTATTGCCAAGTAAGTGTCAGAAATCGTCATTATATTTATATATAAAAAAAATAGAATGTTTAAACTAGTACTACCTGATAATTAATAGTCTTTAATTTCAACTTCATTCGTCAGTTTAAAGCGTTAAAATAAAAACTTATTAAATTTATGATTTTACAGGTCTATTGTAAATTCACGAGGTATTAAAGGCGAAGTGACTCTGGTGCAGGAGGCACCGTTTTATCCAACTTGGGTAAACGTCTCATTGACGCCTATCAATGATCTGGAAACTAGATTGCGCTACGAGACGAAAGTGGCATCTTATAAGATTCACGAATTACCCAGGGAGACTGACAAGCTGTTGCAGGATTCAAGCGAGCCATGCTTAACAACTAAAAATTTATACGATCCTTTAAAAATTAGCGGGAAAGATGTTCCACCTCCTGGTAAAGATTTATATGGAACGACTTCAACAAATATTAAGCTTTTTTTTTCTAAAGAAATTATTATAAATAAATTTGTTACATTCATTTTTAGGTTTAGGAACACAAGATCAATATGCAATTGGTGATTTGTCAGGAAAACTTCAAGGACGCAAGGAAGGGCAAAATCATCATGATATTCTTCCAGGCAGCGCCAAACTCAGTGGCGTTTATTGGGACGCCTATTTACCCCTTTCAGGAATACACAGTATAGTTCACAGATCTCTTGTAATTCACAAGTAAGACTTCGTTGTATTTACTAATTATGAATTTATTTAAAACTTATTCAAACATAAATACCTATAATACCTGTCTTTCTCTTTGGGAAAGTGAAACAAAAGTTTCAAAATAATTTCTCGAAGCGGCAGTAAAGTGTTTTTGACAATTTTCACGCATCTTTTAGGAGATATTTAAGTTTATTGTATTATTAATAAATGTAATAATTAATACCTAAATATACTTTAATAAAATCTCAGTAGATTTATAAAATAATTTCGTTACAGATATAATGAAACGGACGACAAGATCAGTCAAATTCCATGGGTTTGTGGAACTTTCGCTCAGCAATTACCCAACAACGCCGGTAGAATGCCTATGATTACAGCTGAGGTCACCTACCGTTATCCGATTGTTGGACGAATTATTTTCCGTCAACCAAGAAACGAGCCTGAAATGGATACAACCATTATCGTCGAACACTTAATACATGCCGACGGCAGTGCTTTGAACAATTCTTTCGAGCACAGGTAATTTACTTATATATTTAAATATCCTCACTAATCTTAATGACTGATATTAATCGCTGATTTATACGCGATTGTTTTAAAGGTGGATGATTCATGACGATCCTCCAGGCCAGGATTATTACAACTGGACAGCAAGATGTTTAAGTGCTGGCGCTCCATACAATCCTTACAGGGTTCGTTTGCATAGTGTTAAATTAAAAAATCTTTTATTAATCAGCTAGAATTAAAAAAGTTTCAAAAAAATGTTGAATATTTAAATTAACAATATATTCAATATTATAGATAGAGTGGGATGCTAAACAACCGGAGCAATGTTCATCGAATAATGTTGCTTTCTGTCGCATGGGCGACTTCACTCGCCACGAAACTCTGAACATTGCTGGTAGAAAAAGCGAAGGAGCTAAATTGACTCGCAAACTTTTCACCGACCCTTTGCTGAAACTCTCGGGGCCTTCCAGTATTTTCGGCAAAAGTCTTGTCATTTACGATGATCACGGGCCTAAAGCCAGAGGTGAACGCCTGGCTTGTTCTGTGTAAGTATAAATCACCCAGTGATTGCTTATAAATTGTTTGCTGTGCAATGGTTTAAAATTCGATGCTTAACTGGTTTATTAATTTGTCTAGAATCGGAGGACAGTATCGAAGGAAAGCCGTAGCGAAGGATTGGTTTGGCAACGGCGAGGAGGTAACGATAGGTGGCAAGTTGGAATTCATCCAAGAAAGTGCATACGATGTCACTGACGTGGAAGTTAATCTCGAAGGCTTGGACACGAAAATGAGCGGCTATCACGTTCACATGGTAATTTATATCTTATTTTGATCGAAGCTTCATAATTCTCTATATTTTTAGACAATTATCAAACTATTTTTGCACTATGTCAAATAATTTAAGTTTAGATAGAATCTTTATATGGCCACAGCAATTACGTAAATACTTTATTTATGTATGTATTTTTAAAAACATCTTTAATTAAACAGGAAGAAATAAACATTTTTCTACTGATTTAATAAAAAAAAAAAAGAATCTTCAAGGTATTCTTAAAAATAAAGTAAACTAATTAAAAATAATGTTACCTTATTAGACGCCCGTGGAAATCGATTTAGAGTTTCCTTGCGAAGGTACAACTTTGTACGGGCATTGGAATCCTCTGGATGTCAACGCCAGTGCAGCTCCACCTCCAGCTACTGGCACTAGTGACCAGTACGAGATGGGTGATCTCAGCGGCAAATTCGGCACCCTGGACGGTCGACGACGGTACCTCGCCACCTACAATGACACGCAGCTACCACTGTTTGGTCCGAGAAGTATACTCGGTCGCAGCATTGTCATTCATAAGAAAGAGAAGAACGCCAGGTTTGTTTGAGCCTATTTTTCAATTAGCAATGACAATTGCTATAAATTTGGAAGTAGGAGTTTGACGAAGTTTTCATCATACACAGGTGGGCTTGTACAACGATCGAGAGAGGATACGCACCTTCAGAAGCTAGAGAATTAAGAGCTATAGCATCTTTTCATCACCCACAAGGTTTTGCCTACGGATATATCAGAATGGTACAATATTGTCTTAGATCGTAATTTAATGTTTTCTTATTCTCTATAATTTGCTTTAATTATATATTATTGTTTAAACTATTTTTACAGACGCAATTGATTTATAACGACGGAAGTCAAAGTGACACGATCATTGAAGTGAATTTGCGCCACCCCGGTATACGTGATCGCAATATTGTAAGTATTTTTCAAATAAATTTTATTTTTGGAAAGCATATATTAAAAAAAAATGATTTTGTTACTGCAGACGAGAAACCACAATTGGGCAATTTACGTTAATCCAGTTGGCGTGGATGCTACAGTGAAAACCAAAGATACTCGCTGCGTAGCAGGAGGCTACAGGTGGAATCCTTACTTCACACAATTGGCAGATCCTCTTAATGTAAGCCTTTAAACTGTTTTTTCACCTTTTCATTGGAACAATAAGTTATAAAAAAGAAAATGGCGAAGTAGTCTATGAATTAGCGCTATAAAAATATCAAGCCTGTAATTACAATTTGATAGAACAGTCTTTTTAGATTTATTTGCTTTTTTAAACATCTCGAATTCTAAAAGCTGAATCAGATGTGAGAATAACTTTGTCATTTGTGTTAGTGGAAATGTATGAACAAATTGGTTTTTAATTGTTTGTTTTGAACAAGAAAATACTGTGTTTTCTTTTTTCAATGTAATGATCAGTAATAAGTAGAACGCGTGCCAGAATAGAGTATATGATACATACAATTTCAAAGAATGATATCTCCTGTTGATATTGAACGCAGTTATAATACTGTTTTTTCTGTGGCATCGTTTTCTCAAAATAAAATACATGCATCTCAGCTTTTTAACAATATAGCTCTACCCTCTAAAAATGAATAAGTGAAATTCGACTAGAATAAGTGAATAGTCACTTATTTCACGTTAAATATCTTTCACTTATTGCAGCAAGTGGAAGATTTTTCACGTGTAATAAGTGACTATTCACTTATTCTAGTCAAATTTCACTTATTCATTTTTACAGAGTAAGATTTGAAGAATACCTTCTAATCTGACTTATGCTATTTCTAAAGCTAAACATCTATTATATAAAATTATGCATTTATTAAGTTTCACATAAGTCTACGGCTACAGTTAAATTTGTAAAATGCATTTCCAGGAGGACCTATATAAGCAAGAGTGTGGCCCAGATCTGCCCCTGCGATGTGACGTAGGAGATTTGTCAGCGCGTCTGGGTCCAATTGATATTGGATTAGAGCGACGAGTGCTTGTAGACACGAACTTTCCGCTCGAAGGAAAGGTCACTGCTCTTGGCCGGTCCATTGTCATAATGGACCAGGATTTCGGCGGCAGCCGATATGCTTGCGCCAACATCGAGCCGGACAACGACATCGTCAAATACGCTAATATCCGGAAGCCGCCGCGCTTCGTTGCGTAAGTTCATGCTATCAACCGGCTACGTCTACTTAATGATCATGAACTTGTATACACGTCAGTGTCACGTGACTTTTATGTAACTCAACGGCTCTATATTGCTAATCATTTATTCTGCATAAAAAAAGGGTTCATTTTATTTTGCGTAGAACCGGTCGTATTTTTTTCTAAACATTCATATTTCGGTTGTAATATTTGGCTCTATTCATTTTGACGCATTAGAAACAAAAGAAGGTGGCTTAATACTGGTTTCGTGAATAATTAAAAGATATTTAAAGAAATTTATTTGACAACGAGAACATTATTTAAACGATAAATTAGTTCTGTGCAAACATTAAGTTTTTGTTTTTAACTTGGTATATTAAGAACAAATATAATATCCACCTTCTTTCACTTTAAAAAATGGTTGAAAAAACATGAGTCTTTTCATTTGAAAAATACAGATATTTAACTTCAATTTTTATCTGTTTCAGAGCTCAGTTTTTAGAAGACGTACGACAAGTTATGGGAATTCCTGAATGGATGTTGTCCATTGATAGCAGAAAGACAAAAATTTTGCATAATGGCGGATGCATTCAGTTTTTAATGCATTTTAAAGGTCTGTTTACTAATTTCTTCCGATGATTTATTTATAAAAATAATATTAATTTTTCTGAATTTTTAGGTCCAATTGCCAATAAATTGGAAATGGATTTTAGCAAATTAATGTCTACTGGTAAATTGGAAGCGCCTAGTTTAGCTATACCAGGTTACGTTGCGACCAAACGCAAAAATACACTTGGTCATCGACAATGTGGAACTCGAGATCCAAATGAAAAAAGTAATTGCAAATTTAATACAATATAAAAATCATATTAATAATCGTTTTTAATATTTTATGAATTTTCAGAATCGAGTAATAAAAATTTGCCGTTTTTTTATGGCTCGAGCTCGAGTGCATCAAGACTGATTCCAACAATAATTCTTTGGATTTCATTATCATTGAAGTCACTACTGTGATTCAGCACGAATTGTTATTCACAAATAGTATTCGCATAACTTATTAATCTTGCGTAATTACAAATGAATTTGCTATTTTTGTCTATAAATTATAAATGACTTTTAACACTTTTTTATACTTTGTAACATAAAGTATATTGTATTTTAAAACATGGAATTCTGTATATAAATCATGCTTAATGTTGTAAAAAATTTATATAAGAAAAATGAAAATAAATATTTTAAGTAAATTCTTGCATCTTATGATTTATAAATTTTGCTATTGTATTAATCTGCTCTATACTCAAAGTACAAATATTCCGCTCAATATTTGGAGTAACGTCTGATAACGATTTGTGAAAATTCCTGTAATGAAACGAAACAGAGCTCACCGTAGCCCCCCCTTCGATCACATATAAACCTGCAGTCCGGTTGCATCTTCAGGTAATGAGACGCTAACGAAAATACTTGCATAATCTCGTGAACAAATATTTTTATTATCTGAAACTTTTGCTTCCTCCTAAAGGAAGCTTTTACACAACTCCGAGAATCAATTTTCACATGTTTATCGAAGAATATTTTATGCAACGACGGAGAAAAAGACTGTTTTCGAGTTGTGATTTTTCAGTTATCATGCTCTATCAGCCATTTCCATAATTTATTTAAATTTTCTAATGTAAATTTAAAGCTACGCTACTGAAAATAAGCATATATCACATAAAATAGACAAATAATAAACCAATTGAATTCTCGAGCATCACATGAATAATTGAATTATGCGCAAAGTTCAGAGGATCTCCATGAAGTAATCCCGGAAAAATAACAACGCTCACAAAAACTTTCTCTTACATTTTTGCCATCATCAACGACCTATATATAGGTCACACCATCATAAGCAGTAAGGAACTTTCACGGGGATACCGATTTTTTCCTTTTTCGCGCATACCGCTCGACCCGTCGATGTAATTACCCGTCACTTATATCGTGCGCCGCAACTCCTCCGACCTCTATCTACACATGCAGTTTTCGTTTGACTTATGCAACGCCACTTCAACTGACATCAAATTATAAAAACGAAAAAAATAGTTTGCTATAAATTATGATCATATATAATTTGTTTACATACAGCGTGTAAAGTCATTATTACTCTACTCCTTCCCGGCGGTTAGTAAAAAAACTCACTGGTTACTATCAAGAAAACAGAGCAATTATTATTAATGCGCTATAGAATGATCGCTAGTGTCTGAAACGGGGGACGCTGTTGGCTTAATCAACTTTTTTCATCACATCATACCATTAAAAAAATATTAAAGTCCTTTTTGCCGTTAAAAAAAAAAATAATCCAACTGACACACGGCTCGCAACGGTATAACTTTCGGACTGAAAGGATTTGCCCCTCTCCTCCACGATTCACTGCAGTCGAGTGGGAAAACTGCACGTGTTATATACTTCCCGCATGAGTTTTCTTTCGTGAGATGCTGCCGATCAGCTACACGGGCATTCTGCGACGCGCCGTCACGCACACGCAACGCCGCATTCTATAGATCCGCACTGGTGTACTCGAGCGAGTTTCGAATTGCTTTCCCGGTGGCACTCGTTTCCTTGCACGCCACTCTGAAAATCTGCGCGGAATATAGCAGGTGCAGTTTGCAGTTTTCAGTCGTTGGCAGCGGAGGACGCGTAAGTGTTATAGAAGTGCAATAAGTGCTCGATAGTGTATATAACCAGATATAACACCGAGTTAGAGATATGAATTTTTAGATAGTGGATTTTTTTTTATGAGGAAAAAACGAAGGAAGCAAACAGTGATGGTGATTTTTCATTTACTTTAGAAATAAACTTTTTTCAAATCTATTTCAGTTTTTTTTTTTTTTTTTATCCTTGACGCATACGTGCTTTGTGCGTGATTCTGCTAAACGATGTGTAAGATTGAAAAGAATGACGTTAATTTGAAGGTTTGTTAAGCAAAAAAGTGTCGATTCATTCGATGGAATGCACTGTGAATTGCGAAGTGCATTCCTCGATCTTAGTCTGCAATTATTGGTAACATACATTTAGAACGATTAACTTTTTATACAACATTTAGCAGCATGCGCGAAAATATATACGTTTAAGGCTTAATAAATTAATTTGAATTAAAGATGTTTTTTTTTCAGAAGAAAAAAAGTAGAAAGAGATAAAAATTCCGTAATACCTTTTAGCCCAAAAACTGTATTGAAGAGCAGAGCATAAAATTTCAACTTCCTTCATTTTTGTAGATAAGAAAACCGACGGTTTCAACAAAATTCGTAAACTGGAAGCTACTGGGTGCTCTTCTATTAAAGACATCTGAGAAATTTGTTTGTGATAGCTTCACAGTAGATAATTTTAATAGATTGAGTACAATTCAATGATAGATAAGGAGTTTAATTTTTTTGGTCGCAAAAATTAAAACGCTGAAATCTTCATACACATAGAGAAAATCAAGGCTCCAAAGAAAACGTCACTTTTGTTTAACAATAGATTCAGTTGACAAGAGTTAAATTTAGAATAAATATTACTATAGTTCAATATAGTAATAGCCCCCATCAGCCTTGTCGACAATATAATGGCTTTACTAATCAAGTAACCAACAATAGTAAGGGAGATTAGAATAAGAGAATCAAAGAAGAAAAATATAAAGGGAATAAAAGTCAGTTGGGACCCTTGTAGTAACGTTAGTTTTTCTTGCGGTTCTGCACAGTCAAGAGCATTGTATTGTCGTATCAGTGTGAGATTAGACAATGATATCAAGACAAAGAATATTTTTCTTAATGCCACTCTTGCACATTACAATTTTCAGCTATTCAAATAAATTTATTTCGTATAAATCCAAATAATTATTAATTTTTTAACATGCAAGACAGAAATTGTATATATACCTAAATCTAATTGTTCGAGTACCAAATTCTTGTGTTTTTATCAATTAGTGTGTAATACAATATTCAAGTCTTTTAGAGAAACATTGACATCATAACATAAATTATCATTGAATATCACAATTAATGAATGTTTGTCAATTTCAGGTCAACGATTTTACAAAAATGAAAAAGACATCGAAAAAGCATATCGATGATGGTAAGAAATTTTGTTAGTACTTCCTTTTTCCTTTACATTCAATATCAAAGCTTCATCCTGCGATTTGCACATAAAAAAATTATGAATTACTATTGTTGGGGTAATGGCAATCTAAGCTAGGTGGAAGTGTGAGAGTGAGAATAGAAAAGTATGTTAGAGAGAGATAGAGCTAGTGGTGGGAGCGCCGCAGCGCTGGTTGTAGTAGGAGAGGGGAGGCAAGGGCCTCAGAGCGTGACTGACCCTTGAGGAGACAGGACGTGTTTCTTAAGGAGACCAATAAAGGAGACTTATTATAAATTTAATTGATTGGACTTTGCGTTTCTTTATTTCATCAACCCCTTCAACTATGACACTCACTCGTACTGATAACATATTTAACTTAAAAAAAAAAAATTATTAAAAAAACGTTACCTTGGATATCAACATAAAAGTTAAATGAATGATAAATTTTTTTCTCAGAGCAACCGATCACAGTGGAAGAACATTTTAATTTGATTCTGAATGATGATACCTCAATTGACAATGCATATTCAAAGATTACAATTAACGATTTACCTGAATGGTTCGACCAGGAGCTCTTTGAAAAGTAAATTTTTTAATCAGAAAATGAAACAGCAGAACAAATTAATTTTATTATAATTTATACTATTTATTTTTTAATAATAATTAAATTTGATTTTATAGGGGGCAAGATTACTACCAGAGAAATATATTGGGGATGAATGTTTCTTACACGAATGGATTAATTTCTGTGTTTTTGGTTCCTACTATTTTTAAGGTATGTTAATTCTTTCTTAAGTTCTGAGTCTTCCTTAATTAATTTATATATCTAAAGCTGGATAATTACACGTACACTTGGTTCCCATTAATTCGCTTGGAACATTTTCAAAAATTTGAAAAAATGGCTACGATAACCTCGAAAATGTCAAGGAAAAGATAAAGTAAAGACAAAATCGTAGCCATTTTTTTTAAATTTTGTAAATGTTTCAAGCGAATTAATGTGAACCAAGTGTACATCAGTATGTCTTTGCAAAAAAATCAATATTTTTAGAATGCGATTTCTCTTTTGATTATATTTAATTATAATGCGCCGTTACCTACTACTAAAATTATTTTTACAGATTTTGAAATTTACGAATCAAAGTTCCACAGTATGTTCGGCCTACCGAAGGTATTTACAAACTATACTTCACATATTCAATTTGGAGACAAGCAATGTCATGGATCCAAAATCGAAGTAAGTTTTATTAATCGAACTTTTTCAATCTTCGAGGTTGATTCTTTCACTCTGATGGAATTGCAATTTGCAAAAAAGAAATTGATGCATTTGGAAAGCGAGACTTTCCAAGCTCTGATTAGCTCAGCTTTCAAGAAAAATGAAATGCAGCCTTGAATGACTAATCATTAATCTTTCACATTTAGACAAGTAACTTAACAATTACATAAATTACAGAATCTATGAGGCTATATATTTACTCTGAATATGCGGATATTAGGAAAAACATAAGGAAAACTTTTTTTTTAGTTTTTACAGATCTATGAACACGATCCGATGGAAGCACGCGGTATCCAGCAAAAGATCCGAGGATAAGAAGGATAAGGGTATTACTCAGAGGGACATGGTTTTGACGCAACTCGCTTTTGTGACTTTCGTCCTCCTGGCCCCTGAAAATACTAGCCTAACGAACGAGCCTTTAGAGAGGCAGGGCTTTAATCACTTTTGGCGAGTTGTTGGGTACCTCTTAGGCATCCCCGATAAGTAAGTAAATATATACCTAACTAATAAATGATTATTTATAATTCCTTGTGTAGTCGCTCCTTTTCTTGGTATTTTTTTTTAGGTAAGAATGACAAACAATTTGTATTATGTTTATGTATATTTTTAAATTGACTTGTACTTAGCTCCATAAATAAACTATTCCGTGCTTGATTAGGGTAGCAAACCAGCTATCGAAACGTCGCACAAATAATTTACAACATTTTACTCATTGACATCGAATAATTTATCCTTCCTCAAAATGAATGATTCGTTCAAATAGGTTCATTATTTAATTTAACGGTGGGGTTTTCAAGATCATGCCGATCTTTCCGTTTCTCGTTAATTAATTGATTAAAATAAAAGCAAAACCTCATGACAATGCTTACAAAACGGTATTTTATCTTGTTATCGTACATAAAAGAAATCTTAGAACTTTTCAATGACTCTGAAATTTTTAAATTACTCGAGATATAAAAACAAAATATAATGGAAAATACAAAATACATTCAATAAATACAAAAAATAGCGGTTCCTAAAACTAATGAATCGCGCATAAATATAATTGATATGTAATTTCTTTCTTTCTTGTAAAATGAATCCTTTAGACTTTATCTTTACAAACGAATCTTTATTTTTGTAGACTTAATCTTTGTCGGAAAAACGAGTTCGAGACAACACAGTTGTGCAAAAAGCTCAACGATGAAGTTTACACGAAGGAATTACAGCAACCCGACTCGCGTTTTATGGATCTGGCTGCACCAACTCTCGAATCATTCACATGTTTGGACCCCCTATTGGATCCCGATGCAACTTTAGTACGTTTTTACGAATTGCACAATAGCAAATGTAAGTTACTTCAAACTAGATACAAAATGTTCACCTTTTTAAGTATTCTAAAATAGTAATTATATTTCAGATGAGAAACAATTAAGTCTTAAATCAAAACTGCTTCTGGCATACAAGGATTTAGTTTTCTACTTGATTCGTAAGTGGCTAAAGAAATACAGATATGAATTTTGATTGTTACAATATTTTACATGTACTTATTATTGTTGTTGTTGTTATTACAGAAAAACCAATAATTGGAGGAATTGTTAGAGTTTATTGGAATTACTATATTAGAATGATCTTATGGATTTTCGAGAGGTACCCAATATTCGCTTGGATTAAACTTGGCAAAGAGAATTCAAAAATTAAACTTTTTCCACATTCCATTTGAAGTTCTACAACTATCAAGTATGTATAATTACAATAATAATGAATACAATAAATGTGATTATTTTATGAATGTTAAGAAAATTAAAATGAAGAATTTTGGTTCTATTTCAGAAAATGAAAATTTAGTATGAAATGCTTGAATGTTAACAGCAAACAATTAACGGAAATGACAAGAGAACACGACGAATTTTCTATTACAGCATTACTTTATAAAATAAGCGTTACAGGGTATACATAAAATAATATGATAAAAATATTTATTTATCAGACTGATTTATATTTTATTTAGTATGACTTTTGAGAATGTTAATAAGATCACTCATAATGATATTTTACGTTTGGTTTATTAGATCAATCAATCGGATAACATTTGACAAAAACTGAATTATTTCACTTGTTCACACACCTTAAAGATAGTACATATTGTTCCTACAATGTAATTTTAATTGAAATCATGAGATTTTGTTCGATATTAGTAAAATCAATTGGTAGTTAATGACACTGCGATCGGAATATTTCAAAACGTAGAGCAAGTACAATAAAGAACATTCATTAATGTACTAAAAATTATTTTATAAACCTCAATGCAGCAAGAATTTTTTACATAATCTAAATTTTCTTAACTAGTTTTAACAATTGCGATCTTTGCTTATGAGTAACAGTACACATTATCTAGATGCAGCTTAGTCTAAGAAATTTAGAGAATTTTCATAAGTCAATAGGATTATTTTGATATTATAGATATTTTTTTATTTTTTAGTGTTGTTGGGTTAATATAACTTCTATTTTTATTTAGATTATGTCTATCTACTTATTAATCATTCCTATTGATGGATATAATCTTTAAGAAGCTTAAAAAGGCGAATTGTATACATACATATTACACAAAAACTGTTAAAAGCAAACTTGTATATAGAAATTTTTCTTCGAATTCATTTGCAAGTTTCACTAAATGTTAATAAAAACATTAATACTGAAAAACAGCAAAAAGAATTAACGGAAACTTGATTTATAAATTTAAAGTTTGTATCTTCAATAAAATTCTTGCAAAAAATATTGTTTACAAAATTATTAGAGAAGTGAGTATATGAATAATATATGTAAATATAAATTGATATTGTTATACATCTATAACATTTATTCATTTGTTGAGTAGTTTAATTATTTTAATGTTTAGTTTTATTATTTAATTTACATCTTTAATTTATTTATCGTTGAATTATTGTTAAACGTTTTTAATTCAAATTGTATTTAGGTATAATATATTGATGGAAGTTATCACCTAATTTGTTGCATATATGAGAAAATTTCACAGTATTATAATAAAAGTACAAAAAGATTATTTTCTATTTGTCTAAAATTATTTCCGTTCACTTTTTTTTAGAAAAATATAAAATATGCTTAAGCAGGTTATAACGTTACATATATGCCAACACGCATCTTTATAGAAACAAATGAACAAATTTTTAATCTAAACAAAGTTGTTTTACTTTTCTTTAGGAGTAGATTTTTTTAAAATACAAAAAATCTTACTGATGAAATTACTAAAAGATGTTGTGTGGCAATTTATGAATAGCTCCTATGTGATAGTTGAGACTTTGCTTTTGTGTTGTTCTAAAAGAGCAAAATTCACATTTCAATGGCATTTCACATGATCTTTCATGCTCTTTCAAGCACCATCTTTTGTCGTATACTTTGCCACATTTTGAGCATTTGAAGCAATACTCGGCATCGTGCTTCTTTTTAATGTGCAAATCAAGATGTATTTCTCTAATGCATTTAAATTGACAGTGAGAGCAATGATAACGTTTTATACTGCCACATTCATACCTAATATGTCTATGAAGTCCACGCAGTTGTTCATAACGTTTAGGACAGCTCTTGCATTTAAACTGCAATCTGGTATTACATTCTTTGCATTCAAGACTTTCGGCATTCTGTACAATTGTATCTTCATCAACTATTCTGTCACATTGTATGCAATATAGTTCACATTTGATTTCTGTTAAAGAATTTATTAGTTTAATATATTGATTATGATGAAAGTAATGTCTATGATAAAAATGATATGAAATTGGAAAAGACACTCACTAGTTCTTCCTTGTGCTACGGTCAATTCTGATCCTAAGTTCAAAATGTTGGTTACATTATTGTCTTGTATTGGCTCAACTGTAATTCAAAATATGTATTATGAAAAATTAGTTTTCATTTATTAAAACATAAAAATTATTACCTGGCTTTTGAAAATTGCTATTTGTTGCTTGAGGTGATTGTTGAACTGCTAGTAATGGTTTATCTAACAATGTTACAAACATTAATTTCAAATAAATTTACAGAAAATAATCGAATTAATGAAACAGTTACCTGTAGTAAAAAAATTAGCAGAATCATCCGCAATGATTATAAGCTCCTCTGTAAAAAGAGAATCTATTTAAATCAAATCTTACAGTATGAAATGGAATGAAATGCTTATGTTTCAATAGTAATGCTTACTCATAATAGGTTGAGCAAATATTTGATTTGTGCCATCTGGAGCAGTTTCGATTTTTAATGTGATCTTATCTGTAACATATTTAATATTTTAATTTCTTAATAGTTATAGACTAATAGTTATAGATAAAATAGTTAAATTAGTACCCATTTTGTTGTTTGAAGAATATTCTTTAAGTGATTTGTTTACAGGAATTTTAACCTGCAACAATACAAGCAATTTAGTCGATAAATACAAAAATATTTTTTCAATATCCTCAGCACTCCATATCCTAAATCGATTAGTAATGAATTTATTTACATGTCATTAAAAGAATATATTGTATATTGAATAGTGCATAATATATAATCTACATAATTAAGAGAATTATATGCATGTACGTCTATAGTTAGATCTGGAGTATCATACTGTATGTAAAATTAAGGGTCAGCTTCATTATACATATATACATAAATTCAGAATCAGTAATTATCTCCATCGATACACCACACTTTAGATGAAAGTCATTTCTAATTAGAAATGCACTTTCTAAACAAGTAAATGGATTAATTTCAAGCAAAAAATAATAAGATACAAAGCGGAGAATAGAAATAATGAACTTGGCAAAAAATCATAACCCCAAAACCTTTGGTCGTCGATTGCGATCGAGTCTGTAGAGTTTCAGCTACGATTATTATACGTAAAGATAATACTCACTTCTGGAAGTGAAATTACGGCAGAGAAGCTGCGAACTTCACAAAATTTTCAGGGAAAATAACAACATAAACAAGCCTCTTGTTTTGCAATTCTGGATTGACACTATAACTTGATGAGCTTGCCCTGTGAGACTAACCGATAAAACAGAAAATATACGGAAGGATCAACGACTTTTATCGATGAAGTTAATTTACCGCGGTATTTCAATTACGTCGAATATGAGAATAAATTTTTGCAAATTTTTTTCACAACAATAAATAAAGTGACTATTCGTACGAAATAGCCGTTCATGCTTGCGGTGATGAAGGAATTAGCTACAGTGCAAGCTGATTTCTTTTTATAATAATTCTTTTTGTAACTCACACTGATTTCACTTTTATTTTAAGAAATTCTATTTGTACAAATTAATGAAAGTACTATTAATACAAACTAATTGTTAGTAAAATTTAATAAGCTCAGTGCAATAGTGTATTTTTACAATGAGATAAAAAGTATTCATTAGTGCTTATTGGAAATTTGGAACACTTCAACTATTTATATGTAAAACAAGAAACTGAATTAGATCGAATTAGTGTAATTTTATTTTTATACAAATTTTGCACATATTTTTAAGTCTTTTACAATAATCACATAATGTTTTGAATATTTTTTTATAACAATAAATTATATTTTACACGTTATTTAATAAATAATTGTCTTTTGTGAATGGAATTAGCATTATTATTATTATTATTATATATTATAATTACAATTTTTACACGTTAATTCTCGTATTAATATAATTAACTTTGGCACCAATTATTTTTTTAATTAATATTTATAAAAAAAAAAACGTTAAATTTGATATTTGTTGAAAAATGTTTATAACAAAATTCTAAAAAAAAATCCTGTGAAAATATGAACTCTCACATGGATTTCACAACAGTTTTATATGAAATGTCAGTGGAACTCAAATGTATTATAAAACTTTGCTTTTTATCATTGGGCAACTTATATTCTTTTGTTCTTTAATTTAATTATATTAAAAGTGATCACATCAACATAAATCACAGTAGAAATATTTATTGTAATCTATTAAAGTTCTTAATTTACTTCGCGTCATTTCTCTGAAGAATAAATATCAGTCAGTTTCATAATTTTCCTTCTAGTATGCAAAAGAATACCGTTATAAAAACTACAGATTGTCAGGGAAAATCTGTCTTTCTCCTTCAAGTAATAAAATCTGCATTGCTTTAAAAAGTAAATATCTCCCCAGTTCAAACTTTTCTTTGGTTCTCCATGTAGCCATAATTCCGTAATAATCACCACATTTACAATTGCCAAGTTTTCGTGTGGTCAATACATCAATCATGGCAGCTTCACGCGTATAAGCCTCAACTGGAATTGTATTGTGAAACACATGCAGCACAACCACTCCTCTTCCTTCATTCCAGATATCCAAAATTTTTTGAATCTTTTGACTATTCATGTTATAGTTATCATGAGCAACCCAGATTTTGAAAGCATCATAAAGATGTGCATAAGGTCTAGCTGTTTTACCTTTGCCTACATAAAAAATACTAGATAAAAACGTCTCCCATTTTTGTGATAAACTAAGATTCGCAGCTCTCCTTGGTAAATCATCAGTTATTCGGGGATCAAGAAGCAAATAGTTAAAAGAACTTTTACGTGTACCCTCACGCCACTTGCGACTGGGACTAGGATTGGCGAATTCCAGAAAAACTTGTTCTTCTAATGCTTCAAAATCGTCTAGATTTCTAATCCAATCTATGGAGAGTAATGATGCTCTTATTAATTCTTTTTCATGGTTCATTTCAGTTGCTTTTCTTTTAAGAACAGTACTTCCTTTAGTTACTAATCTGTGATATTTTTTTAAGTACAAATGACGAGTAGTTCTAGTGATGGGTCCTGGATTTTCTCCCATATGTTTTAATCTTTCTCTGAGAGTAACATCGTCAATAACATACAGTTCTTGAGGTAGAGGCTCTGATTTTGCAGTACTACAGGAGTAAAATGTTGAGTTTATTTCTGATGATGTGCTAGAATTAGAAAATCGAGTTTTTAAAATTGAGAATTACGAAGTTATGTTAAATAATAAATATATTAATGAAAACTTATTACCATGGAGTTACACACAAACGCCTTTCTAGGAAAGCAACACCTTCTTCAGCATCTTCATATTTGTATTCTTCATCCACACTAAGAAATGTTTCTGAGTCAATCTTTTTGCTCAAAGGCAACGAATTGTCTAATGCAGATTCTGGAGAATACTTTTCAGTTACTGGTATTTCTGAGTTAACATTTTGTTTTACTTCTGGAGAATACTTTTCAGTTACTGGTATTTCTGAGTTAACATTTTGTTTTACTTCATTGTCATTATCAGTTGTCTCATTGTCTAATTTAGAAAAAGATAAGATACTACTAGACATATCAGATGGTGTTGAACCTTTTTCACAAAATAAACTATTGAAAGGATCATAAGTTTCATTTAATTCAGCCTTTACGTTCAATTTTTCTATTCCAGAATTGGTATTGGAAAAAGAATCTATATTTTTCCAAGTGAAATTTGTAGAGTCTCTCAAAGGCTGACATTCTTGAAATTTGTCATCTGATGCCACATCCGATTTTGATATACTTCTAGAATCAAGCATTCCAATGCCGGATACCAATTCAGAATTCAACCATTGCTTAATAAAACCATTTTTGTCATCTATCCTTTTTGTATTATTAGATGTAGGCATTTTCTTCTCTGCTTCATTGATTATATTTTCTTCGTTATTTTCGTACATGTGGTCATACAAATTACCTGCAATATTTCTGTAATTTTTATTTACACCACTAGATAAATTCTTATCACTAGATGAAAAAGACGACATAGATCCATCTTTGCTGAAAGTCTTATTTAAAGGAGTTCTTGCTTTATCATTTTTAGATGAAGAGGACTTTTTCTTAGAATCCATTTTAAGTTTACGAGGAATCACTGTTGTTGGTGTCACATTTCTTTTAGCAATTTTAGAATTGGCAGGTGTAGTAAAATACTTTTTTGGCTTAGGTATTCGACTAACAGGAGAATTACCACTACCTGCTTTATTTGGACTCTTGCTTTTCGTTTTGGTTGGTGTAAAAACAGGTGACATTTTGCATGATTTGGTGGAGATTGCAGAAGACTTTTTTTCAAAAATTGGTGTCTTGAAAAGTTTTTTCTTTCTTTCTTGAGAATGTTTATTAACACCCAAATTTGGAGATTTACTTAATATTGTTTCGTCAAACCATTTATTTGCTAAATTTTCATGATTTGGACTGTGAGGTATAAATTGGTTTAACTTATTCTTTTCAGATAATGGCTGCGAAGACTTGTATTTAATATTACTATTTAAAACAGAAGATGATTTTGGGTATTTACTTGACATTCTACTGTTCTTCAAAGTTGGAAGATAATTATGCTTCTTTATTACTTGCAAAGTGGAATTCCGTCTGTTTGTATTTTTTTCTACAGTTTGATTACTTTTAAATTTATTTGGTCTATTGAAAGTCATTGTGATTTGTTGTCGTTTTGGTGAACTTGACTTGCAGTTATTTAAGCATTCATCTTCATAATTATAAAATGATGCATTATTTGTTGCATCAACATCACTTGTAATAGAGTTAGATAACTGGGATATAATTTCATTAATTAAATTGATTTCTTCTTCTACAGTATCTCTTTGAAAGTCATACTGGTCATCTTTTTCTGTCTTGATTTTGCATGCAGTCTCTTCTGCTTGCCTCTTTCTATAATTTTTTCGCAGAGTAACGAAATCTTTATTTTGAGTTTTTTTGGGAACACTTGAAGATAAGTAACTGCTAGATTCAACTGTTGAATTATTACTTAATGATGTAAGTTTTTGTGAATCATCAAGAGATGATTCGTCAGATACTTGATATTCTGCTATTAGATCACCATTTTTAACTAAAACTTTACCTAAAGAAAGAGATTAAATTCAAAAACTTTTCATGTTGTTTTTTTATTATTTATATGGTATTACGAAATCTACATAAAATTTTCAAAATTACCTAATTCTCGTTTATATTTTGGTAAATCGCTTTCTTCTTTGTCGTTGATGCAAAACTTGCTTAATAGTGCTACTGCTTCATAATGTTCTCCTTGAAATGCATAGTGAAATGGTGAAAAACTTTCTCCATCAAGACATAATGGATCTCCTCCATTTGCTAATAAAAGTTCTAAAATCTTAACTCGACCCCATGCTGCAGCTACATGAACTGGAGTCATTCCATCAGCCGATCTGTTGTTTTATTAAATAATGTATTGAAAATTATTTTGATAATTATTATTAACTAAGGCAACAATTAGACTACTGCCTAATAAGATTTTTTAAACTAGCTCCAGTACAAGATACAGTGATATTATAAAAATATAAATAGTTTGCTTAGCATTTACTTTTATATTTACTTACTTTATATTAGGATTCCCTCCGTGTCTTAAAAATAATTTAGTCACTTCCTCTGCAAAGGCCTCGGAGTCATTGCCAATTACTAGGTGAAAAGGAGTAACGCCATGTAATGGCATAAGTACATTAGGATCAGCATCTTTGTTTCTCAAAAGAGTTGTCACTTGCCTGAGAATCAAGAAAGGATTAATGAAAAATCTGCACCTTACTGTTGATTCCTTTAAGAATAACAAACTGGAAAACTTACTTTAAGTCATTGTCTTCTAAACCATCGCATAAGGAAGATGCCAAGTACAACGTGCTTTTTTGTTTCGGAGTTGCTATCAAAGGGCTGCTGACTTTCTCACTCATTTTTACCGTATTTTATTATACTTAGTTAATAACTTACTCAGATTTTTTCCTGCACATTTCATTACCTACATGCATTTGACTTTAAACCACGCACTGGACTCATTTTTGTTAATACTTAAAGGTATAAAGTTCTAGGCCACGTCCTCAGGCCGGCCTCATTTGAATCAGAAGTTCACAATCACAACCGCAAAACGTAAACATAAAATTTCGTGGAGACTGGAGGTCGACCGTTGCGATCATCGCGCGAGTTGTTACTCTATTGGTAAAGACGATTTCTTCAATATTGTCTGCAGGTTGCACAAATTCGCATTGTTGGTAATATTGGTTTCTCACTGTTTCTTGTGGACCAATGGATATGAAGTACACTCGGCGCAAATTTTTAAATTGTTCTTCGAGAATCAACTCGAGCCGAGCGTACATATCTATTCTAAGATTTTTTACGTAATAAACGTTTAATATCTGCATGCATACTTAAACTTACATTACATTTAAATTATCATCTCGTGTAAATTCGTGCTACTTCAAATATTTCAATTACCTATAAAAGTTTTGCAAATTTTAAAACAAGCTTATCAAAAAGTGCAAAAGTGAGTGCAGCTAGCAAACTTAGTATATTTTGTTATTGTTCAATTTATTCATTAAGCTTAACATAAGTATTTTACATATTAGGGAATATTAAATAAAAATCAATATATGGTATATTTGAAAATATGTTATAAGTAGTAATCTTAATTCAATACAATACAATAAGATGTAAGTA
Organism: Sycophila texana; assembly: GCA_035582955.1. Taxonomy (NCBI): domain Eukaryota; kingdom Metazoa; phylum Arthropoda; class Insecta; order Hymenoptera; family Eurytomidae; genus Sycophila; species Sycophila texana. The sequence continues at coordinate 13,722,996 of JAWWEN010000048.1, read as the reverse complement.
GATAATTATTTTAAAAAAATGTTTATAATTATTATTTTCATAATGTCTATCTTTATAATATTTTTAATTGAACTCTCTTAATCCAATGTGTTTTATATGTATGTACCTATATTTTTTAAATATACCATGTTAATAAACTTTAGAAAAATATCTACATTATGAATCAGATCAACCCTTAAACTTTTTAAGTCAGGATCTTAAAATCATTCGCCAGGGAATTAATAAGTACAAAAAGTTTTTCTTCTTTATAATAAAACAAATAACAAATGGGAATAGGAATTAAAAAAGGGAAAAAACTGTAAGCAAGATTAAATACAAAAAAGCATACAAACTTTTATTAAAAGTACGTACAAAAATAATAGATACATATAATCTTTTCATCGCTACGTTAAACTTGCCGAGTCTTTTATCACGCTGGCGCGTCAATCGTCGATGCATCAGATGTCGATGTACACTTGAGTACTAAGTATTAAAAAATCCTGCATAATCTCAACAATTGAAATACGTCGAGTGTCTCTAATCTCGCATAATATTAATTAATTGCTTACTTTTATTTATTTATTTTTTTTAAATTTTTTTACTAATTCAGTATTTTCAGTTCTAAACGTATGGAATGGAGTAACTCAGCTTAAGTATAAACTTGTGCATAATATGTTTAAATAACAATTTCTTCAGCTAGATTATACGTAAACCAAACTAAATATTACGTTTCTTTTATTAGTGCAAATAAATTAAATTTATCAGACACGTACTCATTTATGCTTAGTTTAAAGATCGTCATATCTTTCAGTTAACAAAATATACATTACAGATCTGAGCGTTGAGCATATACAGTGAAGAGTCGAAAATTATCTCCTTTCTGTTTGGCCCTCCTACATGGGAACGTGTCTCCTGCTGAGAATCGGACGTACTTCGAAGCGAAATATTTGAATTTTTGAAAAATCGGGTATTATTCCGTTCATTATATGTATGTACATTGTGCAAAATGCGTAAATGAAAGGGTGAGAGAGAGAGAGAGAGAGCTTACAATGTGGTTTTCGTCATGGTGTGCCTGAGATCAGGAATGAAAAGTTTCGTTTTTCCCTGCGCTTCCGCACTTTCGACTAATTTAATTTTTTAACGTCAAATAACGCAAGCAATTCGTCAATCACAAAAAGAAATACGGATCTCTCGACGTTCAAAATAAAACTCCCTTGCTCCATTTAGGATACATTTTTTCAATAAATCACACACTCTTTTTTTCGCGACAAGCAACAAAAAAAAAATCATATTATTTTATACGATCGAACCAAATGTATAAGCTCTTTACCTTCAAATCGCACGCCGCTCGACCGAATGGCGACTTGCCTGGCAAGTATTACGCACACTTTACTCGATAAAAAAACTTAACAAAATTACACGTATATGTATATATATATGTATATAATATATCTAAATTCTCTTTTTCTTTCAATGGGTCCATTAAAAAATCACAAACATTTTAAACCGTGCAATGTAACATTCATCGCTGCCGGTGGATGAAATTAGAGGGTCACCGGTGAAGCGCAGGAAACGCCAAATTTCAAATGGGCAGTCACTGCGTTTGCATTCTCGAGGCAATATTTTACGCAACGATCGTCGAAGCACCTATTTATATATACAAATTCTTGTATACACGTACGAGTGTCTTCAGCAATTGGGCTCCATACTCCTTTGTTTTTCCAATTAATATCAATAATTCTTGTTCGATCTGCACATGCGCAAACGTATTTATAATATAGTTTAACTAATATGTATATTCAATATATAAAAGTACAATATATATATAGATATATATATATATATTTCGATTTGAATTAACAAGTTTTAAATTCTACTTTTATACAATAACATTTTTTTTTCATTCATCGTAACTTACATTTATTATATCAGCATCGTCTTTTTTTCATAACGTCGTTGTCTTTCCTTCTTAACATTACAATCGATAATACAATGTGAATGCGTTGTATTTTATTTGTTTTTACGTTTACATTATTATTGTAGATAAGTTAAACAACCTATTCACTCTTTTGTACTAGATAGACAGACCTTAAACGCTTAAGTGCCTTCGAATCTAGAGCAGTGATTGTCTTTTTTCTCTAAAAAGTCACAATTAAATGATAATCTCGTGATATACTTCAATTATAAAAGTTTTACAAAATTTTACAATAAACTCGAGTACTATTTAAAAGTAACACCGGGAACATTCATTAGCTCGAAATTTCATTAGTAATATATTATATACAATTTCGTACGAAACCTTTCCTTATTTTTATAATAAAACTGGTAACTTGAACAGCTCGAACGACAACTTTTTGATAACGACTTTCTTTTTTTGTTCATTTACAATATTTTTTTTTTTTTTATTTTATTTTAAATGATAGAATAAATTATCGGCAGCTTATTTGGTTAGTCTTGCGTAAGTTACATCGAAAAAAGACAATAAGCCGAGAATCGAAGACTCACGCGCTTTGTGCGCTCGGCTCGTCGGATGTCCGCCTCTTCAGTCCCAGATTTCTTTTTTCGTCGTGGTCCAACCACGACCGATCGAGTATTTTTTATAGCACTTATTTAAAAAAAATAAAAAAAAGAAAAGAAACTGCAGTATAATAATCGCCGTTCAGATGCAAACGTCCGAAGGGGGGTAAGATGTTCCTACTTCAAGGGGAGGAATAAAATGATATAAGAAGTAAACGAGATAATCGAAAAGTCATTACGCTCATGTTACCATGGTAACTCATTGACAGAATAGAACATCTGTTGCGCTTGTTTATAATCATTAGTGCTCGTACGACGAAACAAAGTATTTTTCAACTACGTATAAGTCATTTGCTTTTACACGTCTGAGTATTATTTATATTATTTGTCATGTATTAGATTATTATTAATATTCATAATTTAAATTTTCTACGAGTGATTCGTCCTCACTTTTCGTTCGCAGACTTTTTATATTACTGCTTGTAAAATTAACGCATAAGATATAGCAATATCGTAATTTGCGTATATCTATTTCAAGCAAATTTGCGATTACCTCCCTTTTCTAATAACAATTTCTATTGAAGAATCGGTTAAGATATTTTTTTTTTCAAATTCACATTCCAATTTGTTAGGATTTTCTTAGTCGTTTTTCATTGGATTACCAATTATTGAAAAATATTAGAAAAGAAAAGGTAATATTGTTTCTTCGCATTTAAACTATTTATATTCATTTAGAGTTGAATATAAAATAACTTAGAAATATAATTATAAACTTAAAAAATGCTTTTAGATTAACTATTTCTCTGTAAATAGTGAAAGGGTGCAGTAGCTCGATTTAAAAATTCATTAACATGAAAGTAGAAATAAAAGAAAATTAAATACAAAAAGCGTTAAAAACTTAGCCGATGGTGTAGGAAGACTGTATAATCGTATAATATAATTTAAGTACAAGATTTCGTTGTAGCAAATCATTTAAACCAACTCGTTGCCTTTACAGAGCATAACATTTCTAACTGTATCGATGCTTCGAACCCTTAAGATGTCTCATCAGTCAAGTCAATATGATTAATCTTTTTCAAATATATATTGATTCTTTTTCAAAACGTGAATATTAAAATTTTAATATAAAAATATTTTTAATGTGATACATTTGATTACATTGGCACAATTTGATTCAATTTGCTATATGTAAAATAGTAATTTAAGAAGTGAGAGAAATCATATTTGCTCGCCTTCGGAGATAGCCTTTAATAGATTCAAATTATCGATATATTTAACATATAAAGTATAAATATTTAACAATTCGCCAATTAAAATTTTTACGTCTTAGTTTAGATTATTAAAACAAACATTTTTCAACATTCGTATTATTTTAGATTCACAATCTAATAAATGCAAGAAAGACGCTGAGGACGGCATAATTAATTATATAAGATAAAGTCGAAAATACAGCATTTAGTAAATGACGAGTAATTTTTATATACAAATATCGTATATTTGACATTTCTTATTGAATTAGGAAATTTTCGAATTCTTTAAAAAATGAAGTTAGTAAAACTAGTTCCAAAACGTTCAGTATGAGTATTTTTGTATATTGCACTCGAAAATATAGCTTTAAAAAAGGTCGCTTAATTTAAATGATCAACTTTCGTGTGAACTGAGTTATTACAGCAAAAGCTTTTATCGTCATTTACGTACCTAAATCACAGCTCATGCTATTGCTTACTTAATTTTATATGAATAAAAAATAAAGATTGTTGATAGACAATTTTCGTGGACAAAAGTCACATCGTAATCGAATTCAATAATTCATTAAAATCGTGTAAAATTAGAAAAAAAAATAATAATAATAGAAAACACAACAGTTAAGTACTTTGCGTTAGAGTAGAATATTTTTCAACAATAATTGTGATATTCAAATTTTTACGAGTTATCAGAATAGTTTGTAACAGTCACTCTTCTTTTTTCGTTCTTATGTTTGAATCGTCAAAACAAGTAAAAAGCAGTTTCTTATCTTTTAAATAGTTGTAAAAATTCGTTAATAAGTTAAAAATAGGAACAGATAATTTAATTTAGGTAGTATTTTTTACATTCTCCTACTACTGATTTTGCAAAAAAATTTAGATTTTTGAAAGGATGTACAATAGAAAAAGTTATAGTTTATTAGAAATATATTGTCAATTATACTTTTTGGTCGTCTTCGTCACGATGCAGTTGCAAATTTTACTATTTTCATTTAGCAAGAAGTTAAAGTTGCTGTCAGGACAGTAATTTATACTTTCTGCACATCCTTCCGTATCCTTTTAAATGCACATAAATCTCGATACAACGATCACTAGCATAAGAACGTAGGAAATAGCATGTGGACATGTTTGTTTTTTTTTTCAATCACCGTATTAAGACAACAAAGGCAATAATAGTAAAAATAATTATAAAATGGTTTAAAATAAAGTATGTCTACGGTAGTAAGAGAGCTTTCTTAATCTCAGTCGGCGTATCACCGAAAATATCGAACTATCACGCGTTTTAGCTCTGCATGAACATTCAATTGGGGCGGGATGAATATTTCGTGCAGAGGTAAGCTTAGGCTAAGAACGTACGATCTAGAGTATTAAAGAGATACGTAATTAAACTACGGGATACTTCTTTTGTACTGAAATCTTGCAATGTTTCTCATGAGCGCTACTCCGTGTTGCGACCGGTATCATTTAAGTTTATTAATTATGAATCAATTCCAGCTGTATCCATAATGAATGTAGTTCGTTAAAAGCAAACGAATATTAATGGTCCGACAAAACTTCTTGCTTTAGACTTGTTGTTTTTTTTTTTTTTAGCTGGTGAATTGACACAGTTAACAATCTTATCAATTTTAATTTATGAAGTGCATTTTAATTACTGTTGAAATCGATACTAATTCTCATACATAGCTGATAAAAATAAAGGCTTAACTCTTCTATCTCTCAGTTTTTCCGTATTATATAAATGATCGACAGATTACGAAACCGCAAAAAATACCGAAGAGATATATGGCTTTTGAAAAAACTACTTGAAATAATTATTGTGAGATAAACAGAATTTATTAAATATACTTCGTTTCAATTGTATTTGCTTCACACATTTTGCTTCTATAAGTATGTTCTTCATCGAAGAAAATCGCGATTAAAGTAAGATTGGTAACTGTGCAAAATCAGCTGTAGATTGCGCTTTATTCGTTGCTTTAGAACTCTCCATTTTGGCAGTAACAATTGTTGGAAGTATAACGTAAAATCAAGTTGACCTGCAATCGACTTTACAGTGATATTCATCCCTAAGAAAACTTCTATCGCGCTCTCGTTTGTACTGTAGGATTTTGCACCAGTTGCTGCAGCACTCGAGAACTGCAAGATATTAGCGCAAAAGTGTCCCAAAACTAACGAGAAACGAAGTGGCAAAGCGGACGGAAGCTAGCTATTTATGTTACATGGGGTGGTATCCATGGGTACTGGCGAATCTGTTGGGGTTACGCTTCCCTGATTGACGGCAGCCACTCTTGCACTGGTTATTTGCAAATCCGCCGCGGCAGGACTGCTGGGTACGCTTATTACACTCCCCGCGTTGCTGCTTGCGTTGCTCGTTGACGCGCTGCTGTTGTTACTATTGGCATTAGCCGTGACTGCGTTATTGCTGGTTCCTGCTGGTGGTGGCGGGGGCGGTTGCGTTGCTTGTGCCGTCTGTGCTGCCTGCGCAGCACTAGGTTTTTGCATCACGTGGGTTTGGTAGTGCTTGGCTAAATGGGCTTTCTGTCGGAAACTCTTATTGCAAATTGAGCAGGAGAAAGGCTTTTCACCCGTATGAGTCCTTATGTGCACATTCACGCTGTACTTGTCTTTAAAGCCCTTACTGCAAATGCTGCAGTAGTGCAGGGATCGTTCTTTGCGCTGCTGTACGTTACCAGGTGAACCGGACCTTCCCCCACCAACACCACCACCTGAACCTGTTGAGGAAGTGCTAGGTCCAGCGCCACTTCCGTTGGCTCCAGCTGCACCACCTGCTCCATTGGCGTTTTGTCGATTAGCTCGTCTAACATATTTCTTGGGTTTGGTTCCAGTTGAGCGCCCAGTACCTGAACTTCCTGGAATTTGTAGATTCGTAGTCGCAGCTGTACGTTGGTTGTTGGCTGTTTGTGGTTGAGTTTCGGCGTGTCTAGTATCTGAAAGTGTTTATTAAAACATTAAATTGTCTAAATAACAAGTGGCAATAAGGAAAAAAAATGTGAAGAAAAGATCCAAAATGGGTAATTCTTCTCAATTTGTATAATTTTAATGAATTTTGATCTAAATTTTAAAAGAAATTCTTTAACACTAACCTTGAAGTAATGTGTCCTGTTGGGGAGGCGCAGTCGTGACAACGGTGACTGTGCCCACTTGAGCTAGATCAGCTGGAAGCGTAATAGTGCCTAAACTCCCGCTAGCTGGGTCTAACGTATACATAACTGTTGTTGCCGATACGTTGCAAACTGCTGGTTCCAAATTACAATATGACTCCACAACTTCGTTGGCAATGGTTTTCAATTTCTCATAGTCTCCTGTCCTGTAGCTTGTGTCCACGTCTAATTGTGATAGCAACAGATCATCGGTGACACCTTGCATTGGATCATCTTGGTTTGGCTGAGTTCCCGTCTGTCCATCTGTTAAGATTCTGGTTGTTGCTGCTCCTGCCACAGAACCAGAGTATAATTTACCCTGAAGGGCATTCCTTAGTAAACTTTCTGCTGATTCGTTAACGCTTTCCTGAAGAGTGTTCCTATCAGACAGCTTCCAGTCATTATTATTCTCTCCTGATTCTACCTTCACTTGCACCCCGTAGGTCTGATCATCTGTCGTATACTGTGATGTGGTAACTGCTGTATATCTGTCCACTGCAGTACCGTTGGCTGTAACGACTACTTGCCTCTCGTGATCTCGATCACCTGTAGAAGCATCAGTAGACGTACCATCTGCGTTGCCAGTGATGGCATTGTTTTGCATGTCCAGAAGCACCTCCAATTCACTTGTTTCCAGCGTCCAGCCATCGTTGCCTGCACCGGAGGTAGGACTCCTTCGTCCATCCAGTTCTTCCATTGAGTTAACATCGCGATTCAGTACGGTAAGGGTGTATATGGCTCCGTCCGTGTTTTGTCGATCGTCCGATGTGCATTCACGATGATGAATATCTAGTGGATCGTTCAACGGTGAATCCTTGCGTTGCACCAAAAGCCCAGAATGGTGGTCATTGGATGTAGCAGTCTGCGTACCGGGCCAATAGTACTTGTTTAGATCTTCGAGCATGTTGCAGTTTTGCCCTTTGCTGTCTTCCGTCACCCAGAATACAGAGTCTGCTTGATCCAAATCCATAGGATCGTTGTCAGTTAAGTGACATCCCTCGGGCCTGGTGTTTCGATTAATGTGCCCAAGGGAACCAGTGATCGTGGACACTGGCGGTAAGGCCATGAGAGTATTATTATTAGTTTCCTTGATGAAACCATCGTGATGGAGTCGAGTATCCACAAGATAATCTGTAGTTGTCCGATGTTGCGTTCGACTTAGGAAGTCTGGATCGTATTGTGGTGACGATGACTGGATGTAGTCGAAGAAATCTGTCGGCTTCTCATTGGGGCCTGCGAACGTCTCGGTTAGATCCATTTGCCCTGATTTTTATATTACAATTTATGAAAAATAATATTTTCTTTCTGATAGTCACTTCTTTAGCTTCATAAAAGTGAAACGTTTCGAAATGTTTCTTTAATGGATTTATGGATGATGCACTAATTTCTTCATTCTGTTCCTTATTTGATGCATGCTTGACGAGTGTCTATTGTAATGTCAATCTGAAACAAAAATAAATAATTATTGTAATTTTAACGTTATATATATTTTTTTTAATCTTAAACAATTATAATTTTTGTGAAATGTAATTTTGATTTAGCAATAGATAGTTAAACTCTATCAATTATGCAACGTTACAATTGACGGTTCTTTAATTAAATCGCAATCAAAGCCTAAGAAATTCATTAATCATTAATAAGTAACTCATCATTAAGTTGTATCTCACGAATCTTATCTGGGAAGAATTAGACTGGGGAACACGATAAGTAAGACAAGTAGAAAAATTTCCTTACATTTTTAAGTTATTTAATTGATTTTACAAGAAAGAATTTTCTTTGTAAATGAAAGATAAAATCATTAATAAATACTGCGTTCCTCTAAATTATAACATTTCAATGCTACTGCAATAAAGAATTTTAAAATGCATTAAAAAAATGTTTGCATGCTCTATTTTATATTGCAAGTATCGTGTTTTCACAGTGTTATATGAGTGTTGCTTAAGAATTTCAATTAGAGCAGTGGTTCTATAGTAGTTTGCATTGTATAGCCGGTTCATTACGAATTTCTTTTGCCGAGCATTACTGCATAATTATTGTCGCACGTAAAAAAAAAAAGTTGTTTATTTTCATAGAATTTAATGCATCAATTCATAAATTCTTTCGGTTTATTGTCACAAATTTCGAACCGGCATTTCATTATTGCAAGCCACATAAAAGTTCAGATCTTTTATTTTCGTAGTATTACTTATTTTCCGGTACAAAAAATGTTCCTACCGGAAAGTTAAGGAATTGCATCAACGTTTTCTCTTATAACCGTAATTTATCTTTCCGGGATTTCGGTTAACATGTAAGTTTCTCCATAAAAACTCGCTGGCATCTAAAAATAAAATACACTTAAAAGCATCGACTCTTAACGCCTACGTATTTTCGTGTGGAAATCGACTCGAGACAAAACGCCCGGACCGTAACTGTCAGACTCCAGCCGCAGTCGGGATACATCGGGCCTCTTTTTTTTTTTTTTCATCGCAAGCTGATCCTTTCCGCTGATGTGTGCCGGAGTACCGGTGCCGATCGGGCATCTAGACATTGAATTAGACGTTAACGTCAAGAGGCCAATAAATGTAAGAGTGATGTTTTCGAAAATTCCGCCGAGTCAGCTTTCGATGATTGTCGAATCTTCAATTTGAGCTCCGCGCAACTAAAGGAAATCAAAGTCGGCTCTGGAGGAAAATTTATTCTATACACTCCTGGACTTATTGCTGTTCAGGCTATTTTATGCGCGCGCGTTATATTCACACTCGAAGTCGCGGGTGTCGAGATTTGCACACGCACACGCGCACGCACGCGCTCGGTGAAAAAAAAAATGCAGAAAATCCATGCAAAGACGTGACTAGGCGAGCACACACACACATACGCGCTCAGAAATAGAGTTGCGTAGCGGCAGTCGTGAAAATGCATTCCCTGGCGATCACGCATCCGCCATCGATCGGTGTCACCAATACACACGCACATCAAGACAGACGCGCACTTACACCACGAGCCGAACGCGTTCAGGATATTGGCGCTCGCTCACCGCCGCGAGAGTCGCCGATAAAAATCGCCCGGCCGACTGCAGCCGCGCGAGAAGGCGTGGGAATACAACGTGCCGTCCTGTAAATCCAGGGCCTCGCGCGGCTCTTGGACTTCTACCACTCGGGCGACGTCGTTAACACACAGCCCCGCGCGAGCTCGACATTCGAAAATGGATCGAGGCCCCCGCGCAAATGTGCACCCGGCGTAATTTATGTCGAATTATGGCTGGGGGGATTCTACGGTGATTTATCGGGAAAAGTGCAAGCGGCGCGAAGTCGACTGATACCCCGGACTTCGTGCGCTGATCGACCGATGATTTAAAGGATTCGGAAGCTGCGCGCATAATGCGGATCGATATATAAGGCGGGAATAAATATAAACGAACGCTGATGCAACGAAGTCGGTGCGTCCATTAAAAGTTTCGCGAACCTTTGTCTTAATTGGGTCAGCAAATTGCGCTTTATCTCCTATCGGCTGGCTAAATTACCTTGGGCGATGTGCGATTAGCGAGAAATGTACCGTGCGCGAGATGTGACATGCGGCTGTCAGCTGGCGACAGCCGAGTGAATTAATCTTTCCAGCTTATGAGCATAACAAAGCAAAAAAGCGATTTTTTCCAAGGGTGGAACAATGATAAAGTGTTCAAGAGTCGTTTAAAGCGTCATTTCTTGTTTTTTTTTCTTCGCGATAGCAAAATTATCGGACACTCCTGCGTAGCGACCTTGGGAGACTTGAGAACGGGCTCGGAAAAAAATTTGATCTCATAATATGGGAAAGCGAGATAAGTGTCCAGGTCGTCGGATAAGTTCGTATGATTAGAAACAGCCATTGTTCTGGTATTTTTATGGTAGCCGGTCTATGTCGTTACAAGTTTTTGATATTAGATCATTCATTATCATTTAGCTTCTAATTAGCGGAGGAGAAAATTCGTTTTATTTCCAAAAGCAAAACTATACGTTTCGTTCGGACGATCCTCTGCTTTTTAATATAGTCCACTTTAATTGGGATCGTCATTCAGTAAAAGTCATTCATAATTACGCTAATAATTAATGATAAATTAGTCAGCATTGTAATAGGCTACTTAAAATGAATTACAAAGTGAAATATTTTTAATGGTATCACTCATGAAAGTATTGAATGGGTTTGACATCGTAAAAAGTGCTCAATGCGCGCGGGCTAATTAAAAAGTTACCAATTAGAAAAACTGCAAGGCGGCGCTATAAGATAAGAGAAGTTAATTATAGAAACACGATCGATATCTTAGATTTTCTAAGGTTGGATTCTGAAAGTTGCAATAATGCAGATAAGATCTTTCTTTACAGTCAAGTGCTCGGGAATTATGTGAACAACAGTAAATGAGATCAATTGTTTGTTTGCAATACCGGGATATTGGAACGATCGGTATATAAACTTTAAAGGTCGAGTATAATTGATTGAAATTGATATATTGTTAATAGATAAAACTGAATCTACGCGCAGAAAATACTTTCATTGTGAATAACCACGTTACAGATTTCTAAATTAATTTAAAAATAAAAAAATCACGGGCCCGATTAACCTTATGATCCTCATGAATTTTTTTCGAGATGCAACTCTTTAATCGTCACGCGAGAGATTGATCTCTTTTCCATTAGGTAGGTGCGATTGATGCAATAAGTTACATAAATATTTTAGATCGGAGTGGCCTGTAGCGAACTGGCAAAGTCTGTCGGCGAAGACAATTGGGTAAAAATAAATGTTTCGTTTATGTAATTTTCATCGATTCCAGTGTTGGATGCATAATTATAGCAATATTTTCTTATCTCGCCAACACCGAGCTTGAAATAATCACTCGATTACGTCGTTGTTCTTTCAATATTTTATTATTTTGTGAAGATGTGCCCTCTGTTGATTTTGTTTATCGGCATTTCGAATCATACTTAGAAAGATTGCTCTTTTAAATTTAACGACATCGCGCCTTGGTATACCAGATTCTCATCTTGTAATTACGATATTGAAATTTTATTGGAGTCTAATAAAAGTAATGGAATCTTGTACCAGATAGAAATTCGAAAATCACGACCGAGCAATTAACTGTCTAGTAAAATTAAGATTAACAAGCCTTCCGTTGAAAATGTTAAAGAAAGATTTTCATTTAATAGTTTACTTTCGTGAAATACGTAAGATTCTTATAATTTTTTCGTAAATCAACAGAAATTTCTTTGCTCTTAAGATTTTCTCTATTATAGTCACATCTGTACTTCGAGATCGCGAACAATGCTTCTCTAAAATGTCAGGAATCATCTAACACGATGTTCACCTCGGAAAACCAGAAGCAAGAAATTTAAGTCACTTTAAAATCATTTCAATAACATTTTCACACAGTCCCATTCTACATTCCAATCGTACAATTGCTAGTCCGTGCGAGGTACTACCGGTTTTTCGCTGAAAGTCAACAAAAAAAAAAAGCTCCACAGATTCCCATAAGCAACTCCGTAAAAAGCCAAACACTCGGGGCCCTGTTTGCACAGTATATACGCGTTGCCCGTTCGATTGATCCTGGTACTTGAAGTGTGCACCGGGCAAACAGTGTCGCGCGCCAAATATTTGCTCGCTAATCGCGCGGCGTTCCGGCGCAATCACACACACACACACACACACACACACACACACACACACACACACACACACACACACACACACACACACACACAC
>JAWWEN010000048.1:13649267-13710292 GCA_035582955.1 Sycophila texana | reverse complement strand
TTCATTATTCGACACTAGAAAACAATTCCCAAAGTTTCATCCAAATCCGCGACCCGGAGGTGAGACACTCTCCTTGTCAGTACAGTATTATATATTTAGTGCTATATAACATTTCGCAAAGTAAAGCGACGATTTAAGTAATCATCGAAGGATTCGCCGGTACGAAAAGGTGACGACAAACTAGTCATTCATGAAATCGTAATGATGCAAAGCTTGTTAAAACAATCCTGCGAGCGAGTTCGCTCTCGGCAGGGAATAAAAGAACAACAGGACGCGGAGAACTGACGCGTCATCGAGCTGAACTTTCGATTGCGAAAATTTTACGAAACGAACGAACAGCATCGCGTGGAATTAGCGCCGCGGGACCGCCGATCGTGTGTACAGCATACACGGCGCCATGCGGAGGAAGTATTTCTGCGTCCTCCTCGGACTCGCGCTCGCACAAAGGAGGCCGCTCGGAGCCATTGTAAGTGTGTGCATGCACACCTCGCAGCCGTGGGAGCGCGAAAGCCCTGGTCGCGTCGCCGCGGCCTTTACGAGCGCCTAATAACACGTCGCCGGGGTTTTCGGGGCTCCGCGTATCGCCACTCCGGTTCCGGCTGTTTTTCATCCCCGCGGCTTCATTCCGCTCAATTACACCGGGCCTCAATGGGAATGCAAATCCGCGAACCCCGCGCGTACTGCGCCTCGTAAAACGATACGGCGATTCCGCGCGCCGCGCAGCTTTCGCACCTCTCCGTCTTGCCGTACTCGTCTTTTTCCACTTGAGCGGCGTTCCGCTCATTTTTATCCGGGGATAAAACGACGCTGTCGAGGCTCTCGTAAATTTTAGAGTCAGATTAGCTTTTTTTTCTCTCCTCGCGTACTTGACCCACATTTGCCGTTTCAAATATATATATTTTTTTTATTTTAACGCGATAATAACTTCAAGCCCGATTATAAAAACATAAATTTTGGATTTGAAAGTTTCAAAATGACAGAGGCGTGGAATAATAATGAGATTTACTTTTTTTCGGATGACTTTTATGTGGTCTTGTGATTGTCAAATAATATTTTGTTATCGCAGAGGTTTAATACAATTCAATCATTCTGAGTTCCGAGTATAAGAAAGCAGCGCAGACGTTTTATTTATATATATATTTTTAAATAATTACCGCATGATTTAAATTCACGTGTAAAAGATGTCAATTTAACAATAAAAAATTATACTAGAAGGCCAAAAAACTTTAGTGAATCCAACATTTAACCGTGAAAAAGCAAACTCTTTTATCATTAAAAGAATCATTAAACAAACATCAATTTCTCATTATTCACCCGCAATTATTCCGGGACAACAAATGAAACGACAAAAAAATTTTCCGACATATCATTCTAATTAATCGACTGTTCGAGTGCGCAACGCCTCGGACTTGGGGAAGACGCAACGTGTATCCGAAAAAAAAACCGTTCGAGGGGGAGGGGAAGGAACAAAGCCAGAAGTATCTCGGAGCGATCGGCCGCGGCTATCCTTGAGCATTTCGTTGACCGGCTCTCAGGAAAGATTCGCGGCTCCGGCAGAGCGTAAACTCCTTCGGCGAAACGCGCGCAATAATTGACAAAAGCCTCGGCATGAGAGAGAGAGAGAGAGAGATGGAGAGACGAGGGACGGGGGTCGGGGGGGTTGGTAGGGGCCTTAGTCATCGGGACTCAACGTGTGGCAATCGAGCACGAGATATGCCTCGGCGCGCGTCACACTCTCGGTTGAGATGAATAAACGATGATTCGGTGTGGGTACCTATGCCGGTTTTTTGCGGCACTTTACTCGGTCCCCGGACGCTGCGGGATCCGCGCCTTTGTCCGACTTTTCGATCGGCGCTCGATGAAGCGGTCGTTAGTCTCGACGATTTTGGCCGCAACAGGACGAGAAGCTCAATGGCCATTTGCGAGGTTGAGGAAATCGAGGCGTTGAAATGCTCAAGCCGAATTCCTTTTACAAGAATTGGAGATATGACCGAGAGTCGAAAAAGAGGTTGAAGCAATTTTCTCGAAAAAATATTTTGTTACTTTACTTAGGAGAGAAATAAGTTTATGTTTCTATAAAAAAAAAATGGAATATCTACTTGTCAAGCAATAAATTGTCGACCGTCGTTCTGTGAGATTTGAGATTTTCGACGCTTGCAAATTTACGGCGCGGAAAACTGTGGCGGATCGTTTAGTGATCGTCCATGCGACGACGCGATTCAAAAAGCCTACTTTTAGCTTTTTAAATTGCAATTTACGTTACGTCGGTAGAACAATAAAATTGATAATTTCTGAAAAAAAAGAGGCAGAATTATTGGGACTTTACCTTGCGTGAGAAAAAAAATTGTTCGAAGTTTTATTGCCGTTCGTAATAAATTTATGTGCATTAATGAAATAAGGCGGAGTTTTATTGAGCGCTGCATCCACAACCTGACCCCGAGATTTTTAGTTACAACACACCGAGTCAGAAATTTACGACCCTCCATTCCGTTGAATTAGGCCGAAAGTTCTTACCACCTGGGCTATTAAAAAATTTTAAAGGTCATCTTCCCTACCTTAAATTCCGAATTTCGGACATTGTTATGCCTCGTAAAACGAGTGTATTTTACGTTCCGAGAAAGTAATGCGATGAGAGTGATTCAAGAATTATATTGAATGGCCTTTTTTTTTTATTAATCAAATCCAAACTTTTATTGCTACTTTAATTTAAGGCACACGCGTAATTTCTGATTTGCTTTACTCTTCCGCGCATTTAATTTATTAAAATAATAATTTTCGTAATAAGCATAAATCTAGAAGTAAACAAGATTCGCAAACACAACTTTACGATTTTCTTGGAAAATAAAATAAAAACTTCTTTATTGACGTAATGAGGCTGTAAAGTAATGAGGAAAAATTTTTTTTGATGTAAAACTGATTTCATAAGGAACTGTCAACATATATGTAATAAACCAAATGGAGTATTGCTAAAAGTCTCGTTCTATCTTACAATTTCGATGAATAAAACAAAAAAAAAATACAGAATCTTCTTAGATTTACTACAAAGGCAATAATTTTATTATACAGCATTTCAAGATCCCAGATCGAATCATCGGAACAATTAAATCCTTTACAACGCATTAAAACTTTCGATCGTCTCGGTGTATACACTCACGTGCACACGCGGCATCTGCCTTTTTTTCAGCAACTAACTCTTACGCGCACGATTAAAGGTCGAGAACCTGAGCTCAGGTGTACGCTTTAAACGTGAAACGTGTTGGAGTAAGGAAAGCATTAACAGATTAGCTTTCTAGGTTAATAAAATAGGAGATTTTTTTCTTCAGAGCGACAGAGAAAGTTCCTTATCTCGCGCTGATGATTCGAAACGATACTTTAATGAACGCGAGACGGAGACAGAGAAATTCAGATTAATTGCGTGGGCGCTTTTTTCTTGAGGCCGACGAGGATAAAAAAAAAGGGTACACCGCGCGCGGGGGCCGCGCTGATTACTGCCTTAAAGAGGTTTACGCTTATTAAGAACATTTTTTTTACGGCGAAAAATTTAATTAACTACACGCGCGGTGTAGACTTTTGAAACTTGTATAGAGGTGAAGGATCTTGTTAAAAAACTTAAAAGATAGATTTTTGTGTGTTATTTGTGTTTATAATTCTTTTTCAATTTTCTTTTATTTATGATACTCAAATCTTATTTAAAAAATAGTGGGCCGAAGATCGAATTAATATCGAATAATTAAATCTTTACTGGTAATTATTAAAACTATATATTCCTTTTAATTACACTTGATGAGAACTATTGTAAAGGGAAGATTGTTTCATATTGAACTTGAATTATTACTTTAATAGTAACCTTTTCTAGTACTAAAATTTTAAAGTAATGAACACTTTCGAAAAAACGAAAATATAATTCGTTGGGAAACTTGGAAAAACAAGACAAATTAATTTTATGTTTTTTAATTACCAAGACACGTACAATGAGGTGAGACCGACGGATATATAGGGCAGCACGTAATGCGGGCAGGTGGCTAATGCCAATTTCGCGCCGAGCGTAATTTGTTCGCACTAACGCCTTCATATTTTCCCGGTGACGCAATCCGCGGCTAATTTGAAGTGCGTACACGCTGCCTGCGAACAAGTTCGGAGCTTATGGCGTTCGCCGGGGCACCTTTTTTTCGCACGCCTATATAGAGGGACTTTATCTGTTTTGCGTTTTTTACGATATAATTCGCGCACGCGCGCGCGCGCGCACAGGTGTCCATGTGGTTCGGGGAAAAATTCTTTTTTCCGTCCGATCGAAGATTAGGTGTCGAAAGTGAGATTATGAATGCAAAGCTGGAGCGGCGCTGCTTTATTATTTTTTTACGAAAATTAAGAAAATTGATAAACCACGCTTAGTCGAAAAGTTTACGGTGGCACTTGCGTAAGACTTTCTATTAGAAATTTTTGTTGATTGTGCCGTAAATCATAATAAAGCTAATTTGAGATCCTTCGCCAAGTGAGAAAATTCGTATTATAAAAATGACCAGTGTTCATTAAGCGATAATTATCTAAAAAATGCGCTTCAGAACTCAGTGATCCGTTACTCTTTCGTTTTTAGTATATAGAATATCTGATATAATTGAAGTTAGAAAATCGTAATCACGGGAATACGATTTGGGTAACAAAAAAAAACATAAAAAATAAAAAAAAATCGTGCTCTACCGTAATTTTCCACGACTTACTATTAGTTACAACCACATGGAAAACTGCTAAATCAAAATTACTTACGCAAGTAGTAAAATCCGAGATTTTATAAGTGGGTGCAAAACGATCTGAGATTGATTAAAATTTTACTTTTGACAATTAAGTGCGACTTAAATTAGCATAAAATATTTATTTAAACAGGTGCATGCTAGGAAACTCTCTTTGAGAGAAAATTAATGAAAAGCCGCGTATCTCCGCCGTATATCAGCATACGCATTCAAAGCTTGTCACGGTGTTTTCTCCAGGTTTTTCCCCCAGCGTTAAAGAGCCAGCGTCGCTTTCGAAAAAAAAAACACAAACCGCCGTGCTAGAAATTCGAAACAAGTTCAAAGCCAGTCCGGCGGCCGGTGTACGCGTGGGACGCCGCGATCGAGTCGATCGAGTCGATCGATCGCCGAAACATACCCCTCGTCGATGGGCGCCTAATCACTCGGTTTCGCAAGTCCCCTGCGCTCGAAATGGGTCAGGCGTGCGGCTACGTGGAAAAGAGGATGAAGTAAAAAAAAAAAAAGAGAAGAAAATAAAGCCATAGGCTCGAGCACGCCTGTCGGTCTCATACTCTTGACTTTAAAAAGCAAGTGCGGCCGAACAATAACGGCGGAGGCCGGAGCGGCCTAATGATTTTAATTCCGGCGCGCTCGGGGGGAAAAACGAGAAAGAAGGGAAAAGTAAACGCGGCGGCGGCGAGCCCGCGCTTTGCAATTAAAGAAATGATCGGGCGCTCAGTTACAAAATTATGAAACACCGCCGCTCGTAAATAAAGCATCAGACCTCTTGACCCAGTTGTTCGGCTGCTCCTATAACCACTCCGTGTATGCGCGCGAGCCTTCGACGGCTGTGCTCTCTAAGGCTCGGCTCTAATTTTTTTTTTTCCCCATTTTTTTTTCGACCCCTCGCGGCGCACAGAGCGAGGCTCTTTTCGCGCGGTAGCGTCTGGTAAAGGAAAAGACCGGCGGAAAATCCGCGTAATTGGCCGGCGCGGCCAAGCTGCTTTGGGAAATTGAAAATTTTCGTTGCCATCCGTCTTTCGTCCTCAAGTGTGAGAAAATCGCACGGTTTTATTGTTTCCAGCTGAGCTCTCGGTCTGCGAGCATTCTGCTGGGAATACGGCTCTAAAATATTTTTCTTTTGTTACTCGCACTGTGCGTTTCTTACAAAATGTATAGCGAAATCTTAGGCGCCTTCGTCTAATGATTTTTTTAAAGAATTAAATGTTTTACTTAATTTTCTTTCTTAAATCGATGTTTAAAAAGACTAATTTATTTTTTTTTTCTATGTGTTTTTTTTTCTTGTATTGTGCGAATATAGTAGCGAAATTATTTTTTCGTCGGCTGTAAAAAGTACATCACTAGAATAAATATCCGAGGTAGCCTTGAACGAAAAAAAAAATCGTTGATCAAATATCTCGAGTAGCAAATAGCTCCACACCAATTGTTGTTTAACCGTTAAGCAAGGCAAAGAAAAAAAGAGACGTTGGGGTCCGCCTCGACGAATTCCTCGTCAGTGCATTGCTCCGACCATTTTTTCCTAATAATACATGAGGCGTCTCTATTATAACCGAGGCGATCGACTTTTTTTTTCGGGTGCCCCTCGATAACGGGACAGCACAAAGGAGGTTTTTTCCGGCATCCAGGGCAGGCTACAAGTTCAAAGGAATCACTTTTTGCGCGGGCAAAAATTCCATCTGCCGAGCTGCGTAAAAAGGCAGAAAAAAAGTTTCTACGTAACGCTGAAAAGTTAGGAGATCCGATAGGATGTTTCACGAGTTTCTCTTTGCCCTAATAGACTTTTGAAGTTTGTTTAAGATTCAAGAAACATTTTATGAATTTCACAGTGAAATTCTTGTCGTAATCAGTTTGCTCAGCTAAAGTTTCCGTATCCGACTAAAAAACGCTTATCCTTTATAAGGAAGTAAAGGCAGCATATTAATTAGTTAATGAATCGATTTTGCCTGGGAGCATAATTAAAATGTAACGTGCAAACATTACGTACAAAGTAATAAGAATCGAGAGATTATGCATTCAACATGACGATCCTTTCGATTGAAGAAGAAATAGAAATCGGCGAGTTTATAAAAATCGATAGGTTTTACGGCAGCGCGTTTATTACCAGGCGGAAGAGTAAATAGGGCGAGTGACAAGCGTCAACGCTTTTTCATGCCTGGAGATGTTTTCTTTCAGCCTCGCGTCTGGCAACCTGATTCACGATGTATTTTCCATCGCAAACTAGAATCTTGCATTTTTCATGCGGCACGTCTCGCGATATGTGTACTCGCCTCGCGAGCGGCAGCCACTTCCGTAAAGTTCATTTAAACTGGTATCGAAGAGTGGAAAAAATTTTATAGCTACATAATTGGCATGGTGAGGATTTGTTTTCGTCGAATTTATCGGTTCATCAAGCTGAATTCTACTTTTTCATTGCGTAAAATTGATGTGAGGGAACTTTTTTTTTTAGCACGTCGCACGCGCGACGTTGGTTATACACCGGCGGTTTTTGCGGGGAACGGAAAGTATGCCAGGCGCATGGGATTTCTTTAAAACGAAAAGAATTGATTGTCGAGTGTACAAAGAAGGTAATTAAGTTCGAGAATAAAGGCTATTAAAAATTTAGAATAAGCAGTTGATAAAAAGTGAAATCCGAGGGATTGAAAGTGTGAGTCACCGCTTGGTTTGAGAAATTATTTCTTCTTAAAGGGGAAACACTTGAAATTGGCGATTCATATTGTGCAAAAAAAAAAGTTTGTAATACTAACGCAGTTTTATATTTTTTAAAGATATTACGAAAGTCGTTAGATGATGAAATTAAATGACGATAATGTCTGTTAAAAATCGAGGCGCACAGTAAATTTATAATAATATCCGAATTAAGCTAAAATTTTTAAAGTATACTTTATAAAATAAATTAACGGCGAAGGAATTTTCTATTAACATAAACAAGCATTAATATGAAAACAAACGCGTTAAAAATTCAAATATCTTATTAAGTCGAAGGATGCCAGAATTTTAGTAGAAAAATTAATTTTAAAATGAATGCGCGCCGTAAATACAAGTCTTTAGAAGCCTTATAAAAGTGCAACGCCTATTACTAACATTATACACTTAACGCGAATTCACGCCGGGGTGAATATAAATAACGCTCGTTATATTTGTTTCTGATAATAATTTAGCGATTAAACTACATTTAAGGCCGATATATACGTGCTCAATGCGGCCGATAAATAATGATTTCGTTAAACCAGCCGAACAATCGAGCGGCTAAAAATTGATAAGCACCTAAAGGAGCCGGAGGTCGGCGGCCTAGTCCGTTGCGATATCTCACGGCCGGGGCACAGCGAAACCGGCGGGTACACAAGCGCGCGAAATGACAAGGTTAAGACTAAGGAGCTTTCCGAGAGAGGCGCGCGCAAAAATCCGCGCGCTAACGATTCGCGATTATTGTGCAACAATTACCGCAACAGTGATAAAACGCCGCGCGGGAAATTGATTGAGCGCTCGCGCGCGCTCACGGGGCCCCCGAGCGCGCAGGCCTATTATTACGGGAGATTGCGAAGATTGCACTATTAACATGCTTATGAGCTTGCGAACCGTCAGGCTTTTGCGCAAAAACTTTTCTCTCCTTTCTAGCGTTGACGTCGAAATTTTTTCGAACGCGCGTATCTTATAGCTCTACCGCTGCAGTGCACCGCGAGAAATGGCAAAACAAAAAATGAGGGTTACTGGCTTCGAACAATTTTTGTTGTTTGTCGCTGCCGCGTTATAAGCGTCGACGTGTTTTTTCCCTTCGCTCGTCGCGGAACACTTTCCGAGAAAAATATAGTTTTTTTTTTTTTTTTTTTCAGTAGCGACCGCGAAAAATCCGCGGAATGTCCGTCGTGTTTTTTAACATCGACGTGCTTCTTTGGTGGACTATTTCCTTTTTTTCTTTTCGACGGTAAAGAAAAAAAGAATTGCGCGCGTCTCTGTAAAAGGTCAAAAGCGATTTACGTCTATCGGCAGCCGGCTTCGAAACCTGTTATTTCAGCGAGTCGCGTTTGGCGCTGCTGCTGGGAACATTGAGCGGCTTATTTCTCCGAATGGCATTGAGATTTGGAACAGGGGTGTACTTGATTTTCTCGAATGAAAAATCAGTGAAAATTTTCGTTGTCTCAGCCGCTGCTGACAACGCGTTGCGACACGGCAGAAATTATTTATTCGCGCAATTACTGGTAATCGTATGCTCGTTAGAAAACCTTTTTTTTCTCTCTGTCGCGCTACTTATTACCAATCATATTTTAAATTTTTTACACTTTAATAACCACCCTTCGACGGTAATACCAGTAGTACAAAAAAACATTGTTCTCCAGTTTCTTCGGTATTTAATTCTGCTTTGTGTCAGCGACTCGAAAAAAGCTAGGTGAATTATTGACGATTTCGCACTTTATTTAAATATATAAATATCGCGCATATGGCATTACTAATTGCATCCTCCAAGCAATCAGCGCGCTGAGTTAACGCTAAACAGCGATAAATATGGTTAAAGTACAAAAAAAAAAAAAAATATTGAGTCATACCCTCCTACGGAAGTTCAATTGCGCCAACGCGTAACCGTAGCCTTGCAAAGTGTTTTATGATATTTTGAGCTTAACGTAATGTGCATTACATGAATAATAATAGCAGATATTTCTATTTACGTGTACGATTGTTATTGACATTTATAGCGAAATGGAGCTGGCGCACGAGCTGCGCTGCAACTGCAGCGAAATGATGAATTTATTAAAACTCGCATACGTATTGCCAGTGGGAAAATTTGAATCTGTAAAGATGAAATTATATCAGGCCTTATTACATTAAGCTCTTTATTCGTTGTGGAAACCCGATCAAATATTCGATAATTTAGCTATTAATCCTCACGGCCTTTATCCTTTTTTTTTTCTGAAAGTTAGTATAAATCACGAGCAATTGGCATATCTCATCGTGAGATATCGTTTCACTGAACATTAACTGCTTGATAACGCACTTGAAATACTTTTTAGCAGTAAAAGTGTCAGTTGCTTTGAGGTAAATTTATAAACTTCAACAAGAGTGAAAAGGATTTTTGTTCTTTTAGAGTCGGCTAATTGCGATGCAGCGTGGGCGGGACAACTACAGTCTCGACAATAACACGATGTGATAAAGAAATTATCCAAAGTTTTCTAGTCAGGGTCCATTAGTCGATTTTGTAATTATGAAAAATTTAATTTACCACTGTAAATTTTACGATGCAAGTTGTATATAACAATTTTTAACGGGCAATGACTGACCAAGGTAAAAAAAGTCGTGCATGTAGTGGGCCACCAAAGCTGGCTCTTCGAGTCCACGAAAGAAAAACCTGAATCTTTCATGCAAATTTATATACTTATCAAATTAAACTGTAACTTTCTAATTTTGCTAATCGTTCAAAGTGCAGCGGAACTTTGAAGTTTTACGGTTTTTAGTTTAAGTATTACGAAACGTGTAATTTCCCCCGACTGTACAAATAATTATTGAATAAATTTAAAAATGTCAGTTGACTTTTTAAAAAGATTATGTCTCAACAAGAAACAAATCTTTATTACGTGAACGATGTTAACTGTCAAAGTTTCTTAATTAAAACTATATACTTTTATAATTTATTTTAATTTTACACGAAGGTCAATGTACACTATTGTAAGGAACAGCGTGATTCATAAATAAATTATGAGTCAACTAATTCTGCATTAACAAAATCTCTTATTAAAATAGAAATTGTCATTAATTAACGAGAAGTCCATTGTTGCGTATAGATTGAATTTGATTCGTGGAACGCGTTTCAATGAATTTCTCATGAAAATCTGAGAAACTTGCCTCTCTTTAAATTCGAATGAACAATGCACACAGAGTTTATCAAGCTAAAACGCACAGCAGCGCTTCGCCTTTTATTTTTGCGTTGAGCGGCGCGTTTCCGTGGGCCCCGGTGCAAAGAAGCGCGACGGCGCGCCGATAAAGTTTCCCCGGCGCGAATAATTGCCGCGGCTTTCGCAACTATACCCACCGGGCGCGTCGCGCACTTTTTTTTTGCACAACCGCACGACTGTGCCGAGGCCAGGCCCCTGTGGGGTTGAAATAATTGTGCATCTAATTCGGCGCTCCGCTTCGATCCGCCGAATAAACTCACGCTGAGTCGGCCTCGCCAGTGGCAGGCAAAACGAAAAAAAAAAAAGAAAAAAAAAACTGCACCAAAGAGGTGGGTATCCCTTTACGTAATTGAAAATCCCGTTAGGTCGCGCGCGCGCACGGCGCCGAAGGAAAATAACGAACCCGTTCGGTGCGCCCGTATCTCGCGCGCAGTCATCTCGCGCGAAAGCGAACGAAGCCACGGAGCGTACATTGTATACCCGGCCGAAGGCCGGGACGCGAAACTCGCTTTAAGTATATACACACGTGCGTGTATGTAGGGGGAAGGCGGCGAAAAAATATTGAGTAGAAGAGTTTTTGAGGAAACCTCGTGAGTCTTAATTGTTTTTGGAAAAACGATGATTTTATTTATTGCGTTTTACTTTTTTTTTCGGAGGAGGGGGACAGGTCGACGATATTGGGGGGAAATAGCTTGCCGTTATGATTACTGCGGGTAATTATCCCGGTTACGTGATTCATTAGAGTTTTGTTGAACTTAATTTATTTGGTGATTACGTACCTACGTTAGTATATGGACGTGTATGTAAAAAGGAAAGGTAATTAGATGTGATTATTGCATATCGACTCGATGTATGAATGAAGGAACTTATTTTATTGAGTCTCTTTAAGTTCGAGTATTATTTCTTACTTATTTAATTAGGACAATATTTTTTTCGGCCGATGCGATTATAATATTATATTTTATAATAACGGAGCATTTTCTTTCTATATCTTGAATGTGGTGTACGATATTGTTCGTACTGGTTAATTAGGGATATAGTTTATGTAATTATCGGCTTATATAAAAAATAAGTTTCTTAAGCCAATTATAAATCAATCTTTAATTTAAAATAAATTAGAATTAGTGCATTAAGAGCGTTGAAAGTTATGTAACTGATTTCTATTAGACTAGACAGTGAAATTTTCTATTGCTTAAAGGTCAGTTCACGGTCTAAATGTGCAAGAAGCTTTTAATTAATAAGCTAGGTAATTCAATTTCGCGTTTTTTTTTAAGCATTTTGTTGTTGCAATTGGAAATTATTTTTTTTTACAAATTAACTCACCGCGAATATACTGTTATACAATTTATTTATGATTTAGCTGGGTAATTATGTAAAAAATTCAATCACGATTGTGATAGACACATTGTTCAAACATTTATTACTTCTTCATTATCCAGGCAAAATCTTTTTGGCCAATAGCGTACGCTTATTATTGGTCATTAGAGTTTCGAATAGCGTGTAATTATTCATCTTTTTATAAAATTTGAATCACTCACCATTTGTGTACGTGGTTCCTAAATTCTCAAAAGTGAAAACAGCATCGGTGGAAGAAGCTTCTTGTGCGCATTTCGAGCGTTAAATCCCGCTGAAAGAAACATGCTCTCATTAATTTAATGAAATCTACTCTGTATGCATAAAATTTTCACCTAAACTTATACGAGACGCAGGAAAAACGCCTCACTTTCAATTTTAGTTCAAGAGAAAATGTACACTTATTGGTATTCATTGTTTACTTTCGAACATTAAATACCCTGATGCATATTCGCGCTTTTTTTCCCAATACAAATTTTGTCGTATTTTATTCTCCGGTCGATAATAAACCAAAAAAAATCTCTTATCTACGTAAATATTCAAAGAATGTTTAAGAAAAATAAAAAAGTACAGTGAATTGATAAAAAGAGAAGAAGAAAAACGTTCAGAGATAACAAAGTTCTAAATTTGGGGAAAAAATATTTCCTTTTTGTAAATAAAAAAAAAGTTGAGTATGCATAAGCCACTAAAATTTTAGCCACGATTCTCTCCCAAGACTAGGAAATGAAGCCATTTGTAAGCAGGTGTGCACCAACGGTACGACCGCGTGGTCTTTCCTCCTTTGCCCCTCGAATTTAATTTCATTCATTACAAACACATAAAGCCACCGACTCAACAGCTTCACTCTTGCCTACTTTATTTCCCTTATTTTTTTTACTTTCGATTATCGCTTCCTCAAGTGCACCTTCTTATCAGCAGAAACAAATAAATAAATCCAACTTTTATGCGTCTTTGAAAAGCTTAAAAATGCATTTACAGCATTGCATTTTCAAGAATCTTAATTTTATTAAGGCTGTTAAAGAGATAAATATAACACGGTTGAAATTATAGCGTAAAGAGAAGTATACTGGGAGTATCGACTAGTTCGAACGTAGTAGGCTATCAATAACACGGCTCAGTGAAATGAAAAAGTAAAAATTTCGCAACGTCGCCTCTCTTACCTTTTTATGTACTACCTCGCATTTATTGAATAATATAGCAATAAAACCGACTTCTCCCCTCGATGTTTATGCATTTGATTTCTCTACAGAACAATGGACGGTACTTAAGGCAGTACTTAAGTACTTCATAACTTTTTAAAGCCTCGTTGCAAAAGGTACACGACAAGTGTCTTGCACTGTTTGTATTAAAATTCATTTTCATTAAGGTGGGACTTCGATGTTAAAATTACATTATCCACTACGTCTCCTATCTACGTAAATGATTTTACTTTTATTTCGTAATTAACATCAGATGAAAAAGAATATTTCATTGGAAATTCATCAATTTAAAATGCATCCTATAAAATTCTGTAAGTCTGCAGTGCTAAACAATAATCTTCATACAGCGAATAACAGCTGAATTTAGTTACAATAATAATAGTAAAAATGCAGTAATATTAATAATAGTATGAGAGGTAGCAGAAAAAACACACAGTGAAAAAAAATCAAAAGTAAAAAAAATGACTGGCAGATCAATTAAAGTACAATTTCGCAAAGTCGGAACCACCGTCGTGTTTCTTGGAGTGCCGGCGGCGGGGCGGCCAACCGATCTACGGCGCACGCGCGCAGGATCCGCGATAAAGATCGGCTGCGCCTGCGCGGCCGCGGAACCGATCGATAAATCTCTCGCGGATCTAGCCCGCCGTCCTTGTGCGGCTGACTGCCCGCCTATTTCTCCTGCCGCCGTCTTCTTTCTCTCTCTCTCTAACTCCCCCTTTTTTTCTGCTTCCGCTCAGAGAATTTCGCGAACGCGACGATTTTTCTTTTG
The DNA here is from genome assembly GCA_035582955.1 of Sycophila texana. NCBI lineage: Eukaryota > Metazoa > Arthropoda > Insecta > Hymenoptera > Eurytomidae > Sycophila > Sycophila texana. Next base: position 13,696,341 of record JAWWEN010000048.1, on the reverse strand, counting down.
TGTGGTTTCTTTTGGTTCGAGGTGTTCGGGACGGTTGGAGGTTACTCCGCTCAATCCGATCGGTCAATAGGTCGATCGTAAAAATTGTTTCAAGTGAAAGCGTGAAATTTTGCTCGATTTTTTCGGGTAAATCATATTTTAGAGATTGACGCGAAGGAAGTAAACTTGTAATATTAAAATTTAAATTAAATGGACTTTAAATAAATATTTTTCTTTTATAGATTTACTATGTGTCACAGATTTATACTGAGTTCAAAATGTAGAAAGTGCAAAGTACTCCATATTATTTTTTGTGCATGCAGGTTGCAGGGAAGAAAAGTAACGAAATTCGAGATTTACGGTGAAAAGGCGTGTGTTTTCACACCAGATATTCGAAAACGCTTATTTGGAAAAGTAACATGACTCTAGGTTGTATAGATGTCGGGTCAGCGCTTGAATTTATCGAATGAGCCTCGGCCAGGCGCGTGAATGCACCGGCAGAAAATCTGAGACGAAAAATTGCACTATCTTTCTTTTGCGCCCCCTTAAAAGCAGTCCACTGACTCTCTCTTTTAAAGACCCGACAAATGTATCCACCCGGGGACTCATTTTTTTTTTAAATCGATGGTGCTCTCGTGTGAAAAAGAACCGAAAATTCATAAAATGAAGATTCAATTCTCAGGATCACCGAGAAAGGATGACACTTTATATTCAATATCGGAATAAAGAAATCTGTGATTTCGTTGAAGATGCGTGCTGCACTGACTTTTTTTCTCGACTCGCCAAGTACACGGTTTTCTCTTAATGACTCGTATAACAATTTGCAAAACTCAACTAACCACCGCGACTGGTATAACCTACTACTCGACGCAATTATCGCGAGCAATGTTGCATCGGGACTTTGAGTCGAGGTGTGAAAAGAAAAACGTCAATAAAAAGTGGCTGCTGCGAAGAGTGCATTTTTAATTCGACTGGGGGAACACGTAACCCAATTAAACGAGGAGTAAAAAAAAGTTTCTCACGGCAGCTCGCTTCGCCGACCTCGCCCACGCGCGCTTCCGAAAAAGCGGGGAAGGCACGCACGTCGTCGTCGTTGCATTCACTCTCTCTGTCTCCCTCTCGTGTTTTCGCTTTCGACCTTCGAGGAGGAAGAGCCGGTGACTTCCGGCTTCGCGGCGTCCCTGCGACGACGCGGCGAAAACGGGACTTCCGCGTTTCGTCGATGTGGTTATGTCGCTTCCACTGCATTTGCACTTTGTGTTCAGGTTGCCGATGTGTGATTTAACGGTCTGGCCGATCAAATCAATGTTGACCGGTTGGAATGGAATGGAGAAAAAAAAAATTTCGACAAGACAAGAGGTTACTTGGTCCGTGTAAACATGCGCCACTTTGCAATTACTTTTTTTTGTCAATTCAACTTTGAAGTAATCTGTTGAATAATCAGTTATAATTAGTGGAAGTGGCCAGCAATTATATTTTTACTTTCGCAGCTTTTTTTATCGATACTTTAAACAAGCTGTAGAATACGCATCTTTAGACTGACTGACTAAATCTTGCGTTTAATTATTATTCTTATGTACCAACAGCTGGAAATAATCCAAGAGTAGTACAATCAATTAATTTTTGTTTGTGGTACTGAATGTTCAAATAGGCTTTTCGAGTCTTTAAGTGGATATTGATAATTTACCAAATGTTCGATTCATTGATATCGAGTATTTAACACGATGTGCTGACAATTAAATTAAAATGTGATTGAGCTTACAATGCATGATTATCTGATTCTACAACATTTCCTCGGCAGGGAGTCTGCTATGTTAACTGATAATAAAAAATATGTTATTTTAAAGAATTTTTTAAAGTTATTGATATTATTTTTTGTAGATAATTACTTGCATCGAACATAGGTTTGTTTTAAATACTTAAATATTGAAAAAAGTTAACTTTTAATAACTTTTTAACACAATTAAATTATTTTTTGATTGATTTCAAGCAGTTTCTTCATCACATCGAAGTGCAGAATCAACATTAAGAGTATATACGATGCACTCGTATTTTTTATAAGCTATCATCTGGTTCGGGTTGCGCGAATTTTCGTGCTAACCACGAGTCGACGCCTTATCTGAGGGAAAGTTCGAGTTCGCCTCACGAATTTTTAGGATACAATATGCGCTTATGATCGCTTCCTCGAAGCAATTGCCGCGTTTCTCACTTTCGTGCGCACGAAACGATCTCCGCCAGATTCGATTTTTCTTCTCGCTTTATATAAAACCAATTTTTCTTTTATACAAACCGAATAAAAATTTGTTTGTTTTCACGTTGGCGCATAATCGTTGCTGAGTCTAACCAGTGGGTGCTGCTGAGCGAGCCATAAAAATAAAAAGAAAAAAAAAACAGCCGAGAAAATTACAAAACAGAAATGCGCCGACGAACAGAAGTTTGGAATCCCCTTATGTAAATAATTGCTCGTAAAGCAACGACTGCGGATACCTATTTGTCCTCGAGGCAAATGGCCGGAGGTCCGTGAGTTTTAACCAAGGGATTTTCAAGTTGCGCGCAATTCGAAAAAAATTTTTTTCCCCACCGATTTAGAAAGTTTATCGCCCATAAATTTTTAATATCGTTGAATTAAATGCAACTGCGCATTTGAATGCTTGTGCAATTGGCTTTTCGAAAATTATTCTTGGTTTTTTTTTTTCCTTAAATGCATTCTCTTGTCCGCGTACAAAGCGATCGTTTAAGTAACCTTTGAAATTGGATTTCGATGGTTTAAATGATCTAGCGAATAACGCGGTCTACATAAATTTGTGCGAAGTAAGTAAATAGGTTTTAATTTAGTGCAAATTGTGTAACGATAATAATTTTTAAAACATTTTAAGAGCTTTCAATAATTTTACTTCACTGCATAATGCAAATAATAAAAAACGTTAGTGATTGAGTAATAATCTCTATACGTACATAATCCAGGATTTATAAAGGCTGCAGTAAATTAAAATCGAAGCGACATTATTTTCGAGTTAATCACAGTAGGCAACGCAATAAAATAACACTCAAATTTATATAAAGATGAAATTGCAGATTAAAACAAAATTTAATGTGCGAGCGACAATTACACTAATTGCGGTGCGTTTTCTTCCGCGAAATTCTCACCACTTTCCACGATAAAAAGTAATTGTCAACTTTCGAGCGGAGGCCGCTTATCGTCCTCCGAACGCACCACGCGAAATCTCGTAAAATCGATCGAAAAAAACGCTCGTGCGAGCAGGCGCTGCGCAGCGTCTTAAATCACGCGTTGCGTTGGAGCGACGACGGGGCCCGATATCTGAACGTCGCGAATAGGTATAGGTAGGTAGACGGTTTTGCGACGCGCGCAAACGCCTGATTTTATCTCCGCGGAAAAGTAGAAATTGATGTAATTGAAGGACTCGTCGTGATTTACGACTGCCGCGTACTTGTTCTTAACTGAAAATACTTGGAGGAATCGGTTGGAATTTTGAGTAGAACACCGTATATACGATTTTTATTAGCAAGTAATCGATGTTTTTTCTTTATTTTCCTTTTGAATGTTTCATTTTATTCGTTTAAGCAAGATAATTTTATGAAAGCGAAATGTGTGAAACTACTTTAATGAGTATTTGCCGTTATTCTTAACAAATGAAATGAACAAAGAAACACCAAATACTTTCGGTGTTTCTTCGTTCATTTCATTGAATCGTTACAGATGTACAACCGAGAGACGGAAGATTTATTTTCACCATCATCCTCCAGCGACTAATTGAAAGCTTGAGAGGCAATAAAATTAATAGGTTTTTTAATTGATATACAGAGAAAAATGAGAATTCCCTTTGGTATCAATGGTATCGGTAATTTTTTTTTTTTTTTTTCAATCTTTAACGAAGCTAATGCCTGTGAAATAATCGTCTTGCCGTTATAGGGTCGATTGACTATTATTTTCGATCGCAAATCTTCAGCTTAATAGACATAAGTACCGTATTTGCAGTGATTGATATAATCATAAAGTGCACCGGGCAAAATTTATAAATCATAAAATTGTAAAATTAAAATGTTAATAAACTTTCAGAAGGATAAAAATATCTATCAACATCTATAAACACATTACAAACATTTCATTTCATTTTACACAGAGCAGTAAATTACAGAATTTTTCAAAGATGTCACGCGCACACAAAAAAACATCTCGCGACGTTTTAATTAACTTTGTATAGAGATTAAAATTTACAAGATCTGATCGGGAACATGTTTTTTGCGACGTGCGAGTTTTTTTTTCCTTCCAATCGGAAACGCACTACTGTTCGCAACGCGCGACTAACTTTCTAAAGCGATCCGAAATGCGTGTCGCTAAGTAAAGTTTCTCGATTTTCATGTTTTCACAAATCGACCTTGCCAGTCGTACAGGAAAAAAAAATTCCGCCAAGTGCGCGCACGAAGCGCAGTTTTCTTTAAATCTCGGTTTATTTGCACCAATAACGAGACTAATTATTAAATTGCACCGCATAAATTAATAGTAAAACGAAACGACTCCCCCGTTTATTTTACTAATGCATCTTGTTTAATCGAAGTGAACCTTTGCATGTGTGGACTTTATTATCTCCGAGTATAGTTTACGAGCCGCGATAAAATATATTCGCGCACCGGCGAGAAATTTTCTAGAAAGCAAACATCGAATCGAAGCTCGAAATGTGGCCTGACTTAATTATATAATGAGCGTAAAAAAAATGTTAAGTAGCCTGAATTTAAATAAAATTATAAGTGCAAGGCTTCGAAATGCATTTGGCTGACGATATTTTTTACCGTGAATTATAGACGATAAATGTCGAAAAATAATAGCGATTGCGCTTAAGTAGCCGGCGAAAAGAACGATTTCAGGCTATTTCAAAGTTATCGTGCAATGCTGCAGTTGTTCAATTCAGGAAGTCATCGTTCCGATCTGGTTCATTTTATAATCGCAAACAGCAAATTTCTATCGTGGTTTATTTAAGATATTTCACCTGCTTTTTTATGCATTCGCGCACTCGCATTTCCTGAACGGCTGGAACTTTAACTTTTTGTTTACATCTTATTATGATAATAGCATTACAGAAGCTTGATTTGATTCGAAGTTGCGGTAACTTTCAGTTCTAAATTTAATTACAATTTAAATGGTGATCACCTCCAAAATTTATTTCTAAACTTGATTTATTTATTTATTTTTTTTTTTTTTTAATGTTTCATATTCTTAATTAATTAATATGAATTAAAATTTTTCTAAATTTATGAAACATCAGACCTTTTGAATCGTATAAATATGCTTGTATTATAAATAGTATACGATTTATTCATTAAACTATCGCTCAATAAATAAAAAAATGATGGAAATAATTGAATTTGATATAGGAAATCGCAGCGCCACCGCAGAATTGCGCACGGGTAAGGATTTTCGTATGCAAGCGAGTACAGAGGCATGAAGAAGAAGACGCTTACTTGGCTTCGGTGCGATCGCAGGATATCCTTGCGCTGACCTGAATTCCCCCGCGAAACCCGTACCCGCAAACCTGTCTTTTTTAAGGGTTCCTACCGGGGAAATGACGCGCAAATTTCTTTTGCGTCACTACGCCTCGTGTTACCTCGAGGAGTTACCGAGCAAAAAGGTGAAGTTATATACCGGCTGCCACCAGTTAGTTGTTTCAACGATTATTATTTACCGATTTGTCTACGAGTGCTAGATATTAATATAGAATTTGCTAAGGCATAAAGAGAGCGGTACGCTGCAAACTACCACCTTTTCTTACTTTATTGTGCAGCAAATATTAACATAGATTTAGTAAAAATTACTGTATACATGTATGTACTAATTTTTATTACTCAATGTAGTTATTTTTTTCATCAAATTCTAGCAGACACCAGATTGCACTTCGAAAATAGTAATTTTTGTGATTTTTATTAACTATTTTACTCCGCGATTAACTTATCATATAAAATAGCGATTTTCAAATTATTGCGTTATGTAATATTATTTATGTCAGGATTTTAGTAGACATAAGTACAGTACTAGTGAATCAATAATCACTCGCGATTATTGCATGGCCGATAAGTAAATATGTTAATTTAAAATCATAAAGATTCAACTCACGAAATGAATTTTACACTTGCCAGCTCTCGATAATAAAATATAAATATTGTCAACCTCGAGTGACATCTGTTACGTTCAATTGCAGATTTTCTAATTCGGAAGACCATCAGATATCTTGACCTTTGACCATTTGCGTGAAAGTAGACGACCGCAGCAACGACGTTTCGGACTTTACAGGCTGACAAGTGACTGGAGTGAAGATAAAATTTTGCTTCAGCGTACATTTCAATTGCCATTAACGCATCAGCATTTAAGTGTTTTCAAAATTTATTTGCTCCTTAAAATACCGCGGAGTTTCTATAAAAGATTTAGCGATAATAAGGCAGTAAAACGAGTGATGTTCTTCAAAATTTTTTTTTAAATGGTATTACGTACCCTTTCTTTGAACAGACTTTACGGAAAATCGACAGATTTTAATCTTGATCTAGAAAAGAGGTTCTCACGCTTATCAGTCGCCGATTCTAAATAGAAATAGAACCGGTGTAAAGCGTTTCCGGTAGAGCACGAAAATTTGCTAATGGACTCGGTTTGAAAATATACAAGGAGAAGAAAGAAGCCAGGCTTAACGGCATCACCGTGATTATTCAAATTGATGCCGTTCCCATGCGGTGCGAGCGAACAATGACAACGAACAGGTCCCCCAAACGCCGTACCTAACCGCCCAATAAAAAGAAAAAAAAAAAGAACCGAAGAACGGCCTTATAGACGCAGGAGAAAAAAGGAACGCCGAGCGGGCGAAAAAAGAAGGATTAAAAAGACAGCCCAACGATCGTTGCGTAACCGCGGCGAAATTCCGAGTCCGCAATGACGAATATCCGCGGAATTACATTAGCAGGACCTCGATAAATAATGCAGAACAAAACGCTAACGGGATCTCTCTGCTCGCGTTTTCGGCGCCGGCAGGTTGTTGCATTGTAGTCCAAGTCGGTACGTGACCGAGTCCGCGCCCGAGTCGCGCGGCATTGTTAACAGTGTGTTTAATTAACATAAGCCGCATGTCCGAGCGGGAAATTAATTTCGCGCGAGCCGATGTAAAGACCGGCGACTGGGCAGGAATTCGCAAATTCTTGTATGTCTACATAAAATGTTTTCTTCTTTTTTTTTTTTCTTTTTTCATGCAGGTGAACTTGGACATGCGCTCTTAGACGAAATTCGGTGCTAATGGACGCTTTACAATACTATGGCCGGTCTCGCGACGACCGGTTCTCGATTAGCACCGAAATGAGGAGAAAGTGCACGCAACTTTGGCGGATTTTTTTTTTTAACCTGCTGGTGTATTAATGCCCAGTGGATATTTTCGCAAGGCGACGCATTTTAAGAAGTCAGATGCAGCAAAGACGCGAATTCTTTTTAACGCTGGAATAAAAAAAAAGGTGCAGCTGCTATAATTGGGAATAAATTAAACGAGCGCAGAGATTGGCGAAATAGTAAACGTTTAATGGAGATAAATGCTGTGAAAAGAGCGAATAGTTCGATATTTGCATCGTATTACATAAAAGTGTTTATTACTTTAAGTCGTCGCTGCTTAACGCGCTTTTTTTCCTTAATTTTCTAAGGACTAAAATTATTTTTGCGAGATAAACGCGAACGCCTAATTACTTCATTGCACGAAATTCCGAAGGCAAGCACTGAATCGAAACTTTCTAACATAAATATTTAAAGTTTCATGGGTCTTCTTTATCTTCATAATGCTGATTTCCAAAAATTTTATGGCCCATCGCTTACGGCAAAAAAAAAAGAAGAAATTTATTCACACGTGTGATTTTTGAAAACGTAATAGAATACATAATTTTTGCATGAAATCAGAATAATTTTTTAAAACTGTCAAGGTAGACACGAGGCGCACAGTAAATAACTGAAAAGTTAGAAATATATACTATTTATGTGAAAAAAAACTTTCTCGAAGGGAACCATATGGAGCGCTGTTAACTATGAAACTCATTTTTACCACTTAACAAAAAAAAAAAAAAAAAAAAAAAAAATTACAACAGTCTACTGGAACCTCAACAAATGCTGCGTACACTATGATGTATTGATATGATGCTCTATTAACTTCAAAACCCGAGTAGCGCGTACCCCACTCGGACCACACCGCGATACGATCAATTAGTATCATTAGCAACAAGCTCCCCTGGCGCACAAAGGTCTGCCGCTACAGCAGCGCTTGTGTCGCAACGATCGCCTCGACCGAAACACAATCGCGGCCCACAAAAAAAAAAAAAAAAAAAAAAAAAAAAGGAGCAGGGAGGGAGCCGAAGGTTCCCGCGATCTCGCGACGGAAAATCGACGGCGCGGGCGGGAAAAATCGGCCGCGGACGTCTCACTATATCCGCGCTATTTGGCTCAGTTGAACTGGTGCGCTAGACAAAGCGTGCGGCACACACGCGCGCCCCGCCGATTTAGCATACAATGGCGGGGCTCCGCTCTTTTTCGACGCGGCCAACATCGCAATGTCCGTCGCGGGCATATGATCGCGAGGAATTCAGCCGGCGGTGCATCGCGACTCGCGCTGGCACACTTTTTTTTTATCGCGCCGACTGTGTATAGGGCCCCCGACTACTTTCGCAACCGATCGCCCGCCGATCGGTGGAAATCGCGGGACCGTTTCTTTTTTTTTTTTTTTTTGTTCTTTGTTTAGACGCGTTGCTGTCTTTCTTTCTTTGAGGAGGTATATCAATTTAGTATAATGATAGTAGTGAGATTTTTTTTTGTTGACGTTTACGATTTTTTGGAAAAATTTAATTTACTTTCAAGGTGATTAATGACTCTTCTGATTAAATATGCATGGGAATTGTAATTATAGCATTTAAATAAACATCAAGTGTAAACGTCACTGGTTCTGTTCGGGAGACATAATATTAAATACAAGAGACATATTTAAATACGGGACTGCCAAACTTGAACACCCACCATGAATTTTACGGAACATTTTTGAAATTTTCAAAAAAGGAGATTCGATTTTTTCTTTTTTTTTATCGTTGTACTTTAAAAGACAAAAGTAAATACAAGAAAGACAAAATTAAGAATGTCCTTTTTAATTTTAAAAATATTCCGTAAGAATTTATTTCAGGTATAAGTGTACAAGCAGCATTGTAGATTCATGAAAACTATCGACAGTTTTAATAATTTTTCTCTTTCAACAATCCTATTTAAAGGCATATTCACATGAAAATGTTATCAAAGTATTAAATAAAATTGATTGATACCGAATCTATTGTTACCATTACTATTCGACAGGAGTAGTAATAGTATACTGTAGAGAGACTAAAAATAATAAAACATAATAAAAAACTTTTTTTTATTTATTTCTGTATAACATCTACGACAATTAAACAGTTATAAATTGTCTTTAATGTCTATAAGTTATAGGTTTTATAGACCATTTAACGTCCTTCTGAGGTGAAGAAAAAAAAATTTAATTCTCAAGAATATTTCTGAGTAACGGGTTTACAAGTTAGCCTGTCAGAGAGATTTTAGACCGCGTGAGATATTTTTGAATCTGCGAATAAGTTCGTAATTTATTAACCTAATATTTACTGAAATCCGCAGTCGACTAATTACGGAATCTGAAGGTTCAGTCGTGTAATAAATATAGCGTTTTCAGATTACTATATTATTTTTTCCTCTCGGCAACATCACATTTCTCATAAATGTGAAAGTAAATCTAGGAAAGATCATTGCTAAGCTATTGATAATTATTTTCAACCAGTTTGGTGTTTACACCTGTGTGCAGACCGGTGATAAGCGGAGTAACGAGCTTGAGACTTGTAAAATTTTGAAAAGTTATGCAAGCGGAAGTGAAAATTCCTTTTACAAAAAAATACCAATTTTTCGACAATTCTTGTTAATAAATAAGCATACAGGATATACAGATTTAATATTCGTAAAAATAACATGAAAAGGTTTCTTTGAAATTTCATCGACGGAAATACAATTTGAGTCATTGGTGCATGACTCATTTAGTCTCACGCCTCTGAACCATCATATAATCGTTGAATACCGTGCATTCCGAAAATTTTCGCATTTACTAGACCGCCCTCATCGCATGAGTAACTTTTACAGTCGCTCGATTCTGTTGGTTTCAGTTTTTCGTCAGGACATAACTTTTTTCCTACCGGTTCCGGAAAAGTACATTGAACTTGAATGAACGTCTGGCATTATCTAAGTGACGACCCTAAATAAAATCGAATTTAAAATTTTTTTGAATGCATACATGTATATGTATACGGCCTTACTAATTACAGGAAGTTGACGTCAATTTTCTCGTGAGAGCAGTCAATTAAAACAGTAAACAGACAAAAATAACTTTATTTTCGGTTACTCTATACTTTGCTGTGTGCTTTTTAAAGGATATTTCTTATGCTATAACTTAACTAATTAAACGTTGCAAGTCCAAGTCAAACATTAATTACAAATAACATTTATAGAGGAAAGTAAAATAAAAGTAGACGAGATATTTAAATTCTTCGCTCGCAGAATTCCTAGTACCCCAAGATTTAAATAATATGTTAAAACTTGCCAGATTAGGAAACTTTAAAAAATTAAAAGTTTTCAGCGATTATTAAAGCAACCTATAGGTAATCACCTCCGGCACTTAAAAATATAATGAAAATTTACAACTGCCGGTACAAGTGGGAAGTAAATAAAAGAAGCGCCGAGAGAACAAGAATACGAAATATTCCTATATCAAAGCTGAGGCCAGTGCTCAACACATCGGATGCACAAAGCGCGCGTACACATCGCACGATGATCACGGTACCGTTAGACGCCAATCTTCGTAAATGAGTTTCTGAGTAACCCGACGATTACGCCGCCGCGGAACGCGAAAAAAAAACTCCCCCCGAAAAAAAAAGTTTCCTCCCGAATCCCGTGTGCGGGCCTCTCTCCCCTCCCATTCCACCTCTCGGGGCTCGCTCCGAAAAAAAAGGCCACGCAGGCGTAGCACCGAAGCCGAAGAAGAAAAGAAACGAGCTATAGCCGGCGGAAGCCGCCCGTGGAACCGGAAAAATTATAAAGCTAACGGCCCCGAAATCACGTCGCGTGTCTTAAAAAAAAAAAAAAAAAAGGAGGAGGATCGAAGTGGCACCGCGCGGGCACAATGGGGAGGAGAGAAACGCGCGCGGAGGATTTTACCCGGGGTTTTGCCTCGCTCGGCGCACATTTGAATTTCCGAAAGAAAAACCAGGCGGCGGCGCGATATATCTCGCGCTCGACGTGAGAATTTCCCACGTGTATTCCTTTCACGGGGCCGGCGGCCGCGGAGTACTCGCGGCGCGCTATCAGACCCTCGGCGATCTCTTAATTTTCATTTTTGTTCGCAAGTCCCCCGCAGAAGTGGGTCGCCCGCGCTCATGGGCATTAAAACGATTCATTTGCTCGATTCGAGGGAGGAGGGGGAATATATATATAACGTACGCGTGCCTCTTTGGATTTTGCAGCTGCGGACGTGACGCTCGCGCTGTGAAACGCTGGGGTGCGAATCGATCGGGGAAGCCGACTGTCATTTCGTTTAATTGCCGACGAGAATATTTTTTTTTTTCAATGCCATTGTTGGAAAATTTAATGACACCTCCGACGCTCGGGGATGCCGCGGCGGGTTTCCTTCTTGGGTTCCTATAGCCTCGCGTAAAGTCGTTTCGGATTGCTTCATTTTTTTTTTTTTTAAAGCTCGAGCGTTTTTTTTTTATTCACTTTTTTTTTTATTTTTGTAAATGATTGTGTTGTTGTATTCAACAAATAAATTTGCATGTATAGTGGATAGCAAAACCAGAGGTTACGACAAATATTTTTATCGAGTTGTCGAATCGCACACTTAAGATAGGAGAACTTTAAACCGGTTTATATGATAATGGAATTGGTTTTCTTTTCAAAATAAGGTTCACTTATTTCAATATTATAGTTTCACGATTTCCATAAATATTTGTCTATTTGATTACTACCGATGTCGATGGCAACAGGTAGATTACTAACTTATAAATTTTTCCAATTCTATAATAGAGGCAATTTTTTCCATGAAGTGCAAATAATTGCATGTCAATTTTCGAAAGTATTGATTGCAGTTAGTAAATACAGTGTACGCATGATTATTAATTTAAAAATGATATATGTGGCATCTCGATTTTTAATCTATTTTGAAATAAAAGTGTTATCTGATATAACAAATGCTGAAAAAATTAAAATTTCTTGAATAGGAAAATGTTTAAGAAAAAAAAACCCAATTAAAATAAAAAGCTATTTTTTGAAAAGATCGGACACTTATACATTGCTTATTGTTCATATCAGTGGTGTTAAACTACGAGTATAAATTATATCTTTGAAATGCTCTTTAGAGTAAAACATTAAATAAATTCCGATATTACGCGTTAACTTATATTATTTATTTCCAACGTTTTATAACAAACTATTAAAAAGTTTTCAAAGACTTTTACTTTTTGTTCGGCGGAATTCCAAGTTTATTAACATAAAATTTATTTTTTCATAAAGTATGTCTACAATTTGTTATAATTTGTGTCAAAGTAATGAGTTAATAATAAGTTTCTTTTATTTAATTTAATCATGGTAAATAATCAAAAGCATGCATGAGATTTGATTATTTTTACAATAATTTATAATTAAATTATGCAAAATTTTTTATTAACTACCCTCAATTATTTTTTAATTAACTTATATAAAAGTGTATATCGCGTCTTTATTAAATTAATTCATTTAAAGATAAAAGAAAGTATGATTTTTCGTTCAATTTTTTCTTGTAAAAAATTATATATTTTCATTCAGTAAAGTTGTAATAACAATACAAATAAAATCTAAAAATTTCTGCAAAAAAAAAATCAAACTTTAAATCTCAAGGCTAATGCGTTAAAAAGTTCTAAAAGTGAACTCAAGCCAGCAGCTTGGCGGCGGATCTCGCTTGTCGGGCATCGAAGTCATCGAAAGTCCGGGGGCGCGCCACTGTACGCGTTCTCCACGCTCCGCGCGGCTGGAGAGTGACCTGCGAGGCCGCCGCCGCCGCGAGCAGCGCCGTCCCCATTACTATACAACCACGTGTGCGGACCTGCTTCTATATACCTGCGCCGGGATTTCTAGTCGTCTTTTTAACCCTCCGTGTTGTGTGTGTCACCGTCCCGTGAGGATTTAGGCGCCGGAATTTCATTTCCCTGTGTGGTGCTCGACTCGGAGTGTATTATATATTTAAGAGGGGCCACGGACAGGTGGCAATATTTAAAGCCAATACGGTGATTTTTTTTCTAGCTTCCGTTTTTATACAGTATTTCTTTTTAGAATATGGCTGCGGTGTTGCACATAGAGTTCAATGACTTCAGCGAGTAATGTAAAATTTTATGCGGTTTATAGATATTTTTTATAATTAGAGGGTGAGAACTGAGAAGTTAAACCAGAAATAATTTAGTATAATTAGATTGTTGCCGTGAAAAAGGAACAAATCTGTGTTTTGATTTATTTAGTATTAAATAATTTACAATGTTTATGCTACAAATTGTATTTAAAGGAATCCATATGTTTACGTGCAGATGAATCAATGAATGCGTGGTATAATTTTATTTATAGAAATGAATGGCAACATTTTTCTTATTTCCTATTTTTTTTACGTCTTGATTACAGTGTTTCGAATTTAAAACCCGAAATGAAACTCATACATATGTATGGGAATCGGAAGCGAAGGTCCATATGTTAATAAGCAAATGCACGAGGACTTGGTTACGCGAAAATTTCGTGACATAAGGAAGTTACCGTGAGGCCGCCAGTCGATAAAACCTATTAAAGCGTGCTCTATAAATTAAAAAAAAAATATATTTTCGAGCAAAAATAAGCAAATTTTTAATTTAAAAAACAAAAATTAAATTCAAAACACGTATATATATCATTATTTTGAATCACCAATACCAGTATTACGAAACTATCGCATATGATTATTTTATTATTTATAAAATCAAATTATGTCCGCATAATTTAAATGATAATAATAGATTTTAATTTATTTAGAATGTTTCCTGAATAGAAAAGTTTCATATATTTGAATAAATCAGATGAAGAATATTTTAAAATACTCGGTAGCGCATTAATATTCAATTTTCTTGTAAAAATAACGAGACTAAGTTTAATAAAATTTTAACGAATAAATTGAACGCTTTATGCGCAAAATTATTCTGAGACAAATAATCGATTACTGGCCATTGGCGATATGACGGCTCTATTTTTATCGACAAAGAAACGAGCAATTTTTAACATTATCGCGCGCGATTGACATTCTCGCTTTACAATGAATAAATGTAAAAGCGTAGTCGCTAATTAATATCGTAAATCGATGGGAAATATAATTTCTCGCCGTAAAAAAAAGCTGCATTGTAAAATTCTCTCCTCCTCGCCAGCCTAGGCTCTCGACACTGCAATAACTTTCACTGGGAGGCATAAGAATTTAGCCCGTACAATATCGTAAATATTTCAGCGCATCATTCTTCATCCTATAAGCGTACGGCGCCGTTTAATAGTATTTAACCGTGCATTTTTTTTTTTCGTTTCGAGCGCGTTTATTCGGTCGATCACGTGTTTGAACGTTCGCTTTTTCGAGGCGACGCTTTTTTTTCGAAAAAACTTTCTCGATTGTTTCGCACTCGAGGTGAGTAAAGAGTATCGCCTCTTTTCTCTCAGGAATAGGAAATTATATCTTGGATATCGGTTCCATTGTTCGGAGCGAGTTAAGGCAATAAATCTGTATCGATCAGCAACGATATACATTATGATTTGAGGCGACAGTCGTCAGATGTAATGTTTGAATGTCAATTAGATTGCGCAAGATAATTGAGATCGTGGTCGAAAAATACTGATAGATCAGAGGGAGAATATGCCTTTTAAAAAAAAAAAAAAAAAACACCCCGACTTGCGCAATTTGATTTCTGGTGAGAAATAAATATTGCACCGGTGGAATAGTTATATTAAGTATAATACACGCTCGATTCAAACGACTTATTCGTGGTTTATTACTAATATTCGAAATTTAAATTTATAATTAGATTTTAGATTTTGTTTAGCACATTTTTAATCAATAAAAAAAGGGTCACTTGATAACAGTTAATTAGAGCAATGTTTGGGAAACATTAAAAGGCAATTTAAAGTCTTAGAAAACGCACACAGCAGGAATTTAAAATAATTACTCAAATCAAACTTGTAAATTAGGCGCGATAAATAGCCCAATTAAAAAATGCATTTGGAGCACTTTCTTTCATTATTGAACGCGTGCAGCGCGCATACGCACGTGGCGAATACACGCAGTTCTAGATTTACATCTGTTTTCAATTAAAAGGTTCCCGCGTAAAAACGTCTTTTTCGTAACGAATGCAACAATACACATAATTTCATTAATTAGCCCGGCGGTGACTTCCCGGATTTTCTCTCGCTGCACTTGCTTTGGATATAAAACACTGAAATTTCTCGCAGTTTTTTTAGGACACTTTCCCATATTGACACTGGCAGCCACTACTTCATTCGAAGTAAACACTCAAAGATGACAGATTTAAAGCCATTGAATCGTTTAAATTTGTAGTGGCGAAGAATTTTCTAGTAAAAACTTAATTAAAAATTTGTTTATCACATTTCTTTTACTCGTTCTACAGCGCTTGAATTTTACGCATTTTTTTTTTTTTTTTTTTTTTTTTTGTTTAAATTGGAGCAAGCAGATTGCACACCGAATAACGGGGTTAACTGGCACAACCGATAGTTCCACCATTTCTTGCCGATTGCACGGCGAACATTGAATTTACATTTTAGTTTTATTTAGTCGCATATCTTTATCGACAGTAATTTTGTCTTTTATCCATTTGCTGCCTCGGATAAGGCAATGACCGTTAAAGCTGGCAACTTTTAAATGACTTTAGCTACACGAGCCTTTTTATCGCGTGTTTTTGCACAATGTTTTACGCGAATCGAATCGAATTACATTTTTTGTCCGCAGCACGCAGTAAATAAACTAAACGCTTGCCGGTCGAGCGATTACTTACAATATCGCAGCCAATCCAATTAAAACATTTTCACCTGACCACCGCCCGCAATCATTAACGACGAATAATCCCGCGCACGTCGACGGCGGTCGCGATCGTCAAAGCGGAGCTTCTCATATGGTAGCTCCATCTCGGCGCGGCCGATCGGTATATACGCGCGCGTTACAGCTGGTGCGCGTCTACCGATGCATCCCGTTTTCTCCGGCTGCAGCGCGTGGATCATTCAACCGACGGGTTTCACAACACACCAGCCATAACGCGCACTCCCGTGCGGAGCAGAAGCATCCGCTGCATCCACGCACACTCGCAGCACTATGCTCCCCTGCGCACGTGTGCGTTTCCCCGCGACTCGCAGGCGCACACGCACATCATAGAGCCGTCTCCGGGGATAGTTAAAAAAAAAACAAAACAAAAAAACAAACAAAAAGGTCGCTACGGAATTTTGATGGAGACTAACCTAGGACTCGCCGACGAGGCTACGCGCTCCGCAGGCCGGAGCCGCCGATTTGCCAGCCATATGCGAGCGGCGTCGGGCCGCTCAAGTCCCCTCCGCTGCTTGTACAACGTCCGTGTGCCTGGCGCAGCTCGCGCTCTCGCGTATACAATGCGCTGGCACCTGGGAGCGAGCGAGAGAGCGAGCGTGAGACGGGGCGCAATGAGGCCACGCGCTGCTGGCTGCTGCTGCTGCTGCTGCTGGCGTCGCCGAGCTGCTCCGCTGCGGGGACGGTCACGGGCCAGCGGCCCGGCAGGTGTTTCTGGGCCTCCTCGACGGGGCCCCGCGACTCGCGTCCGGGCCGACGCTGTCAGGCTGCCAGATGGCGGCGACCGCGGGTCGTTGGCCGCGAGCTCGGCATCCTCGGCGACCCCGTGTCTTCTCCGCCTCTACCTGTGAGCGTGCGTGTGCGTCTGTCTGTCTGTATACGTGCTTCTGCGTGTGTGTTCGTCGCACTCGCGAGACGCGCGGACACCGGTTGAGCGACACTTCCTCCTGCCTCCTGGCGGCTGCTCCGTTTCTATATACTATCACTGCGGACGAGCGCGCGACATCGCGGCCGAGATCGGGCTCCTGGCCGGGCCGAGGATCGTTCGCCAGGTATCCAGGTGCGAGCGGCGGGATCGAAGAGGGTGGGAGCGAGACGGAGAGAGAAAAAGAGAGAGAGAGGGAGAGAGAGCGAGCGCGCACCAGACACGGCGACACGGAGCCTGCCAGCGCCGGAGAACAAAGTCCTCGGACTGAGGCGGCGCGGCTCGGCGCGAGCACCACGAGCTCGCCAGGCCGGAGTCGCGGCAGGTAACCGAGCGAGCGGAGCCAGCCGGAGCGAGAGAGACGGTGAGAGGGACAGGCTTGCGGAGATCCTCGCTTGCGTGGCGCTCTCGCTGCGCTCCTTGCTCCGAAACCCCACCAACCGGTGCGCGCCCGGGGAAGGGAGGCGCGGAGGAACAGAGACGGAGACACACGTGCACGCCACGGCGAGCACACGGCCGCAGGTAGACGAACCTTTGAGGATTACGTCGGGGATGAGCGCGAGTGTGACGATGACGGTGATGAGAGGAGAGAGAGAGAGAGGGAGAGAAGAGGAGGAGGAGAAGCCGTGCCGAGGTGGGCGAGGGAAGACGCGAGGTGCACGTTTGGGAACAATTGATGCCGCGACTCGCGACGGCGATGGGGGAGGTGGGAGCGCATATGCGCCGTCTAATGAGCGGCTTTGAATTTCGTACGCTCGGGGATTATTGCCGGGCGATCGAGCGCCGACTCTCCCAGAGACAATGCACGCGATGGCGCGGCCCAATCGACTGGCGGCATTGATATTATACTTTGAGGATAAAATCGAGGAGGATCGGCCGCCAGAAACGGTGCGATCGAATGAGCGATCAATTTGGTCGTCTCGTGTGCACAGCGCTCTCTGGGCCCGGAGGCGCTTTTATTGTTCGGCTAATGCCTGCGACCCGACGATTTTAACTTTTTAATCGAAAATGCATTTTAGTATCGCGCGGGTTTAATTCGACAGTGAAATTTCAATGCTGCTGCTGCTGCTGCTGCTCGTGTCGCTTAATTGGAACAGTATCTTCGCGAAACAGCTGTTTCAAAAACAGCCGCTGCGTGTGTGTCGAAATCGAACACTTTGAAATTACATGGAGGGGCAGCTGTGTGTTTTAGAGAAAACGTGTTTTTCGCAAAGGCATTTAAAGACTTGGAATAATGTTTATAATAAATTCTTGAAAACGCAGTTTATATGATCCGCTAAATTTTTAATTGCTCCAATTAAATATTAAGCGTGCGATTTTTTCCACTGATGGTTATACGTGTTATTTCTCAACATTGTACTGAATTATCATTTTTAATAGTGGTATAAGCTAATCAATATTTATTCTGCAAAAATATAATCAAATATTTTATCATTGCAACAACTGCCTGCACTGTACTGTTATCTATTATGTCGAGCAAAACAATTAAACGAAAGTTCCATTAACTTCAGCATACCATTGTTTACTTCTATCTTTTCATTGCAAACTCCGATAAAAGTAACCGCAGTACATTTATCATCGCAATAATTAATAACTGAATGCCGCTTAAGCAGTGCGATGTTTCACTTGGCAACAGAGGAAACTGGAGCTCGTTGATTCA
This sequence comes from Sycophila texana, assembly GCA_035582955.1. Taxonomy (NCBI): domain Eukaryota; kingdom Metazoa; phylum Arthropoda; class Insecta; order Hymenoptera; family Eurytomidae; genus Sycophila; species Sycophila texana. Next base: position 13,677,599 of record JAWWEN010000048.1, on the reverse strand, counting down.
TTTTTAATTAATATCCAAAGTGGAGCAATTGAATGAGAGTGATATGAAGTAGAAAATAAGCGGTTAAGCCTAATGCAATAGTCGGGTGCAAAAAAAAAAGGAAAGAAGGAGGAAGGAGGCAGAGGATGCAAGATGATTGGAGCAACTGCTGCGAGGTACGCGGAAAAAAAAGAGGCGGCTAGAGGATGAGCGCGGCGAAAGAGTGAATGAGTAGCAGGAGGATGTGAAGTCAACGACTCGCCCGAGCGACCGAGTGAAAGAGAATGCGAAAAAAGGAGGAAGCCGAGCGCCGTAGGTAGCGCAATAGGAAAACAGAGACCGGCGAGCGCGACTCGCTCGACCAGAGCCCGAGGGATTAAGATCGATGCATCCAAGCCGAACGGCCGATCGCGAAACGAGCAGATAAGTCTGGAAAGGAGGCGCGCGCGGAGGACAAAGGGGGGAGAGATGCACCGGGACCGAAGAAGACAAATGACCGAGCGAGCGAGAGTGATAGAGAGTCACTGGATGAGCATTAGACAAGGATATAAGCTGGAGGGGGAGGGGCAACTGAACTCATTGTGGACTGCCCGCGGGACTCTGGAATCGCTAGTAATACAATTTCGTTTTTCTTTCTTTTTTTTTTTATTCGCGACGAGTTATCGAATCTGTACACTTGTTGATCTTGATGCATTAGGTTTTTTGCCGGTGTACAGGGTACACGTGTTGTACGTTATTTTTTTTCTGGTCGATGTGTAAAGATTTACATGATTTCGTTACACGATTTCGTCAGGCGATTCGGATTCGTGATTTTTTTTTTTCTTAATAGGTTAATCTGGTTTGCCCTGGATCTACTAGTTGATGTTTTTTGTTTATTTCGTTTACCCCGTTCTATACAACGATCCCTTTCCACGCCGCGCACTCCTCCATTTATCTCTCACTTTTTTATGCACTTTCTCTCGATAGGATAGATATCCGTCGGTTGCACATCCAGATTTTTTTTTTTCCAGCTCTGCCAGTGTCGATTCGAGCGGCAGAGGTCAATTAATGAGTTCAGAAGTTCACTATATTTACAAGTCTCGAAAGCGGTTTTCGAGCGCGTTTTGTTTGTACAAAAGGAAGCTACCGAAATTAATGAAGCCATAGAGCAACTCTTTTTTTTTTCGTAACATTTTAGGAAGTACAAAGGATATATTAATGGTCTGGTCTAGTCGCTCTTTTCTTTACAACGTAAAAAATGATTTTATCGTGCTCCATCGACTGTCGAATTCAGATTATCAATCTTATTGGCTCCAGGCCAGTCAAAAATTCTCCGTACGCCTGACTAGCGTCGGTTGAATTCTTCGATAATTACGGCATAACGGTTAACGTTTTTGAAGAACCGCGTCTCTGTACTTAGCTAATAAATCACGTTATGACTTTCGTGTGCCTCTGCGATTCACGAATAAGCAATAGATGAAGAAAAAATGTGGATACTTTTTATTTTAAACGTGCATTGGCTCCGTTAATAAAGGAATATATCGCGTCAACCGCTACTGCGAGAGTATGTCGTGTATATTCAGATGTCAAATCCCTTAAAACAGTTGTGAAACCTTGTGAAACCTTTGAAAACCGGAGAAGTCTTACAAAATTCAGCATATGGGAAACTTCGTGTAATCCCCCTGAAGTTTTGTAAGGACACTTTACGTTAATTGAATATCCTTTAACTTTTTATATATCACGTGTCATTTATTATACCCTCACCGGCATTCAAAAGTATTGATAGCACAAGATCCTCGTTACTTTATATGAGCAATTGACAACAGAAAAAAATCGGTAGAAAGCGTATACGTGTAACGATTCTGGCAGCTTTAATAAAAATTGTGTAATTTACAATTTTTTTTTATACATAAACATTTGCTTCATAGCTTTCTGATACATCTGATAAATAATTTTTAAATATTTAAAGTTACTTTAATGTAGATAGAGAGGAAAAGCTATTAGATTTACTGTAAAACAACCAGTTGAATATTATTATCGTTTATTACGCATGATTAATCAAAATTCTATTATTTTATTTTTTTTTTTTTTAAACTGGACGCTCTCAAAAAGTAATTGCAAAAAATGTATGAAATAAAACAGCCATTTTTTCTTTACTGCAAAGCTAAAATAAATAACAAGGAATTAAGCAAACGAAAGTATAATAATAAGAATTCTGAAGGAAACTCTGCATTCTCAGACAACCGCATGTATCCTTGAATAAATCGTATATACGCGCGGCCGCATATATGCGCGATCCGGCGGACATTATAATATCCCGAAGTCGCCGGATCTCGCGCACCTGAGCCTCGTTCGTTCGACAAAAATTTCGGGGTCAAACGAATTTTCCTCACTCCACACGGCAGAGAGATCCGAGTCGTCCTCTCCCCCAATACGCATTTGATTGTGCCGGATCCGTGGGTCCCACCGGGAGGAGCTCTCGGGCCCCGGGTCCCCCCCGTTTGCCCCCTTCCCCGCGCTCCCCTCGCCCCCTCGGCGCGTCCCGCACGAGGATGCAGTCGCGGCGTCTCTGCAACGAGCCCGGGCGCTGCGTCTCTTTCTCTTTCATCTAAGAGGCGCTCGGCGCAGACACTTGTCTCGGCATCTCCGCCTCCATCTATATCCCTCCCTCTCCTCCTCCGTATTTTCCCGAGCTAAAAGTCGAGCCGCGCTCTCCGTAGGTAGGTAGGTAGGTATGTGTTTCGCCCGGGGCCACCGCGCGGGCATAGCGGTACTTGCATCCATACCTGTCCTCCCCCGTGGCCCCGCTGCTCCATCTCCTCCTTTCTGGTTTCTTCTCCCACCTCCCGCCGCACCAGTCGACTTCTTGCCTCCCCCCCTGCGTCCCCGCCGCGGCGTGCACCGGTCCCGGCGTCGAGCATATATCCCTGCGCTCGCACACACGCGCACGGCCTCGAGATGGTGTCGTGGCGTCGGTGTGCTCGATCGCGGCTTCGCGCATACGCGCGCGGATACCCTGCCACGTGCATTATAATGTATGCAGAATGCGCGAGCTTTGCGCGCGCGCGCGCTTGAGAGCCTTCCATATGTCGCCCGCACGCGAAAACAGGCTCCGCGCGGCCTTTGTCGATGGATTAACGCCGCTGTCCTTTTCAGCTCGATGAAACGTCGTGATTAGCCGCGACACTTCGGGGGGTCTTATATGTGCCCTCGCGAACAAAAATTCTTCGCCTTAGTGCCCCGCGAGGCGAGCGCTTTCCCGGACTTGGATGCTACTTTTTTATCTGCGACTGCGTAACGTGTATGCTGCCCGATAAACTGTTAATTGTGCAATTCAAAGAATTCGAAAAGTACTTGGTGCACTTTATTCGCGAAGAAAGGAGCATAAAAAAGACAATTAATTGTATCAAAGGAGAGCGAGAGGTGAAAAGTCCCGTAAAATTCAAAGCTAAACAATGAGACACGTATACGTACGGGATCGCTGGCTATTAACGTAGCCACTGTTGATAATTTCAGTTTACGTATGAATGCATTGTAAATAAGCCAGTGGATTATATTTTTTTCTTTTTAGCCAACAGGACATTCCAAACGCACGCGTCACGCGTGCTGTACGCTGATACTTGCCCTTATTTCCCCTTTTACGGAACGTTTTTAGACAGTCGTTTTCATGGGGCGATTATGGGAATTTGACGGAAAACATAATTATTGATCCGTGTGGAAAAATTAACGCGGAATTCGAAAAGTTCATTCGGCAGTTGTAAATTCTGAGCAAATTCCCACACTCCTGCAATGGGGGAGTATAATTGACAACAAAACGAGCTCAAGTCGAAGCAGAGCAGCGGCTAACTATGTGTCTTGCTGGCACTTGGAAGTCGAATCACCGCGTTGAAAAATCGCAGGTTTAAAAAAAAAAAGTACCCGTTACGTGTCAAGTGAGTTTATATTAGGATACTTATTATTAACGTGTATTATCAAATATGAATTACAATTTTCAGCCCCGGCAAGGCTGCTTTGTCCCCAGATTGTTATGTAAAACGTGTTGCGATAGCTGCGTGTATTTAATAATGTCGGCAAGTTAATAAATAATTTACCATGAAAACAGCAAAAATTAATTAAAAATACCTTCGTATTAGTTTAATTATTAGCAGGCGCGCTGCGGTAAAATTAATCTTTTTTTCTATTCTAATAGAGCATAATTGCTAATAATTTTCAACGATAAAGTTAATGCATGATTGCACTTGGATTTCAAAAATTGTTTGTAACACTAACCAAGTGCCGAGAAAACCGTAAAAAACTTTTAGTAGTACAGGTTGGAGCTTTAGAAGTTGCTTCGAAACTGGTTTCTAGTAGTCCTAGTGTCGGATCTTTATCATGGGCTTACTTTGGAAAAAAAAATGAAAAAAATGACGCTCGAAATAAATACAGCAAATGTATCGCCTTTTCGTTTCTTATTAATTAAAACCACGAAATTTTTTAATTTCGAATATCGAAAATCTTTAAAAAAAACTTATCACTATCAAGAAACTGTTGATCGTCAGTCTTTCGTTATATAATAAAAAAAACTATAAGTATACTTCAAAATATTAACAACCAATTTCCCTAAATCTTGTAATAAGTTTAAAATAAATATTTTAAAAATAAGATAATACAATAAATCTACTCGGTATATAATATTTATTATTTTGAAAAAGAAAATAAGTACAATTAAAGTTGAGAAAAAGACTGCAAGTAAATATATTTTCAATATTTCATTTTAAAGCTTCCATCGCTTCGAGCACAAAAAATGCATACAGCCGATTGAGTAAAAAAAAAAAAAAAAAAATTCGCTCGTCAGATCGAGTATTTGACGGATAATACCAGGCCGCAAGTGCCCCACGCCTGCGAGAGCGCAGCATGAATTTGCATCCCGTTAGCGAAGTTTCGGACTTCGTTTTCCCAGCGAGCAGCGACTGCTCACAAACGCCGACTGTGCACGTATATATACTTTCGAGCCGCGAACACAGAGGCGAGCCAAGGACGGCCGGCGCGCTGCCGCGTATTTCTCCCGCGCCGCGGGAATTTCGACGCCCGCGCAGGCGGTCGAAAAATACCGCAGCCGCGAAGGGTCCCGCGTTGATTCACGATTCGCGCCCGACGCACGAAAATAAAGACGTCGCTTTAAGGGTCATTTGTATTCGCGAAATTGATTAACCGCCAGTGGCTCGGGCGCGCGAGCCGCTTAATGAGTGCACGTCGCTCGATGGCCGCGCCGCGCGCCGCTGCTCGTTATTTATCGTTCGGGACTCGTTGTATAGAGAGCGATATACCCCCTTTTTTTTTTCTCGAGGAGTGACGGCCTGGAGAGGCGACGCGAGCGAGCCTCCGCGAGTTCCCCGGCGATTTACGGCTGTATACCCATGGATGACCGTCGAATTTTTAATTTATTGCGAGGCCGGGCGGCGCGCTGATAGATTTCTGACGCGCTTGATGGATCGAGATGGGCACGGGAATTACGCAATATTCAAATGAATGATTTTTTTTTTTGTCTCGCGGTAAATGGAGATTGCGAATTTCACGCGGGTATACTTTCGATTTGCAAGAGAAGCCACCGCTAAGGATTTTAATTGCGTTCCTTTAAATCTTGCACGCCGAGGAATGCACGCTTTTACAATAAGAAAAATGCTTTTTATCGAGTGTAAAATACACGCATACATTTAAAGTACTTTTTTGTGCTAAAAGGTGGAGATATAATGCATTCCATGAATTAAATTTCACATCCCGTTAATTATTAAAATAATAATGATTAGCTTATTAATGAGCTAACGAGGCAAACTGAGCGCATTAGTGTTAAATAAATTGAGAAAATAAAATCTATATTTGAAAAATCAAGCTGTAATATTCGAAATACAAAACATGTTTTATTAGATAATACCTGTATGCTATATTAGTTTTATTTTACGTATTGATAAGTTTATTCAAATTTCTTTCGTTGATACACTTAAGTTACTAATATCGAATAAATATCTCACTTTATTCTTTTCTTTTAGATACGAAATAATTATAATTTGTATAAAGAACCACGTCAGGAATTATTATTAATCACGTAAGAAATTATTAGTTATGAGGACTAACTAATTACTGAATACGAAACTTTTTCTTCGCATAAATGAAGCTTTGTCACGATTTACGATACCGCATTTTTCATGCGACTCACGCATTCTCATGCGGATTGGTCGAAAGCACATTCAACAAAAAAGTAATTAATTGACCGTTTGCCGCTGAGCTTTCAGAGGGCGCGCTTAATTTTTTTCGCGCTTCGCGAAACTTTCTCTCGTGCGGCCCGTTCGCGCATAATAAAGACTCTAATTAACCGGCGCAAGCGCTTTTTCTGCGCGAGACCCGTTTTCTTGAAAATTAATTGATACCGAAGCGGAGCGGAAAGGAGCTTTTAATGAGTTCGGCGCGCGTCCGAGACGTTTTGCTTGTGATAAATTGACGAATTCATTACCGGAGCCCTGTGTATACTCTCCTTTGGCTATATATGATACAATTATATTGCATACGCGATGATTGAGAGCGTTTTAATTGTTTCCGTTTGGCAGAAACCTGATATTGGACAAACATCATCCCTCGTGGCTTGGAAAATGACACGTCACTTTTTTTTTTATAAAAAGAAAACATTTGAATTGTGAAAAGCCTGGAAAATTGACTACTTCGAAATTCTTGAATAATTAAGTTATAAAGCCACGGTCGCTCGCAGTATTTACGGAAAAATTTAAGGCTGCGTAAATTGCGTAAATCCCTCTTAATAGCAGCTTTATGTTTTAATTAAACATTTCGTTTAGCCTTCGTTGGATTAAAAAAAAAAACAATATTAGCATTTTCGTGTATAGGTAAATAAAAAATAAAATTATGTATTTTAATATATATATAGAAATGGAAATCTATGAAATTCCTAAAAAATTACGGAATGTGTCCCAATTGTATTCATTAACTTGCGCAGTTTTAAGTATAACTTTCCGAAGAAGTAGAATAGTTACTGATTAACTGAAGAAAATGTGAGCTAAGTACTATTTTTCCAGGAAAGTGTATAAAGTATAAAATTATTTGGAATCTGTAGTAAAATTTTACTGCATTTCATTAATATAATAATATGACTGATTCCGATCGAGTGAACAGGTAGCTGTAATAATAGTGTGAAAATACAGTGTGAAAATATCTTGGAGTAGATTTGCAAAAAGCAAAAAGCTATATAAACAGATGAGACTTTTTTAATAAACTGTGAAACTTTGCGACTGCTAATTAATAAGTGTCCGCTGAATGTAACGATTGCATCGCAATAAACTAAGATTGCTTCGGGGCACTTTTTCTTGAGCAACTGTATAGCATCGTTCAATCCGTCTGCGCGTCGTTTTTACAATTTCTTAAAACTGCTGTTGCACCGTTACTCCTCACTGCTGCGAATTACATGTGGATCAGTAGCGCCTGGAATTTTATAACAAAATTATTATAATTACGATGATACTCGTAGATTCAGCTATAGATTCTGGTATAAATCTTCTGCATAAATAATCGAGCGATGTTCGCCCGCAAAAAGTCACTGCTCCCATTCGACGGAAAGATGGCCAAGTGTATAAAATGCTGATCCAATAAAGAGAACTTTCAAGATAAGCTTAAATTAATAGAGAAAGCTCATTTGAGCTGCAGCCATAAGGTGACCCAATTATCGATATATTTACATAGCTGTACTAATAAGTTTTTTAGGCGATCTCGTTTTGTACGTATTTCCCCGTCTCGTGCTTCCCAGTGAATTTCGATGAAATGTAATACTTAAGCGGACCGTTGTAGCTATAAGTACATAACCGGAATCAACGACGTTGTACGCGAAATCTTTCAAAATTTCGTTTCGATGATATATAATTATTAGATGTACTCCTGATACGGGATTCGCAAGTACTTATTTCATATTGGCCTCTGCCAATAAATTTATATGCGATCATAAAAATGAACATCTTTATTAATGGGTATAATTATCGTGCAGATAATGGTAGAGGATTGCAGATATTGCACTTTTCCTTACATTGTTTTGATAAAACAATTTCCTTTAAATTATACAAATTTGCTTACCCGCACATTTCATTTTAATTATCAAAAATCGTGCGAAAAATTTGATTTTATATAAGCGCAATTCAGGTTATTTACAAAGCTTGATTTATTTTATTGAAAAATAAAGCGACGTTTTACGATCCTTATCAAATTCAATATTTTTATTTGCGAACATTAAATTCGATTATTTAGCTGCACATATACTCAATCTCAGATCCCCTATCTCCGCGATTTTTACAGAAAAGCCGCAAAGACCCCAGCTGTTACGTAATTTTTTCCCATATAGCCGAGGGCACAATGAAGCTCTCCTTATCCGTCGATTGGCAATCGAGCCGATAAAGGCGTCCGATCGGGACCTCCGATTAAGAGTAAAATGAAGGCTCGTAATAGCTCGCCCCGGAGATTTATCGGACGCGACTGTCCGTCAGTCCGTCGTCCTGCGGGCTTATCAAATCGACAGGCCGCTGCACCAAATACGTCAATCGCCGGGGCCCGCTCGATGCGCACCAGCATATCCCTCCTCCGCTGCTCAGATCGGGGCATCTCGTGCCCGTCGCCCCGAAAAGCGCGACATGCATGCACGCGCATCTCCCGAGAGAGGCTCCCGCGAGAGTGCACGTCTTGGCGTCGCGTGCGCGCCAATTAATGGATCGCCTCGTGACCGAGAGAGGCAGCCGCCTGCCCTCCCTCCCTCTGCCCTCTTAATAAGGTTCGCGGAAGCCCGGAGCCACGTTCGAGTGTCGCTCCCGGCGCGGGGACGAGAAAAAGCGACGGACGCGAAATGCAAATGCACGCCGATGCCGAATCTCCCGCGCGAGCCGAAAAAGCTGAGTGTCACGATTTCGCCCGAGAAGACTCCCGACGATCTCGATTTTTACGATCTGCTCGCCTCCGATGAGTACTCGCTTCGTGCTCCCGGCGGCTTTATTGTGTTTCACATCGTAACGTAATGTAGTTTCGCTTGCATTTTAATTCTACGGCTATAATTAGATACCTGGCTCTTTTTTTTTCTTTTCATTATTCGAGATGTATTGTTTGCTCGAACGCTTCAAAACTACGCAAGGCGTAAAAAATCGACATCTTCTGCGCGGACTTAAGAAAGTTTGGTTAATTGAAGTGAAAATTATTTTCTTACCGGGAGTCTTGCTTGGAACAGTAAAGTTAATTGCATTTTTAAAACACTTTGGTGTTTCCTGACCACCCAACGGTTTTCCCTTTTTGTACGTTTAATCTACTTTTCAAAAATACAAAAAGCATTGTTGATGGAGTTAAGTGTGGCGAGAAAAAAGGATGGAAAATGAGATTTTTAAAATTCCACGGAAAGTTTAATACGAGCTGCATTAGGGGAAAAAAGTATAAGTGAGACACAGTTACCAAATGTTCCTGTATGCAGGGAAAAATTTGGTCATAAAATTTATATTTTCACCGAAAAGAATCGTCGATCATTTGCAACTAATCATTATTGACTCGTGCTATTTTCTAAAAAATTTTTACTGTAAATTGAAAGATTATGTGAAAACGTCTCGAAAACTTTTTTCAATTTGTTTACAAAATTGGGTAGATTTATTCGGATTAAAACCAGGCGTACTTAATCAATATTTTTATATCAAAATACTTTTTTTTCAAGAATTTCAACGAATCCAATTTCTGTTTGTATATTTATGTTAAATTCATGACCCATGGAAACTAGTAATTATGCTAATCGAAAGTTGTAAGGAATTTAACATTCGTAATACTGGATTTCATGAAATGTTCGAGAATCTTGTTGGAACCCTTTCAATTTTTTGTACTCGACGTATGCGAATGTCTCTTACATCGTCGATTCCTTCTTACTTCTCGCCTCTGCTCGCCCACACATACGGGACTTGAAAAAAAAAATATATACGATGAGATGACTTACAAGGGACTCAACTGAGAGATAAATGAAGTCAGATATAAATAAGCTGCTACGTAAGCTGATAATGTGTGAAAAATTCATGCAAATTTGGATGATTTATTATAATCGATCGTTCGAACGTGTGTCTTTATTGTTTACTCTCAGGGGAAAGTCAACGGGACGAGCAATTATGGAATAAAATTCTCGTTAGAGAGGGATATCTTTAAACCGGGGCATTTGTTCCTTTTTTTCCTCAGCAAGTACGAAGCGGCACAAGAAATATGTACCTACGCGATAAAATCGTCAATGCTGATTGGCTTTGTGGACAATCGGGGCGGTCGATTAAAGATTTCGTATGGTAAGAGAGTGACGATATCGCTCAATTGATGCATTATTCATCCGAGTTACAAGTTTATTAGCTTGTCACATTTAACTTTCAGTTTTACAATTTTTATTGTGGGTTAAAAGGACTTTAAACTGACGCGTAAATTTGATGGGGCTTGATTTTAAAAATACGATAGATCAGCATTTTCTCTGGAAAGATTCTTGAAAAAAGAATTTTGAATTGAATTCACATGCATAGATTTTGACACCTTATGATAATTTAATGTGACTAATTATTAAAATCTCAAACTTGTAATTGCACAAGCAATAAACAGTATGATTCATAGTTTTCATATTAACATTAATGAAACTCAAAGTTAATATATTATGAAGTTTAAAACAATTAATCATTTTAACTGATAAAATGAAATAAAGAGGTTCAAAAATGTCCATTGTAGTGAATGATAATGTAATATATCATACTATCATTATTTCAATTGCAAATATCCAACCACGTATTGATTAGAATACTAAGGTATTTGATTTTTTAAGAACTGCTGCAAGAAAATAATGTTTACTAAATGAACGCAAGCAGGCAGTAGTAAAATTGCAATTAGAACTGTCTAATGGAAAGAAAAATCTTCGACTTATGCGAATTCTATGAAATTTTTTATATGAATTATATATTTTCAAAATACAAGTGTTTTATCAGCGCTGATATCAAATTTATAACCGCATACAATTCAAATGATAATAAAATTATCATAGATTAGTAGAAGGCATTCATTTACAAATTTAACATTTTTCAATTGCAACCATATGGCTTCAGTTTTATCTTAATTGAATGCCGATAATCACAAGAAACATATTGATTTGAAGATCTCCTAAAAAGGTCAAAACCGAAGGCCCCAATTGGCCGCGTTCGTTAAAAAAAAATTTACGAATTCCATATAGAGCGGCCGCGTATAAAAATGGAAGAGATAACGAGCTCCCGAATTCGTCAGCGCGTTTAAATCGCCCCAAAGGTCAGCCGAATCGACAAAGAAGTTGCGGCTACCGTGTCCCGGTGGGCGCATCTTTTCCGGGACCGCTCGCCCGAGCACGGCCGGAATAATTAAAAATAAAGGCCCGACGAGTCGGGGACCAAGGGGGAGCCCGAGAGCAAAAGAGGCACGACTCGGCGTTCTAATGAGCGGCAGCCAAAGCGAGAGAGAGTTACAGAGTCCGTGGGGCCGCGCGGCGGCGGTGGCGGCAGAAAAAAAGGAGCATGTACAGCGTGCGAGCGAGGCTGCATCGGCGCGCGTTTTACGGTCCACGGTTTTCGAGCGCGGGCCAATCGCCGCGCGAGACCTACATACGCGAGGGGCCCTACCCCCACCAGCCTGAGCCGTGTGCGCACGCAGCCGGCCGCGCGGCGGCGGGGGTAGGCGCGAGGGCCCCGCAGTGAGTTCCCGGGGTACCGTTAGGCGGCGCGCCGAGTCCCGGGGCCCCCGGAGTCGCGGGAACTTGCGGCGAGTCGAGCGTGCTCGAAGGATACGTACGTGTACGCGGAGCAGCACTACGCGACGGCGCCTCCATGTACCCAGCCGAGGCCTTTTGTACCTCGTGCGCGTTTTACTGCGGGGCCTTTTTTGCTCTCCTCCTGCCGAGGAGGCTGGAGTGGGGGCGCACTCCTGGGGTTCACGCGCTTCTTCGCGGAAGGGTTCGGGGATTTTGTTAAAGTGGCATCTCGCGCGAGCTTCAGGATAATATCTACCGAGGTCCCTTTCCTTTATATGTCCAATCTTTTTGTTAGTTTTTTCTTTGGGCCTTATTTTGTATGAATATTTTTTTTTTGTTTTTTAATTTTATTCTTACTTTGGACCAAGAGCGATGAGTGCATTTGACAATTTAGTACTTCCCGTTGCGTCCATTGATTTATTATTTTACTTAATTTAGTACGTCATGTTGAAAGTTGTGAAACACGGAAAATATTTTATTTTATGTGCATATTTTATAAATATTTTTTAAACTGAGTAATGTAATGCACGAAAATTTACTAAAAATTACTTGCAGTTTGGTGCATAATTCTTGGCAAAATTGGAGTTATTATAGTAAAATTTGTTATAATTGTGGTAAATTTTACAATAAAACTGCAATTTTTACAAGAATTAAGATAATCCTTTTCATATGTCAAGAAACTGTTCTCCTGGATAATTTATTATCCAAGATATTTATTATTTAGTAATTTTTCGTACGTTATTTTTCTTCAACTAAACTTTGGAAAAACAACAGCTTTGACATTTATCATATTGGTGTTTTGTACCCGATAATCGGTCAAAACGAATTCTGATCTTAGAAATGTTTGCCTTATTTCAACGAGATTTTTTGAATTACATTCCCACTTTATCTCCTCTTCCTTCTTAATCATGCCCGAATGGCCTTGAATTTTACCGCTACGCGCTATACGATTTCAAATGTTTTTTTTTTGCATCCTCTAAATGCCTGCCATTGAAACCGTAAGAAATTTGGAAATTAATAAAAAGTAAAACCCCGCGAACGAGTATCTATTTATAACTCCTACTTTCTCAATCGGACGCGGGAGAGCCGAATTAAAATTCCCTCGTGTAGGGCCGTTGGTCAGTCAACGGAACTCATTGAGAGAGTTACGATAAATTTCCACGTCCACGCGCTCGGGGCCATAAAAATTAACATGATTTACTTTTTTACAGTTGTCAGCTTTGATTTGGGGAGACGCAGCGCTCGGGCCGTTCGTCATTGTCCAGCATCAGCCTCGGCGTTGGCGAACTCTTTGGCCGCGGGTGCGCGTGAATTATGCCATAAACATTTGTCACTCTTTGCGCGCGCCACGGGGAATACCGTGATCCCATTTAAAATTCTCCTTTTGGTTACCTTCCTGAGTGATTCGAAAAGTACGCCTCGGGGAAAAGAAAAGAAATTACCACTTTTCAAGTGGTTAATTATTGCGCGTTGGACTGCATTTTTCGGCTTTGCATTGATAAGGGCAGCATTATCAACTTTTTAAAATTTCATTTGCATATTTTTAAATCGTTAAACCGACTTACTTCAGATTCTAGTGGTGAATAAACAAAATTATCTTGGAAATGTTTTAAAAGTGTTTCACTATAATTTGTTATGTAATTGTTAATCACACTAATTTAAATTTATTGAACAATTATGTTATTTGAATCATTTATATGTATTAGTTATTACTTAAGGATATGTACAGCGGAAAAAATTTCATAATCGTACTACGAGCTGCGTTAATAATTACAAATTTGATTAATTCTATAAAAGGAAAATCTTCATTTTTTAGCCCTTCATAATAATTACCGCAATGAGAAAATTTAATTATATACAAAACTCAAATATTTTGCAATCCGCAATTTTTCATTTCTTTGATGTCTTAAATTATGATTGCAAAAGTAAATTTTCTTTTAAATTAAAAGTCATCAATAAAGAGAACAATGTCATTAGCAAGTAATGTATCTTAGTTATCAGTGTCATTTTAAATAATGAGATCACCTTTCAGATCGTATATTTGTTTGCAATCTTCCTCATCAAAAGATTGAAAAATTCATACAACCATGAAAAGTTAAATATACTTTTAACAGAATGTTTGCACGTGCAAACTATACACGATACACTGTAAATATTTTGTTTACTGCAAAAGGAAGAAGATTTAGCGGTCACACCGAATTAAGCCACTCGTAAAATTAATTGGATGTCTGTCGTTGAGCAATATAATTAATTCTGCCGCAACATGCCAATTTATAGGCACAAATTTGAATTATTACATTCGCCCGCGCAGTCATTTTCTCCCCTTAATTATCTCCCGTCGTTATCTACTACCAGGAGGTGGTTTGCGATTTCGGAAGAAGCACGTTCAGGCGTTGCTCCTTTTCTCGTCTTACTTTGCCGCAGATGCGTGCGCACCAACTCCGCTGGGTTCGTGTGTAAATGCAATTTTAGAGAACGAGAGGGGATTCATGTAACTTCAACCTTCCTTCACGAAGTTGCATCTTGACTTCCGTATGTAAATGAGCCGATCTTTTTCTGTAATACCTGTTTTATAGTATACCAAGATTAATGTGTTTTTTCATTTGAAGAAAGACAGAATTTTAAAATGCAAATCTAATGGGAATCTTTTTTTAAAGGCTAAATTTAAAGCAACATATGCTTTAAAGTTACAGTAATTCATTTTCCAACTATCAAACGAGAAATAATTACATTTCAGCTACCGCGTCATACTAATGATAAACAATGTATAAATTACTACCACCGTTTATTAATTTATCCAAAAAATATGTATATCCGATTAGGAAACTAAGAATATTATTAGATATTTACGGGACTATTTCAAAATAAAAAAACTGTTTTGACAGAATGTTTTGCATCATTTGCATATGAGAAAAATGGAGGTATTATTAGAGTAAAATTTACATAAATATTAAAGCATTTTATCGAAATTTAATCACCTATCAGCTAATTAAAAGTGTTTTTAAATTTCACATATACTTATAAAAAAAATAAAAGCTATTTTGAAATAAATATTATAATCAGGAGACAGTTTTGCCTATTACAAGTTCTGAATAGAAATTTATTCCTGGATTGAATGACGCGCGCACACGTTACGCACGTATCATAATTAATTTGAAATTTCAAAAATAAAATTTGTATCGAACTATATTTGTGCTGTATTTTTCAGTAATTATAACAATTGTAATTAAGCGTTTATCTCATTTGACTTTACAGCAGATATGGAACAACCTCCCTTATAGGTACATTTTTAAACTTAGTACTTTTAAAATGTGATAAAAATGTGAAAACCAATTTTTAATTATTCCGTGTAAAATATCAACACACTTTAACTCAATTTTATGTATATAAATAAAACATCTGAAAATTTTAAAATAATGTAAAACTTCTATCTATTCAAAATAATGATTATATTATATCTGCTTGGTATTCAATTTCCAAATCTATTTGTTTATAGCAGTCGAAAACATGTTATGTACAATCTGCTTAAGAGGACCAGTCAAGTCATACTTTTTTCGCAATTCACAAACGCGGAAAAATGCATATACGCTCGACCAGTGACTCTCTCATACTTTTTTTTCCTTTTTTCTCTTTTATTTGTTGCGGTGCGACGTCTCGGTGTGAGCAGTGCAACATCAAAAACAAAAAGAATGAAACAACTGGAGAGGACATTTTTCGCATGCTGCGCCGCCGACACACTTGGGCGAGTGCGTGCGCGCGAATTATACCTCGCGCGTCTCAAAAACTTACACTTCCCGCCCGCGTGATCGCTTTATCGGAGTGCCGTCCTCGCCTCTTTTCCCCGAAGGCCATTACACCGCTGGTCTTTGCCCTTCTTTTTTAACCTCGCCGTGGAGTGCGCGGCGACGGATTATTGCGGTTTCGATTTTTCGGGGGATGGGTCTTTACGACGGCTGGCTAACCGTTCGCCGTTAGTATCCACCGTTGTGGTTCTTTTGTCGATTTACGCTTCGGCGGCCGGCCGACGATCTTTTGCCGTGTTTATAGACGTGTACCGCCGTTTTTGCAAAATTCAACCGACGAGGAGTTTTTCAACGCTCCTTTTTTGATTGAAACATTGGGATGCCTTTTTTTCTGAGGTTTCAGTTGAATTGCGTAATGCGCATGTCCAATTTCGATACGAACAGTAACTGTCTGAAAAATATCATTGTTTATTGCACGTACGATTTAAAGTTGAATTAGTGAAAAGCTACTATAATTAGTGTGATTTCATTAATTTTTAGTAATTTATCTTAAGAGGGTAATTTATTAAGTAAAAAATACAAAAGTAATTAAAGCAGAAGACATTGCGGTTTTGATACAAATACCAAAGTAACTATAATGATAGATTTAGCGTCCAAAATTGAAAAAGGTTTTTTGCATCTATAATGATACAGTACTTTTATTATATCTGTAAATAAGAGTTTAATGGTTATTACTTGGTAACAATTAAATATCGCTATAAAAAGTAAAATTTATAGCTGCTTATGAAAAATAAAAGATATAACGGTAAATTGACCATAATGGGCAAAAACAGACAATTAAAAAAAAAATACAAATGAAAATTACAAAAAATAAAAAACTGTACTTTTCTTTATATCTAATTATTCTGAATTGTTTCTTTTTGTTTATACTATTTCTTTTGTTCACACATTTACTTTTCGCTGCTCAGTACTTTATTTGCCCATCTGACCCATTATTTCAAAATGTATAATTTTGTCCCACTTCGCATTATCAAGAATTCTCCCTTAATGCTTTACACTTACCTCAAATTACAAAGTCATTTTTATCTCCGAAGCTGAACCTCTCTTTAAACGAAATGAATTTCCGCGACCGCGTTTCAAAATGAATTCCCAGAAAACTGAAAGAAAGACTCGTCATTAATATATAAATCGAAAGATCGTTAATCAATGAAAAAAAAAGCAGTAAATCAAAAAAGTTAAACAATAAGAAAGAAAAAAAAAATCGATAAAGATCGGTATTATAACAGCAAGTAGTTTCACCGTGACTATACATGATCGTCGCGTCTACCGTTGTATCATTCGCTCGCCATCTCTTATCCTCCCGCTCGGCTGGGCCGCAAGTAGCAAATCGCCCGCGATTTTCCCGGCGGCGGTGCGCGGCGCGCATCCGATCGCTCAGCGACGCAGTTATGCGCCGCGCAAGCGTACGGCCTTTGTTCGTCCGTCGCGCGGTCGCACTCCAATTCTTCCGCGCTTTCTTCGCTTACGCGCGCTGCGGATTTTTTTTTCCGCCCCGCGGGTATAAGGTACCCGCGCATACCTCGCTGTACCTACCGGCGGGCGACATTTTTCGGCGACCGATAATGCGCTGACGCGGCTGGAAAGGAAAGTTCGTGCGCGCCGCTCGGCGCGCGGGGCACTCGTGCGAGATCGACGTTTCAATGCGCGCAGGTGTTGTCCGCGGGGGCCCCGTTGCGCTGACTTACAAGAGCCGACTCACCGCCATGCCGCTCCATTGTTTTTTCGACTTTTACCGCGAGGAAGAAGAGCGGGCGGGAGGGGAAAAAAAACGCAAGGGGAGTGTCTCTCTCTTTCTCTGGCTCGGGTCTTAGACGCTGCCGTATGATATATATAAATAAAACGTGACACGTCGTGATTCGAGGTCTTTTGTTGAAGGCGACCAGGGAGGAGAGATCTTCGTTAAATTGGATTGGAGCGACTGCAAAAGTCGGAGCAGAACGAAATTTCGGGGTTATAGGCTTGCGCTGCCTAAATAACGGAGTGCGGGACCATGTCTGATCGTAAAAGACAAAAGAAACTTTTCAATTGTAAAAGTTATGGTCGACCTTTTTTTTATTATTTGTCAGTACCGATCTTACGACCGGATTTGGCTTCGACGATATTTAGGTTTATCGTTCTTTTTTTTTAAGTGTTTGTTTACATCAGCGATTGTTTTTAAAAATATTTCATTGCATGTTTAATTTAAGTATATATATATGATCATGTATACAATTTTTTTTGTTAATTAAATATTTTCGATAATTAACATTGAATTTTCTAAAAATTCATAGCAAAATATAACACTTGTTTTCTTGAAGCAGTACCATACAGTAATTGAATTTATTAAAGATGAACACCATATCCACGTAGAAATTCTCATGTAGGAAAAGTAATGGGAAACTATTCGTGCGCATTATCTATTAATTGCAACTAAACTTAATATATAAGCACAGCCTCTTAATTAGAAACGGGTGTTAATTAGTCAAGAATGTAACTTTTACACGATCATAATATTTTTTATTGTTTTATTCTCTTAATTTAATACTAAAATAAAAAAGAAAGTTTGTTAAACTTTTGCTGTACTATTAAAGCTAAAAAGCTAACTTTTTTCCGAACTTATAAATACTTTTTTTTTTTTGAGAAATGGGATTAAAAATCTGTCGTAGTTCCAGTTAGATATAATTTCTAAAAATAACATTTATTACAGTGCGTAATTAAAATAACAAATAACATTCAATTTATATTCTGTTTTTATTTCATAAAATTACTTTTATAAATTGAACAGAGGCGTGGAGGCATATTTAGAAAATTTAAAAATACAAGTTGCGTCAAAGAGCACGAGTCATGTTTATACCTTTATTGCAAGATAGTGTGATTAATTTGTAGAAAATTTCGTATTTTTATCCACGTAGCTATTATCATTTATGTTATATCTACATCGTGAAACATATCGAAACGATATTTATACATCAGCTCAAAAGAAAATGCGGATTTAAAAATTTCTACTAACAGTGATCGCTACATAAATTATATTTACTTTTAATCGATAGAATAGTAATTTATCACTTCGGAGAGAAACGAATTTAAAAAGTTTGAAGTTGTTTTGCGCTGCACAGATGGTGCTGAAATTAAAAAAAAATAATTGCTATAAGAATGCAAATAGTTAATAGTATCACCCAGGGTAAAGAGTAATGCCGAAGCAAAGTCAAAGAAAAGACCCTACAAGACAAGAAACAAGCGTCTCGAGTTTAATGCCGCGGGCGATACGTTCGGCCAGGTTTGAGCTTGGAAGTAGAAACGGAGCTCTAACCATAATAGACGTATTATTATCGATTGCCCCATCGAAGCGAGGATCTAGTTAGTATTCATTACTGAACACATTAGTAAAGGATTTTTGTAAAGTACGTCCATGAATTATAGTCCTCTTTTTTTCTTAATTTGTTCAATCCTGTCAATTCTCAGATAAACCCGTTTGTCTTAAAAGATATACAGAAAGGTAGCGCTACTATAAAATGCCTGTGCGTTCCTTAGACTTTTGCGGGTATAGCGATATTTCTACTTTTAGCTCGAACGTGGTAGCGATTTCTAATTTAAAAAGAGCCAATATATAAAGTATCTGCGAAAATTCAATTTGCCGATTAAATTTGTCGATAAATTTAATGGGAGCAGAATGAAAATCGAATAAAGTTTTAACTACAGAAGCGGCTTGCTAAATTCCTGAACGCTCGGAGTGGGCTTAGTGTCGAAATCATAGCGCCAGAAACTGGTTCCTCGGATCGAGGCGGGGGCCGGCGGAGCGAGGAAAATTTCTGGTTCATTGCCTCCGACCGATGATGCATCCCGCGTTGCAGGCCGCGGGGACGTACTTAGCCCCTTTATTCGTTCAGGGTCGTCGCAGTGGGCACCTACGCGGTGTCTTCGTAATGCGACCCAAATGTCGATTTTCATTCTGATGCCGATTTCCTGTGGAAGTATTCATGTCACATGCACGCCAACCTGATTTTAATAAAATTTCCTTTTACGCCTAATGTGCCACTGATTAAGATCTAATTTAATTTTATTCCACTGAGTTTCGGGGGGATTTCCAAGGCGGGTATAACTTTACGCGCACTGCTGGATATATGTATGCGCTGAATAAATAAATAATTTTTTTTGTTTGTTAAAAATAGAACTTGAGATACGGGTAACGGCATTTAGTTAGCTATAACTAGATTTCACTCTTTTATAAGAGGATAATGAACCTTACGAATTCGATACAGATTTAACGCATTAGTGATTTAAAAACTTCTTTAAATTCAATTTTGATTTAAATAATTAGAAATAACTAGTAACGAAACTCCAGTATATTTAATAAATGTTAACTTTATACTTTTTAAACTTTCAGTGATAAAAAAATTGTTGCATCGTTCGAAATAGAAAATATAATACAAATAAAGTTTAATTTTATTCAAGGTAAAGCCAATTGTTAAATGTGATAGATCTTATTTCATTTTTCGAAAAAATTATAATTGCAATTATTACAAGTGGTCAATGAGATCATTACACTGATCACCTTATCTTCCTTCAATCTTAAATATCAGTTTGAATTTTCGCTACATCAAAGACTAAAAACAACTCAAATTCTTTATAAATCATTGAGATATGACCTTTAAAATAGAATCATTTTCTTTTCCATTGAATGATTCGAATCTGAACTACGAAGCCAAATGCAACATTATAATTTGAACTTAATTACATTAGTTGAGTACTTAAAAACAACCTTTTTTCCGTTTTCATCATCGCCGCTCTATATTTAACGAAATAAAAATTGTCAAACCCTCGGTAAATTTATATAGATACCGCAAGCAGCGTGTTGCAAGTGCAATAAAAAAAAGGGGGGGAAGGAATGTCCTCTACGCGGTACCGGCACAATGATAATGCCATTCCGCGACGTCAATAAAGAATCTTGCGTATTTGTTCAATAACACTTTCGTAATCCCGCTGAAAACTGTTCCGCCTGAATGTGTGCATAATTTTGCACTTACGCCGGTGTTTTTCGAAGCCACCGTACCGCCGTACATGTCTAATGAAGCGGATAAGATATTCGGGATAGACGCGCGAGCTCATATCGGATTTGTCCCGCGCCGAGATTTCTCTCGCCGCCTCGTTCGCATAATAACGGGCAAATATTGCTCGAAAATTTATAATGCAATTGAAATGGTACCGGGAGAACACAACGCAGGAAGCGTAAACTCCGCTCGTGGCGCATTTATCAAATAATAACACCGCACGCGTACACCAGTTTATGCTCAAACAACAGGAAATTATTATTAAAAATCAATTAAAACAAATGGCGGTGGCGTGCACGACGAAGCGGTATATACTGTGACATAATCGCTCGTTTCATTTGTATATAGCGTTCGAAAACTCGTTGCCTGCTGAGCTTTAAATTAGCTTGACACAACGGTAATTTTCTTAAGCATTCGAAATTATTTTAGATCTTTATTTTTTTTTTTTCATTCGCTGAGAAAGTATTGAAGACGAACGAAAAAAAAAAATCGCCAGCACGTTTGCACGGTGATTGACGTTTCGGCGTAATTGAGGGTCTGAGGAGATAATATCTGGCGAGTAAACGGCTGCTAATGTACGATCCCTTTTATTCGCGATTATTTATGTCTAATTGCTATTTACATCTTATGCCCGGCGTTCTATGCGCGAGCCTGACTGCGATGATATGATGATCCACGCGCGGTATGTATATAATGGCTTCTTCACGCAGATGTGCCTCGAAAGTAAATCCAACGAGAATATAATCTCATCCAGGATCTCGTGCACCGCGGAGTATTTCAATGGGTGGCTCACTGTGCAAACATACCTACGGCTTTGGGTTTCTTCTGCCGCTACAATGTACACATATATATCGTATAAAAAGAAAGCATTTTGGTCATAATTGGATATTGCCTGCTGCGCTAATTTTAGCCGATTTTAACGTATATCATTAAGAGAGAAACGAGGAGCAAAACGATGAGCGGGTACCGTTGCTCGTGTGATAAAAGAAGTTATTAGTACAAATACAATATTTTTTTTTCCAAACTCCCATCGGGACCGCGCCCGGGAAAAAGTGCAAACGCGCTTTACGCGAGCACCGCCCGAACGTTCGCAGTAAATTAACTGATTTTACGCTTGCGTTTGAAGGATTTTAGTGCAGAGTTACGCTCCAGTAAAGAAATGTTCTTCAAACTCCTCCGGCACTTCTTCGCGGGCGTTCGAATTCTTCGGCCAGAACACGGAATCCCCAAGAGCTACTCTGACAAATTAATAAATTCCACTTTGTAATTGGGTCGCACGAGGCGCCTTTTGTCGAAGATTATACACCGAGATGATTTTTTGCGGCGAAGCTGTTTATTTTTTATTCTGTTTTTTTTCTTTTGCGTCGCCTCGGATTATTACGAATAATCGAGTGAATAACGAAGTATACGGCTCGAAGTGAGGGCATAAAAGACGTTTGAAAATTGTACAGAAAAATGTGAATAAAACATCGGTTTATCGCGAATCGTCTGCGGCGATAATTTTTCATCGTGCGCTTATTTATGCCTTCTCGGAGAAGGGGAAAAGGTGCGACCCGACCACCTGAGAAGTAGAAGTTGGAGAGCTGTGTCGACGATATTTACCACCAGGTGGCGATATCTAACGAAGACGAAGTCAGCGTGACGAAGTCAACGCACTTATAAAAGCTTATGCTGCTCGCTCGTAATTGCGTAATTACGTTTTCGAAGATCCGCGCTGAAGAAAAGGACGAGCACATATCGAAAATATTTTAAAATTAATATTATTTCGATGCAAAATAGTGTGGGCTTGTCCTTCAGAGATTTAAAAAAAAAAAAAATTAGAAATTTTTGTTAAAAAAAAAAAATATAAAGACTTTCATAAAACTTTCTACGATTATTAAACACACTCGCACGTATTTACGTAGAGATATTTTTTTTTTATCCTCTCGAAGCAGTCGGCGGATGAAAAAGATCGACGGTGAAAAATAATGGAGATAAAGCGCATTTAGAAAAATTACATCGTGGCAAGGGCGTTTCGTCAGAGCGGCCGGCGGGAGAGATACAGAAAACATCGTACCCCAGGCTATCGGAGGCTTTAATTACGGAGCCCGAAGGCCTCGCCGGCTCTCGGGCTCTCGGACTCGTTCCAGTTTTAGAAGCCCAATTTCGTTCCAGTGCCGGATTCTCTGGCGTGGGCACATAATGCCCCGCACGCGCGCCTATGTGGCCTGCCGTAGCACCTATCGAACTTCGGCGCTGACCTTCTTGGCCCACGTGTGTCTAACGCAGATCTCCCGAGGCTGCTGTGCTTAATTCACATTTTAATATAAATCCTGGAGTGCGTCAAGCCTTCGGCTATTGGCTTTAAGCCGTGACTGTTGGGGTATACCAATTGCGCAACGAAACATTGACATATTGTAAAAAAGATCATTCTCTTTTTAACGAAGCGTAACTATTATACTGTATTGGAGGAGAACATTTTCTGATAAAAATTATCTTACACGTTTCATAATAGTTTTGAAACATAAATATGTATAATATCTTATAAAAAAAAGTAAATATTATAATATCTTATATGCAAGTACGACATAAAATATGCAATGCGAGATATACATGTTTTTTTATAATTAATAATACAGCTACTAAGTATTCTTAACATATTAAATATTCAAAGAAGGATATTTATAGAAGCCATAATCTATACGAGCGTATATTGTACCTGCTGATCATTTAATCTCTGAGGAAGGTTGTTGAGTGGGTCGTAGCATCTAAAATTAAAGATCCGATGCATTCCGTTTGATCCCGCAGCAGTTCTATTTTTACAGTCATTGGTCCTTTAATTTTACTGTCATTCTGAACAACGGGTATTAGTAAAAAAGTTACATAAAATGATTATAAAAATAAAAATATCGTAGTTATTGTTTTAAATAAATTGCCATACATGTAGTCATATTCTATATTTTTCTTATTTTTCTTAAATAGAGTTTTGTTGGTTTTCATCAAAGTATGTTTAAATACTGAATACAAAACTGATGAAAACATCATCTAATATTAGGTTGCTTTCAGAATACAGACAAATATTGCGGTGCACATTGTAACGTGCAAACATATTCAAAGGACTTACTTAATTCGTGGAATGTCGTGGAAGAAATATTTACGCCTTTAAAAAAAAAACGACTTCGTTACCATAAAATATATATGCCTGTTTAATAAACCTAATAATTACGGAATGTTAAGATTGGCATAGAAAATTGAAAATCACTTCTGCTATGCCAGTTGCCAATCTTACGTCGGGCA
Source organism: Sycophila texana (assembly GCA_035582955.1). Lineage (NCBI taxonomy): Eukaryota > Metazoa > Arthropoda > Insecta > Hymenoptera > Eurytomidae > Sycophila > Sycophila texana. Next base: position 13,653,750 of record JAWWEN010000048.1, on the reverse strand, counting down.
AAATAAATTAATCGGCGTATCAAACGTGTCCGAAATATTTTCCATTTGAATTTGATGCAACGATTACAGGAGGGAAAAAACACTAAACCTATTTAGACTGGGTCAATGCACTCGGTAATTAAATCTCGACACAAAAAACTGTTTCCTCAGCATTTCTGACAAGCTCGATAATATCTGTGCACCGGTTATCATTTAATTTCTCAAAAATACATCGCTATAAATGCAAAGTGAAAATTTTCTCTTTTCCATTATTGATCGATCGATATCTTACCGAAATCAGCTAATAATTCAATGTTACAAAACGAACCGCGATCGAAGGCGGAAAATAAAGCCTGTCAATGTTTCTTTCAAATTAGTCCAATGACTATTAGTTTCGCAATCCGCACGTATGCTCGGGAACACAATGCACGAAAAATCCCAATATAAACAAAACAACAACCTTACGGAATCCAAATGTCTTAATAGCGGCGGCGATTCGAGGCTGGTTTATACTAGACCGCAGCATCGCGCGAAAACAAGCGAAACGGCATGCGAATTTCGTCAAAGGCCGCGAGAATAAAATACATCTCGCGCGAAGAGGAAAAAAAAAAAGTTCGCGGCTACGTGCGTTACGAGTGCGCGTTTTCTCCCTCGAGCGTTTCGGCGCTATGTCGGTCACGAATATAAGAAAGTAACGCCACCGCGCGCCTCGATACGTAGCCTTCGCGTCGACGCGCTTTAATGAAATTATTATTTCGGTGATACCGTGGACCGGGACGTTCCCGAGGATTATCAATGCTGCGTGAAAAGTTCATGCTAATTATTATTATTACTTGTGTTTATTGTTAATGAATATATATTATAATAATACATTTGCTTGAATTTGATTGCGGCTGCGGCAAATTTTCGAAATTACTAAAGTAACGTTTTACCTTTTTGTTTCAGTGACGACCTCAAGGCAAATTGGCGAAAGATTGCAATTTTTGGTTCACGTGAATGACAGACGCGGCGATTCTGCGTGTAGTAAGTAGTCAATTTTGTAAAAATTAAAATTTTATTACCCTGAAATTGTGGCGAATAAGTCATTATTTTAATTTTCTGCGTTTATTTTTCTTCTCTCACAAAATTATTGAGAGTGATACAAATACAGCAAAAACGGCTTAAGAGGAAATTCCTACTCAGCTCTGTGTATGCGGCTGAGTGAAATGAATTCAATTGGAGTAAAAAAAAATCACTGCGTTTGAGAGAGAAAAAATTATCTTAACCACTTAAACGTTAAGGTCAATTGTCTCAATTTTCACTAGAATTTATAGTGGTTCTTTCACTCTTCTTTATTAAGTGAATTAGACTTTTGTTTAGAAAGTTCTTCATCACAAATCGAACTCATTTTTTTTTATTACGCGAAGGCGCTTAGGTCGATCAGAAAAGAAACATTGCAACGATTGATTTCGTTTTTGTAAGCATTATTTACATCTCGAGTCCAGGCATAAGTCGCGACAACGCGACGATTTCCGCAAAAACGTGTTTCATTGAAACCAAATGCACGAGCGATATTTCGACTTTAACGAGCCAAACGAGGAAAAAAATTGCTGCTCGTGTTCGCCTTAAATTATAGCTCGTACCGTACTGAATAAATAAATTTTTATTTATGTAAAACGTTTATAAATGATTTACTTTTTTTCTTGTATTAAATTTTGTTGAATAGTTATACGACAAATTTCTTTGAGTGATTTGTTGTGCCGAGATAATCGCGAGGATTTGCAAGACCGACTTTATTTTTTTCAAGAAATCGCATCTTAATGTCCGGGAGAATAATTGCAGCACACCGTCTGTCAAGATCAATGTTATGCGCACGCTTATTGTCGAAAGTATAACAGCACTCGTAACTAATAGAGTGAGGGCATATGCTGTATGGTGATTTCTATGCATTTTATCATAAATGCTGCTATCAAATTCTGAAAAATTTTATAGTTGGTAGAAAATTTAGCTGGTTATATTTTTTAATATCATTTGAAAATATGCAATTCTATATGAAATGTGATTATAAAAATTACTTATGAAAGAAAAAAGAAAAAAAATTTTATTATCAAATTACATGTTTATCTGTATAGTGTAGTAAAGAATACTAATATAGTAAAACTTATGACAATGTAATTAAATTGTACAAAGTTTCTTTTAGATAATGAGAGATGTAATTATGATGAGAATTAAAAGAAGCGGGTACAAATTTATTTCGAATAAATTGACATGTCTCGGTTTTGTACAAATTCCTTTTTCATGGGAATTCATTGTTTGTAGAAATTAAATAATTTCCTCTCGCTCTTTTACAGCTGCAATTTATTACTATAAACATAAAATGTTCATCAGCATAATTTATGCTGAAGGGCTGCACAGTTTGATGACACACTTTAGAGACAAGTTAAGCACTTTATTTTAAATTAGTATTTATATTTCGATAAAGATTAAGTTAAATAAAAAAAAAGAATAATAAATTGATGAAAAATTGATTGCCGAGAAACGCATACAAATGTAGCTTTTATTATACGAAATGAATTGCCTCTGGATGAAGTTAGTGAATGGAATGAAAAAGAAAATGTAAAAGGATATTTTGGGAAAAACTGTAAAATAAAACTTGACACATCCAATACATAAAGAATTTATTTTTCACCTCAATTGAGATTAATTTACAAAGTATAAATTCCAAAAAAAATCGGATTCTTAAGTACCGAGATAAAAATAAAATGATGCAAATGTATTTTTACTCTAATGATATATTAACATAACAAAGATTTACTCAGGAAGATAAAAAGAATTGACAACATCGAATGGTCCTCGACGTTTACAGATAAAGTTTATTGATTGATCGGATCAAGCCAAATTTACAATATAATGTTGCTCTAAAGGAGGCATAGTTCTAAGTGACTTTTTATTCCAGTGCCGAGGAGTCAAACTCCTCTTTCATCAAAGTCTAAAAATATACGTTTACGCTTATAGCTTTTTTGATAATCGTAATAATCAATTCTTTCAAGTGTTGAGACGTGTAAAATGAACTAGTTTCATCCTCTGCCTTTCTTAAAATATACATATATAGAGCTAATTGTAGAAAATATCATCGCTTGATTCTCCGAGTGACATCGCTATGTAATTTTTTTTTCTTTTCTTTTTTTTTTTAATACACATTTATCTGTTCGAATACGAAATGATCGGTAGTAATCAAATCGATTCACGGTCATTCGACTCTCTTACAAAGCTCATACCCTTATGCGGTATGCGAACCTTTTTTTATTTCTTTCATATAATTCAATACGTATAATATATCTTCACCCACATACACAAATATTGTCCTGAAGCGACGTTATAATATTTATGATTTATTTATTTATTTTATTTTATTATTTTTTTTTTCTTGATTTTCGCGTTGATCTTATGCCTTTTTCTTACTCAGTACGCGCCGAAGCTAACACGAAAAAATGCACGATTACAATCTATTACGTTATACACGGCAACCCTTGAAATCCGGACACGTGACGTAGTGCGATTGTACTGTCTAAATCTAAAGGAGTGACAGTTCAGAAAGATAAAATACATACATGTACTTATAGCTGCATCGAAAAAGTAAAAGTACCATTATAGCAGAATGGAATGGTATCTTTTCTTTTTTTTTTTTAAATAAATGCAGTGACATAAAGTCGATTTTTTTTATTGAGATGTAAGACGGAATGGGAGGTGAAACTAAAAATTACATTAATCTGATTTTTCATTGCAACCGTCACTCTATTAGACTGTAATATTAACACTCTATAAAAAATGAAGCTAAAAGGAAAAGTGAAGTATTGAACCCACTCAAAACGAGAGTATTTAGATTTAACATTTTTCCTCGTACACATATTACTGCTTTTCGTAGCCCTTACTGACCAGTCAGTACTGGCACCGCGCAACCACCGAAGGCATCGTCCGACGATTCATCGGAAAATCTCTAGAAATTATATAAATTATCGAAGGAGAAAAAAAAAAACTAAAAGTACAGTAGAGGAAAAACACGATCTTCGCAGCGGCGTTGGTACGGGGCCTGGGCCAGATTTCGAATGCGTGTCCGGTGGTCGGGGCCTCAGTACGGACGGACTGTGGAGGCGGAGGCGGCTGCTGTGGCTGCGGCGGCTGAGGCGGATGCAGCGTCCTAAGAGAGCGGCTTGTCTTCGGGGATGGTGGGGCTGGTGACGGACGGGGCGGCCGAAGCGCGCCGCGAGGCGCTCGATTCCCGTAGCGCTTCGTCGAAGCTCTGGGTCGAGTTACTGCGCGACGGTGTTACACGGCCCTGCACATCGGAAACACACATTTGTCTGGTTTTCGTGAAATTCTGGTGGGATATCTCATTATAATTTGCAAAAAGTTATATCACATCGTGGCTTTGATAAATAAAATTAAGTTACACTGAGAGAAATGTCTAGTAAAAATTACTATGCTGTATACACGGAGAGAATGAGTAAGTAAAAATTGCCAACCG
>JAWWEN010000048.1:13626385-13649167 GCA_035582955.1 Sycophila texana | reverse complement strand
GTTGGTAATTTTTACAAAGCGGTTTGTAATTTTTACAAAGCGGTTTGTAATTTTTATTCATTCTTTCTCTCCGTGTACTTTATGCACTTACAAAATAATGAAATTGTGAGCTCAAGAATTTTCTATTGTTATTATTTTATGCAAAATTTTGTATATTTTAAGTTGCTTTTGCAATTTTTAAAAAATTAGTATTAAATTAGTAAAATTCTATTACGTATATTTTATACGGTTACACTTGAACATATTGACACCAGTTCAAGTAGTAAAGGAATCAGTCATTTGATAACTAAAAATAAATCTGTTTTGTCAGCCCTTTAATCTACGAATGAAATTTTTTTAATCTAAGAAACTAAAGATAAGAAAAAACTAAATTATCACCAGGCAAGTGTTAAATGGTGTCAATATCAATATGGGTGGAGCAATTTAAATCTTCTAATAAAAAGAATTTGTAAAATTTTTTATTAAATCAAATAAAATAAACCTTTGGTATAAGTAAAAAAAGCCGGAAAAACTATAGCATAGCTAAAATGATTCGAGAATAAAGAAATTCGTAAAACGAGTGAAACTCACAAATAAGTTACGTCCGTGAAAGTAATGGTAATTGATTCCTGATAAATCGGTGTGGCTTTATGAACCGACAAACTATCCGTAGATTTTATTAATACAATTAAAAATGTTATACTTAATCAGCACCTGCATAAACTTGCATTCTCGATAAACGTATTGAAAATTTCCATAAAACTTAAAAGCATCGCTACTATAAGCCGGTCATAAAATTGCGTAAAAACTGAATAAAGTATGCATGTCGTTCCTTTATATAAACATTAAATTATCATTACGAAAAATTATTCTGCACCTGCTTATTAATAAAATTGCAGCGAAAAATATGAGCTTATTTCTGTATTAATTTTAAATACTTTAAATCCGTATTATCGTTAAAAACATTAATTTTAATTCGACATACAAACTTTTCATTGAGTCTATCGATTAAAATCCTATCGATTAATTAAGCAAAACAATAATGATTGATTTTGTTTTATTAATTAGAAATGTAACCATTTTAATTTCAAATAGAAACTTTTTAATTATCCGATTGCATATGAATAAAGTGAAACACATCCATAACGTATCGATCAAAACTATACGAGATAAATCATTACGAAAATTTCTTATACACACGACAATATTTCACGTACACAGATATTACTGTTATAAATTCAAACCGGCATCTTAACGACGTGCACCTAAAGCGTTCGTTTAAAATTCATGAAATTTTTAACTTGCAGCTCGTATATAAATTTGATTCATTTGAATTTGACTTCAGCGGCAGCTTACGCTTATACTTCACTTTTTAATGCATCAACACGTCGTTCGACTTCTCCACCAGTCTAATCGATTCATTTTGCCTAAATTATATCTTGTTACGTTTTTCAACCGCTTATAACAATTATTAAGATTATACAAGTAGTCTTCGGCGAAGCAATAACAAAACGTTGTGTAACCAGACTTGAATTAATTAAAAAAAATTGTAGAGGGAATATTAGTTTAGTACAGCGCAGATTCACAAAAGATCCATAAACTTTTTTTGCTAAATATGTCCATGATTCAAGAGAATGTGCACATTATATTCGTAAAAATGCAAAACTAAGGATGAAAATTGTTAAAACATCTTTTCTATTTTGAAAGTCCATTTAGTCTACTGTTTAATAACTTATCAAAGGTTTATTTTACAATAGTTGCAGAAAGATCATAGTTAGATAGTTTAAAATTATTACTTCTATTTAAAATACACTCCACGTTTGTTAAATTACCGGATTCTTCCTCATAAAACCTCTTAATTTGTGATAAAAATATTCGTCTTCGACTAACAGTTTTTAAATTAAATAAATTATGGCACGCAACAAAGCATAAAATAATTTTCAATAATTATTTACAAAAGTACCTACGTAATGGAAAATAGAATCAGTATACCAACGACACTATGAAATATTTCCTATACATTTTCACACCCACTTTAAAATATCCAGCATTCCATCTAACAGCTGTCAAATATTCTACCGATCGCCGTGTTAACAGCTCCCCCTTCTCGCGAGAAGCGACGACCGCTCCCGGCAAAGGTTTTCGCTCGGCCCATTAGCGATTGCGGGCATAGTATTTTTCCCGCGATCGCCCGGGCAAAAAGTGGGTAATTTACGGGAAGGGCAATGCGAGACGCAATAAGGAAAAAAACAGCAAAAAGATAAGGGGACGCACCTTGACGTTCTCGTAAGCGCTGCCGACTTTTTCCTCGAGGGACCTAAAGCTGTCGGAATTTCTCATCTGACCGATTTTCATGGAGAGGCCGCTGCCGAAGCCGCCCAGGATGCTCGTCGTCTTCTCTGCCGTGGTCTTGAACACCGACTCGGTCTTTTGGAACCTGGTGACATCAAACAGGGAAAGAGGAGGGTGCGTGAACACACGCTCGCATGTAATCGCAGTCGCCAAAAATTAACGAGCGAGTCCGAGTCACGCCTCGATTGTCCCTCGCTTCATTTTTTTTTATATGTGTTTTCTTTGTTTTTTCTTTTTTTACAGTCGAGCTCGTCTTTCTCGGCTCGTCCGCGTTTTTTTCTCTCTTTCTCGCTCTCCGAAGTTCCCGTGGAACTACACCTGTGCGGTGCGCACGCCTCTACTTCGATCGAAATTGCGATAGTCGGCGTTTCTGCGTATCGATTTACTTTCGGAAAGTTTTTTTTTTCGAGGACTTTCACTTTATGGAAGAGCGCAAAATTGCACTTGGCTTCGAGCCGGTGCTCGTTTTCGAGTATTGATCTCTTTTCCTCATTTTTTTGGCTGCTAATAATGGCTCTATCAAAATGCCTTGCTGAATTTCAATTTGAGCTTGTTCTTTGGATATTCTTTTAAAAAAACAGAGAATTATTGCACCGCACAAGTGGTCGTACCACGGAGAGAAATTGTAATCGGAGGAAGTCTACACTTAAGATTCATAGTCTTTTTTAACTTTGTTTTTGCATCTATATAAACATTTGTATGTTTACTTAATTTTTAAAAACGTATTGCAAAAAGAAAATTGTTCAATTGAATGAAATTGCACAGATAACATTGAAAGCTTCTTTTTTTTTTTGTTTAATAACTATTGAATTTTTCATTTTTTCACCTTAAATGTAGTTCTCCTTTCATAAGTCGATTCATCCGCAAATTAGATAAATTGATGATGTACTCGTTTTTTGTAAATTATGAAAATATCAATTTCTACAATTCAAGTATTAGAAATAAAATGTTCAAAATCTCATGTTACGGCAGTACGCTTGGAATATACACAAACAATTAACGTCCAAGAAGTGCAGCACGCGATAAAAATAAAAAAATTCACGCATATCTGATTAGAATTTTGAAACAGGTTTCCAGGCCTTTGGTCGCAAGACCCTGAAATTTCAAGCGTATAAAATTACGTGTCCGGACTTCCACGACCGAAAAGCCATGAGATATGCGTCTCTGATGTTTCGCTCCTTTGCGGAAGAATCGGCCTCGCGCACACTGGACCTGACCGCGAGTGGCTCGCGGTACAGGCATCACAGACATCTGGCTATTTTTAGATATACTTTTACGGCTTTTAGCATCCTTTGTTATCTTTCATCAATGGAAATTTCCGGCAGTTAACTAAGTAATTCCAGTGGTAATTGGTTAAAATCTAAGAATCGATAAATAACACAGGATGCTTCAAGTTTTGAGAAAACTCACGGGCCAGATTTTTTTTTACCGTTTTAACGGCCAACTGCGGCGGTGAAAATCGTTGGTCGTTTAAAGAAAAAAAATTGAGTTATGCATGCAGTTTCAACTGATCACGTTACTGATAAATAATTTAAGTGTCTGCATCTCTTCGAACGAATGAAATTTTTTTTAAATGATCTGATTTTTACTAGAATGTTTTGATTTTTATCAGAAGAAAAGTTTTCAATTTCGTTTTAAAGGTTTAATAATTATAACTTATTTGAATAATTATGTAAATTAGATTTCGGAACTTCGTCATACGCGTATATGTAAAAAAAATCTTTAAAAAATAGCCAATGATAAATTAGTCGTTCATCTAAGAAAAATTTATAAAACTATAGTAAAAAATGTTATTAATATTTCTAGGTCATGCATCTCGCCTCAAAATTTATTAGTGCGTTGATTATTAATTGCTTATATTATTTTACATTCATACGTGTAAAATTTAGATTAAGCGAATTAATAAAATATTTCATATTTTATTCCTTACTTCTGAGATTGCGTTTTGAAAATTTACAATTTTATAATAAACTTTTGTTTTTAAAGATGATAAATTTATTAAATTTATTATTACGTATGTATAAGACAATTAAAAAGCAACGATTTAGTATACTGAAAGAGAAAAATGAATTTGCAGTGCCGAACTGTGCTGATGATTTCAGAATGTACTTCACATACATTAATAACAAAATTAACAACATAAATAACGTGGGATCAAAAATAAAATTAAAGTGAAAAAGAAGTTCATACAGGTTCAGGTATAATATCAAAAGCCAAAAGCTCGGTGAATAAATAACGAAAATAATAAGAAAATTGAGAAATAAGGAATAAAGTGTGAATAATCTACAGGAAGTAAAAAATAAAATTAATGTTAAATTAAAAACCGGATTAAAAGGCAGATGTTAATATATTTACAGAAGCGCAAGAAGTCCTTATTTTATTCTCGCCTTTTTAAGTATAATTTTTATTCTTTGATAATCCCAAAAAATTACTTAGGTCCCCGAAATAATTTGCACGAACATCACCTAATTGCTAAATGCCACTGGTATAAAATATTGTTATTTTTAAATGAAAAAGCAAAAGATCTTTTTTAGACACAATATAACATCTATTCTCTTCCTGAGTAATAAAAAGCACGAAAAATCGGAGTTTCTTCCGCGCGATCAATAATTCTTTTTTTTTTTTTTTTTAAGTCACAAGCTTTAATCAAGATAAAGCGACTTTATATAATTATACTCACAAACTGTTCTCGGAGACCGTCCTGGTGAACCGACCGAGTTTCTCCCCAACATTCTGATAACTAAATGAGACAACTTAACGAAAAGTGAAAAATAAAACGGGCACTAGCGGTGAACATCTAATCGGACACACACTTGTTTCACGAAACAAGGATACAAAGAGGCGGACAGATACACGAGAGACTGAAAAAAATTATTTTCACGCGGTCGTACATGTACTGGCGCAAAGGTTACGTGTCGTGCGGTCCACTTGAAAAATTACTCTTACTCTTACCGTCGCTCTTCGAAATCGCGAAAAATTACTTTCACACGCGGATATTCAGAGAAGGGCAGCTGCTTACGTTCGATTGACGTTATTCTTTTATCCTCTTTGTTATTATGGCAATAAATCATTGGCTGCATTTTTCTTGTAATGAGTTATACTACTATAATCATTTTTCAAAATTAATCAATTTTTTTGTAATTATTTTATTAATAAAAATTTTGTTTTTATTACTACGCAAAAATAAAAGTAAATAAAATATAATTATTGAAAAATTTCCTGAGCACTATGTAAACTCGAAAGTAGGAAGGATTAAAAAGATACATTTATTAAGTTAATTAAACTGGATGAGAAAAGTTATACTAAATCGGTTACATCTATTTTATATTCCTCTTGTTGAATATTTTATCAAAATTGATACAGTTAATTTTTAATTCCTAAACTGAAATTTAATTTGTCTATGAACTACATCTTTCAGATGAATCTTTAAAAAAGATGAATAATGAAGCCGTTGAAAGAACCCATTGCCTAATAATTTTGCAATTATCGGCGCAACTTTTAAGTGTTTGTTTGTTCAATTTATTATCGGAAATCGTGCATTAACGAAGTTTTAATGGCGCTTGCTCTTAAGCCGGACCTCTGAACCCGTAACCCATCGCAAGTAAATGCATTACGAAGATAAAATTGAATTAAACTCGAAAGGAAAAAAAAATTCAAAGAGTAATCGTTAATCGAGCCTCTCGGAGGAGTGATGAATTGTAGGATGTAACGGTAATGCATTATGTTTCAAATAATAACGGGCATTTATACTCCAAGCACCCTATATATAGAACTACGTCGCAGTGTTCGATTAAAAAAAAAAAAAAAAGAAGGAGAGGAAGAGAGAAAGAAAAAGAGGAAAGAGAAGGACGAAAAAGAGACAAAGAAAAACGAAGGAGGAAAAATCTTTGGTTGGGTTACATTACACTACGTCGTCGCGATGTACCGTTAACCGCGTATTAAATTTCGAAAGCCAAAAATAAGAGAGGAGGACAGTACGTAAGAAAGAGAAACTCATACACCACCCACCCCCTCGTGCACTCTTATCGCGAGAAGAGCGTCCCTCGTCCGCGCGGTACGTGCGCAATGCAAAGTAGCAACCACATCAGTACTTGAACGAGAGATACGCCGCAGAGAAAAAAGAACAGAAGGAGGGAGAGAGAAGAAAAAGAGATTGATAGGGGGGGGAGAAAATGTGACGGAGGTTGGTAGACGTACACTTGGCTCTCCTTGACGTTGCGCAGGCCCTGGTTGACGTCGTCGCTCAGCTCCTTCCACACGCTGATGCCGAGCTTCCGCTTCAGCTCGTGGGTCGCCCGCACCTTGCTCGCCAGCACCTCCCTCAGCGTCTCGATCTCACCCTCGATCTGCGAAGCAGTGGACTTTAATTGACCGGGCCTCGAGAACGACTCCCTATATAAATCGCGCGCACGGTAACGAGTCGTATAAGAGGCCGCGTTCGTTTCCCCTGTATCCGATCGGATTTATGCACAGAGGAACACTCCGAGCTCCGGGACGACGAGTTGAGTTAACTGTTAAGTCACGGTGCTTTGAGGTACATTTTCAGGAACTTTAAAAAAAAAAAAAAAAAAAAAAATCAACTGTAAAGTAGCTCTTTGATATGATCTTCCGGTTGAAAGCGAAATACGCTTTTATTTTCTAGTGTAGAAAAATATACATAAGATGTTCGATAATCATATCTAATTAGATACTTTCGATATTATTTATATTGCAGTAAATATATTATTGCTTCAAATCATTTATGTGTGCACTTAGTTATTGCATCGATAAAGAGTGGATATGCGCAATTATTAAGCTTTTATTTGCAAATATGTGAATACTGAAATGAACTTTATTTACATCAGTCATATAAAGCGCATATTACTTCGCTTTATTCGAACGACTTCCCATTATAAAACGATCAAATAATATTTCATCTTAAATGAAATAGCAATATAAATTCATTGAATTAAAATTTAAATTGTTTTAAATATCGAACGGTATAAAATAAATTTCTGTATGCGCAGTTGTTGCTCTATACCGTTATATCTTCCTTGCTATAAATATCGAATGTATAAAGTAAAACTTGAAATATTTGATCATCAACGCAGAGACAATTACACTCTTTTTTCCATTATCTATGATTATAATTTTCCGAACTGGTCCTATTCCATCCCCATTTTCTATCCAATAATTAAACTCTTTTGGAACTTACGTTTGTTAGACAAAAATTTGCAAAGTATCTTTTTAAATCGATACTAAATAAAAAATAAAATAAAATTTACCGATGCTAGTTCTGCCCTCCATTCAGCCTTCTGGCGCTCCTGCTCCTCCAGGGAGAGACCCTGGAGCTCGCTGGCCACGCTGTCCAAAGACGGCGACAGCGAGCCACTTCTGTGGAGGGCTGCATCTTCACCTGAAATGTTCAAAATACCTTTTTTCATTACCTCGACAAAGATTAAAGCACTTTTAATTACTTCGGTCACATTAATTTGGAAATTTTCAATTAATAACGACGCACGGGATAATACCGTCATTTGTCAAGATTAACACTTTACCTTAAAGACCGCGCAATATCTCTTTTCGCGATATTTATCGCATTTTTTTTTTAATATCAGGATTGGAAATTTTTATATGAAATATGAAGTATATATTAAGCATTTGAATTAACGTTTCTTTGAGATGTTATTAAAATTTAAACATTCTAGTTTATTTTATAATCACACTGCGGGTATTAACGTTCTATACGAGATTTTAAACAGTTTCAGTTTTTTGTCTATGTAATTAGTTGGTATAAAATATATAATACGGTAGCAAGCGAGCAAAAGTAATACATTATTATTTTAGTGCAAGTTATACAAGTTATAATTATTGATTAAGACATTTAGCATCGACGTACTTATACCGTGCATATAATCTTAAATTTTTAGTACTGTGTGTGTACCCGTCTAGACTCGGAGCAAGCCTTCATTTTTTCGCACTTTATTTTTTTGTCAACACAAAATATTATATTTGATTCGATTTAAAAACATCTCTCTAACGAAGGCAGTTAGATTAAGCTATAAAGATCCATCTTACACTGATTTTCGAATTAAAAAAAACTACGCGTGATTTTTTTTTAATTTCATCGCAATCGGTGTCCGCGAGGACGATTGCGCAAGAAAATCTGCCCAATTATAAATGTCGCTGGGCTTTTATGGGGATTATTTTAAGAATGTTTTTGCTTATTACACGTGTTATTTGCATGTAACAAGGAGAAAGTTAGCCGTTAAAATTTTATTACAAACTCATACTTTAACGTTGAGAAAGCTACGTTTTCCTTCGGGTAGTTAATGCTCTACGACTTACCATTTCGTCTCTAATCACATCAATGACAATTTTGATCAGTTCTGCACTTACTTTGTAAGCGCAATAACCCAATTTTCTCTATGGCCAATTTTATCATTGTTTTTCAATTAAAAAAAAATTTTTACCTCATGGGTAATTGTTTATGCAAGTGTTAAAAAATTTCCGAGAATATTGAAAATACAATAGCATTCGTTGCTCATGATAATGCAGCGAAAATTAAGAGACAGTATTCATAAATTTTCAATATGACGGTATGCGCTTGCGCAAGACTGCGTTTCTTTTCTTAAAAGTTTAACAGTAGGCCGTTACGAAGTTAGTTTTTAATCATTATCTTATTCAAAATAAATTACCCTCATTAAGTGCCGTTTTTTTCTCTTTTAATGAAATATCGTCGATTACGTGCGACCTGCATAAAGACCGATAATAAGGCGGTGGCCCAGTCGGTAGAGCAAAGGACTATATTAATTCGGTGGTCCGAGTTCAAGTCGCGGTATCTGCTGATTGATACAAGCACCTCCCTAAAAGTTTATATGTGCTTTTCTAAACCATCGTAGACCTCCATCTCTGATTATAGCACCAAATGGAGCATAAATAGAGCGACGTTAAATAAATGTAAAAAAAGTATATTATTTAGGTAAAAAGTTAAATATTGTTGACAAAATGATCACCTTCATTTGCATACACTGATTCTTGGTATTGTTTATGGGACAATAGAAATTCAAGGTAGGAAATGGAATAATTGATCCATAAATAATTTGCAGTAAATATTGGTGGTATGCCGTAAAACTTATAAATCATTTCTTATATTTTTTTTTATATATTCATTAAATATATCTGCTAAAATTTAATGCAACAGATATGTGGAAAAATATTTATTAATGGGTCGCATAAAACCGCGGAATGTTTAAAAAGAAAAAGTTACGCCTCATCGTATTAATTAACTTTTATTAACAAAATAAAAAATATTTGAAACGAGACACTTTCGGGATATTAACCCATATTTTAAAATATTTAAATTTTAACGTTCGAGATAAATACGGTTTATTATATTTATTAAAACTAAATTTTAAAAAAATGTCAATGAAAATATCATCACATATAAAGTTTATGGAAGTAGACTAGACGCGCTTTAAAGTTGTACAGCAAAGTACTTCGAAGTTTCATTTACTAAGGTTATTGAAGGAGTGTAGTATAATTGCAAAATGCAATGTATTATACTTATCTAATGACAATTTATGTTAAATAGAAGCAGTAAAATGGTAAAATAATTTTTCAAAGAAATTTTATTTTACTGGACTTCTGCGAGACTTGGAAACGATTAGAAAGCTATAATTGACTATTTGAAATTGCAATTTCACTCCAACTAAAATTTACGAAGGTAAATGTAAAAATGAATAAATTTTTGAGAAATCCTTTGTTCCGTCTCTTTCAATTTAAATATTCTCAAATTAAGAAGTCAACTGCAAACAATTGGTATAAAAAAAATCCAATGTTAATAACAGTCAATTACAAACGTCGATGCAAATGACAGGTTAATAATTCGAGAGTCATACTTAAAGCGAGAAATTCGATCTTTATATTATAGATGCAGATAAATCGTTGCCCCGTCAAAAGAGAAACGTTATCTCACACAATAGAGCTCTACGAAAGAAGTGCACTCATCCGATTTCACCGTTCAGTAGGAAAAGTCGCCTAATAGAAAAATCGACGCAATCGATCGGCTTCAATCGGCCTAAACAGATAATCTATGCGAGATCGCGGAAAAGGTAACTATACTGTGGTACGTTTAATATGTGGGTTTAGCAGTCGTAAATTTTTTGTACAATGAAAAAAAAAACATTTAATCAAGTTTTCGATATAAACGAGGAAACTTGAGTTCTCGTGAGATCGTTTATCTCTTAACTCGAAAATATTTTCTTAGCTAAAAGAAGTGAATAATAAATTTAAATATACAATTTCATGCTTGATTCAAATCGAATTTTTTATTAGGCATTTAATTTAGAACTTTCAGTTTATACGAAGAATTTTCAGTACGTATATTTATTATATTATGTACATCTTTAGTCTACATCAGCATAAATGTAATTTCGTATCAACAAGTCGTACGATCACTGTAGAATTTGCAAGTAAAAACTTTCCCACACTCCATCATGAAATTTTAAAAGGAACGTTTACAAACCCAACATTATTTTATCACAACGTAATGCAAACTTAACGTCAGAGAAATAAGCAGCGCGATAAGAATTTAATTAATTTAAAATTTGTTGAATCTATGCTTGCTATTTTCATCGCTCCAAGTATTTATATTAATCAAATATTGAAATGAGCGCGCCTTAAAAGTTTGCGTTTATAAATTTTTCACGCGACGACATCTGTAGGAGTATGTCTCTACTAACGAAGTGCATTCGAGCATAAAAAACAATTTGAATTGCGAAATTTTCAATTTCGCTTTCACAAGTAAAGCTCAGCCAATATTCATAACACTAAAAATTATAATATTATCCGTTTCAAGAAAATCTCCGCATTCAGAATTATTTACAGGCTTTATTACACTGTGCGTATAAGATATATTCTAAGAAGTATGTAAATATACACAATTCAGCGCGCCAATGATTTACGGTGTACTTTCCAGTCAGTATTATCAAAATTGATTGTTCAACGTCGTAAATTATTCCCTCGCTCTTTTTTTTTCTTTTAAACTTTACATCCCGTCCCAAAGTAGCTTAATGCAATCGTCACCTTTGACGAGCCCGAGGAGCCTGCGCGACTTCTCCCTTATCCTTGCTCTGAGAAGTCTGAGCTCGCGTCTCGTGCTCCTCACGTGTCCCTTCTCGTCCTCGCGGAAATCGGCCTCCTCGATCTCCTCGATCTCTCCGGTGTCCTGATGCCAGTGCACCAGGATCTCCTCGGAGTCGCTGGCCTCCAGGTCGTCGAAGCTCGGCGTCGCCGCCAGGCTTGTGTAGTAGGCGTCCTCCTCGAACTCCGGGCCCACGAACTCCTCGTCCGTCGTCGTTCCGTTCGCCGCTTCGGAACCGGCTTTCTCGGTCGGCGGCGCTGCGCCGCCTTCCGCCTTCAGTGACTCTTCCCGCATGGCGAGCAACTGCACACGCGCCCGATTCACTTCTTGTTTTCTCGGAAAAAACGAGAAGCGATCGATTTGCGTTTCTTATCGACCTATCGGACCGATTGTCTACTTTCGCTCCACCTCCGATGCGAGACGAACTAACGAAGCGAGCCTCATGTATGTGGGTATTCAAATTTCGCTTTCTTGAAACGTTGGTTCCAGTTTCTTGCCGATTTTTGCCAGTCGATTCTCTACTTTCGCTTCTTCCAACGCGAAACGATAATTTTTTTTTTTTTTTTTTGTAACTCTTGTTATCTCGAATTATCAGTTTAAAATATGGAGCGCAATGAGACTTTTAAATTTACGTCTCATTCAGGTGGCTCGGTCGGCGGTTAAATTCCAGTCCCGGCCTTGCGCAAAGGGTACGCATAATTATAATTAATTATGTCATTAAGCGCGCCTTCGGTCGAAACTGGAGTAAAATACCGTCGGTGCACTTTCGAAACATCGAAGCGGCATTGGGAGCATTTCAAGTGTTCTTCTTTCGACTGCTCGTTAACTCGGCGCGCGGCCGCTTCTCAAATTTTCAGCCGCTTACAAATCCTGCGTAAGCAGCGTTTCTTCGTACTACATCTGCCAATTAGACGTCGCTCGAAAATCGCTAGCTCGCGCCACGTGGAGAACGAAAATCGCGACCAAATCGGTCGGTGGGGAGATTATATCCCATGGGTCCCGTTACCTCCGCAGCATCGTGTCCCCTTCCTTCGTTCCTCACTCGATCTCTGTATATGTGTGTATTTTTTTTTTTTTTTTTTTTTTATAATCCTCTCCTTAACGGTCGGCACCTCCTCGCTTCTCTCTCCGCCGATTCCTGAATCTGCGCCCCTCGGCTCGGGCCAAAAAGGTCGGGCCCCACCGCGCGATATTGGGCCCTCCGAAAAACCAGTCCCTGCGGCTCCCCGGACACCGGAGCACACGCACTCACGCACACACTTGTCGCACACGCAGACGGCGAATCCGCGCAGGTGAGCGAGAGATCGGCGCGCTCGCAGCGCCCTCCCCTCGATCGGCGGCGTGGCCCTCTTCCCGCGGAGGTGAGAATTCGCGACGACGACCGAACTCTCCGACTCCGCTTTTTTCGCTCGTTTTGCGACGAGGGATTTTCGGAGCGAGCGCGAGGCGCGACCGGACTGCCGTCGGGGGACCGACGCGCTCCGCGCGACGTGGTACACCGCCGGCCGATGCTTCGCGGCCTCGCCTCCCGAGGGCGTCAGCGACCGGTGCGCCGCGGCCCGACGGCCGAACAGACAGAGAGAAACAGGGAAAGAGAAGGAGACGAGGAACTGCCTCCACTACCGCCCGAGGTGTATCCTAGGCGCTGACTCATGCACCCGCGGCCCGCTCGTCTATGTGCTCGTCTATTTCTCTTGGCGCCGCATCTTCGTCTGGAATCTCGTCGGGCCGATGCTTCCCTCTCCTTCTGGAGCGCGCGGCGGCTCGTAACTGTACCTCCGCGGCGCCGCGAGCTTTTTGCGCCGATTGTTCTGCCTAGCTGGACTTGCCTGCCGGTTCTTAACATATTTATCGCGCTAATTTGCGAGCCGAGCGCTTTTCTAGCATTCTTCCAGCGGAGAATTGTTCGCTTTGACGGATACTTGCTGCACTTTGAGTGACCAGGATGGATTCATCATTTTTAGCGATGCAATATGACAGATTTTCTAGCAGCTCGTACACCTCGAATCAGACGCAGCCTTTTTGCAGATACTACCTATTTTGGTTTTTGGTTCCCGTCTCGCTTATAAATTAAAAATAAACATTTGAATTATAATATAGAAGAGAGTTCAGAGCGATCTATAAAATTATATTGTTTAAAAAGTAATTATTTAAACGGGTCGAATAAATATGAAATAAACCGATGCAGAAAGAATAATTCACTTACTCTAACGAGATAATGCTAAATTAAGGCATAATTTTGTGAAATTTTAGTTCTTTTGCCTCCGAACTTATTAGAGCACATAAAATACTCAATTAAATTGGAAAGCATTATTAAATAATAAACTTTAATCTTAAATATTTTGCAATTTACGAAGACGCTTCCTTTATTATTTGGTTTTCACCTCATTATTAAGAGAGTAAATTAAAACGTTGTTTGTACGCGTTCACTTATCTCTGCATCTGACACAGTGAAGTAATTACTGTTCGGTACATTTTGAATATGCGCATCCGTACACTTCATTACGCAAAAGTTAATCGAGTTAATTCTATATTTATATTTATAAAGTGTTGAAATTTATAAATAAGGTCATGATGTTATTTCGTACGGCACAATTAAACAATCTAATGATTATATTTATATAAAACGGTTCAAAAGTTTTTGTTTACATTTCACCTTATAAACACTTTTGTCACAAAGTTAGATCGATTTTATCTTAAAGGTAATTTCATCAAGTAAAGAAATAAAAAAAGAATTCCATGAGAAAAGCACAACTTTTTGTTCGCGCTTAGTTTAGTTACATAAATCCTGCTTACATAAATATCGGTAAAACTGCAAACTAGTACGATTAAGGGGTTGACAAACAAATGACATTACCAGACGCCTAAATCGTGACACACAGCCGTCGCGCCTTTCGCATACGCTATATGGCAATTAAAAGCAAAAGTACTTTGACGGCCTCTTCGACCGGTCCCGCATAGTCGCGCGCCCGAGCCTTTAAATTATTCATCCTTATACGCGGCAGTACCGATGAAAATGCCCCGCGCATTTCTCAGTCGTGCGCGCTTTATACAGTACCCCAATAACGCGGGTGCGTGCGGCTCAATCCATTTTTCCCTCGCGCCGATCGACTCGGGAATTTCTCGCATTGCCGGGCAAAATTGCGACGGAGACAGCGTCGCGCGCCTCGTTTCACCGTTAGCGCCTAATAGCGCCGCGAAGAAACGAAATTTATGGATTTATGCGCCGCCGAGGCCCCATTGTATTCCCGCGTTTCGTCGTAATAAGCCTCAAAGGCACCGGCGTCGGCGCACAAACCGCCTGTATAGAAAATCCGAGCGCCGCGAGCCTCCCCCCGCGCCTGTAATGACGGCTATTTTGAATATCGAGCTCCTTAAAGCGACTTCTTGCGCAAGTCCTTAAATTCTGGCCTGGTCAGAAGCAGCCCGCTTATTTGTGCAACGAGCGACTAAAAGTTCGCCGTATATTACGTGGCCGGCAATTTATGGACAGTTAGCTACCTGCGTTTCACGTGAAAACTTATCCCCGCAGTTATCAGTTGCGGAATTAGTTAAGTGATACTTTCAGCGAAGATGAAAGAATTCATAGATAATGGAGATAATGACATAATCATCTTATCTTGGGACCGCGAAGAAAGTGAAATCGTGCCTTGGATTAGATAACAGCTGGCGAGCGCCGGTAACGTTTGAACAGCGTGTGGCTTATCACAGTCGAGTTTTGACGCCGCCCATTGTAGTGCATAGTTATTTATGCGCCTGCGAACGCATTGTGACGTCTTGGTATCGAGTGAGGATAAATTTTCAAATGAAACCCAATACCGCTGCTTGCAAAATCTCTTTTTACAATTGAAACGAATCTTGAATAATATAATTTCATTTTTAATTTTTATTTCAAGAAAATGCGTATCTCAAAAAACAATACTGAAAATTAATAAATTATTATAATGGATTCAGCCTGCATATTATCTCTCGTTACTTTTCGTTGTATCGAACAATGAACTCGTAAAATGTATTACACACGCGCTTAAAAACAAATGCTGAAGATTATGATAGGTTTGCAACATCACTGTTTAAACGTTTTACTGCGATAGTTTGTATATGAAACTTTATTTTAAATAAGTACACTCAACTAAGTGGCACTCACCCAGGAAGTGCATCGACTTATCTTCGTAAACTTGTCGGTTCATTAGCGAGAAGTGGTGAATCATTATAATGCACTCGTGGAAGAATTGAGACCCACAGTGAACTTTCTTTTAAAACAATGAAACAAAACGATAAGTTGGAAATATTATTTATTTTCGTCGGAAAAAATAGTACGGCTACATACTTTGAGAAAAATAAAAAAGGAAAGTTCGCGACGTTCTCCGATGCGACTAGCATCGGAAGGGTATCGACGCGGCACTCGAGTGGAGGGTAGGAGAGACGTTTTAATGTCAAGCGTACCCCTACCATTTATCCCGCGCCAATATTAAATTAGCCGACACGCTGGATTAGGCACGTCGAGCAAAAAAAAAAAAAAAAAAAAAAGAGGCAAAGAGGAGCGCGGGTACCCGCGCATAGTCACCCCTCGGGGCTCGGTTGCACGTCACGAGTTTATACAATTCTATTGATGTATACGACTTGTTGTTGTTACGCTTCTCGGCGAATCAATGACAATAGAGAATGCAATTAAAGTGCTATGCATTTGTCGCTGAGGTTTAATTTATATATTTCACGACTGATTGATATTTGATTTCATACGGTTAAAATATTCATTTAACGGGTGGTATAATTAGAACGAAGCGTTTGTAAATTATAAATTACAGAGAATAACACGTGGAGCGAAATTAATAATTTCTAAATTTGTACATTAATATTTCCTTGCAGGTATAGCATCGTTGAAATTTTTAGCTTTACATATTTACGCAATAACTTCCCCTTTTCTAAAGCAGATATTCCTATTATCTAACTGTTTATTCGTCGCATTCGAAAGAGTTGGATCATTTTTAGCATCTTTAGGATTCCTTACACTGTGCGGAAATGAAACATAAAAAGTTAAATTGTATCTAAAATATGAAATATCTTCCTAAAAATATGCGAACGAAGAGCAAGCGAATTCAAACATCCGCCACGCAAAATTATATAATATAAAAAAATATATTTTCTCATCGCATCAACAAAGACAATTGATTGGTCACAGCTGACAATGGGTCGCAGACTTTCTCCAGTGCCCCGGAGGCGCTGTTCTGAAACTATCCAACGGATATTATAAAATCGCGTGAGATATCAGAAATAACCGGTAAAAAATTGCTCGCTTTGTGAACAAAAAGGCAGAGCAAGAAAATCTCCGAGAAAATCGTCGAAAAAACTCGTAGCAAAAAAGGAGTGCCTCGACCCCAACTGGAAAAACCGCGCGGAAAGAGGAAGCACGTCCCGTTATCGGGACACGCGCGATTAAGCGTTTCGCCGATCTACTAGCCTGTGTGCATAACTCGCGCGGTCAAGTTGACGGCGAGCGTGGGTGTGAACCCGACTTTGTCGGATGGTGACGGCCCGCAGCGCCACGGTCGATGCGGGAGAAAAAAAAAGACGAGGCGTCGAGGAGGCGACTGTGAATAAGTAATGCGAAATTGCGTACGCGCATCAGCTGCTCTGGCTATTGGCGCCAATTTAAATGTCATTTCTTCCTGAACGTTTCGTAATGGTGATTCATTTACGACGCGGACCGGATTGAACGTTGTGTTCACGGATTCAGTATCTTCCAATGTATTTTTTGTGCTTTTATTATTCAAAAGGATCTCCCAAAAGAAATTGTGGGTATTTTAAGCGGTACACTAAAAATTCTGGATAACGGTACGTTTTTCTTAATTTAGAGAGAGAACTCGAAATTTTTTATAAGTTTACACTTTATCTCATAAGATTTTGAATTGTCTTACACGAAGATCAGATTTACACGGATGGAGAGTCTATAATTTAGTTTGTCAGTAATTCTTTTTTAGTAGAATATTCCTTGTACTAATGTAATTTTTATTGATGTCAAATGATAAATATAAGATAAACGATACGTATACGTATGTTATAACATTGTAATGAATCAAATAATGCGACATAATTAGTGACGCATGATATATAACGAGCTTGAATGAGATGGTCTTGCGATGTAAATTAATATTGGCTTTAAATTATTGATCACTTCATGAGAAGCAAGTGAATAGTGTCTAAAAATAAGTGGCCTACCAATAATAATTAATGTAATAGGCACATGAATTATTAGGCCGCAGAGAGTACGTTACTTAATCAAACTAAATATGAATGTACGTAAAAATAATAAGAATAATACTATTATAAGTTTTTCGTGGAATACAAAGAAATATCGATATCAATTTCATGAATACTAAGACCGACAATAGTTTTTGTATTGCACGCACAAAAGAAAATCAATAATCCTTGCTAGCCATAATTGAAATTATTAGTGCAAGAGAGAACAAGTAATTTTGTTCGTGTGAAATAGAAATTGATTTTGATTAAATTTTACCTTTTGTATAGTACATTCATATAATTCTAAAAATATTTTTGTGCGATTTAATTAATTATTATAATATTTATAAATTGATAGTGTACGTTTGGTGCACATTTTTTAATTAATAATATTTATCTTTCGTGTAGTATTTTTTATACACAACTAACCTGCTACATTTTTTAGTTGATACGCAAGCCAAAAAATGTGCAACATTATATTCGCGCTCATTATGCGCGGATTTTCACAGTAAAGTGTGTTGCGCCGTCCAATTTGAAGCGCGGACTGCCAAGTAATTTAAAGTTTCTGTATTATATACTGTATTGAATTTTTTCACAAGTACCATCGACCTGAATCTAGCTACTCTATTGTATATATAGTACCCGCTCTAGCTAGAATTTTTTTGCGACACTTTTACACCCATTTATCAATTTAAAAAAGATTTTTTAGAAATAGTCAGTTTCATATAATTTTTTATAACTTATTATAAACTTTATAAGTAAATGAATCTTAAATTGAAAATAATTAGAGGGAATTAAATTTAAAAATAATTAAAGGAAATATTTTCGCTTTTAACTGCATCACTGTGTCGAAATATTTTCTTGGAAATGTAAAGGAAATTGTTTTTTTCCAAAATGCATTATGGTTTAATGGACATTATACGAAATACTAATAGCAAATGAAAGCTTATTTAGGAAGTTGCGCGCTATACCCCAATGATTCACTTTGCCCTACGAAAAAAATACGAAAGTGCTGCTGACAAACTTGAAAAGTATAAATTTTGTCTTATTGAACAGAAAATTGAAAGATTTTAATATCATTAAGATAAATTAAGTGATTATATATAAACGTCAATGCTATTTATAAAAAACCCAACACACTAATCATAGATATTAGATAAGGTAAAAAACTAACTTGAATTCAACATCGCAATTATAATATAATTAAGTTTCTTCCGGAATTTTGTAATTGTTAAAAAAGAAAATAAATTGAATTGCGTTTCAAAGTATCAAAGTCAATGCAATTTCGTAGTCTGCAACGTAACACTAAACGCAAAAACAATGCCTGCTCCGTTCCGCTACCAAAACATGCACCAAAAAAAACGATTAAAATTCTTTTCCTTCTGCATTTACTGTTAAAACTGTTCACTAAAAAAAATGAAATTATTCCCCCGAAAGAATTGAAACACTCGTATCATCTAAAGTCAGCAGCAGCAGAAATTGAAAACTTCCATAAAGTCTAACCTGCGGGCATTATAGGTTATGTTCCGACTCCGTTCATAGCAAAACTGCAATCTTGCATCCCGCACAAATCGGAGCAGTCTCACGTAGACCGCAGAAGCGTCGTTTTTTTTTTTTTTTTATATATTGGAGTCCTCAACGCTCAACTCGATCGCGCACTCACCTGTTGGTACGATGTTCATCGTGCCCGGTTCGCCGTTCGTCACCAGGTCGAGGTGTCCAGAGGCTTCCTCGCGGAGACGATCGGTGCTCACTGCTGGCCCACCCGACTTTTTCCTTCTCTCTTTCGCTCTCTCTCGGTCCGTTGTTTTCTCTCTTTCGACTGCGCTATGCTGGGGCCAGTGGGTACACACACGCTCGACGACGTGATCGATGCGGTGTGCTCGCGGGAGGCTCTCCTAAAGCTGCACGTCTGCGGTGGCGGCGGCGGCGAGGACTCTCGGCTTTAGCCGAGCGCTGCCGAGGAGAAGTTGACACGTCGTGTTTAGTGCGGCGCTGCTGCCCCTTTTAAATTCATGCGCCGCTCCAGTTTTTACGTCTACGGGCTCTGATCGATATATAGAAGCGTCGTTGAGGTTAAAGAGACTATGCGTCGTATGCTTTTTGACAGCACAGCTGTCAAATTAAAAATTGGGTGTTTAGCAAAAAAAACTTGCATTTTATTTATTTATTTATTTAATAATTAAACGGACTAGAAGTCCTTAAGTACAGAAAGAAAACTTATATAGTAAACTAAAACTAAATAAACTTAAAATTAACTTAAAACCTACAGGTAAAAGATTTTAAAGAATTTTTAAATTGTCCGATAGGACAGATAGATGTAACGCTACTAGGCAAATAAGAGTTCCAGAATCTCTTAACTCTATTGAGAGCAGAGTAGAACCCAAAGTTCGAGGAACTAAATATTTGAGTTTAAAATTAATTTTTGTTTATAAAGAAAAGAAGAAATTGAAAAGTAAATTTGTTTTTCGTAAAATAAAATGATTACTTTTTAACATGCATGAACATTACCAAGATTATTTAATAAATGTTTAAAATTAAATGGTTTATTTTTATTTTTTTGTTTTATTTTGAATGAAAGTATTATATATGACAGTAGACCGTAGCGTAAAAAGGGCAAAACGATATACAGCGCCGCCAAATGAGTAGTACTGTGAATCTGGAACTATGAAATGAGAAGACTCAGAATGAAGCCTGAAGGAAAATAGAAATATCCTATGGAAGCGCCTTTAGTGCTCATGTACTGAACTACGATAAGCGATTTGAATTTGTTTGTTAATATTGTTATCGATAGTAGAATTAAAGAAATCGTTTGTAATTTATATAGTGTGCAAGGATTTATATAAGCGTCTATTGACATAAGTCGCTGCTTATTGCAATGCTGAATGAGCCAATTGTGCGTACAATCAATCGAGTCATTATATAGTATCTTGGATAATATTAATAAAATTATATTCGACACACGTTATTTGATTCAATTAATTTCATACAGTAGGCAGCGTTGTTTCTGTAATGCTTTTCATTATACAAATTTTAATTGAATACAAATTAATTAATTATATTATCAGAGAGAGAACTAAATGTATTAATTAGCATTGATTATGTCGCGGTTGCCGAATTCACGTTAAATGCCTGTACAAGCATAAACTTCTTGAATAATATTCTATATCAATTATTTTTACATTTATTAAAATACAATTTTATTCTCAGTGAAGCATATTTTTCATCATTTATTCAATAATATTCTTCAATCGATATTTGTTCTATTTTTCATCATTTAAAAAGAAAAAAATCTATAGTTTTTTTACAGATTGTAGATTTGAATTAGGGAAAACGAATGTCAATTTAGATAAAATAAATTAAAAGAATATTTAGTCTTAATATTACTAACCATTTTTATTCCATGTTTGTTCCAAACTACGCGTAATACAATAGTACACTCTTCTCCTTCAATAAATTTATCGATATAGCTAAAAATAAACTAATCCACTAAAATCATTAACTAATCAGCACGTACATCAACAGTTCATCAACAGTTCATCAACAATTCACCAAAACGAAAGTATATACAATAAAAATCATAAAATTGAATCGATGAATGTTCACTGGTATTTCTAGCCATCAGCCTTGTACAAGTAAAAACTCGATTCCGATCAACGAAAATTACGCAGTCCATCGCTTTCTGATGTATCTTCATGCTCCACTCACGATTATCAAATGTCACTCGTAAAAAACTTAATTAACGAACGAAATCGCTTTTTCGCGCATTGCATTTCTTTCCGAACGCTTTTTTTCATTTAATTGTCGCTACGCTTTGATAATCATAAATACTAGAGCTACACCGACGATCAACGTCGTGCTATACCCTAATATAGTTGTCCACAAAAATTAAATTTTTATAACAATGAATATATCGATACTTTCGAGATTTAATAGTTTCAGCGACTGTACGGAAAATCTTATCGAGAAAGTAAAAGTTTAGTTAGATCGTTTAGCAAAAAAGTTGAAGACTCGCGTTCCCCGATAAAAAAGTTCAAGTCTCCCACGGACAGGTATATACTTTTAATAAAAATTTTCATTGCCACGCCGTGCCTGTAGTCGAATTTTTCGAGAATGGTAATTCCATATCACCGTATGTATATGAAATATACTTCGCTGGCGATAACACGATAATCGATAAAAATGTGCTTGCCCTCCTTGTCAAGGTCACTGCGCAACTCCTCCGAAATGAAAACGACAGTACGAAATAGGGTCAGGTGTGCTTCACGCGCCGGTGAGAGAAAAGTAAAAGAGGAAGTTCCGCGTTTAATCGATCGTTGCATCGCACACGCGCGAGCTCCGCGGCTACGTTATAGCTGCCATGCAGGCTCGGTGTTAAAGCTTATGCGTAGTGAGAGTCAAGCTATGGTTGCTTCTGTGGGTTATTTACTACAAATATACAGTTCGCGCAGCGAATTAGTAAAAGCCACATCGACTGGCACGAATCGCAGTTTTGTTTTTCACCAGAGTGTCGTTTATTTAGTTACATATATAAATTTTTTTTTTCCATTCGACAAGTGAACCAAGAAAAAATTAATTTTGGATTACGATAAAACGGAAAGAAGAGATTTATTGTCTTTCTAGTTGAAAAATTATATTAATACGAGAAAATTAAATTAAGTATAGAATAATTTTTCTGAGATCGTTCTTAATACCAAAAATTCTGCATCTACTCTTTAGTAATGCGAGGGTAAACTGTGAAAATTACAAAAATTACTTTACTTTATAGTAAATTTTGCTGCAAATATAGTATATAATTTTGCTAGAAAGTTTACTCATTTTTATAAACTTCGTAGTTTGTTCTAGATTTACATATATGATCATAATTTTTATCGTAACATTTTTGGTCGGTGTAATTTTTATGCGTCTTTATAATAAACAATAAATGAAAAGAAAGGAGGATAGTAATCTTAAGGGGTAACATCACCTTTGAATTTTGAAAAAATCATTTTATTTTTTTTTGCATATAAAGGTTCTTTAAGGCTCCAAGAATGATTTTCAATAGATTTTATGCGGGGGCGGAGCCGAAAAATGACTGAAAAAGTCACCCG
>JAWWEN010000048.1:13585762-13619035 GCA_035582955.1 Sycophila texana | reverse complement strand
ACGGATAATTAGCGGCAAATTACCCATAAATAATAATGTTTATTTTTGATAATTGCCCTGCCAACTTAAAGGACGCAATTATTTCATTTAAAAATCAATGTTGATTAAACAAAAATAAATGACTTAAAGTTTCTTTTTAACATTTTATATCAGATTGAGATTGAGATCTCATTAAATGTTTATGTAAGCAACCCAATTGCAATTAATAATACAATATATTTACCATTGCTTAACTCTTCTTTTCTTCACTAAAATATGTATTAAACATATATGAATATGAATATTTATATATACAGAAATCAATCTACTTTTATGTGAATGTTTAAAAAAATATTGGTTTTATACACAGAGAAAAAGGTTAAAGAAATATTACATTTGTTACAAAATTTACATTGCGTGCAAAATTCATCAAGAAGTCTACAATTTTTACAAAGATCTTAATAAAATTTGTAATTTTTACAGCTACTTTTAAAATAATATTAAACCATTCTCTTCGTATATTATATAATTGCATTCAATGATACTGTAAGCAGCGACATTGCGTTTCTATACAACGTCTAGGTAGTGGTAATGCAAGTAGCACACTGCATATTCGATGTCATTGAACATTGAAAACCTATTGCTAAGAAACCTACAAGGGGGGTACCTACGTTAAATGCAATTCTATCAATTAAAATAAACTATTTTGAATTAAATTTTAATGAATTTGATTTCACGAGGAAGTTAAGGGTGGGGTACTATCACATGAGCTAATTGCATTCGATGCTACTGTAGGAGCAACATTGCGTTTCTATGCAACGTCTAGGCAGTGGCATTGCAGGTAGCATACTGCGTATTTCATGCTGTTGAATAATGAAAACCTACTGCTAAAAAAGCTACAACGGGGGTTACCTACGTTAAATTCAATACTAACAATTAAAAGAAAACTATTTTGAATTTAACTAATTTTAATGAATTTGATTTTACGAGGAAGTTAGGGTGTGATCAAATTGTCACTAGGTGTGACATTGCATTTTTAAACAAGAGACCGAGGGATGTATCAATTGCAAATATTACGAACAAATTTCTAATAGCGACCTATTTCCATTTTTAATATCCGATCTTATTAAGGGTGGGTATCGCGGCGTAAATTTCAATTCAAGTACGTAAAGCACTCACAGTCGCGGATTCCCTCGTTGGAGACAGCGGCAGCTTGGCCTCCATCGTCATCTTCCGCACCTTGAGTACCCGGAGATCCCTTCGAACCCCACTTATACATATCAAAATCCAATTCAATGA
Organism: Sycophila texana; assembly: GCA_035582955.1. NCBI lineage: Eukaryota > Metazoa > Arthropoda > Insecta > Hymenoptera > Eurytomidae > Sycophila > Sycophila texana. The sequence continues at coordinate 13,617,757 of JAWWEN010000048.1, read as the reverse complement.
AATTTCACTAATTCCCTGTGAAAATCAGGCAAAACCGAACGTATCAAACATCCCAGTGTAACCGATTTTCTCTGGAAATCAGTAAAAGTTTACGGAAAAGAATTTAGACAGTATCAGAGTTCGAATTTGCACCGAAGACCGAGGTCAAGGTACACAGAGACAACAATGAGAATTCGCATAAGATACCACCCTTAAGAAGGAATCAATATGATGATTACAAATAAAGGGGACAACCGAATACATTAATTCCCCATTGGTGCTTCTGCACTTTCGCTGAGACATCCAGAACTATTGTAGAAACTAGATGAAGGTAGCAGATTAATCCTTTCTCTGAAATCATATATAAACGCAGATTAACGCTTGTTTAATAATTTTTGTATTATTATAATAAAATGAATAAATAGCAGAAAGAGAAAGGTCAGCGCGCCAAGCGCGCTGGATTTTGGTAGTAATAGTATATATAAAAATTTCAAGTCAAATGAAATTAAATTAAGTTATCATAACAAATATAACAAATTATTTTGAATTAAATATTCTATTAATTTTTTAGTAGGTCAATTTAACTTTCTTTCTAAGCTACAGATGGATTATGAATAACCTGCCAAATGCCCGAATGCGAATTGAAGAGAGAAAAAAGTTTGCATATAAGTGATGAAATTGAAGTAAAATCAAGAAACGCAAAAAGTGAGAGAAGACAAGGTGTCTTAAATACGTGCTGACGCAAAGCTCAGATGTGGTTGTAATATTGCCTGCGGTTTGCACCCTCTGTGGGAAAATCCTCCGAGAAATTCTCGGCGTTGGATCATCAACAGTCAGACAGCGGTCTGAGGTTGCCTGCTTACTTTTCTCTTAACTGCTTCTTCTCTGTACTTTACATCTTACAAACATTTTATGAACGGTTGCACCTCTTTTTTAAGAAATTATAAATTTTAAGGGATTTCTCATAAAAATTTGCAAAAAAAAACAAATAATTCTTTAGCAGAATGACACTTACAATTAATAACATCTTAACAGGGATAAAAGTATATTTTTTGTTATTAAATGTAAATAATATATTACAATCGAACGTGATAAATTGCACAACTAATAATCAATTTGCTCTCATTATAATCATCAATTCTTAATCGAAAATATAATCTAACTATGAGTTAATTAAAGAATATAAATTTAATAATAATCAAATAAAACATAAATTTATTTATTTTATCGTTTTCTATTACACTATCGAAAAAATGTAGCTTATTTTTATGACATAGGGAAAAGGTAGCTGAGTCAACTAAACTTTCCCTGTGAAAGTGCAAGGAGATTAAGAAGGGTTAACGAGTATTTAAAGTGCAAGCAATTAGGGCAGGCACTAATGATGACGTCACGTAGAGAAGCTCGAAGTATATAACAACGCTAGGGAAATAAGGCAAATGCGGATGTCTTTCAGTCGCTGTTCAGCAGACAAGAGGAGAACGTTGTTAAGTCAAGTTGAAATCGTTTTTCTTGCATCGCAGAAAAATGCGAACCTCTTCGAATTTACTCGCTTTATTTCCATTAATATTGTTGAGTGTGCAACTGTGCCTCAGTGATCCAGTACATTCTAGACAACAGCTGGATATTATAAACAAACCTAAAAAGTCAAATACCATGAAGATCTTTGAGAATACGTCACCCGCAAGAAAAAGGATATTTGATTTTGAAGACGAAGATGACCAAGATATCGTGGCAAAATTTCTTGGAATATTTAAGTTCGATAATTTCCGATCAACCTACCGGAAATACAGAGACGAATGGAAATTTGCTTTATGCATGTCTGACCATTTTATAACCTTCGATTATTTCGGTGATATTTTAAAGGCCAGCGATTTTCAACGAAGATCAAGTGAAGAACAACGTGCATCAAATCAAAGTTACGGAGAAAGTGATGACAAATTACATAACAGTACTTCGATGTTAAGAAGCACAGAGTACTCAAACCACGAAGAATCTTCTTTGATTAGAAGAAAAACAATAAGAAATATTATTGATGAAATTATAAATATTTTTAGTGGCTATTTTTCTATCGAGAGATGGTACAACAACACTGGAAACCAATATGGATGGTTAGACTGTGTTACAACTTACTTGCATGTTTTGACTGCAAGATGGATGGATTCGTAACTATAATGCCATGTACTTATCATTACCAATAACTTATTTCATAATTTTTCAATCAAAAAGTTTTATGTATTATTTGCTTTGTAACTAACGATGTAGTTTATACTGTGTATAAAATTATAAATAAAAGAATATCAAATCATAAGAAAGTTTAAAAAAATGTGAGTCATTCGCAATAATACTCTAAATAAAAAATATTTTCTACTAAAATAATCTTGCTATTTTTATATTTTTTTTTTTTTTCAAACTTACCCTATAACCCATGAAAACTTTAAAGAAACATATTAGCAGGGGATACATTCTCCTTCGCAGTTCGCCCGCAATTAATGTATAGCAAAGGAGCAGTGGTTAAAAAACGTAAATCGCAAAGCGAAATTTGGAGCTCTCTTGACAAGTGCTTCAGTTTGGAGGAGCGAGAGCGAAGGTGGAGATGAGGAGCCTCGTCGCGCCGCGTCCCGGGGATGCTTCGTACCGCGGTGCAGGGTCGAAGAAGGCGTAACCCGGCATTCCTCTGTAAATTAACTTAGCAGGCGGGAGCTCGGCCACGGCGCGGCGTCTCCGCCAAATATTCATTTAAAAAGGTAAATGCAATTTTGCTGTTTTACGTGATTGAGATAATGCAGCCCGATTAACGGCCTCCTCGCCCTCTTCACTCCCTCGTTCTCGCTTTTTCTTCTTGGATCCAACCCGACAATCTTTCTCTCTCTCTCTTTCTCCGTGACTCTCCCCCAATACTTTTTCGCGCTCTCTCTTATACCTATTTACGGTAGCCGTCGCGTCATTTACGAAATTTCAGAGCGTCTCGCGCGAGCAGCCGATTTTTTTAAGTTGTTATGCAATCAACTGCCAGCCTCAAGATGCGATGGAGACAAAAAATCTGATACTTTATGGATATAATGCTCATCGCATTTATTACAAGGTTTAATAGCGTAAATGCTTAATTTTATCAAATTAAAAAAAAAAACTGTGCTCGATGACGGTTGGAACAATATCCGCCTGCCGCTTTAAAATTTACTGATAAACTATTACAAAAGGTTGCGATTTTTATGAGTCATTTTTGCAACTGTTGCTATGAAATTTTCACCAAACTACCGTAGTTACTTGATCCCGAGATTAAAAAACTGCTTGGTAATTTAAAACAAGACGTTCCCTAATGTATCAGCTTTATATAATAAACGTATAAACGTAGATTACATGAGAAAAAATTTTACTCTAGCTAATGCTAATTTTATTTTAAAATTTACAATAATTTTTGTAGTTGGAGACGAGGATATCTTATAGAAAATCCTTTTCAATGGCAATACACAAAACTCGGATATTTTTTAGAGCGAACTCTATCGATTTGAAAATTAGTTTGAAGAGTCGTTCACTTATTCAATGTGTTAAGAACCTTTCACATGTAATAATAAGGCACTGTTAATATATTTCCCAAATTAATTTCAGAGTCAGACAGAAAGCTAAATATTATTTTCTTTTAAAGTAAATTAAATTAAAGCCTATATGTTACTTCCACGAAATAGAAATTATGTTTCAAATAATTGATAAAATCACTAGAGTTTAATTAAAGCAATAAAGAAGGTAAAAAACGTTATCTTTTTAAAAGGAGAAAGTTGCCTAAAAATCGCCGAAGCCTTTGCTGTAAACGAGTATACCTTTACCGATCGACACAGAGAAGTTAGCAAGTGTAGCTCTTTGGCTGATGATGATAATGATGATGATGATGAGCGTAACCAGATATCCGCGCGTAGTGAGTTACCCCGCAGATTCTCGTGGCTTCTCGGCCCTTTCGAGCTGCTATCTTAGTATCTGATAATTGGAACGGTAATTATGCGATGATTAACAGAGATGGCTCCCGCGCACCAAGCCCCCTGAGAAACGATCCTCTCCCTTTCTTTTCGTCGCTCCTCTCTCGTTCACAGATCGAAGAGGTGAGATAACGACTTTATGACTTGCCGATAGACTTCATCTTATTTGGACCACCCCCTTATTCGACATTTTGTTTTAGTTTATTCATATTTACTTATTTATTTATTTCATTGGGCTGCTCTCGTTCCTTTTTACAGTGTACTAATGAAGATCAAAACTTTTTACTGAAGATTATTTCTTTAAAAAAAATATGAATTAATAAAGTCATCGAAAGTGAAGTTTATTGTTTAATGTATAATTTAATTTTTCAAAACTGATGCAATTTAATCTAATTACATTTAATCATAAAATATATTAACATTAACTGCTATTTCAAAATTATAACTATTTTGTAACTCCTGCGTGCATTTTAATTGCAAATTTTGAAAAATCAAACTAGGACTCTAATGCTGTTGGTCGTTAATGGATGAGAAATGAGAAAATTATGCTAACAGAGGGCAGGTTTATAATACCAACTCTTTACCTTGATTTTTTCTACTGACGTTGATCAGGTGGCGGGAGCATGAAGTGTCATGGGAGGCGTGGAGAACACAAATCACAACCCTACTTTTAAACAGATTAACTATTCAAATGCGTATTAATATGCATGAAAGAGATCGACGTTAAATTAAATATAATAATTGATAATTTAGATACAATACTGTTGCACGTATATTGTTAAGGCAAAAATAAATGTAATATAAAGAGTTCGATACTTGAATTTGTTTAAAAATGAAAAAAAAGGAGAAAAAATGATAAGTTTTGTTTCATAATTAAAGCGCTATTTTCGAAAACAAGTGTATAACTCTAAAAGGCCTATGAAATTTAATTAAAAAATAGCCTCTCGTACGTTTACCTGGATAGGAGGACTGACTTCGGTCCCGCCTTCAAATCATTCAGCCTACCTCGAATACTAATCTAATTAAATCGGTCGGTTATTATTCATAATTTATTACTAAATTCCAAACGTCAAAATATTAATTTCATAAAACAGGTGATATATAACTCTATGCTAATTTTTCAAGCCTATAAGTTTTGGTTTATTTTATTATACTTCGAAATGTGAATAGGTGAATTAATAACTATCGATACAGTTCACGTAATTACTCTTAAAAATATGAATTTTTAAAAGATATAAAAAAAAAACAACATTTTATTCCAAATATCAATGTTTCTAAAACTACAAATGATATATCTATTGTTCAAGCATTGTGAATAAAATATAAAATTTTTATAAATAAAGGGATTAATTATTAGATATTTGGCTAAACACCTTTTTATCTAACTGATAAAAGAAAATAAATCTATTTGTCTAATTGATTTAATTGTGTTATATGAAATTAAAACATTTTATTATTAACTTTATACTTATTATATATAGTTTGGGTTAATTTATCAATGCTATAAATGTAAGTATATTTTTAATCGTAAAATTTGAACGAAGATTTCTTAATGACTTGTACAAAACCTCCGAACCCTTAGCACTTTAGACATACCTTCTGAAGGTTGGACGAATGAGCGAGTCAGTAAAAGAAACAGGAAGAAAGATATATCGAAGAAGAAAGAGAGTGAGAGAGAGAGAGAATTTTCATGACGGTAAGCGAGTTGCGACGTTAGGTGCTAAATCATTGTTACATGTCAGTTTCTTTACTTTGCACAGATTTTATTGATTATTTTACGACCGAAAACACTGTAAATCTCTTCATCTTGTTGCCCCTTTAAACTTCGAGATGCCCCCGGCTTTAACCATTGTCTTTTTTGAACGAGCTTCCACACAACTAATTGTGCATTTGGGAAGCATAACACTTTTACATTATTTAAATGTTAATAAAGAAATTAATAAATAATATAATTTGCAATTTTTAGATTAACTGCATAATCAGCAAATAATTCATATGTAGAAAAAAGTTACTGTAACTTATACTCAAATTTACCGAATTCATTATCTTTAAGTTTTAATTAGAGAATTGTCACTGCAAAAATAAAAGGCAATTTTTTCGCACAAACGATTAGAGTTAAATGATGTTTTTTATATTTTTCAGTAATTTAGGCTGGTTCGGCACGGAACGCTGGTATAAAATAATTGCATTATTATAATTATAAATTAATATATCGTTACAAATATACGTATAATATGTGTACGTAGCGATTTCAAATAATTTGTATAAAAAAATCAAGAAAATCCATCATATCCCTGGTAAGAAATTGACGAGCCGAGCTAGCCATGCAAAATTTAAAAAACAAAGAGAATTTCAAAATTTTAAAAAAGAAAAAAACATTTAACTTCAAAAGTTGCATGGAATTAATTGCAATTTTTATATAAGGTTCTTTTGCTTCTTCTTTTATATAGTTAAGGTCATTTCATTAATTATTTTTATAAGTTATTTTAATGAGATATAAGTTATCAATATAAAATGTGATTACTGATTCTAGCAATCTGTTCCCACTCTTCAGGAACAGGCAAATGACCAATCTGTTTGACCATATTAAACTCCAAAAAGTTATACTACTATACGAGTCAACTAGTATTTTAAATAAAATAAAAATACTATTTAGAGAATTGAAAAAGAACTAAATATTTCGAGGACATGATATACCTATACCTCTTAAAGGTAAATAAATTAAATATTTTACACTTACAAATCATGTGAAATGTGCATGTAAGATATCTGAGAGTGACGTCAATTAATTAAAGACTTTAATTTTAGAAAATTAAAATTTTAGTTTAAAAAGAATTTTGAAAGATTATCATTATTACATTGCAGTATTACGGTATATAAAAATTATATTAGTAATATTGCAATGTAATAATACAAATACTTTAATTTAAATGAAACTTGTTAATAAATGTTTTTCACATTAATTAATTGCAACATATTTAATGAGGTGGCTCGCTATATGCCCCAAGGCCCACTATATGCTCCGACTTCCCCTAGTTAAAACTCAGTCAAAAACTTTTGAAATCGACCTTGTTGATAAATAGTTATCTACCTTATCGACTACGAATAATATTTTATATGCATTTGTCATACAATTCATAGTTGTACATATGTGTGTATGATGCATTTGTAGAGAAAAATACATAGTTTAACGTAAATTGCTTAATTATATATACAAATTAAATATTTAAAAAAACTAAATACCATTTTAAAAATGTAAATGCGTTAATAAATATTCCCAAGTATAACACTTTTTTATGAACTTTATGATAGTACAAAGATTTACAATGAATATAAAAATTGCAAAATTTAAAACATGAAAAAAACTAAACAGACGAATGAATAACCAATTGCGATTTTCTGTTTGAGTCACATTCAGAGAAAAAGTGACCAGAAATAAATAATTATCTAGTGACGCATCGAGAGTAAGGCGTTTATCTTCAGTCTACTTCCGCAGCGTTCCGTAGTATCCTTTCAAACTCTTTGCCGACCAGTTCGCTTCCCGACTTATTATTTATGAAATATGACACAGCTAATTATAACATTTTTGTGCACATTGTGTTTTTTTACTACTAATATTGTATCAGAAGTTCAAAAAAATGATGAAACTACGTGTGCAACTCAACAAACTTGTTCCCAATGTATACAAACACCACGCTGTGTGTGGTGTGCAGATTCCGTGAGTACATTTTGTTTTAATAAAAAAGTACATAAAATGTTAAATGATAAATGAAACGTGAAACATTGACAAATAAAATTTCTAAAAGTATTAGTAACAAAAATACGAAGGTACTGAATAAAAAAACGAATAAATACAGGTATAATAAACTATGATTTTTGATTATTAAAAAATCAATGATTATTTAAAAGTTATTTAATTTAAATTAATTAAAATTAATCATATAAAAAATATGTTTTTCAATTTTAGCGTTTCAACTACAATAATGTTACAATCACCAGGTGCATACCAAAAAAAAAGTTTGAAATTGAAAAAGATCATTGGTGCTTATCAGAACATGTTATTGTAAAGAATTCTTCTATGAGTATTTTAAGGAATAAGCCTCTTTCCAGACACAGTAACGATCCAGTGCAAGTTCAACCCCAAAAACTAAAAGTACAGTTAAGAATAGGTAATGTATAAAGAGAATACTTGATTATTAATAATCATTCGTCATTATTAAGTCAACTATTCGTTAATTAATTAGGCGAGGAACAAATTATAAAATTAAATTATAGCAAAGTTGAAGATTACCCGGTGGATCTTTATTATTTAATGGATTTGTCATATTCCATGTATCCTTATAAAGATAGACTAACAATTCTTGGAGACAAACTAGCTGAAACTATGAAAAAACTTACATCGAATTTTCGTATAGGATTTGGTAGTTTTATTGATAAAGTTGTTTTGCCTATGACAGATACCTATCCAGATAGGTAAGAAATTGTGTTTATTATCTATTAATCTTTATATCGCAATTAAAAATTGAATATTTATTTTGATTAGACTGAAATCGCCGTGTAATTTACCAAAGAGCAATGTACCATGTGCTAGTCCTTACGGATTTAAGAATGATATGCCACTAACAAATGAGTTGGGCACTTTTAAGGTAATAATAATCTTTAATTAGAGTGTGATCAATAGATTTTAAATTATTTGTCCAACTTGTTATCTAGGAACGAGTAAAAAATGCGGATCTCTCTGGAAATTTAGATGGACCAGAAGGTGGTTTTGACGCCATAATGCAAGTTCTTGTATGTACTGAAAATATTGGTTGGCGAGAAAAAGCAAGGCACATTCTTGTATTTTGCACCGATGATAGCTATCATATAGCTGGCGATGGACGAGTAAATATTAAATCTATTTATTAATGCCTTCCATTTCATTATTTTAATTACGACACTAATGATTAACCAATTTTGCAAGCTTGGAGGAATTGTTGAACCAAATGATGAATTATGCCACTTAGATCGAAATGGATATTACACGTATTCGTTATTGCAAGACTACCCGTCCATATCTCAAGTAAATAAAATTAAATACTATACAAATAGTTTATAAATAATAATTTTAATTCAAATATTGTAAATGCTATTCTTAAAGATTAATAGGAAAGCTAGAGAAAAAAATGTCAATATCATCTTTGCTGTGCCAGAAAACATAAATATTACATATCATTACTTAAGCCAAAGTATTACTGGTTCTTCAGTTGGAATCTTAAAAAGTGACGCCAAAAATGTTGTATCGATAATTAGTAAAGAATACGAGGTAAACAAAAAAAGACGTTCATTAAGTATATATAATCTTACTTTTTACTAACAACATTTTTTAGAAATTAGTAGATTCAGTAACAATGACTGATAACGCGCCGAAAACGATCGATATAAGATACTTTTCAAGGTGTTTAAATACAAATTCGTATTTACAAGAAAGAAATAAGTGTGATGGTGTAAGATACGGAGACATAGTTGAATTTCAAATAGTAGTTAAGGTGCGAATAATTAATACTTTAATACTTATTGTACATTAAAGTAATTATAATTATGCGTATTTTCATCAGAAACTAATTAAACTGCTTTAAAATAAATTAAATTATTCACAGGCTTTAGCTTGCCCTACGAATCCTAATGAATGGCATCACAAAATAAAAATTGGCCCACGAGATCTTACTGAAGATCTTGAATTAGAAGTTGAATTGATTTGCCATTGTGAGGATTGTGAAAATTCAAAAAATCAGGTATTATTTTCTTACAAATATTCATTATGAATCAAACAATGTATTAGGATTTCTCACGATATAATCAATATTCACTCATCACTTAGTCACCTTTTTATTTATTTCATGTTTTTAAATATAATGCAATCGTAATAATTTATTTTTTTTTTTTAGAGTAATATACAATCTCCAGAATGTAGAAACAATGGTATTCTTGAGTGCGGTATTTGCAGCTGTAATGATGGGTACTATGGCAAACAATGCGAATGTAAAGGAAATGAAATTGAATCAATCAATTTTGAAGGATGTAAAATGACTAATGAAAGTGAAATTTGCTCTGGACGGGGAACCTGCAAATGTGGTGTATGCAACTGTGAGAAAAGGTTGAACCCACAGGAAGAATTTTATGGAACATACTGTGAATGCGATAATTTTTCATGTAGTCGAAAAGACGGTTTAGTGAGAATCAATTTTATTTATTAAAAACTTATTAAAAAATTAATGATATATCAAGCATTTTTCGGCTATTTTAGGTATGTGGAGGCAAAGGAAAATGTGAGTGTGGAACCTGTAATTGTTTGCCTGGATGGACAGGAGAAACCTGTGATTGTAAAGAAAGTAATAGCACGTGTATGCCTTCACTTGATTCTCTGGTTGTGTGTAGTGGTAAAGGGGACTGTTTATGTGGTGCTTGTCACTGTCATGAAACAGAGAACTTTAGATACTCTGGTCAATTTTGTGAGGAATGTCCAGTAAGTTTTATAACAATTAATTGAAAAAACAATTGTTACACTTATTTTATGATAAATAAGTTATTAAATAATAACTATTTGTTTTTTTTTTTTATATATAAAAGACATGTCCAGGACAACACTGTGAAGAATTAAAAGATTGCGTTGAATGCTTAGTCTACAAATCGGGAAGATTATGGCAAAATAATATGTGCAATGATTGCCGACATAAACTCGATATTGTAAGTAGTTGTTATTAATTTTTTTATTAAAAATTAAATTTTTATATTATATATGTTACATTAATCTACTATATGTATTTTAAATGTAATATATAGATAAATGTAACAACTTACAGTATCTTACTTTTTCATGACAGATCGAAGTTTCTCACATTGAAGAACACGATGAAACTGATGAAAATACTAATGCACGAGTATGTCGTTTACCGATAGATGCTGGATGCAACTTCGTTTTTAAATATGAATTAGATGATAAAAAACATTTTAAAATTGTTGCTCAAAAAGAAAAAGATTGTCCAACCCCAGTTAACGTCTTAGGTGCGTATTAATTACACTAAATAATTTACATTTCTTTAAAATAAACTAGAAAACATTTATAATGTCTTGTGAAATGTCTTTTTAGGTGTTGCTCTAGGAGTTATTATTACTACAGTTGTACTTGGCTTTCTTATTTTAATGATATGGAAAATATTAACAGTTATGCACGACAGAAGAGAATATGCTAGATTTGAAAAAGAAAAATCATTAGTCAGATGGGAACGGGTAATAAAAAATAATTGTTTAAAACTTTTGTACTGTAGTTTTACAACTCAATTAACTAGGATTATTATTATTCATTTCTAGACCGATAATCCATTCTACAAGAAAGCAACTACGACCTTTAATAATCCAACGTTTACGGATAACTCTAAAAGTTGAAATCAATTATTAAACGTTCTCGTGAATTTGTACTGTTATATGCAATTTACGAAATTTAATCGAAACTGACCGAGAATAAATTATAAAAAAGGTAAGATTTTGTAAATATTATCTAAGCATTTTGAAAAGGTGATTATATCTTGCGCGCTACAAATTGTCTTCCACCAAAAAATATTTTATTAATTGTAAAAACCTATTAGAATATGATATTTAAGGCATTAAAATTCTTTAAAATTCTTGTATTTTACAAACATTGTAATCTCATTCTGTTCTATAATCTCACTTTTTATACTATTAAAAATAAATTGTTTACAAAAAATAAAATAAATCTGTTTTATTATTGTTTCTTCTAATAAATGTGCCACAAACATCGTGTTATCAGTTCGGTCATGTTCATCGCACGCATAGAATTATGTCATAATTATTTGTTACTAATTGTTGGTAAGGTAGAGTCGGATTTATTTTGTACAGTCGATGTTATCAACCTATGTGATAGGAATTTGTCGCTCTTACCGAGCGAAGCGCTAAAGTCGGCTACATAGCTATATCTTTTCGAGAAAAATCGAATTTCGGGGGGTACCTATAATCAGCTGGCCACGAGGTTTCTTGCGTTCTCTTAATTTCTTTTTACAAGTGGATTCATATGAAAAGGTTAGTGATTTATCATTTGTAATTTATAACATTTTATTAAAGCGATTTAACCCCGTTTTACATGTACTTTATTGAACTTTGAACGAAGATAGTATTATCTTACGTAACCAATTATAGATTTTTAAAAAATTTTATTTTTTTAACATCCGCGATATGTAATAAGACTTAAATCAAAGTTCAGATTACATCTTAAAAAGCAATCATAGAAGTTGTACTATTACTTTTTATAAATATTCAATACTATATCTGAAAAGGAGTAGCTTTCATTTGAGGTTAGGCATTGACTTTAAAATTAGTTACCTTAAACCCAATTATTAGCAAATGAATGTAAAACGTTGGTTAACGATAAAGATCGAGAATACTTTGCAGATTTTATCAGTTTATGTAAACATTCCCAAGATAAAATATTTATTTCGGTCCTTGCCGAATCTGTAAGAAAACCGGAGTTAAATATCAATCAGTGACATTATACGCGCTAAAATTTACGTATGTATGTATACACAAAAAAATAGCTTATATATTATACTAAAAGACATATCCTTAATTTACTTAATAAAATTCTAAAGTGAATTAAATAATTTTATGATTATGTGGATATAACAAATAAATAGCAATAATATTTTTCTAATTTAATAACTTAAATTGCGTTTTAATAAAAATTTGTAAAGGTTGGTTATAAGTTTACATAAATCTTCTATTTATAAATTTTACATAAGAATCTCTGGTTACTACCAATTCTTAATTATTTAAATAAAAAATAAAATAAATAGACAGAAGAAAATTGATAATTAAATAAATGAACTATTTATATTTGTTGGCGATTTTGCCGTACTAATAAAAGTTAAACGCAATAGTTAAAATGACGAAGCAGATATATATTAACCTTTCCAAATTGTTTGACACGACTATTTTTAATGCCAAGCCGTGGGAAAACATGACAATATGCGAAGGCGCCACTCGCAATTTATATTTACACCTACTCTGAATCTATTTTGGTGAACCACGTGGACAGTAAATTTGTTTTTTAGATCGTTTTTAATTTTTATACGCCGTACTTTAAAGTTTATCATTTCAAAGTCACTGTACAACACGCAATATTGCCGGCGCCATGCGCCAAATGAGAACAAAATATTTTCTTTGTATTAAAATAGTAACAAAAAATTTTTTGATAACAAAAATAAACTGTTCATTGTGCAAAGATTTTAGACAAAACAATAGAGCATGTTATTCGATGAATTTACTTTGTACCGTTCGATTATCGAAAGGGATTTCCGCATATGTCAAAGTACGCTGTCATGAACGTCATCAAACTTTTTGCATTATAAGAAATGATTGGCTAAGTCTCATATTGTTACAGCGGAATTAATTAAAAACAATTTCGATATGCTATTTTGCAAAACTTAAATTCACTTAATTGAGAATCGCGAATAAATCTTTTATCAAAAAGCAAACTGTTTTTGAATCTCCTCTAAGGGTACCGACAACAAGAGTTTACGGTTTTGTATAAATTTATCATTTTGAAATCGCGATATCAGTTAACAAACAACATTCCGCTCTGATTTTTGTATGAAATTCAAGAGATCAGAATCGGTTTAAATTATGAATGATTTTAAATTTGCAAAAATTCAACGGAATAACAGTTTTTTCTTCTATAAATCTTTTCTCTATACCAAATCAAATAAAATAAAATTTCAGATTTATATTAATTTAAATGATTGGTCCATGCAGCGAAATATTTTTAAATATTATTCATATTGTTAAAAATGCACAAAAAGTTGAAGAATTCTCGATGGAAAGTTTTATTAGAGAAGTAGGGAAGATAAATCAATCATGCAATATTTCGCTTGTAAGAAAATTGATATCAATTTTTTGCACATTTACTTACTCATGAATGAATTGGTAATTAATTTATTAAATCAATTTGTACTAATTATTGTGTGTGGACATAATTAGTATAATTATCACGTGACATATTCTAAATTCCAATTAATTGAAAAGAATATAAAGATATACGTATTCTTTCAAAACTTTATCAACTGTAGAAAAAATATTCGGCGTTAGATTTATTATTGAAAAAATATTCTACAGTATTTGTAACTAAACTGTTTTAATTCGCAAAATATTCATAATATAATAAATCATGAAATCATAAAAAAGCGTAACACGTTTAATCGCAACATTTTTTGTAATTCATTTCAACGTGTCTTTAGAATATTCCGCGAATTGGAGTTATCGTGTATTTTAATAATAAAATCATAAAATTTAACATCTTTTTAATAATTTCTGATAGCGCACGCACCTATGGCGGCGCTATCAGAAATATTAAAAAGATGTTATTTTATGATTGTCATCCTCACAGTTTTAGACCTTCATCGGTGCATTTTTTCCGAGAATTTGTACTACATAGTAATTACTGTTTAAAAATCATAGCATTTGATAAGGTTGTGATCCCGTGTTTGAAACGTAAATTAAATTGTTAGATTAAATGCTAATACGTCATGGCTATATCAATTCTAGACTCTTCGTCAACTGCAGTACATAAATTTCTATCTTTTCTTATTAGATAACTATTTAGATCACTGATTTTTCATTAATGCAATAAAAACTTGTGGGGATAAATTTTGAAGAGGGAGATTACAGTACATTGTTTAGGCTCCTGCGTCATAAGTGTACGTATTCAGTGCATCTGCTGTACTTTGTATCAATGGCAGATTGCCACATTCAGAGTGGAGTGAGTCTGAGCTGACGAAGAAATGCAGCGGTGCATTAGTACGAAGAAGCTCGCGCAAGTCGGATGTGTTTCTTTCCCATGGTGTGGACGACCGTTCACTGCCGTGGTCTTGATTAGACAATTTAAAATTCAAGCGGGACGCGTATTAGCAATCCAAAAGATATATTTTTCACAAAAAGTCTTCTTGTTAGTAAAATTCTTTCAAATCTTTTAAATAAAGCATGTCTATAGCAATCAATGTAGTATTACTGTTCAACACTTTTCCATAATTTTTCTTTGTAACATGAAATATCTCCTTTAAATTTATTATGTTTATGTAATGAATATTTTCTTTGTTACAGGTGTAATTCGCAACTATATTTGCGATGCATCTAACGCGGACCGCTCTGTACGCTTTGAGATTGACTCTCACACAGGTAATAATAAATTTTCATCTTTATTATTATGTACCGAGTTATATAAGTCAAAATATAGTTTTTACTTGCGAGATTCAGAATGTATTTTAATTCTAATTATAAATGTAATTAAATATACTACTCATTTTTTATCATTTTTGTAACATAAAGTCTTGAGTTCTAAATAGAATTATAGGTACTGACGTAATAAACCAAGTGTAATTATTGGCATTGGGTTAGAAAAAAAAGAAATTGTTTTGAAAAATAAAATAATGAGCAAAAATTTGCTATACTTATTTAAACCAGTCTTATGTGTCTTTTTTTACCGAAATTGATTACTGTTTACGAAAAATTTAATTACCACTAAAATAAATGCATATGACATTTTGTTTTAAAAATACTAATCATTATAAATCATTGGCATGAAAGTGATGTATATTTATTATTATTATAGTGTTTTTTTTTATTGGCTTAACTTTTGTATACTGCCACATGGCAAATGTATACTTTATGTAAAACTACTGAATCATTTCAGCCTACAGCATCGTCAGCGCTGCAACGCAGAAACAGTGTAACTCGCGGAAATGCCTCGGCTGTTGTCCTAGCGACGGCCGGCCTTTCCCTGAGTATGTTCTCACTGGTGCAGATGCAGTCGTCGCCGATGCATCAAAATCGTCTTCGGCGCTTCCACTAGAGGACGACGGGTTCAATTTCGAATTTAATGCAAAACACACAGACGAATAGATAAGGAGAAATCCAATTCGAACGAAAAGCTCAAACAATCAATTTCAAGAAAAAAAAATTCACTATTGTATCGGTTTTGCGGGGAGAATAGTGCTGAGTCGTTGCCCATTTTACTTTACTTTAGTGTCTTTGATTTGAAATATTCGTAGTAGAAACAGCTCGGTGGAACGTGATTTTATCCTCTAAACATTTTTTGTTAAAGCTTTATTTTTAATCACACTTTAAAATCTTAGCTAAGCGAATATGCACAAGATACGCAGTACTGATAAATTTAGTTATATAGAATGTAGCACTTGGTATAGGATAGATAAGCTAAATAGTTAGGAACTTTTAATTTACTCATAATATCGGAAGTGCTATTTTCTAAAACAAAAATACGTTTCTCAGATTAAATCATACATTGTGTATTAAAGCACAATTTACTTGTATTATGTATTATCATTAGATATTTTATGGCGTCACATATTTGTTAGGATGAGTTGGTCAGACAAATGAAAATGAAATTACTTTGACGAGTATTAATTATGATTCAAGTACCCTTTGGCTGATCAAAGTAGATGTGTAGTAAACAAGGTGTGAGCACAAAATTTTTGAAGTAAAAATTGTAATGGAATACTTTCGATAGAAATTTTAGTCTATATATATCTTTTGAAAAATATTTTAATGCTTGCAATGCTAGATGTTGATGGTTGCTATCGAAATTTGTAATAAAATGAGATTTGATGACAAACTACGAAAGTTTGTCGAAACATCACACTATTATTATATAATGTAATAATCAAGTCTCTAGAATTGAAAAAGACAATTGAATTGTAGCGTATGATCCTTATTTTATAGAATATTTTATGCAATCAATTCTAAATAAATCCGTAAAAATTTATTAGGCATTTTTATTTTAATCCTTTAATTTAAAATATCTTATTATATAGTTATTTATGCACTAAAGGAGTAAAACAGTCTCCACAGATTTAGATATGTTTGTACTCCCTTTGCATAGGTCAGTAAAGTTGACTTTATTGATTATTATTTGAAAATTAATTTTATTTAATACTAATTAATTTTGTTCCTTTAATTCAATTTGTTGGGTTGTAGAAGAGGGCTTATTATTCTCTTTGTAATTAATTGAACTTTATTATTATAATCAAACTAATTGCTTTTTGAGTAACTTTCGTTAAACCATTATGCGGTTTCTTTTTCTTTGTCTACAATATAATTTGTCAGGTACAGAATTTTAACAATATTTACTTTACTATCAAGATTAAAAACATTGAAATTTTTTAAAATATTTATAATAAATTAAAAATGTATAAATATGTTATAAAACTAATTTACATAAGACTTGTTCATAATATGGATACTTTAACATGACAATTAGCACTTTTAAAATAAAATAAATGCAAGAGATTTCTGGGCCCTTAGACCATGCTTTTTTTATTAATGATAATTTCAATGTACTTAAAAAATCCAAGCTATTCAAAACTATTTTTATTATGATCTATAATTTTAACGTACTTTCAAAAGTGTTAACTTAAAATATTTCTTCTGTAACCAATTAAAATATTATTGATGAAAAATTTATCAATAATTTTAAAGAAAACTGTTGTAATGAAGAAAATGCAACAAGTTGTAAAGATTTGAATCATTTGGACAAAAATCTTTTAACCAAAAACAATTCAATTTGCAAAGAATTATAATTTTTTATAGTCGAGTACAAGGACCACTCCCTATTGGATGTCTCTTCAGACAAGCATATCCAACAAATTTGACAAGGTGTCTGTTGTCAGAAGAACTTCAAGAGGTAGATTTATACAAACGTTCAGAGATATAATAGTTTCTGAACTTATTAAAGTTGTTAATATTTATTATCTTTGAATGATATCTACCTATAATTCCTGATAAATGCCGATAATAAATTAATTTTTTGTTTAGAAGATGTTTACATATTGTATACATTATTATCTTTATGATTAGGAAAATGAAAGTTATAAGAATAACAAGTTTGATTTTTTTAAAATAATATTTAATTCTTATTAATGTTTTAAAATAATTAATGACATTCTGTAGTTTGCTTAAGAACTTAAAGTCTGTAATTCAAATGAAACATGTTTCATAATTATAGATTTATTATGGAACATTATTTTTGAATTAATAACTACATTCTATTTTAGGACTCAAATTTTCCCCGATAATACGGCATGTACTGTAAAATTAGCTTCCAGTCTGTGAAATAAAGCAGAGCTAAACCTGCTCCAGTTCCATACGTTACAGCTGAAGGTAGCCTAAACGAAAAAAAGAAATTATTAAAAATTAGTTTTAGAACTAACAAATAAGTAGATAAAAATCAAAAGCTTAATTAAGAGCAAAAACTATATTAAATTATCTGCATGTTATTAATTTTTAAATTACAAATAGTATAAGATATTAAAACAAATAAATTTTTAAATATAATTATTGTTATCAATATAGAAGATCAAAGTTATCGTTTGATATTAATTGAAGTTTTTAACTCTCCTATAAGTTTCGATCAGATCTTATTGTAAATGGAAGTGTTTTCCAGCAATGAAATACATCATTGATGGTTAAATAACTTTCTTTAAAGAAAAATTTTCAAGTATATTATTAGTATTAATAACGATGTTACTTTATAAGCTTATATAACTTCTATTAAGAAAAATATTTAGAATAAAATAATTTGACGTTTTTAATACTAACCATTTCACAGCTAATTCAACATGTTTCTTTCCTATAGGATTTGGCGGCATGGTAAGGTACTTGCTAATGTAACAAAAAAATTTAGTCAAAAATGATAAAAAGAATATTATAAGAATATATGTTTGTTAAAATATGTAATGTTTATTTTATTTATTTAATAGTAATAAACGTACTTCTCAATTTTCTTGTGGAAGAGTTAGCAGAACACTATATGTGCACCAAATTACGTAAATTACGTTAAGCTTAACACGCAAGAAAACATCAATACGGCAAAAGTAATACGGTTTCTGATTGGTTATGCTAGTCGAGTATCATGAAGCCCGATTTGTATCAAAAAAGGGGACAAAAAATTCAAATTCAAAAAAGGGTTATGACAAAATGTAAACACATATATATATAATGTATTGTATTAATATTTTATACATTTAACAAATTTAACAAAATTAACATTAACCTTACTTGAATACTTTTTCTGCATCACCGTCCACGACACAAGCATCAGAATCTGATTTTTTATCTGTAAAAATCAATTATTTGTTACTTGAAAGTCTACATTTACAATTTTTATCAACTTTTATAGTTAAAATAATAAATTAATTACTATAGAACGGAAAATATTGTCCCGGCCGATATGTAAAAGTAATACACTGTCCTATATATCTATATATATAAATTTCCAATTTTTAATTCTCAAATTCTCTTCATTTTAGTTCTTAAAACAATAAAAATGCTCTCATTTCTTTAAACAATAATCAATAATAGCGTTTTTATTCGCTCCAATAATCTGTAAAAAGCTCCTTACCGATTTCCACGAATCGACGAGTCGCGACTTGCAACCACAAAATTTAAACACGAATACGACCGTTTTTTTCTATTTAAATTTACACTATTCTTTCATTAAACTACAAACAATGAATCTAACTAACGATTAAAGTACACTCACGAAAAAAAACACTTCAAAAAACCTTTTATTTGAGGAGCTGAACTATTGCCAGACGGGAACCCTCCGGCGACCAAACACAATAATGGCGGAACGCCGGCCTCCCCCTTTGTTCAACAACCCTGCACTGCACCCCAACACATTCATAAGTACCTTGTATATGTGATACTTAATTTTTTTACCAACCCGCTATTTCCAATCAATACGCCTAAATTATGATTACTAGTATTGGCTTTAACAAATTAGAAAATGTCTTTGATAACCGATTAACCGAAAAAAGTGTGTATATCACACAAAGAAATAAAGTCTGCACGCATTCGTTTAATGTACATATATATATAGATATATTCACCTGCAGACTAGCGACAGGCGACAGCTCGTTGACTTCTCAGAATCGGTTCCGCTTTGAATCTTCCCTTCTTTTTCTCTTTATGTCTTTCGATCTGCAAGCACTTCGAATTTCAAACCAAACGTCCGCCAGATAAAAGTTCGAGGTATCGTAGTGTCGCTCGACAATCGACGACTCTGCAGGTCTCAACAATCAGCGCACCAGTGACTGCATGCAACTACTGCGTCTAGGTAGAGCTAAACATCCACAGTCCCACAGACACAGGCCACAGCTGCCACAACTGCGAAACCAGCGAAACGAGCAGCTGAAGCGAAAAGCTGGAGGCTAGAGGAGGAGCGAGCGAGACGGAGGATGCGATTGCATAGCGAGAGCTGAGAGCAGACACACCGAGGCTATCAGTGGGAGCTGGGTGGGGGGGGAGGAAAGAGTTGAACTGTTGGAGGGCCAGTCGCGTGAAAATGGCGGTGTGAAATGGCAGGACGACGATCGGTGTTGACGAGCGCCGAATCTCTGGGCGGCCCGGGCATAGGCAGCGGGTCCGTGAACGGCGCCGGCGGCGGAACTGGCGCCGCGGATCCTCTCCGAGAACTCTTCGAGGCCTGCAAGACCGGCGACCTGGCGCGCGTCAAGAAGCTCGTTACCCCCAAGACGGTCAACGCTCGCGACACTGCCGGACGCAAATCCACTCCTTTACACTTTGCAGCTGGTCTGTACAATAGCTATTTGCAAGAATATTTTCTCGTGTCTTTGGTGTGTGGGCCTATGTGGTTTTTGCTTTTTGGAGCGAGTAACAAACACTTGCCCTTTGCTGTGCATTTGTTGCTAGGCAGAGCTGAGAGTGTCTCTGCTAGCTCATTGACTTCTTTATTTTTTATTATTGCGAGCAAGTGTTTGTTTACTTTGCTCTGGCGTTACTTCTTCTATTAATTTGTTTTGAATACTCGCTAATTTGTAAAGAGCATACAAAGTTGTTTTGAAATACAGTGTTTTGCGAATTGTGAAAATAGTTAGTTTGGTATTACAAAGGGAAAATTCGTTAATGTAATTTTCATAAATGTTCTTTTAAAGTCAATTCAATATATATAAAACTCTTTGTGTTACTATGTAAATTTTAAATTTATTTTTGTTATGATGATTTATTTTTAGTGGTTTAATTCTAGATTTAGTTTTTATTTGTCAAACTTAAGTTTTTAAATAACTTAAAATATATTTATTAAATGTCGCATTTATTTCTCGTAATATGTTTTTAAAAATGTTATAATTGTTCTAGGTTATGGAAGAAGAGATGTAGTTGAATACCTACTCTTAGCAGGAGCATCAATTCAAGCTAGAGACGATGGTGGATTGCATCCTTTACATAATGCTTGTTCCTTTGGTCACTCAGATGTTGTAAGACTTTTGCTAGAAGCTGGAGCTAATCCTAATACAAGAGATAATTGGAATTACACGCCTTTACATGAAGCAGCTATTAAGGTAAACATACATCTGTAACTTACATTTTAATTCAATGAACACCTTTACAATACTTAAATTTCTTAATTTTAGGGTAAAATAGATGTGTGCATAGCATTACTTCAACATGGAGCTGATCCAAATATTAGAAATACTGAAGGTAAAACTGCGTTAGAACTAGCAGATCCAGCAACAAAGCCAGTCTTAACTGGAGAATATAAAAAAGACGAGTTATTGGAGGCAGCTAGGTCTGGAAATGAAGAACGATTGTTGCAGCTTTTAAATCCTCTTAATGTAAACTGCCATGCAAGTGATGGACGAAGGTCAACACCACTGCACTTAGCTGCAGGATATAATCGATCTAGAATTGTTCAAATTTTATTACAAAATGGTGCAGATGTGCATGCCAAAGATAAAGGGTAAATCATTTGATTTTTATTTTGCTCTGTATTTTGAGGCTCCCTTACTCTATACCATAATATGTTAGTTTATTTGATTATCTTTTTATTACAGCAATATAAGTAAAACATTTATCATTGAATAATATGAAACAATTAAGAAATGCAAAAATATCTTATAAAATTTTATTAAAAACATTAAACTTTATTACAGGGGTTTAGTACCACTGCACAACGCTTGTTCATATGGACACTTTGAGGTAACAGAGGCACTTTTAAAACACGGAGCAGCAGTAAATGCAAGCGATCTCTGGGCCTTTACTCCCTTACACGAGGCAGCTAGCAAGTCCAGAGCCGAAGTGTGTTCGCTACTTTTAAGCGAAGGTGCCGATCCTACCCAACTAAATTGTCATAGCAAAAGTGCTATAGATGTAGCACCAACGCTGGAGCTCCAAGAGAGATTAGCTTGTAAGAAATACTTTGGTACTGTTTTTTTCATTAATGATAATTTCAATGTACTTATAAAATCCGAAAGATTCCAAACTCTTTTTCTATTATAATTTAAACATACTTTTAAAAGTATTAACTAGACTAAAAACATTAATATTGTTTCTTTTGTATTCACTATTGATTATCCATAAATGATAAAAATTTATCAATAATTTTAAAGAAAACTGTTATAACGGAAACACAACAAGTTGTAAAGATTTGAATCATTCGGACAAAAATATCTTCAATCCAAAAATAATTCAATCTACAAAAATTTATAATTCTTTTGGATTTTATAGATGAATACAAGGGCCACTGCCTACTGGACGCCTGCAGGCAGGCAGATCCAACGAAACTGAAGAAGTATCTGTCTCCGGAAGTGGCGAACTTTAAGCACCCGTACACGGGAGACACGGCGCTCCACTGCGCCGCTGGCTCTCCCTACCCCAAGCGCAAGCAGGTCGTTGAGATGCTCATTCGTAAAAGTGTAGCGCTTAATGAGAAAAATAAGGACTTCCTCACTCCCCTGCACGTCTCCACGGATCACTCGCACTACGACGTCATGGACGTGCTCCTCGCCCACAATGCCAAGGTCAATGCCCTCGACGGTCTTGGCCAAACGGCACTTCACAGGTTCGTCTCTATCTTTTTCTTATAATTATATAAGTAGCAATTTATTTAAAAACACTTTGGAATATTTATGGTGGATTTGTTACCAATTTTATTAATAAGCCTCTAATGTATTATATTAACACACTCATAACATAAGACCAGATATTATTTATAAAAATCGAGCAATAATAATAAATTCAATAAAGTTTAACTTTAATTTTTTAATATTGAACAAATTTTGCATCAGTTGTAAGTAAAATTTGTGTTGATACAACGTTTTTTGCAAATATCAGATAATAATTAATTTTTTATTAATTTTTATTATTCATAAGATTTTTAATCGTGACTGTAAGTATTGTATAAGTGCGTATTATTGACGAAAAGTAACCCGATCTCCAATCATTGTGGAAGAGAAAGAGATAGGGTTGAGCAATCGGTAACGTTAAGTTATACGTGGCTATTCAGAACCCAAAACCTAAAACGATGGGTGACCTAAAAAAACTCTGAGCACGACAGCATTGGGACTTCCGCTTTTGGCGCACTGGAAGCAATGTTTTAAAACTTTTTATTTGATGTTGTTTAATGTCAATTAGTTAAAACGTTAAAATTAAGATCTTTTATTTTAGAGTTTATAAAATTACAATTTATCAATAAATTAATTTTTTGTAATTGTTAGAAATTTTTAAGAAATAGAAAAATTTCTGTTGACAATCTTGGTTTATGAAAATATTTATGTTTTAGGTGTGCACGAGAAGATAACGTCCAGGCTTGCAGGATACTTCTTTCATACAACGTTGACCAATCGATAGTGTCGCTTCAAGGTTACACGGCAGCGCAAGTAGCTACGGAGAATGTTCTTAAAATTTTGCAAGGTAATTTTTTTTTTTATTGTCATAATTTAAGAAAGCTCTAATCAACCGTCATACATGTGAACAGTAATTTATCATTTTATGAAATTTTTTTTACCAGCCTAAATATGAATAATAGACATTCTTTATTTTTGTTCTTAATTTTTATATAAAAAATAAAGCGAAAAAAGGGATTTCTTCATTCTTGTGTAAGAAATAAAGAGCCCGCTGTATTAAAGTTTATTTTTAAAAGTTGGCAACTCTTTGATGAACTAAAGGTCTTCTAAGAATGCCCCAATGTCGCGTGGAGTTTGTCTCTCTATTTTATTCGAAAAGTTCAGTAATAAGCTGAAATCGTGATCAAGATACTCCAAACGATAAGCAAGACAGCATGTGTTTAATCATAAGAAAATTTAAATTTTGCATCAAGGGCGCGGATAGAACGATAGTCAATATCAAGAGTAAAAGAAGAATAACGTTCATATATTTGTGTTTTGATTATGAAATTAAAAAATTTTTATTTTAGATCCACCAAATGGCTCGGAAGATACGGAAGCGCAACTTTTAGAAGCCAGTAAATCGGGAGATTTAACAGCAGTCGAGAGGATTCTTCAGGCCAACCCGCATGCTGTTAACTGCCGAGATCTAGATGGACGACATTCAACACCTTTGCATTTTGCAGCAGGCTACAACAGAGTTCCGGTCGTCGAATATCTATTGGCTCATGGTGCAGACGTCCATGCGAAAGATAAGGGGTAAATTTAAATTCTCTTATTTCAAAGTAGGAGTATGGTAGGATTCTTATTTTACAATATTATAAAATGTGTAAAATAATTTAATCTTTATCACAAAATAATCATTACTTATAATGTGTTTTCTAGCGGTTTGGTTCCTTTGCATAATGCATGTTCATATGGACACTACGAGGTGACGGAATTGTTAGTGAAACATGGAGCTTCGGTAAACGTTGCAGATTTGTGGAAGTTCACGCCACTGCATGAAGCGGCGGCCAAGGGTAAGTGCGAAATTGTAAGGTTATTACTGCGTCACGGGGCCGATGCTACCAAGAAGAATCGCGATGGTGCGACACCCCTCGACCTCGTTCGCGAAGGCGACCAGGATGTTGCTGACCTTCTCAGGGGTAATAGTGCTCTCCTCGATGCTGCCAAAAAGGGTAACCTCGCCAGAGTTCAAAGACTCGTTACTCAGGACAATATCAACTGCAGGGATGCCCAGGGAAGAAATAGCACTCCACTTCATTTGGCTGGTAAGTGACATTAAAAATATCGGATATATTTTTAAACTTACTATTTCGTAGTTTTCAAAAAATAAAAGTTAACAAGTAAATTACTTTTTATTACTTTCAGCCGGTTACAATAATCTGGAAGTAGCGGAATTTCTTCTGGAACGTGGAGCAGATGTGAATGCTCAAGATAAAGGTGGTTTAATTCCCTTGCACAACGCATCCAGTTACGGTCACTTGGATATTGCTGCGCTGCTTATTAAGTATAATACGGTAGTAAACGCGACGGATAAGTGGGGCTTTACGCCGTTACACGAAGCTGCCCAAAAAGGCCGTACGCAGTTATGTGCCCTTTTATTAGCACACGGTGCCGATCCGTTCCTTAAAAATCAAGAAGGCCAAAGTCCAATCGACCTTGCTAGCGCCGATGATGTGCGCAGCCTACTTCAGGATGCCATGGCTTCGCAACAAGTTGTACCTTCCATACCTCCTGCAGCTCTAAGTACCAGCGGTTCCAGTAGGTCTCCCAGTAGTGTAGCTGGTAGGTTTAATCCTTAGTCTTATTTTTTTCATTTTAAATCATTTATTTAGTTTGATATAGCGTTTATTCTATAAAGTTATTTCGATTTTATGAATAATTAATATTAAATTCTCTTTAGTATCTCCACCACCATCGTTAACGCAAGAGACAGTGATAATGCCGTCAGGCGTAGCGATGACGTTGTTCGTACCGATGGCTCGACCGAGTTCATGTATCAGTCCGTTAGGTTCAACAGTTGAAGGGCAGCATACCTCAGAACGGAATGAAAAAGAATCTAAAGCAGGAGCACCTGGCGCCATAACCGATGTTGCTAATTTCTTGCAAAGCCTTGGATTGGAGCATCTGCTCGAACTTTTTGAGCGAGAACAGATTACTTTAGATATCTTAGCAGAAATGGGTCACGAAGACCTCAAGCAAGTCGGTGTCTCGGCCTACGGTTACAGGCATAAATTAATCAAAGGCATGGATAAGCTACTCAGTTCCGCTGCTGGATCTATTTGGCAACCTACCATTAATCCCGGCACTCTCCTCGTCGATTTACTTGCTGAAGACAAGGAATTTCTTGCTGTCGAGGAAGAAATGCAAAGTACAATCAGAGAGCACCGGGATAACGGACACTCCGGAGGCATTTTTTCGCGATATAATATTGTTAGAGTAAGTTATTAACATTGAGGATTGAATTAACATTGCAAATAGAAAATTATATTCCCTTTAATAGTTTCTTAATTTTGTTTTTCTAATTGCAGATACAAAAGGTACAGAATCGCAAACTATGGGAGCGGTACGCACACCGGCGCCAGGAGGTAGCGGAAGAAGTGACCGCGTCGATGGCACCAACGTCACCCGGTGCTGGTGGCCGCGTGAGCGGGGTCTCGACGACATCGCAGTCAAACGAGCGAATGCTCTTCCACGGCAGTCCCTTCATCAACGCTATTGTTCAGAAAGGTTTTGACGAGCGTCATGCCTACATTGGCGGTATGTTCGGCGCCGGTATCTACTTCGCCGAGCACAGTAGCAAAAGCAATCAGTATGTTTATGGTATTTGTGGAGGCACCGGCTGTCCTGTGCATAAAGACCGCAGTTGCTATATCTGTCATAGGTGAGAAAATGGTATTATAGCAACAACAACAACAAAAATAAATAACGATATCGGTCTATTTTGCAGGCATCTACTACTTTGTCGAGTTACCCTGGGAAAGTCGTATCTGCAGTTCTCAGCAATGAAAATGGCGCACGCGCCACCAGGCCACCACAGCGTAATGGGTCGTCCTTCTCAGGGAGGCTTGGTTTTTCCCGAATACGTGGTGTACCGTGGAGAACAGGCTTACCCCGAGTACCTCATAACGTATCAGATTGTGCGGCCACAGCAGGAACCAGGTCAGCTTGGCGAGACAAGCGAAGAACGGTGATCAGGCGCCGGGCTCACGGAGGGCCTCGTCGCCGCCGGTCTGCGACAACTCTGTTGCTGCCAGAGACCCCGCATTTGTGACTCCATGTCCTAATATGGCAGGCCCCTTTGCCCAAAGCTGCCACTCGATGGCTGAATCAAACAAATATTGGTCTAGGTGCACCTTACTTTCAATAACGGACAAATCTGCAAAATCGTCTGCAAGATTAGTTATTTAAAAAAAAAACTATAGAAAGGTATTTGAAAACTAGGAAAATTAAATTAGATAGGAAATGGAATTTTCTTGTGAAATGTAATTAATTCGAGTAAAAATATGAGTACATTGTGTAATTTTAAAGGATTTTAGAAACAGAGATGACTGAAGCAATTTTCATTCTTAATTTTTCAAATCAATGTTAACATAGATATTTTAATTTTAAGATAAACAAAAACAATCAAATTACAATGAATTTTATCTTTTCAAAAATCATTTACACTGCTTAATAGAAATAATTAATATTTTGATAAATTCTTATCTTTAGTACTGGTATTTGAATAAATAAATATAGAATAATTCAATATTATATATCAATAAAAAGAATCAAAATTTAGAAAAGATAATATTTTTTAAATTGTAAATAAAAACTTTTTGCGAAACCAAGTTACTTTTGTAAAGTTTACCAAATATAAGAAAGTATAAAAATAGTATATAAACATTTGTATTTTATGAAACCACGAATATGTGTAACTAATCAAATAGCATTAATGTTACAATATTTTACAACGACTTGAATTCAGTCATCTCTGAAGTTCGGAAAAGCGCAATTATTTTACGGAATCGAAGGAGAGTGATAAATTGAAGCTGCATCTTTGTACTACCGTTATTCGATGAACCTTCAGTTTCGTTTTCCATTCACGCAGTTCCACTATAGGAACTATTGTGTGTATAAGGGCTTGATGCAGAGTTTTTGAGAATCTTTAATTTTTCTTTTTTTATCTTCAAGGGTATATTGTACATTATTGACTCATACAAATATAGGTAAAAAATCTAAGATATCATTTTCTTGTATGTTAAAGGAAAAACGACTGAAGAGACATACATTCGAAGAGAAGTTTAATCTAAGTACTTCATACGGTTGTATTTTTTAATAACAAGAAAAGCGGTAAATGTGCACGTAAGACGGGTTTTTTAACGGACGATTTTTTTTATTTTCTCTGAATTATATTGTGTATTTAATGTCCTAGAAGTATAACTTTATTTGCTATGTTTTGCTACACTCATTAGATATATTATATTTCTATTTATCATTGTAAATTATTGCTAGAATAAGAGATATCGATCAATTTCGATTTCTTGTAAAATGTGATTAAAATTGAAAACGAATCTTGGTGCAGCAGTTTTTTAGAGCTTCCATCAGTAAATATGAGTATTTTCTCCTTTTTTACTTATTTATATTCAGCTACAAGAACGAAAAATGTTTAGTTATAATTTACAATTTACTTTTTTCCCCTTTTTCATTAATTAAATGTACATATCAATTCTAATCATGTTTCTCAGCGTTCTCAAAGAGAAACGTGAGGAACCTATGAATTTTTTTCCTTATTTCTTCTACTTTTCTTTTTGCAAATGAAATGAAGGTTGAATTATAAACTGAATTTATAGTCACTGCATCTATTTTTAGCATACATTACCACTTGAAATATACTGCACATATCCGTAAACAAATTTTTATACCGACTTCGGAAAAGTACTTAGAAATTAATTCAGCAATACAACGCCGTTAATAAAAATGTGAGTAAAATGCCGTTAGTAAAATTGTTATATAAAAAAACACCGTGATTCAAATTTTTTAAATTTTGTTCTAGATTTGTAATGTTCAAATTTGTCCAATATTTTTCAGTTGTTTGTTTTAATCGATACTTTTCACTTAACAATTACAATAAAAAGAGAAATACATCGAGATGTACATTTTAAATTTTAGGTCAAAAGTAAAATAAGAAAATAGTTATAAAATACAATGCCCTGCCACAGATTCAAGCAATCAAGCATTTGTCTTCGTTGTAAAGTGTACTAGATACGCTTAGCATTTTTTTGCGATTTTTGCAAAGTGAGTGCGTAGTTTGTTCTTGTAAGAATGTACATTCTTTTTGTATGTATGTGTCAGTTTTCATGTATAATCAGCGTATATATTAAGGGTATTAATGTAGATCGTAATGAAGATATATAAACAAGTAACAGAACATTTTTCTTCGAGCTGGTCACGAGACAAAGACTGCGGCGAAAGTTTAGTCCCAATTGTATTTAAGATTCATTATTTTGAAAAATGATTGAGAGATTGCTTTTTATCAATCGGATACTTTTACAATCCGATTTATTCTTTTCTGTTAGAACTTAGTTATTAACTAATTCTTGATAAGACGATGGATTTGATTAGCGAAAAATTAATGATTGTCCAAACCATGTTGATCTGTATATATGCGATGAAAAAAAAATAATATTTAGGTAATTAAATTGAGAAATGTTCTTAAAAAGGATGTTTTCGGCGCAAATCAACGGGTTCGGATGTGAGAAATTTTTTTTTCCGTTTGTACTAACCATTTCTCTTGTAATTCGGTCGTTGGAAATGGTTCAGTAGCAAGGTCAATTAGTAGCTTCGTCCTGTATGTAAAAAATCAGTTCGTTAGCGGTCTTTCGACTACCAAATTTGCGTAAACGGTCAGTTTACACAAACGTATTGGTGTGACGAAAATTCTTCAAAACAATTGTTAGTGCAATTGTATTTCAAAATAATGAAGCTCGATAAAGAAGCCACGTTAAAATAGTACAGTAATAGCTAGATTTATGCGAAAGCGCACATCGAATTCATTTAGTGCGTGCGTCGAAAAAAAGGGATATATTGACTCTGGTGTTTCGGTATAACGGTTATAAATGTATATCGAGAATTTTAATGAATTTTAATAAATGGCGACTGTATGTAATTTTGTCGCTGGCGAAGCACCTGGGAATTTTGTCGATTTGTAAAAGATACAAAAAAAAAAAGAGAAACGTAAATCTAACGGCTGTCTTTCATTATTTTTCATTTACATAGTTGTACGGTTTGATCGATTGTGTGGAAAGTTCGAGATGGAGTACGAGTTTGTTGAATTGTAAAATGTAAAAAAATAAACTACCCAAAATCAACATTGAATGGCAGGAATAATGTTACTAATTTTAATAAACAGTAAAAATAAAGAAACAATACTCGATTTTCAATTTTTACCCCAAATAAAGTTTTTATTTTATCGTTTTTGTTTATTCTTATTCGAAGAAATCTTCAATAAAGTAGAATTACATGTTACGACCGTGAATAAGTAATCATTGCGAACGTTCAAAATGTAAATGCAAGAGAATCAGAATTATTCATTAATTAGTCTTTTTTTTTGTCTTTGTTTCTGGAAAAATTATAAATTATTCGATCAAATAATGAGATTTCATTGTATGCTATTGAATTAAATAAAAATATAATAAATGTAAAGTAACATGCATTCTAGTATAATTCTTTGGTATAATCGTAACTGTACAAAATATGTTTAACGTTGCAGCATCCTGGGCACTTTGATTTTCAGTCGCTCGAATAGGTAGCTCAAGCGTCCCTCGTCGACCTCGCTACGAAGATTCAGTGCTTTCGACCAACACCGTAAAAGGGAACATTGCAAATCAGCGAATATTTCCTCGAAAAGGTCTTGCAGAAAATAAGTGTCGACTGAACATATTGCTGAAACGTGATGTGCCTCAATCTTCAGTGCGAATGGTCAATTTCATTGTTTTATTGCACGGTTGGATGGGTGCATCTGCAATTGCCTGGTATTTACCGACGAAACATTTTTATTATTTATACCATATAAAATAATATTGCTTTTGTTAAAACGTATATATGTTATTTCAATTATTATTCATTAGAATTTTATTTTCCCGAACTTCGTGATATTATAACTTTTCTGGAATACTTCAAAAAGTATTTCCTTGACTTTATTTAAACAAGTATTTAAATATACATGCGTCATGCGTAAAAAGAAGGGAAAGGAAAATAAATGTGTACCTTTGAATAAAAGGGGGAAGAAAGTAAATGAATGGAGTTCGAAATAAAATAAATTAACATAAAAATATTTATGGAAATCAGTAAGCGCGCAGCACGTAGTCAAGACTTACAAGTGGCACCTACGCGCAGGTATCGGCAAAACACGTGGTGGGTTCTTTGAGCACTATACAAAGGGCTTACCGAGGCACGACCGGTCTGCTCGCCGGAGTATCCGGTTGCCACCTCGACTGCGTTTTCTCTAACTAGACTCTATTTGCTCTTTGCTCTTCACCTTGCCTTTCAAATTTTTCTTGCTGGAAAAAAACGTCTTATATTTTTAACGTTAGCTGACAGATTTACACCATTTATAATTTTTTAAAAAATAATTTTAATTTTTAATAGAAACTCAGGTGATCAAAGAGCTAACATAAATCTGACAATAAATAAATTTATTTAGTAATGTAAAAATAGAGTATTTTTTTGAAAGATTATTCGGAGAACATAATATAATATAAGCTTACTAAAATGTTGTTGAAATTTCTTACAAATAACAGTATTGAAAGTAAAAAATCGTAGATTCGATCGATCACATTTTTAGAATAAAAATTCAGAAGAAATACATTGTTATCGACAAATTAATGTGACACTTTGTAATTTGTATGATATAAGAACAAGTGTATAGATAATTTAATCTGATTCTGTACTTATGTTTTGAAAATAATAATCAGAAATTTATTTAACTTATCGGTCTAAAATGCAATTGAGTAATACATACAATGAAAAAAATAAGGGAAAGTTTACAATAAATTTTGTAAGATAGGAACAAACTTTGCGAGCCAAGAAAATTAGGGGAAGGGCGGGCAAACCGGACATGGCGGGCAAAACGGATTTTAGCTATATTTTGTGTTTACTTTTTAGCGTACAAATTCCAATCGTACAAACACATTGCAAAAGTTGTTCCTAAGTAATTTCCAGTATCTCTGCACAGCTCGAAGAGCTAACATCGACCAAAAATACAAATAATGATTTTCGAAGGTTTTGTTACGATTTAGTCAAGGTAAGAAAGTTCTAAT
>JAWWEN010000048.1:13571033-13585662 GCA_035582955.1 Sycophila texana | reverse complement strand
CAATTAGTGGGATACTTTTAACCTGCAATGTATTACTATATACATCAAAATTTCACTAATTCAGATTTACATAGCAGTAAGCGCTCTGATCATTTTCGGTATCAAAATAAGGTAAAAGTTGGATGTCGAAATTCCTACGTGTTTGACGTATTTTTAGCGCGTGTCTGACGAGTCTCGATATTTTTGGGCGCGAGAATTGCACTATTTGGCTCTATCCGGGAATTGTCGCGTGGCTAAAATTTGAATGGGTTTCGACGCGAAATTTCGCGCGTCTATTAGGAGAGTCAATTTCGCACTTTGATCTTCTCCAATTTATTCAAATTTCAGCACGGTTTATGTTTATTTTGAAATTAGCTATTACTTGCTTCTAAAAAATCAATGAGTTTTATAAATTATGAAAAAATATTAATATACACGTGCGAGAAGACTTTGTGTCGCAATAAGATCAATATTAATATCCAAGTGAAAGACTTTTTATATTCTTACCATTTTAACTGAATTTTAATGTAATACTAGTGTACCCGGAGTCATATTGTAAGAGTAAATATAAATGTTCTTTATTTATTATGAAATCATATATCAACCTTTTTATAAAACCGTATATGACAGAGAACAAAATGTAACGGATTACAATATAAAATGCAAAGTAGCATGGGTCATTAAGTGACTCAACTTGGTCTCGATAATATCCTTAACAAATATGAGCTCCAAAACATTTGATACTGCATCTACGGATTCGGCAAAAAAAGTTTTAAATTTCCTAGTGGCTCATTATACCCCAATGATTCATCATACTTTCTTATCAAATTATTTATCAAATTATATCCCATTTTTCTTTATTCGATTTACAAATCAGTACTTCTCTATGAACTGCACATGAAATTCTAAATATTAATTCAGCGTAGTTTCGGTAACTGGCTAACGTATCCAATACGTTGAGTCCTCAACGCGTCACTTGATGATTAAATAGAGGGATGATATTTCTCACTGTACATTGTTATCGAAATAAATAAATCCATGCATTAAAAAAATTGCGTTGAATTACTCGAGAGCGTGAAAAAAAGGGATAGAGTGGCATAATTAGCACGAAATCGCATTCTCGTTTCCTCCGGACCGAGTTATTCGCGCCGGCACCTCTCGACCCTTCCTGTGCGATAAGCTCGAAAAAACGACGCGGAACATGCGCTAGCATGCATGCCGACCCCTTCTTCCTTCGTTTCTTCTACGCTCGCCAACGAGGCGTCGTGTGATTTATTAGTCTATTTTATTAACAATCGATGGAAATTTTTGATCATCTTTAAAAAACCAAGTTCGGTTCGTTTCAAAAATCGATTCATCTCTCTCATTTTCACAAGATTCTTCATGCTATCCTTGATTCTTCGCCCAAAGACCAGCTCAATTTCGTCGATTACTTTCTCCGACGTAAAATAGGTAGTCATTTGCGGAAATCGAGTGACAAGGAAAACTTATCCAGTCGGCGATCCCACAAAATTCGATATTCTCCCGAGTGAAAGATCGAAAAGTAAGCATCTCTCGAGGGGGGAAAAAGAAGGCGAGAAATCAGCGCCGCCGATAGGAGGGGAGAAAAAGGAGCAGAGCGAGCCGAAGACTCGAAGATAGGCGGTAAAAGTGAGAAAAGTTGAGGCGAGATAGGAGATGGACATGTCCCGGGAGGGGAGCGGGAGGGGAAATATCACGCGTTCCCTCAGATACTGCAACCCTACTTTTGCGCGCCGTCACCGAGCAGTCGATCTGCTCGACGCGCTTCTCGACAGTCGCTCATCACAAGCACCGCGAGTTTCGGGAACGAAGCATGTCGCGAGTCGCCAACGTCCCCTAAGGCCTCGCGAGTGATCGGCTACTTTATAATTTTGGTGTCGTTCTTGAACAGATTTTGCTTGCAGCTTTTCGAAATTCGAACGATATATTGACCTATCGTTTGGTCGATGACAACATTTTTAATTCACTTATAAAACGCTTTTACTGCGAACATTTGGATTTTTAGTGGGAAGCTGTTCAATATTTTCAGTGAAATTAGATCGATGTTGGTGAAAATTTAAGTGAGTGCCAGTTACTTCGTTCAATACAATATTTCACAAATAGTTCGTTCAAAAATCATTGATTTTCATTTAAATTTGCTAATGAACTTTCGTATTGATTATTTTAGAGTGAGAATTATTATAATTGTATATTATTATAATCATATTTCAATTATTTCTTTTTTGTAAAATTAAATTAAATTTGAATTCTATGTAAACTATTAAAATACGACAATTTTTTTTTTTTTAATTTATAATCTATTTAAATTAAAACATTTTTCTATTCAGTATGCATAAAACGAAAGCTTTAAAATGAAATTTTCGAAATTATAATTAGAATGCGACGTAATGTGTTTCGAGTAGTTCAATACTTGAGAATTGTAAAAATTGCACCCTGTTCAAAGTATACTTGGAGTTCGAGCTTCTATTTTTCGAAGCCGCGTCTGTTTCTTTAACCTCCCTAGTCCGACAGATTTATTGACTCCGCCTGTACGTAAGTATACCTCTTGTGGATTTTTAAATTGCAGTATCTCAGTTCGAATATCAATCTTCCTTGAAAGTTGAATTTATCGCGGTAGCGCCTCGAGGCAAGTCTAAGTTCGATGTCGGCGTCAAACTCATCGGATTCATTTTGCAATGATCTCTTATTAAATTTCAGATAGTCTTTACGATTAATTATTAATTAGACGAGACGCAGGTCGAATTAAAGTCGAACCGTCAAAAAATAATCGGCTCAATGAAAAATTATAACTGCGGGCGTACGTGACAGAAAAAAGGCACGAGTCTCGTGAGCCACGGGGCCGGAGACTTTACGACCAACGAGAGAGAACGACATCAGTATATCTTAATTAAAATCGATTTGATGCGTGGATTGTATTTGTCGCCGATTCAAGGGGGTACAAAATACTCGAAGTACGAAATATCCTCGAGTTTACTGCCTTAACATGTAACTATCGTTTCGATTTAGCGATCAAAAATTTTTTAATTTGAAAAAAAAATCAAACTCGATCGCTCTATTATAAATTTAACGATTTCAAAACTTATCTGCTGTTGTAAAACAATTTATAAGCGAATGCACTTAAAGATTCGACCTTGTAACAATTACTTGTTATACTCACAGCTCCTCTTATCAATCCATGCCAAATGAAATTTAATTAAACATGAAAAGTTAGCATCTCCGCTAATTTACTTCTGTACAAAATGTGTTATCGCGCTCCATCGAATATCTTTCAATAAACGTACAATAAAACATTAGCACTCACAATCGTGCAATATCTTTTTGTTTTTTTTTTTTTTGTTTTTTTAAGTTCATCCAATTATCGGCTGTACAAAGTATATAGCTCCCCTCGTACGATTCGAAAGAAAAACGTCGCGGCAAATTCAAACGCCTTGGCGGGCGAAGAAAGGCGGAAGGATCGTTTTGTCCGCTTAGCCTCAAGTGACGGCGCTGCTCCTCGCCCTTCTAAATTTAGCAGAAGAGTCGGAATAGGGGAGGTCGGCCATCGTGCAATGCCGAAAGCTCAGTCGTTCTTTGGATCCGACCGAGTCGTCACGTCGCCCGTCGTCCCTCGAGCAGCTTCGATTACCCAGGTACCCGAGCGCCGTGGGCCGTTAAATCTAATCCTTCCTGAAAGCTTGGCGCGCGTAAATAAGAGGCCGGCCGGTCGCACGGGACGCGTCAGTGTCACCCAGAGAAAGAAGCTTTAAACCTTCTTTCGCGGTGATATTTAATTAACGGAGAATATTCAGCAGGCTGCGCTGCAGAGAGCATCGAAGATTTTTCGACTGGACATTCGACACAGATATTTTAAAAAGTTAACGCGAGTTAGTGATCTTGGTTTGGCTGCGATAGTGTGATGTGCAAGTGACGAGTTTCCTTGATAGCGTTTTCTTTCGAAATTTTTGTTCGTGCCTCTTTGTTGGAGGATAAATTTATATTATTCGATTGGACGATATTTGAACGATCGATGAAAAAAGGATCTATTGCTCGTTTGACCCTTAGTTACTCGAGCTTTACCCTCCGATAGTGCAACAATTTTCGTTTACATAATGATTTCGCATATGATATAGTGCATTTTTCAGCTCACGCGCTAATTGGCCAGCTGCCACAGTTGCCGCGATACTTGCACCTCCCACCTATTGTATTAATTAGCGCAACGGATTTTGCACACGCGCATCGCGTTCAAGCAAGTCATCGCTTCATCCGATATATCCTCGCTTCCGACGAAGGCTGCATAGCAAAAAATTCGACCAAAAGACCAATTTTTCTTTTTTAAACGTGCTATAGTCTTCGCAAGAAGCGACGATATTATCGATAAAGATAAGGCCGGAGCATCTTTTGCAGCGCAATCGTCAACAGTCGAAGCGCCTCCTGGCCCTGCACGTGCTGACGACTGAATCGCATAAAATGCATTAACAGCCTTGGCGATAACGCCTAAACAAATAGCTGACTTTGCGATTTGGCTTTGTGAAGAGAAAAAAAAAAGTGACGTCTATAGCGCGGTGCATCCACCCCGGAATGGTTATCGGTGCGGGGCGCCGACACTGCGCTTTATCGCGCGCCGGACCATTTTCTTTTTACTACACTACTACACGCGTGTCCGACTTTGGCGTTTTGCCTCCGCTTTTTTTTTTGCACCACTCGGGCGAATCCTCATTATTGTGCTCTCTGTTTTATATTTATTTGCGGATCGTCGAGTGATTTTTCCGGTTACATTGTTCGTTTTCTTAAATGTTTGGATCTAAAATTGTTGGATTTAGTGCATATAAAACTGGAATTTCGTAAAACATTTTTATCACTTCTGGGTAAACGAAGTCGACAAAGGCCGAACGAGCATATATCCCACTTTTACGTTATTGTTCGACATTGCGTGCTTGCGTTTCTTTAAATAGCTCGACAAAAAAGAAGTATCAGCCGCTTTTTCTGCACTCTCGAAATAGCGCTCTTATTAAAGAGATTAATTTAAGGCTGTTTGTCGAGAGAGATGTTTTTGCCAGCCGAGATTTTTATTTTGACATCCCCACACGTATACGTGCTCAAAAATTAAAAAAAGGAATTATCACTCGTGATCACAGCTGTTTCTCGACATCTAATTCAGCGTCGCTTAATCATCCTTATTACGGCGACGAAACAGCTTGCGAAACTCTTTTTCGCTCGACAATCATCGAGTCTCGAGACTTAAAAATGTAACGATTGACTTTCCTCCTCGCGCCGTGAGTCCTCTGAACGGTGGGATCAATAAAAGAAAATCTGTCGGAAAATGCATCACGCGAGGTTCGAAGACTCTCCAGTCGACAGCACGTGTCGGCGCCGGCGATTCAATCGCAACGCGCTATTTTTCTCGCGCGAAACGCTTAAATGCAGCGAAAAATACAGGCGATAACCCTCTTGCACGATAAAGTCACCCGGGCGCCAGTTTGTTATATAATTTTTGAGTATACGCTCTTTTTACCGCGCTGTCAACAATTTTCTCTCGTCAGCCACGGTGCAGTCTGTTTTTTTTTTTCTTTTTAAATGACATTCAAATGCATTTCGTTTTTTTTTCCTATACGGTCATCTGCATCAGGAAATTATCGATGAATTAACCTTCCTGTGCAACACAACAAGATATTTCATATGGATACTTACATGAGCTTCCTGTCTAGCTCACGCGTAGGGGGATTCATTTTTTTTTTATTTTCAACAAAGCCGAAGATCAATGAGATTGAAGTAACGGCCCACGAGTCTATACTGAATCACGCCGGAGTCGATACTGTATATAAGATAAGCTTGCGAGAACTACCCAAATTGTCATTTAGCTACGGATAGTCGCACGCTTCGTTAGAAAAGTTTGCTCATTTGTTTGTACCGCGATTAAAATTAGTTGTTCCTCTGATTTTTGAATGGCGAATGATATTTGTTGTTTTTCTTCAACGTATATATACGTATATATTTATACCATTCACTATTGCCTTTGTTTAAATACTTATTCAAAAATTTTTGTTCATTTCAAGTTTATCTTTAACTATTTGAAGAATATAACAAACAGGACCAATGGTGTAGATTCTTTTAATTGATTTGATTGCTTAAATTTAACAAAATAAAAGAAAGCTCGTTTAAGGACATTATTTCATTAGCGTGATTTTATTTATTCACGATAAGATACGAAACGCGCGAAAGCTGACTAAATTTATTGTGCTGGAGAGCAGCCCACGATCGAAATGCAATGTTATCTTATTTTATTGAGAAAAGACAAACACTTTTTCAGTATCTCGCGAACAATGATACCGGAATAGTCAATTTCCTTTCTATGTAAATATAACCATTCGATGGAAAAGTTCCAAGCATTTTAATAATTGCTCTCGGCGCTGCGGAGCTATTATTCATTTTATCTTCTGACTTGAAGTAATATATCTTCGGCGGTCGGTTTAGCTTCGTCAAATCGTAATGAGCGCTTCTTTTATCTCTTTGAAAATTTGACAAAATTTTGTTTGCCATCTCCATATATTGCCAAAATAATTTTTTTTTTAACAAACATTTTAACGAACTTTTGAGGGCAGAAAACGAAGATACTAATGATTCTATTAGCGGAAAATCGACTCCCGTGCGTAACGATATACTCGGGATCGACGACGCGCGCTCCGTGACTGTGAATGGGATCGCTCAAAACGAGGAGTTAAAGTAATCATGCAGTTAAAATCGCCGTAACGACAACAAATTGTTACGAGCAGCATTGATTAATTTGGTCAGGCCACTCAAATCGGACGTAACCCCGTTCTTATCCAGCGGTAGAATGACGATTGGCGCTAATAAAACAAATCTCGAGCTATTTTTCGAAGGGGCAATATTGCGCCGCGAATAAAAATAACGTAGATTGAATAATAAGAGCGCCCCATTGAAAAATGTGTTGAAATAAAGCAAATCTAAGATGGCAGAGAGTCTCCTTTGATGAATAATAAAGAAATACCGTTACGATAATTCTGCGATAGGAGTGTTTTTTTAACTTATCGTATCGGCGAACAATAAATTATTTACACAAGTGCATACATGAATTATGAAACGATATTAAGCGATAAATACTCGTCATGCAATCCATTAAATAAAATGGCATATGAGCAGCGCGCAGTCACCGATTAAATTGTACGGCTATTAATAGAAAATAGACCGTCGAATCCTCCATGCATAATCCGCCACCTCGAAAAATCGCCGTTCGATACAACGATAATGTAGAGAGAAACAAAATCAAATGCTCTATAATTACGAGCTTATCAATCGTCCTTCCATAAAAATTTGCTCACTCATTCTAATTATAATCGTCTATCTCGGCTCGACTCTTATAATGTTATACGGATCCTACATTTCCATATCGTTTGAAGGATACGGCAAATGGATAGAAATTTATTCCTCATGAAAAATAAAAGTAAGAAAAAAAAGCAAAAGTAATGCATATTAATAAACGATCCTGTCGATTCGCCTGTTGCAGATCTAAATGTGTTCCATAGCGATACCATCGGAACTTCTGTTGGGACACAGTCCCCCGGTCTACGGCTCCCTGCTGTACAGCTCCCTGATGGTTACGACGCCGCCCATCGCCAACAGATCCGTGCCACCGCAGATACGGCCCTGCCTCGCCTCCGGCTCCTTCCAGCTGGTCGGCCTCCTCAAGAGCAATGACCATGCCGCCAACAACAAGAGAAACAAGAAGAGGGTCGTCTTCGCGGATGATCGCGGACGGCCCCTCACTCAGGTAATGCTCGCTCGCGTTAAATCAAAAATTTTAAGTTAATTAAATTTAAACTTTCAACCTTCAAGAGTGATCATTTTTATTAGAAATTATATTAAATTTTTATATATTTAATTATTTTTTTTATGAGGAGTTTCATCATTTTGTATCGTAGAATATACAATACAAAATGAAAATTATTTAGAAAATATATATATCGATTTTAAAATATATTTAATTTTAATTAACTTTAAAAATTATATTTATAATGCACATAAAAAATTACGGTACCTCGCGCAATTGCAAAGCTGGTACAGAAGAACCGAGAGAAGAATTTATTAACGGTTCGAATGAAATGTATTGTGAGTTGACAGTGATAAATTGTAATTTGATTTTTATCTACAAAATCTTTCCCTTTACCGTCCCCAGTGCACTCACCAGTATGTAGTCTCAAGTGGCGTTGGTTAATCGGCGAAATACTCGACGAAATAATAAATTTTGAATTACTTCCCTCAAAGATACAGTGTCTTATTGTACTTTCTCATCAGTAATACTCTGACGTAATTGATTGTAACACGCCATGTACGTGGAGATGCAATTAGAAAACTGCGATCTTTTTGTTTGCGGTGAACGTACGGGACAGTGTTAATCATCGTTTATTTATATACGGTTAATTGCCCTCATTTTTAATTACAAAAAATAAGTTTCGCGAAAGCGGCAACAGGAAGACGCCTTTGTTCCTTCATGGATAGAACTATATATGACGCTTTTATTAAAAAATACTCGTTTGATACTGCGTGTTCTTTGATTAAAATTCAATTTTAAATTTAAAAAGCGGTTATGCCATCTTATTATTGATTGCGAGCCAAGCTAATCGAGCCTTTGATATTTTTCTGCGATGCAATTAATTAACGCGCCTTTTTTACCTACTACGGCGAATAAATTTCACCTGGGGCCTTATTCTGTAAGCTTAGCGACCGCGTTAAATGGAGTTAACGCTAACAATATAGATATATAAGTTGTACAAAATCGCGTAAATTCAGACTGATAACGCGCTCGCTAAGCTTACAGAATAAGGCCCCTGATAAAAATTAAGTGACTTAATGTTATGACTTGTAAATTCCGACAATCGCTAAAGATTATTCGTGACGATTTTTCTTTCATCCGATAATGCAATCGAGCGTTTCTACGACTTTCTTTTTTCACGATTCAAGGGATAATGATCTCCGACGATTTTAATTGTTCGAACAATACTTGCAATAACTTAATTTCCCCACTCATTCAGTAATTGCTTCCAGCTTTTCGATTTTAATCGTTGCGCCAATTGAGCTTAACAGCCTCATTGTATGGAATATTAAGAGCTATCAGAGTTTGAAAAAAAGGAAGAATGAAAGTGGTGAACTCCCCTTTATCTGTTAACTCGCGAGAATGACATTCAGTTTAATTTATTATCGGAGGGACGCCGTCGGTTTTCAATACAATGTCGCTGATAAAAGAATATCGTCGATTCCCCTGTAAAGCAACAAAATGGGCCTTTGT
The DNA here is from genome assembly GCA_035582955.1 of Sycophila texana. Classification (NCBI taxonomy): domain Eukaryota; kingdom Metazoa; phylum Arthropoda; class Insecta; order Hymenoptera; family Eurytomidae; genus Sycophila; species Sycophila texana. Next base: position 13,576,382 of record JAWWEN010000048.1, on the reverse strand, counting down.
TATTTTTAACTCGACAATGCATCTTGCTTAGTTCTTCGGTATGAGCGTAGTAAATGATTTTACTCAATGAAGTGGATTATTTGCGGAAAAATGCCCACGATTCTGTCGAATCAACCTTCTGTGCAATTATGTTTTTATAATTTTTTAATGGTAGAATAGACAGAATATACATTAAAGCTTAATTAATCTGTCCAACTTAGTTATTCTAAATGTAGATCTATATATTGCACATACAGCGCAGTCTTTTCCATCATTATTATTATTATTTTTTTTTTATTATAAATCACTTGAGACAAGCAAAAATGTTTCCGACTTGGCAGGATTAAAATCAAATACCGAATCAAGCGATAACTACGTGCACGCGCGATTACATTCATCCGTAAACATGCACACCGTAAAAGAAAATCCTAAATAAAAATAATCGAAAAAAAACATCGATTTTTATGTGAAACTAGGTGCGGGTCATGTCGGAGCCGAGCAACATGCCGCCCCTGTGGACGAGCGCCTACGTAGCCAGCCTCGCTCGCAGCGGCGTCTTCCGCAACCTGGACGACAACTTCGACTTTCAGGATCCCAGCTCGCCCGGTCGCGACGACGTCGACGGCCGGACGGCCGATGGCAAGGCCACCGAATCGAACCCCTGGGAGGCGAGTTTCGCCCAGCCCGCCAGCGACTACCTCGCCTTCCGCAACAAGCTTGACAAGCACATGGTCAGCCTGGAGAACGTGATAGTGCGCGAGTCCGAGGGCTGCATGATCGGCACCGTCAAGGTGAAGAACGTCGCCTACGACAAGGACGTGGCGATCAGAGTGACCTCGGACAGTTGGAAGAGCTACGAGGATGTCGCCTGCAGCTACGTCGAGCAGCCGGGCCTGGCGGCCCAGACTGCCGTGCGCAACCTCTATGACACCTTCCGCTTCCGCATCAGCCTGCCCCTCGACAGCAAAGTCCGCCAGCTCGAGTTCTGCGTGCGCTACGCCACTGAAGGCCAGGAGTACTGGGACAACAACGGCGGGGCCAACTACGTCGTCAAGAAGAAGCGAGATGTGAGAGCCGGGGACACGGTCGCCAACGGGACCTAAACTCGACGACGCACGGAAACCCAACGAGACGGGCCCTTCTTCTTCATCTTTTTTTTTTCTTTTTTTTTCTTTTTGAACTTGTCACTTTCTTCCAATTCGCAAGCGAACTAACTTCTCTCTGTCTATATTAGTTATCCGTCGATTATCGCGTGCGCGATGTAAATATAAGACTGATTCCGAGGGTACATGTGATCGTTGCACAGCGATGACGCGGACGAATTTTATCGTTAAACATGAGCGAATATACGAATGGCTCGTTTATATACAGTCAAAGAGAATAAGAATAAGCAGCATGCTTAAACTTCCCTGTAGTAGCACTACTTAAGTCAAGCTAAAATTAACTGCAACCAGTAATCGACTGTCACAGAAATTAGTGAGAGAAAGAGAAGGAGAGATACTAAATAAGTCCGCGACTTGCTCTACTTCTAACGCAAAAAACTCGTGATCTTATATGTGTTATTATATACGTTATACTTATAGCTTTATGTAGAATCTTATACGATGAAACTGTACGCCGATCGGCAAATCTCGCGTGACAAAGCTTTACTAGTTTTTTACATGTAGCCATATAACACAAAAAAATACGGAATAAAAAATAAACCCCGATCCTCCAAAAAGTTCTCCGTGCGTGGGCATGTCGAAGTCACGATCTCGAACTCGCCGCCGAGGCGTGGGATTCCGGCATGTAATCGGTGGTCTTTCCTTTTGTGTTTGACGCAGATAACGCTCCAGGAACAAGTGGCGGAGCTGCTAAGCGCCTGCTGCGGGCCCAGCGCCGCGCACAACGGCTTCTCCCAGCCGTCGCTGCGGATCTACGAAAAGGACGATCAGGTCCGCCCGAGCGGCGAGGCGACGAGAATGCACCTGCGCACCTGGAGCGAGTTCGCCTCCTGGCACCACCTGGAGAACGACGCGCCCTACTGGTGATGCGTCGGCGTCCAGCAGCCCCGTCCAATCATCCCCATCACCGTCGTCATCGTCCTCGCCGTCTTCCGTCCGCCCCGAACCCCAGCCCTGTCCCCCCCAAAGAGAACAGTGCCTTCCTCGCGTCGGCGCCCTTCCGGACTGATTGGATCCGCGCCTCCCGCGGGCCGCACTTGCCCCGAACTTCGGTGACTCACTCCCCGCTGGCGTCACTTCCGAGCGAATCTGAAGGTGGAAAAGGAGAGAAGAGGTGTACGAAGCTGACGTACGCGTCCGGTGCGCTCGGATGCTGCTCGCAGGTTCGGCCGCTCGCGACCCCCGGACGGATGTCTCCGTTCGATCGGCCGAGGCTCCGAAGTGCCGGCGATGCGCCGAGCACGCGGCCCGAGGTCACCTCGATTCCACGGTAAGGACGATATCACATGTTTGTCGAGCGAAGCTTTTTCTTTTTCTCAATTATGTATCGCACGGATATTGACGGCACACGCCTCTTTCGAGATGTTGCACCGTGTATCTTGGGTTGCGCGATCCGTGCATTATTTTTCTTCTTTTTTTTTTTTTTTTTTTATCGGCCGACCGAGCGAGTGTACTTAGCGCGCCGATAGCGTTTTATCGCGGACCGCATGTTCACGCGATTTCTGCGGATGACTAATTGTGTGTAGCGGTAGTCGAGATTTTAGGGCTGTACGAAATTTTCGTCGATGTTGAATTTAACGCGCTGGTTAATCTCGCCAAACTTTGTTTCTTGGAAATATGTCGCGATAACTTTTTTATCTGCGGCTGTAAGTCACTTTGCAGTCACGTGCTAGATGTCGAGCAGAAAAATACAATTTAATGCATGCACTGGCAATTTTAAAAAAACCTTCCAAAAAATATATATTGATCTTCCAAATAGAAGGTCGATATATTCTTATTTAGAATTTAAATTTTACGTTAAACATTGTAAAATAATTCGGACAAATGGATCAAAACATGATGCAGTAAAGCACGGCATGACGCAAAATTATCGTTCTATAAATATCGCGTATCGCATCGACGGCGATAGCGACTCCCAAAATTAAAATCCTCAGCGAGCGATAAAAAAAGCGTCTTTTTATACATATATCTGTGAAATTCTCTTCATTTTTTTTATATATATCAGCGCAAAATACTAAGTATCTCTCGTTTTACTTTCTGCCCGCACAGGTTACGCAAAATGAATTTTCGGCAGAGGCCCTCAGCGAGCACGAGCCCGATCGCGCGGCATCGAACGCCCCGGAAATGAGATCGTCGCATGAGGAGAGACCCAAGCGGAAGAAGCCGCAGGAGTCGGAAAAGAGAAGGAGGAGGCAAGAGAAAAAAAGAGAGAGAGTGACGAGAAAGCAGCGGGAAAGGGGACGAAGCTGGAGCGTGAGCTGCGGCACCGGCAAGACTGATCTACACTTCGATCCGATCCTCGCTCGTGGACGAAGGAAGCTGAGCACTTGCACACACTCGACAAAGGAGGATCGAAGGGATAACAATAATAATAATGATAATAATGCCAAGGAACCGAGAAACTCGCGCGAGCCTTCGTTTCCTCTCCCCACTGCTATCGTTTAATTTTATAATGATCGAACGCACATATTATTAATGTCATTATGCTCCTGTTAATTGTTTCACTATGCGCATGGCGTCGAGCCTCCCCCCACCCTCCCCATATACATGCGTTGTACGTGCATTCGTGAAATGCTCCTCAATTTTTTTTCTTTTTTTTTTTTTAAGCACGTGTAAACAATGAACAAAAAACTTGCATAGAGTTTAACGATCTTTCGAGTCGAGTAATTCTAAGTTACTGATTTATTTTTGTGTTTGTATTTCTTGTCTTTATTTAAGTGCCCACTCACACGGCGATAAATGGTAAGCGACGTGATAAAAAGTATTTCCCTTACAAATGTGATAAATGAATTTGTTTTTAGGATTATTCGAATGGAAGATTGTTAAGACTGCATAAAAATATATATACGTATATGTTATGTCTTTACGAATTAACGATTATAACAATAAAAATGAATTATCAAATATGAAAAAAAAAAATGAAGCACACGAGACGGCGAAAGGTTTCTATTAGTTATACGAGTATACTCATATACACTATATATAGCTTTCATCTAGAAAACACGGATTATTTGGAAAAAAAAACGATAAAAAACTCTGAAAAAAGTTGTTCTCTTAGCCATCACATTTTAATGAAAGAGAAACACAACGAAGTAAAGCAATAAGCAAAGAAAATGAACAAACAATATCGATTTAATTTATAGACGTGCGCGTATATTTTTTTTTACGAAAATGCTGTATTGGCGATTTTTTTATTGAACCAAATATATAAAGCGTACGTTATTGATATTGACGGCTTCGACGGTGAAGCCGAAAGATGAAAATAAATCGAGTCAACGGCCGCGTAGTCACATGATTTTCACAAAAAAAATAAGCAATTTATTACCTCGACGAGCAGCGCGAATTAAACGCGCAAAACTACTGAATATAATGATTTATGTTAATTATTATAGATTATATACGAGAAGATTAAAGGGATCGAAGAGCGGCGAAAGATTTTATTTTTATTTGTTTTTTTTTTCTTTTCTTTTATTTGGAGAATAATTATGTTATAGTTCAACTGTGTGAGCATGCGTGCATGTACTTGTACCTGATGTGATACTGTGTGAGCGAATGCAATCGAGCAAATTGTAGATATATTTCTTTTATTTTTGTTTTTAAGGCGGAACGCAATTTTAGATTTTTGCAATAAGTAATTAATGAAATCAATCGATTTTAAATGGAGGAAAAGCGAATAACTATATAGCGAATGGAGACGGAGTCTTATACTTTGTAGTTAAGGAATATTACGCTTTGATTTTTTTTTCATGTTAACTGTATCCTCTCAGCTACTATAATATACTTTTACTTGATTTTACGAATACGTGGGATAGCCGACATGTGATTAAATTGCCTTCGGTCGCTGAGTGTAATTTACTGTAATTATACTAACCGACATGTTTTTGTAGATATAAAAGGATCATCGTAGCCTTAACGAAGAATGAAATGTATTTCGATGTATATTATCATACAGACAACATATTGTAGTAAAAAAACTTAATATAAGTGTTCTTGAAAAAATTATTAAATTCTGTATTCTCTGTTACTTGTACCCTTCCACTTGCTTAGATTTACTTGAGATAAGAAAAATAACTAATATAATTATAGTGTTAAAGAATAAAATAAAGTGCTGATCTTCATGCAGAAATTTATATTTTCACCCTAATCATCCATAAAGTCCACTTTATTGACCTCTGCAGAGGGAGTAAAATCATATTTTATTCTCTGA
>JAWWEN010000048.1:13556135-13570933 GCA_035582955.1 Sycophila texana | reverse complement strand
TAAATAATAGGTAACAAAACAAAATTTATTGCAATTATGGGAACTGTAAAAATATACAAAATTTGTCTAATAGGCGCTGGATGGAGAGATGCGGATAATATTCCCCTTATGGTCGCCAACACATTAATGGGTGCTTGGGACCGCAGCCAGGGTGGCGGCGCCAATAACGCTACTACTTTGGCCAGAATAGCTGCATCTGGAGAATTATGCCACAGCTACCAAAGCTTTAACACTTGTTATAAGGTAGGATAGAAATAATTAAAAATAATTGAAGTTTTAACAGAATGAGATTTCTTAAATCTATTTTTAACTTCATTACAGGATACTGGACTATGGGGTATATACTTTGTTTGCGAACCTTTGCAAATTGAAGATATGGTTTGGAATGTTCAGCAAGAATGGATGAGGTTGTGCACATCAATCACAGAGAAAGAAGTTAACCGAGCTAAGAATATTCTGAAAACGAATATGCTTTTACAATTAGATGGTACTACTGCTGTCTGTGAAGACATTGGAAGGCAAATGCTATGCTACGATCGTAGGATTCCACTTCACGAGCTTGAAGCTAGAATAGAGGTACGTTTATTGTTAATATAAGAAGATATTTTTTTATTAATAAAGCATTTATTTTTTTAGAGTGTTACTTCTAAAACTGTGCAAGATGCAGGAATGAAATACATTTATGATCGTTGCCCAGTTGTTGCTGCTGTTGGTCCAGTTGAAAACCTGACAGACTACAATATGATCAGGGGTGCCATGTATTGGATACGATTTTAAACTAAAGAAAACCAGTTAAAGTTATTATTTGTTATAGAATCCAATTAAAGAATTACATGAAAATTGAAAGTATAATCATTCATGTAGATTAATTTATTAACAACTAATTGGTGACTTTGCTATCATGTCATGCAATTTAGTAATTTGGATCATTTTATAATTGATCCAAATTATCCAACTTGAAGTATGATTAGTTAAATATCATTGAGAAACATCATTCAAATGATGTTAAAGAAGTGTATACAGAAATCCAATACGAAATAAAAAGTACTCATTTTTTTTCACTGTTATTATTGTTGTAAATAATATTAAATACAATAAAACATTTCAACCTCCACCATACCAATTAAACATTGTAATATAATCCTTGAATACAAAATTAATTTCTATATGATCAATATTCACATTACAAGAATCATTGTGACATTAAAATGCTAAATGAAAATAAGGTATATCAAATTATCTGATACAAGTTTTAAAGTCTTGTGTTGATAAGCTTTTGTTGTGTATCAAATTATCTTTTGACTGGTAAAGGCAGTGTTGGACATTTAGTTGCACATACTTCTCTACACTCTCAATACCACTATTTAACAGCCAGAACAACTTAAGAGCTTTATTACATTTGAAAGCGATTTAGATTATTATTTCCATTTGCATTTATTTCTTCAAAATAGAAGAATATTGCAAATATTTAAAAGATTACATAATTTTGAGAATTAAGTAAAATTACAATCAAGTTTTGATTTAGTATTGACTAGAATATTTACTTAAAAAGAATTCTTAAATGTTATGTTTGTAGTATGTGGATCAAAAGATCTAATATCATATCAAAAACTTGTAAATATCTATTGTCAAATTTGTATAATAAATATCAGCCCGTTATTTAATGAGAACTTGACAAAATAAAATGACTAAATAGAAAATACAATTCCTACAATTGTTTGCATTTGTGATGTTGAATAGAATTAAAAGTACTTATTTATATGTACAATACTAATTTAAAGAGATTTCATGAACAAGTATATATGACCCTATCTATTGATGTATTGTAAAAGATGAATAGTTCTTCATTTATCTATTTTTTGTTAAAGAACTATCTTCCATGGACACTATCAGAATCTGTTGATTGCCTAGAAGGTACTGCATCTTTACAAATTTTAGCAGTCATTTCCGCTAAGGGTTCCAATTCCTTTCGATTTATCAAATCGAATTCAGTTACAAAATAGTAGAAATGCTTATAACATGTATTCACATGAGCTTCCTGAAAATTAAGTGAATTGAATTAATTTGTAACATTAAATCAATAAGAAATAAGATCTCTTACAGCTCCAATTGCAACGATCCGATCAAAATGATGTATGTATACATGTACAAATACTCGAAACAATCTAGTTAAAATTTTTCGGCACAATGGTATAAAAGATTTAGGAAATGGTACATCTGAAATTGAAAAAAATTAATTTTAACTATACTTTCTAAATAAAATAAATTAAAGATAAATTACCGGTTGACACTGGAAAAAGAGATTCATTGTTTATTTGTAATTCAATCCAATCCATTAGTAAAGAAACATATTGTGGAGCTGGTAGTGCTGTTGGTTTCTTATACTTATCACCGTCTGCCCATAAGTATTCAAAGCGGGCACCTCCACTCATTGTTGGACAGGAAGTTGAGTCACAATATTCAGATATTGTGCCATAAATGAGATTAATTCTATTAAAAAAATCCACAACTGCAAATATGAATGATAAATTAAGATATTAAAAAACATTTAGCTATTATCAAACTTTTATACATTTGAAACAAAGAAGATAGATATAGAATCATTAATTTTGAATAATATCTCATTAAGATAAGGACTATTTTGTTGGAGTCATCTGTGTGAATGAAAAAAATACTGCTGTTCAATAATTTGACTTTAACATTACCTATAAAATTAAAAATTTATATATTACAGGTAACAAATCTTTACTTTTATAGAACTTATTTCCAATTAAGACCATCCAAAGTTATGTAATGTTAATCCAACTGACTGGAAATTAAAGGAAAAATGTTTGAAATTCTGAAATAAATACAACACTGTAAAATAGTACCGTGTACGGCGATCCAGTCGCTTAAATCTTCTCCAGGTGGCAATTTAACAGCCCCTCTCAAGTTAATTCCCGAATTAAGGGAGGCTTGCGCTTGTTTGTACAGTGAGTACCTCATCGTTCCATGAGTGAGTTTCTTCTTGGGACGGAAAGTCTGTAAGAAAAATGAAACATTAGCGCTGTAACATCCGAGCAGCGTATAATAAAAACGCTCGAAGGTCGAAAAACGAAAGCGAAGGTTATGGTGGGGTCCTCGGATTGTAAGTGGACGATGAAAGGTCGGCACGTACCTTGCCCTTTTGGAAGAAGTCGACGAAGCCACTGAGTGCTGCCATTCTTTTTTTGCGCACCGCCGGGGTATGCAGTTCCTCTTCTCTGCTAGAGCGACATCAATAGCATTTAAACGGCGAGGCGCAAAAAGAGCTCGAGAGGCGGAGGCGCGAAAACTCGGCGCGTTGCCTCGGCTCCTCCGAAAAAGGAGCAACGAACGAGAGTCGCCGAGTCGCCGAGTTGCGGAGTCGCGTCGCGCATACACTGACGCGACCAACGTCGCGCGCGCACATCGGAAATCCATTTCGCGCCACAGGCCGCGTGACTCTTTCCAGTAGAGGTGATACGACTGCGTCCACGCGTGCACATTGCGGGCTAAGACGAGGAGAGGCGGCGGAGTGGCGGCTCATTGCCGCTCCATCAGTCCAGTCGATGAGAGTGCGAGACCAATTTTTAAGACGCGAGAACTATGTAGCTACTTCTTCGCTGAGCGGGCTATTAATACGTCGTTCCTGCGCTTACAAACGTTTATTTATTTTTAACTGCACGAACTAAACGAACTTATACAAGTAAAATTTCACTTTTAATCATAATAAATATAGGGTATACCACTACAAGTAAAGAAAAAAGGTGGACGACTAATTAATCATAATTCACCGTTTACTTATTTTAGAGTTAAAATAAATGCAGAGAAATGGACTGTCATGTGAGATGATTTGATTTATTACTATAAATCTTCATTTTGTAACAAAAGTCGATTTGCCGCAAAAAATTACTATAAGGTAATTGAATACAAAATTATACCATACCGCAGGTGAATCCAATGATATCTAGTGATTGATTGATCGACAACAACTTTTTTTTATACCTACAGTTGGCGTCTAAACTCATATGTTACCACAATCAAACGTATAAAGACTTATGTCTATATTTTCTTTTTTATACTCTACTAGTTTAATCTGGTTACAGTTTGGAAGTACATACGTAACTATAAAGCCATTACATTTAACTGGTTAAATCTACGTAGGAACAATAAACGAAACTTGCGCAAAAAAATGAAAATTTACGATTACCATAATACGCTGCACCTGCGACTCGCGACTGTCTTTTACTGCTCCATATCCCTTATTATTCTCACGGGACTACTATGCTCCGAAAAAAAAATCCTCCCCGGAAATTAAATGAAAAATATTTCGGGAAAACCTTTTCCTTAATAAAAAAAAAAGAAAGAAATAAGTAAAGAAAGGACGCGCACCTCCCAATTACTGCCATAACGGAAGGATAAATAAAAAAAATCGAGGGGAGTGGGTTTGTTGCTATAGATAGGTGGCGCCTGTATTCGCGCGTAATAACGGACGTCACAACTACGCGGCGCGGCGGCGCGCGCGAGCGAAAGAAAGCGCGACGGAGCCATCGGAGGGCAACTGTTGCTGCACTCGGCGCCCGACTGTCCGAGGCTCCGCGCAGAGTCTCGCGTGCTCGCACTGTTCGCGCAGCGCCCAACATATCACCGCCGGCTTAGTTACTTAGCCTCCCAGTTACGGAGCACACGTACATACACAGCCGCCGAATTCGCTCTCGTTCTCTCGGTTGATCCTGTGCGACAATCAGCCTGTAAAACGAGTGCAGTTACACCCCGCTCCGGGGAGTCGCGACGGAAGAGAAAAAAGGGGCTCGGCCGCTGGGCCTGGCGCCTCCGCGCTATTATGTGTCAATTCGGTCGAGTGTCAAGTGCACCCACGGCACGCACGTGTAGCCCGTAGGATGCGGTGAGACGCCTCTCGGACGGACTTTTTTTGCGTGGCGCGTTATAGAGTCCGTGCCGGTGCCTTGGCTCGCGAGTGTGTGCGTGGCTGAGCACGTGCGTGTCGGCGTGCGATACACATACGCAGTTCGAGATCGCATAGTGGAACCAAGAAGAAAGAACCATCGCCGGATGCGTAGACGTGCCTCAACCCTTCCGTTTTCCGAGCGAACACTCGTCTCCTCCCGTCCGAGTGTGTGCTTGTGTGGGTGCTTGTAAGAGTACGATGCGCAACGCCGGTGGCGGTGCGGCCTGAGGCGGCAGAAGAGCCGAGCGAGAGAGAAAGAGATAGAGTAAAGGGCAAGGAACTCGAGCAGGAAGAAAAAGGATAGGTCGCGCCAAGACAGAGACGGAGCAAGAAGAAGAACCAGCTGTGGAACACTCGGATAGCACAAGCTGGACACTAACTTGCACCTTTTCCTCGCTGACTTTTTCGCGCAGCGCCTTGTGAGTACTGTTATACTTTATTTCCAGTTATTTCCTGGTCGTCTCACCTTTTTTTTTTATCGCAAATTAAATTACAGTTTAGGGGCTTCGAAATTCTGCAAAGCTTCTTCTAATATTCAACGCACCAGTTTTTATTTTCGCACTGCACTGCAGTTTCACGCACGACAATCATGATATCGAATGCGTCCTTTTATTACGAAGGTCGATACGACAGCTGATTTTATCATCGTAGTTTCTCGTATCTAGAAAGGAACGCTTTCGTGTTACGAAGATGTACGAAGAGAATTGTTTTGGATAAAGGATCTTCCCTTCAATCCAGTGATTTGGTAAAATTTTTTAAAAGTTACAGATTATAGTTTTGGAAAGTGTCATTTTGGAGTACAATTACTCCTTCAAGAGTATTTCTCATTTCTTACCTACAATTACATATTCTAAATTTGGCGATAACGAGCCGATATAAAAACAGCGAGAAAGAAGGAGTTGACAGATCATTGACGCGTAGCAGCAAGATTTTCGGAAAAAAATTTGTATTGCTTTAAACTCTCGTCTACAAACTAGCCGAGCATTTTAAAAAATGACTCCTCAGGGTGATTAACTGTTTTGCATCTCCTGCGCGTCTTATTATAATCGAAAAATATCAGAAAAAAAAGATTGCGCACTGCATAATGAAATATGTGCATCATATACTTAGTGAATGTTAACCATAGTACCTGACGCGACTGATTTGTTTAGTCTATTTTAAAACTAGTACGAAACTTTCGTTCGTCCATTCATTCACCTGATTTAATTCAAATCTGTCAGTACGCTTATTCACTATAATATAATGTACGTCTTTTTTCAATGACTATTTAACTACAGGAGCATAAGAAAAATTTTGATATGAGAAGAATTATATGATTGCCTCTCATTAATGCGGCGAATTTTTAAACAAGCGAATAATCGCTTTAAAACATTTACATATATATGACCGACAAAAAAGTTTGGCAATCGATAATTCGTATTCACGATTTTTTTCATGATGAGGGACAGTCTAAGTAACAAAAAAAAAAATTTGTCCGGTAGGTGCACTCTCAATTTTTTTTTTATTTTTGGTACCAGATTTGTTTGATGTAGTCCGTGGATTCGCACATATTATAATAAGTGAAATTAATCTATTTTAAAGTACTACATTAAACTAATTTTTATCTTAAAGTTTTACGACAACTGCTCACCTATAGTATTATAGATGATCGATATAATATATTTGATAAGAGATTGAAAAAATGCAAGTAGACACACTATACCATAATTTGAAATGTTACGTTTTCTATTTTTACTTACGAGAGTTTGTAAGAGTCTGCAAATGTAATACACTTCTTTACCCGCGATTGTCGGTGTGATGTGCGTCACAAAAAAAGTATAGAAAAAAGGGGGACTGTTAGAAACGAGAACGAAAGGAGGTAGTTTTTTTTACCTTCGAGACTACGACTACAACTGCGATTTTTGTTACTTATTGTTATTATTAATCAGCTTCGTTTATTATCAGCTAATTTATTAAAAATAATTCATCTTCACATTACTCGAAGGTGAACAGTTCTGCGACACAGAGGCATCGACTAAAACTGGGCGGCACTGGAGAATAAAAACTTCCAAGAATCACTTTGCGATTACTAGTGCTCTTTCGAAGTAAAACCTGCGACGGATGAAAAAGAGAGCACTTTTTTTTTCTCCTCGTCAGTGTGTATATAACACCGACATTTCATGAAGAGGCATTTTCACGCAGTCATTGAGGCACGTGGCAAATGCACGCGAGGTGCCCCTAAACCAGAGAGACAACGAGGGAGAAGCGGGTCCGTCCATAAAGCAGATTGGTTCTCTTTTATTTTTTCTGACGCTCGCGCACTTGCACTTGAAATCACTTCGTCCACGAGGGGCTTATTACACTTTTAGCCCGTGACTCAATGTCACCGCCGCTTTTCCTCTCTCCGTCATCCGCCGGTGATATCTGGATCAGGAAAAATTACTCTCCCAAGGAGGCTTTACCGAAAAATCGCCGTTTTCTGCGTTCGTTTAAATCGAAGAAAAGAAACTCGATATTAAGCGAGATAGCAGGAAAGTCCGTCCTCGAGGAACTGAGTAACGCGTATACGAGCGAACTCGCGGAACTTCGTAAAACAACCGGTACAGAACCTGAAAACAATTTTTTGTCTTCTCCAACGTGAAACAAAATTGGAAATAAAGTTTATCGATTGCCAAACTTTTTTGCCGACCAAATCTACAAGTTTTAATGTGATTTTGTTTTTTATACATTGTATTAATTATTGACGTATTTTATATTTGTTGTAGTTCGACAATTTTTGGCTTCCCTACAGTCAAACTGTTAGTAAAAGATAACAATTTTACTGTAAAATGTTGCTAATTTAATTGACATAGAGGCGTAAAAATGTATAATATATAATCATGATACTGAAATCTCGTTTTAATTTTACTATCAAATATGTTCTTTTTTTTTGTTAAAAACTTGACGTTGGTGGATGAAAAAAGCAAAAAAAAGATGTCTTCAGTTTCTATACTCAAGTCTTATGATGTTCGTGGATTTATGAACCGGGAGTGAATGAATGCATTGAGCTTGCAGCCTTCTTTAAAAGCCTTTCTCGCGATGAACAATGAAGGCGACAAGGAGAATTGACCAAAATACGGCCTGATATTCGAGTCTTGGTAGCCGGCACGCTTGATGGGCGAGTAGCGCGCTCTTCGAGCCTCCGCGAGCTTTGCTGACGTATTTTTCCTACCCCTCCCACCGTCCCTTGCCCGCTGCTCCCGTATAAATATAGCCCTTGCACGACGGGGATCATTTACACGCGCGCTCCGGCTCCCCGGGCGAATGACAATTTCTCTGCGAACTCCGGGAAAAGGAATTTTTTCCCCTCTCACGTTATTGCTCGCTTAAAACCGCGAGCTTTCGGTGTCAAGGTCGCGCCTTCTCATATATTTACCGCGAGCTTCAACATTTTCGAGAATTCGAGCTACTGCTATATTCCGCTTTGCAATCGGTTCGCATACGAAGATGATTTCGAGCTTTGCGGGATCGTGGAGACGCGCTAAATGCACCCCAATGAGAAACTTTTTTATTTTTACTTATTTCATTTGCGCGATTTAAATAATCGTACGGCGTATATAAATTGATTGATGATAACCGAAAATCTATTCGTCCAGCATTGTTTATAAGTATATTATAATTATTTTTAAAGTTATTTTTAGATACTTCTTTTTTTCCATTTAATCATTTTGTATATATTTAATGGAAATATTTATTACAATTAATCGGAAATTAGTTATATTTATTATGATTGTAATCCTAAAAATCGATTCTTGTATCTTAAGATGAAAATGTTTCAAGAATCAAATCAATTTTTATGTAATTAAATATTTAGTCAAAGCGTTCGAGTCGTTATATAATGAATGTAATAACAATTTATCGAACGTTCGATTCTTTAAAATGTTTATTAAATTATAAATTTATTTATTACCGGCGCACTCTATACTTTAAACCTGATGATTCGACCACTATAAAAGGTCTACTTGTAGCTCATTAATTAAGTAAACTGATTATAAAAATATGTAGTCACTGAAAAAGTTGACTAAATGTTTTTAATCATTATACCGAAAAAGAATTAATAAAAGTTTTTAATGAGTCTTAATAGACTATGATAATTACAGCACTACGAAAAAAAGATGCAAAAAGAATTCAAAATCACAGAGCTGTAATGGAACGCTTAAACTCTCAGAATTTAGCTTACAACACTCAATATCTATTTTCGATAGACACCTTGTCTCCTCTTCTTTACAAAAAGATTCATTCAGTATTTTAACTCTTTGGGCCAGATGCCCCTTTAATTATAGCCTCGATATCATTTACATTTCACGTAGACTTTCCTTTAAAACGTTCTTTTTTTTATCACGTGCACACGGTGAAGCTGCAAACACCGCAGCAAACGTTCAAAGCGCCGACACATCTGTCGAATGTCAACTGTTGTTTTAAACGCTTTTGTAAAAAAAGAGCGCAGTTCGCCTCTTATTCACCCATGTTAAATCACATTTCGGCACTCAAAATCAGTGAGGACAATTCGCATTGATGATGCAAAGCTCGCCTTGACCCACTGACCACCACGTGCGCAGGCTTCTTTTAGCTAACTCTCTATCGTATACTCGAAGCGACTCACGCATCATCTTCGCAAGCGTTTTTTTTTTTCGACATGTAGCTGTGCGTGCGATTGTGCGTATGCATACATATCTTTATTCGGCCCAATCATTCATTAAGGGAGGAGGGCTTAGACCTAGAAAGAATTCTGTTTTCATAAAATCACCTAAAGCAGAAACATTAGAATTATTGGTAAAATTAACATAATATTTTCTCATAAGTTATGTCAATTTCAAAAAAAACAATCACACCTGGAGATTTAGCATAAACTATTGATAATTGATGTCATTATTATGTATGAAGCGTTGATTAAACATTTGAAATAGTTAAAAAAACAATTGCATAAATTTATAAAATTAAAGAAAGAAATTCCAGTCGTTTTTTTAACACACTTTCAATTATTGAATCCCAAATGTTTAATTCATACAACTGTTTATAGCATAATGAAAGTAATACCAATAATTTAAACTCAACCACAGCCTACATCAAAGCCAATTCGCCAAGTCTAGAGTATAATAATTCTAATTTGTCTGTTTTCAACGAACTCAGAAAAATAGAATTATAGATTTAAGAAATTTATGAAATATTTGCAATGCGCGCGGCAGAATGAATTACTCATTAAAAAAAGAGTTGTAATAATCTGAACGAGCGAATTGTAAAAGGTCAATTCTTATCTTCGAAAAATCTTTCGCACAATAAGCCTTTGAATACTACTTAAACATTGAATGCAGTTTACGATCTCGATTAAAGAGATTTTTACGCTAAAAAAATTTTTTGTATATACGTGCTCTGCATACCGTAAAAGCACACAACGTTTTCAATGATGTTTTTAAAACATTTTTTATATCCGCGGGCATATAAGACGTTTTAAATACGTTTTTAAAACGTTTCTTTGACCTTTTTCGGATGTAAATAGATTTTGTGCTATTCGAGTATAGCCAATACAGATGCTTTCTCGAATAGTTGCACAAGAGTTTGCAATAACAAAAAAAAAGTAGAGTCGCTTCTAAAGACAAAATGGGAGGGAAAAAGCTTCGTCGGAGACTTGGCGCCGGTGTTGTTGTTTTTTCCTCTTACTAATACCTTGCTGCCAATAATAATAAGTCCGGGAACTTTACCGGAATACGCTCAAAATTTATCGAAGCGTCAACAGTATAATTTCTCGGCGCATAATTAAACAAACAGGAGAAAAGAAGCATTGATTTTCTGGAAATTTTGAAAATTCTCGGTGTCGATAAATTTTGCAATGGCATTCCGATCTCCCTCCTCTTTCTCTTTTCTCTCTCTCACTCCAACTCTTTTTTAACGTTACTTTGTATAGTAAGTTGATAACGATGTTGACGCAGACCGTGTAAACAGAAGGTGGTGCGCGAAAAGATTTGCTCGGTCGGTCCGACAATTTGCGCGGCGCCGCGTCATTACTCCCGTATAAATACAAATCCTCGCCAATATTTTTTCAAGCACAATTAAAATAGCGCACCACGCCGTCTCAGGTTATGACGATCTTGCTTTTAGGCTACACGTATAGCTAAGAGAACATCCCACGCGACTCTTTCCCTGGTTCTCGCTGGTTCTATGAGTATACACACAGCTGACGCGTGCCTGCGCAAAAGTGTTATTAGAACGTTAAAAGACATTCTATAATATCGCAAAACTAAACAATTTTTTAAATGGTGACTTAGACGCATATACATTAAAAAAATACCCATACTTAGAGGACAGACTGCACTATGTACTTGAAACTAACTACGTGAAAAAAAATTCAACGTGGCTCTTTATTATCGATTAATTGATTTCAGTACTTTCATTAGTTTAATATGTTTTAATTTACATTAAAAAAAGTTGTAATATTTACGATGTCTGCGTTGCAGTTTCTGGGTTTTAAAAAAGTATTCAAGAATATTAGATGGATACTAGAAAAACTAGAAAACCTCTTTAACATACTTTCGTAATATTTCTATATTTTTTTAGTAAATTTTCCCCTATTATTTTTCTCAGTGTATATGTTGCGTATATTTTTTATCAATCTTTCGTTTGGAACGTGAACTTGCATGTTTGCGGATTTCAGATATGCTTATGAAAACATGTGGGAATATTTCACGTTGAAATTCAGAAAAAGTTTTAAACTGCTGCTGATGAAATATTCATATGACTATAGTGCTTGGAATAAAACTGCAAATATCCCAACGAATCCCTCGGAACGGCTTATTGCCCAGGTGCAGGTGAACATACCAGGAGAATAAACGCCAGGACTGTCTGACGACAACAACAGGTTCCCCGGCGGGGAAAATCCACGAGCAACACGTGTGTGTGTGTTCGACCCCTGGGTGCCAGATAGACACCGACGGATATACCTAGATCACGTCCTTCCGACTGGTGGGGAGGGGGAAGCTACCCTCAGCGAAGGTCGGCGCGATGCTCGAGGAGAGCATCATTTCTGCGGAGGCGTCCATCGAAGCAACATCGATTTAATTCGACATTTAGTCGTTTATTTACCTTGTTAAGGATGTTCAGGAATGTCATGCTGCGGGGAGAAGAATATAGGGGTGGCTCCCCGCTGTGTTTACGTTTTCGTTTCATCCTCTTTGAAATGCGTGATAAGCGATTAATACTCGCCTGTATTTTGATTCCTTGATTGTTTTTGTATTAAACTATTTTTTTTACTTCACCTCTGTATTTTTTTATTATAAATTGAGTGTTCAAAGGCGTTATAATGATAACCCTTCTCTCTTCCATAAGAGGCTGTGTTAAAAACTCAATTTTGAACAATTTGTTTCTCGAAAACTACGTAGACAAAAATTCTGAAAAAAAATCATACAATCGTGTTTTTAATTAAGGAATAATGTATAAAAATTTCAAGTCGATCTCTGCGTTTCTCCCGGACTCCTGAACATCCTTAACCTTTGTATAATTAATAAACAGTAGTTCAAACTTGAACTTCTGCGTAATTATTGTTGTTGAACCATTCTCCAACAATACTGTAAAAGCTCTGTATATCAAGTGTTAGACAAAGATTATTTCAGGAGAAACACGAGAAACACATCGTAATAGTGAAAATATTACGTTTTCGTTAGTCAACATTTTTTTCCAGAATATACAGAGAATCGTCATAATATAAATGAATATACGTATATTGTCTTGTATCTGGTTCAGCTTAGACTTAATTACTAATTCGTTTATTAGGATTTCAAAGGGTAGTCATTTCTGTCATTATTTGAGTTTAAGGTGATGAAGTCGATTACGGGGATAATAAAAATTGACTTTATTAGCGCCACATTAGTTAATTAGATTTTCTGAAACATAGAAAATGTTCATACAGGTTTTAGCTAGAAGTCTTATAAAAACAAGATTTTCTACGGTTTCTCTATACCAATTGCGTGCTCTAATTATGTGCTTCCGAGGAATCGCGAAATTTAAGGCCGATCTAATTCTCAGACCATCTGATACAATTAGGTAATCAAATAAAACGCGAAATCCTGAATATAAACTAACATTCACCTGCGTACAAGCTTGAATTTAACAAACTTATCTATTTAGATTTAAAATGTTTTCATTGACTTGAATCCCGCAAGTTGTTTCGAATTCTCCACCGCAAAAAAACTTTAATTTACTTTTTCTCAAAATAAAATTCGTACACTTTATACGCGGTGATGCTTCCACGAAGTAAACGCAGGTGCATCACCGCACTGCGGTAAAAAATGTCGCAAAAAAAAACTGGAAAAACTGGACACAGCGTCAATCGTCGCGCGGAGATTTGCCGAAAGCATCGCTTGCTCAATGACGGCTCGATTCCGCAGTCTGCGTGCGTCCGCCTCGCTCTCGAGTCAAAGCGAGCCGTTGTCGGCGTCTACGGCCTTTTGAACCGCGCGCGAGTTCGCATTCTAATCCTCGGCGCGCCCTTGCCGTGTCTCTCTCGTAAAAAGTCAAAGTCGCGCGTCGCACCATCGCACGTGTATACGTACTTGCAGCGTGCATCCGATGATGGCAACCTGTTGCTGCACCGACAAGGCGATACTTCGTTAGACCGTTTTGTATTTGTTTTTGTTTTGTTTTTGTTTAATTTATTTTTGGCGAGATGCAAAGCTGGTACTGACACTTTCGGATGGAAGGTTTAGCTTTCTAGTGCATTTTTCATTGATTATTTCAAGAGAATTTGAAGGGATGGGCGGGTTATTAAAATAATTGTTTTGCCGTTCTTTTGGCCATATAAATGGATTTTTTCGTCTAGTCAATTTTATTTGGCCGTAATCGTCAAGAAAATTTCAAACCTTCTTTGAAAACTGGGCACGTGAATATAATTGTTATACTAAATGTTTTTTTTATTAAAAAATAACTAACATGTTTTTTTTTTTTTTTTTTTTTTTTAATTGATGGGCGAGATGCTAAGCTGATACTGGTACTTTCGGATGGAAGGTAGCTTTCTAGTGCATTTTTCATTGATTATTTCAAGAGAATTTTAAAGGATGGGTGGGCTATTAAAATAATAATTGTTGTGCCGTACTTCTGGTCATATAAATGGATTTTGTCGTCTAGTCAATTTTGGCCGTAATCGTCAAGAAAATTTCAAACTTTTGAAAACTGGGCACGTGAATATAATTGTTATACTAAATGTTTATATACCTACATGTTTTTTTATTAAAAAATAACTTACATGTCGCCCACCACGGGGAAAATACATTATACATTTTTTGCAATGGAAGACAATTAAAATCTGCTAGGTGTAAAAGTACTCTATGTGTCTATATAACTTTTTTTTTCATGAACTTTTGCGAAATGCTAATTGTAAAATTTAGTTGCAGGAGTGAATGATTTTGTCGGGGTCGGCGAGGCGAGGCGCAGTAGGAGGCCAGCTGTATCGTCGGCACCACGCGTCACGCGGGGGTCGTGGGTCTATGGGGGGCTACGCACCAGCGGGCCCCCAGTCCAACTGGCCCGGAGTGTCGGAGCAGTGGTCCACAGCTCGCCGGCGCGGTTTCCGCCGGCCAGCAGCCACAGCAGCAGCATCACTCCTCGCTCAAGTCCATGAAGAGCCCGGCGAGCATCATGAGGCAATCCAGCCTCACCAAGCTCGGATCCATGATCAACACCGCCGTCAACAAACGTGCCGGTAAGATGCTTTTCTTTCAACACTTGAAGCTGACTGCAGAGAGCTTTTAAGGGGGTCTAAAAGCCAATTAAAAATTCAAATTTCGCGCCACAAAATAGCAGACGAAAATACAACTAATTTACT
>JAWWEN010000048.1:13536031-13556035 GCA_035582955.1 Sycophila texana | reverse complement strand
TTATACTAATTTTTTTGATAATTCCAGTTTGTCCTCGCTTTAGGTAAAACTATAGTAATTTTTAATGGGATATTTTTTTCCGTGTAGTCTTGAAAACTTCTTATCAACTTCAGGTAGGGGTCCAGTTGCTGATTTAATCATGAAATAGAAATGCCCGAAGTTATTTCACTTATGCAGTTGTTCGAGCTCTTCATAATCTTCTTGGAATGGAGTTCAATGTCAGTCGTGACGTGCTCCACCTCCACTCGTTCTGCTATCGCCGCCTAATTGTGCAGCATCCGTTTGCCAAGTCATTTCTCGAAGTACACGGATCAAGCGAGAAAACGTGAAAAAAAAAAGTTTCTTCCTATCTCGAGATCAAATAATTATTGATCACTTGTAGGCAGTGTACATGGAAATTAACGCAGTTCTTTAAGAGTCCATCGGCACCCTGCTATTTGGAGCTTAAATGTCGTGCGACGATGATGAATCGGCCGTTGAAATACATTATAATTTATTCAAAGAAAAAGAAAAGCTTATCAAACCCGGTACAATCTATCCCCAGTCCACATTTTTTTCGGGAAATACAGTAGTCGGAATAGCTCGCAGGCGGTTAAATCCATAAATTTGATACCCCTCAGCAGTAGACGCGAACTCTGCAATACCGATTTATTTACGAAAAAAACTTTTAACATAAAAGCGGAGCGCAGCGAGTGGAAAAAATCTGCCAAATTACATTTTTCAAATGGGGGCGTACTTTATATATTTTGGCCTGTGTTGTTTGTCGCGTGTCAATCGAGTTCGCCAACCGCTTGCTTTGTTTTTTTCCTTTATAATGGCAAACTCGCCGGCCTCTTCCAGTTCCAATTGAAAAACACGTCGTTCATCAGCAGCGCGCGAAGGATCGATGGGCAATAACCGGAGTCACGCGGAGTGGTGCCTCGATGTTTTGACTCGCGAGGGTGGAGGATCGATCGCGGGGGAGCAAGTACAGGAGGCCGAGGCGCGCTTAAATAATTGGAGAGAGGGCCCGAGGATAAAGCGGTTGACGCCTCTAACTCGTGCCTCCCCGCGCGATATAACGCGTAGTAGACAGATGACGTTTCGCGATAAAACGCGAGCAGCTCGCGATCGATATGTTCCTCCTCGCTCGCCCATTGCTCTCCCTCTCGCACGCTATCGGAGGCCGGACCTGTCGTCGACACGTCCAGCTCGTCTCCCTGACGCGCCGGGCTGTCCTCTCGAACGCGAGCAGGTATATACCGGAGAACGTGTGTGTATATATATACTAATGGAAAAAGAGTACGGGGTGTACACGCGCAGCCTATACGGGGGGTAGCGTATATAAATCTGGAGGGGCTCTGCTCTCTCCTCGCGTGCTCAAGGCTCGCTCCCCTCCTCCGGGGAGGATTGCGCGCGCAAGGGGTGGGAGTGAGGCTGGGGCTTTTCCAGGGCAGATTCCTAGTTTAATTTGGCCGGCCGCGCGCAGGCGCTGCGATCACCTGGCCCTTTCCTTTCGTGTTTTGCCTCGGCGGAGAGTCCGCGCAGACAGAAGGGCGGCGCTGTCGGGGCACCCTCGATAGTCCGTCGGGACGCGCGCGAGCGACGCCTCCGGGACACGAATTATAAGAAGAACAAACGGGCCCGCGACTCCGCGGCGAAGCAACATGTTATTATGAGCCGAGCACACGGGCGTATTTCGCTATATATTCTGCGGCCGTTTCTCTCGCCTCTCGCTGGCTGCTGTCTCGAGAGTGAACGACCCCACCGTGCGCGAGTTCACTTTTCCCGATGCCTCCAAAATGTATTTTGTTTAGCTTGAATTTTTGCCAGAGCCACGTAAGTAGCGGACGCTTTGTATACGATCATTTTTTTTTTTTTACTTTTCCTACTGGCGCTTTCTTCGACGCGCACCGTCAAAGTTTGCGAGGCTCCTCTTTATATCCATATAGCCGCAGGGCGTATCTAAGCTATTTTTATTGCTCAGCTTGAGCGCAGTCACGTTTTATATTTAGCGGAGTTAAAAATAAATAAATGTACAACACGTGCTCTCTCCTCTTGTTTTCTCTCGAGTACCGAAACTTAAAGAAAAGTAATTGGCTAACTCGCAAGTCGAGTACCTCTTGTTCATTTCAATTTATTTACGAAGCAGAAGCCCAAAGCTCGTGCACGTTAATAAAGCCCAGTCCACTTCTAATCTCGCTGAATAAAGGGACACACGCGCCGTTAAAAATGATTGCCGCTCAATTTTCTCCCGAATGAAAAGTAAATGAAACACCTCCGGATGGCATACTCGAACGAGGTGTAAACAATGAGAGCGTGCCGAGTAATAATTAGATAGTCGGCGGTAAGGTGCGCGAATAATCGATATAAAACAAAAAAAAAACTTTTTAGGCGTTCAGCGCATAATCCCCGCGAAAAGAGGAGGCATCCATTGACAGGCCTTGCAATAATAAGCCGAGCGGGCAGTTCGAAAGCCGTGCGCGGGAGAGGGACAGCTGGTGGCCGAAGGATGGCACGTGTCCGAGGGGTCAGTGTGTGAGCGTGCGCGCGTGGCGTTGTCGTCGGAACCCACGGCTCGTGACGGGGCTCGGTCAATCAGGGCCGATTAGCCGATTGCTCGAGGCGAGTCAAAGGCCCGGCCTGTGGCTCCGCGCTCCGAGCGACGAAAATCGATGCGAGGCGCGGAGCGGGCCAAGGCGGGCCATGGACGTCTCGCCGACGGACGTCTCCTCCAAGGCGAAGCGCACGACCCTCGCTTGGAAGCTGGACGGGCCCCTCTTCTCCTCCCTTGAGGATCTGCACGAGAAGCTCGCCGAGCTATTAGGTATGATTTCTTTCAGTAATTGAGAGAAGAGAGATGATATTTTTTAAGTGATAACTTCTTTTATGGGATGGTGTGCGCACAAAAATTCATGAAAGAACCCCATTGTTTTGCCTCGGATTTTCTTTCTTTCTTACACTCGTTCGACTCGACGCTGTATTCGCTTTCTCTCTCTCGCTCTTAGACTTCTCTTATTAAAACTTAAAATATTATAATTACACTAAAAAATAGAGACAACCGAAATTTGAATGACAAATATCGGTCAATTATAAGTACATGAACAATTATTAACTTATAATAAGTATACTTATTAATATATAAGTATATACTTATTATATATAATACGCAGTTGTAAGTAATTGACCGATTTTCATCGGTCAAATTTAGTTGGAACTCATATTTTGAAGAATATGAGATATAATGTTGCTATAGATACGAAGTATTGTTAATATAAAATGTTCGAAAAAGTATATTTTATGAAATATTAAGAGAAAATTTCAACCGTAAAAATCGACAGATATGTGCCCGTGGCCCCGTGTCCCTGCGGCCCTTACTTAATTACTTCTGACCTGACCAAGGGATGTTTTCAAAGTGTTTTTTAATTGCGCCTACGCCAATTGCTCATTATTACAACCTATCCTCCAAAAATTACATTTATTATATTAATATTTATAACAGTCCCAGCGAGAGAGAAAAAGAGAGAGAAGGAAGCAAATTCTACCTAAAATATTTTCAACTTAAATCACTGAAGTTATCACTTCAGCCGGGCGTCCCGAGACGCACACGTTTTTTCCTTTAATTCTCTTTTTTTTTTTTATTATCTTCGTTGCTCGCGAATTGGACTCGGAAGTAAATTCACTTTCGAAAGTTAGCGCAGCGGCGATTAGAAGCTCTTTCCTTTGATGGTCGCACACGTTTTAATTTTATTGTACATTTCTTTATTAGGAGGTCGATGTAACTTTGACAACTTGTGGCGTGCACATTTTTTTACGACTCGTATGATTTTTTGTGCGCTTATCTTTATTACATTTTTCATACGGTAAACGTTTCACGTCGCCTTGCCATTGTACTTCATGCGAGCTATCTTCGCGTTATTGTGCCTCGAACTTCATAAAAGCTTCTCGAGCAATAAGCTCTCGAGGCGCGGAGTAATTATTACAAAGCGTTCCATTCAACCTTCTCTTATAGCAATGAGCGAATAGTCTACTTTCATTTTCACGCGAGACACTGCGCGAATTATCGGATTATTCCAGTCTTAAATTTAACGTAGTAGTAGTAGTTCTTTATTTCCATGTATAGATATATAATCTTTTTACATTTTCCCGCACGACAATCCCGGTCTTAAATTTAACGTTATTATTTTAGTGAAATGGATATAGCCTAAACGTTTTATCAAGGTATACCTGATTTAATGTTACGCAACAAATGATGGAAAACCATTGTGTTAATAAATAGTAAGAAGATGAAAATATTGCGCGATCTTTTTTCAAGCAAGGACAAACTTAAAAAAAAAGACAAAAATTAGTAGTGACTGTATAAGTTAAAAAGTCAAAATATTCGAATTAATTCTGATTTCACTCGTAATAAAATATGCTAATCGTTATACTATTTTTTATTTTTTCAGTTTGTCCTTATTTCGGTAATTGCACAAGTTTTCTTTTTCAAAATCAGTACGCCCAGAAGATTATGTAAAAAAACTGTAATGCAAGCCTTGAAATTGGCACTAAGAAGAACAAAGTAGGAAAAATTGCCTTAAATCCTTGTAGCTTGAAGACATATTCTAATAAAGCTGCTGGAAATGTGATTATTTTTGCGCAGTAAAATATGCAACAACTGCTTATTTACAGCAAAATAAGATTAGAATTTTTTTTCAGATACTGCAAGTCTGCAATCCTTTCAAATAGTCCTGAATGTAATGACACTGAAATTAGCAGAAGATTCGATAGCAGCCGATTCGATTTTCATGATGAAATCATCACGTTCCCTACCATCAATTTTTTTGCAGTTACCTTATCGATATTTAAAGGAGCCCTAAAAATTACAAAGCTCTAGGCAATTCCCTTGGGGTTTTTTCGAATCGGCTGCCATAGAATCTTCTGCTAATTTCAGTGTCATCTGAATGTAGAAAAATATACAATAATATTCTAGTATTTCCAAATTATTTTCTGAGCGCCTCGTTCAATGTAAATATTGAAATCTGCGTTTCAAGGGAAGAAAATAATAAAGCGGACCAATTAAGCGAGATACGCGTGTGAGCAGAAAGATACAAAGCATTATATCCCTCTGAAAGTCAGAGTCGGTCGTCGTAATCTCGCGAGCTTTTCCTGCTGCGCGTCATTACGTTTGGGGTCACCGAATAATTTGCGCTCGCGGCATGACGGAAGGAAGCACATCACGGACTCGTACATGTGTGGCGGGAGCCGTGAGCTCCACTTGTTATCGCATTTCACGGCTCTTGCTTTACTGCGAAGGATTTTTCTTCCCGATCCTCCCCCGCCGTTGCTTTCAAGCCCCAGGCCCCATTGTCACCTCCGCTTTAATTGCCGGCTTGCTTGGTTAGCTCGTAACAGGGTTCGAGTCTAGAAAAATGTCTATATTATTCAATAAGTATATTAGGAGCGGACGCTGAGTGACCCTAAGGGTGGCTTACACTTAAACCTTTTTTGTTTGCATAAAATCAAGAAAATTATGAAAATTAAAGTTTCATAGTATAAAAGTATATTATTTTTTTTATAAAATGAGTATAGATAGAAGAATTCAATCACTTTCAAAAAATATGCTTTGCCGCAATTTCTAGGTCCAACGAATGGATCAATTTTTATTGGACTCATCTTATACGTGAAAATCATCGCTTAATCAGCATTTACTTTGTCACTTACATAATGTTCATCGAGTAATGGATATATTACATGGTTACTTCAGAGGTCTCCAACAGACGTTTATAAGCGTTTTAATCGCTTTATACCATTATTAATTTTTTTAATTTTTTAAATGACGCGCGCTACTACTTGCACGCTAAATCTGCTAGAGTGAAATGGAGTTAAATTGGCTCTATTGGAATCAAATTTTCACTCGAAGTTTAGACTGAAATTCACTTCCTCGATGAGAGTGAAGTAGAGTAATTTTTTCACTCAAATGTAGAGTAAAGGGCGGGAATACCATAATCAAAAAAACCCTATACTCAATCAGACTGAAATTAAGTCGTTCTACTCGTGTAAAGCAATTATTTCACTCCAATAGAGTAAATTTCAAATTTTACTGTATAAATGAATTAACTCTAGACTGGCTCTAAAAAAAAGAATGAAATTTCACTCTAGCCGGTTTAACGTGTAGATGACCATTGACCCTTTATGTTTAGTCAATGTGTCTTTTTTTTTCACGAAATTCAATTGAAAGACTCTATTTTTGCTTCCTCCACTTTTGTCGTCCACAGTAAGTTCCTGCAGTAGGCCGCGCGAGCTTAATTAGCGTCTTAATTAGTATTCACCTCGTCGAGCACATCAGAGAGAACCCCTTCCCTTTTTTCGCACGTATAGCTGCAAGCCTGCAATTGAATGGCAGAGGTGCAAAGTCACACTGTGTGCCCTCTCCTTTAACGCCATCGAAATTGACGAGCCAAATGCGCCGATGACGGTGCAACTACAATAATAAAGCTGCAAGAAGAAAAAAGAATCGACGCGGTCGATTCGGCGCGTTCGCTAAATAAAAAAAAAAAGTAAAAAAAAAGACTCGCCCTCGCAATAGTGGAGGAGGTAGGCATTGTGCGAAATAAATGGCTTTTAAGGGATGAAAAGAAGCATCACACAGACTCGGGTGGTTTTATATATATTGTAACCGGGCGAAATGTCGGGGCAGCTGGCG
This sequence comes from Sycophila texana, assembly GCA_035582955.1. Classification (NCBI taxonomy): domain Eukaryota; kingdom Metazoa; phylum Arthropoda; class Insecta; order Hymenoptera; family Eurytomidae; genus Sycophila; species Sycophila texana. The sequence continues at coordinate 13,549,371 of JAWWEN010000048.1, read as the reverse complement.
AGCAAGAAGAACGGAGCACAAGATATATAGAGAGACGCTGAAAACGCGCAGCGGATGGCCGCGCTGCGGCGCGCCGGCGTCCGTATACACGATGTGCAATATATATAAGGCCGCCTCCGTGCAAAAGAGCTGCTCACGTGTGCTCGGGGCGGCGTGGCGACGGCGGCCGATCAGTAGGGGCAACAGCAGCATCGACGCGCGGCGACATCTCTGCGCTCGCGTAGGCGCGAGTCTCCGGCGAATAGCTCCCGACTGCTTCGAACTGTATAGCACTGTGTATATATAGTTATATATGCTCATATACACCCGCAGCGGGATTTATACACACGCGCAGCATCGCCGACGAGGAGGAATATAATTGTGCGCCACCGACGAGGGACTTGACTTGCGCCGCTTGCGCTCCGAGAGAAAGAAAATGGCGATGCCCGTGGTGGTGCGCGCGCGAGCCGTCCTGTTCTAGCAGTGTGTGACCAAGTGTGCGTCGTCCGCTCCTAATTCGTGCATATAGTCCGCCCGCTCCTTCGTCTCTCTTTCTCCCTCGCCGCGATCGGCAGACTCGTGCTCCTCCGCGCCCTGCACCTGGCGTCCCCGCGAAGCTCTCTCTCTCTTTTACTCTTTTACTCTTTTTCTCTCTCTCTCTTGCGGCTTTCACCTCCTCGTCCGAGCGAGCAGTCGTCCGGTGGTACGTGTCCTACGCGCGCGCCTCTTCCGTGTGTGGGTCGGCCAGCAGCGGAGCCAAAGGAGCGTCGCCCGCGTTATTCCTCCCCCGAGCGGAGTGCCTGGCAGCGCGGACACCGCCGTCGCCTTGCACACTGCGTCTCTGCGACGCAGTGCGTCTTGCTCTCGGACGGGAGCCTCGTTCTCGCGCGTGCGTTGTTGGAGGGGCTGCTGGCCCGGTCGGCGTGCTCGGACTTCGCTGGGGAGGGCTTGACGCGTCTGCATCTCGTTCCCAGTGCCGCCCGTGAGTTCGCTCCAACTTTTTCCCTTCGTCGCGCTCGCGCGCCAGCTTCCCGTTGAGGTTACGCGCCGCAGAAGCTTGCCTCGAGACGCACGGCGAGCAGCACCTTTGCGGGCGTAAAGGCGGTGTATAGTGAGAGTTCGGTGCGTGCCGCCTGTTGTCTGGCCCCTCGCCGGTAACGTTCCGGTCGCTGCTGCTCTTTCTGCCCAGGTCGGCCCCACCTAGCGCTGTATTTGGTGTCGATTCCGAGGGTACGCGCGCTTGGAATGAACTGCAGATTTGCTAGACGCGTCGCAAGAGATTGAGGATTTGCTTCTTGAAAGGTCACCGTTGTTCCCCTCATCAAGAGCCTCCTTTGGAGCAGACTGTTGCAAGCGTTCGAAGGGTACAGATGCTAGCTGCTAGATACTGACAGCAGACAAGATGGATTGCGGTGAAGCCTCGAGTACGGTTTTGCACTAGAAACTTATTAAAAAAAATTCTTTTATTTGTAGCCCTGTATTTTTTACCGCATTTTTTATATCTGATTTATTCAGGTCCTTGTATTTATGCATAGGATCATATTTAAAATAATTTTTTATCGACCTTGCTTTCATATTTTTCAAAACGTTCAAGCAGTCGCTTAGCTTGGACAAAAATTGCAGCACTAAAATGTTATGCAAGCAGCAATGTTGATATTGGGACAAAAAAATATTTGTTGTCAGTTGGAAATATCATTTATCTATATATCAATTAATTATCTTGTATTACTGTTTCTTTCATTTTTTACTATTTTGTCCTTTTCTTTTTGATGCAGGTAATGGAGACATTCAGTGGAGTTTCTCACAAGTAAAGGGAACCTTAGAAGATGATGTCACGGAAGGTAAATTCAGAGCATGTTTACTTTAAATAAACAAAGCTTAGTAAATAAATCTTTATCTTATCTAACTGCTCATTACCAATTTAAAATAGATGCTCTTGTATGGAAGTAATTTTTCTCAATTATGTTAAGAAATTTATTTTGGAAATTTTAAAACAGCATTTTTAAATTAATATTGAATCATTATAAAACTTTTTAAGTCTTATATTAATTAATTTAAAAAATTTGGTTTTTCTTACTCAAAACTTTTTAAATTGTGAAAAGTTAAACAATTTAAGTTCTAAAAATGAGTGAAAATTTGTTATCTAAAAAAAGTCTTGTGTTTTCAGCTGACATTATCTCCTGCGTAGAATTCAACCACGATGGTGATCTCTTGGCGACAGGTGATAAAGGAGGTCGTGTAGTAATATTTCAAAGGGATCCTCTTGTAAGTAGAATAGTTGGGAAAATATAATGGTAGTTTACTTAGAAAATCCAAAATTTACTTAAAAGATCAAATTCTTTACTCGCTACCATTCACCAATAGATAATTGGATTTTATCTAATGAATCTTTTATCCAAAGTTTCCTCTACCTTTGATAACAATAAAATCAGAAATTAGTATGCTGATAAGTTTTGAGCTTAAATATTAATCATGTTTTGCTACTGGATTGTAGAATTAAAATATTGAAAAAATCTGTAACTTTATATTGCAGTAAAAAATTAATATAACATTATTAATCCTTTGTTACAGAGTAAAACAATTATTCCAAGACGAGGCGAGTACAATGTTTATAGTACCTTCCAGAGTCACGAACCTGAATTTGATTATCTAAAGTCCTTAGAAATAGAAGAAAAAATAAATAAAATAAGATGGTTAAAGAGAAAAAATCCAGCTCACTTTTTACTTTCAACAAATGATAAAACAATCAAGCTTTGGAAAGTCAGCGAAAGAGACAAACGAGTTGAGGGTTACAACACAAAGGAAGAAAATGGCGCTATTCGCGATCCTGCGTGTATCACTGCCTTGAGGGTTAGTATGCTAACTTTAAAATGGCAAAAAGCTCTTTGTATTCAATTTTTTTTGGACTTGAACAACAATGAGTGCATTATAAATATAGTAAATAATTCATGAAATGTAAATGTTTCAGGTACCTACTATAAAGCCCATGGAACTGATGGTTGAGGCTTCACCAAGAAGAATATTTGCTAATGCGCACACTTACCACATAAACAGTATAAGTGTCAACAGTGACCAAGAAACGTATCTTAGTGCAGATGACCTTAGAATTAATCTTTGGCATCTTGAAATAACAGATCAAAGTTTTAATATTGTAGACATTAAACCAACCAATATGGAGGAGCTGACCGAAGTTATTACAGCAGCTGAGTTTCATCCTGTCGAGTGTAACTTGCTTGTCTACAGTAGTAGTAAAGGAACGATTCGCCTTTGCGACATGAGATCGGCAGCACTCTGTGATCGGCATAGCAAGCTATTCGAGGAACCTGAAGATCCCACCAATAGGAGCTTTTTCTCTGAAATCATCTCGAGTATAAGCGACGTAAAACTTAGTAATTCTGGGAGATACATGATTAGTAGAGACTACCTCAGTGTTAAAGTGTGGGATTTGCACATGGAAACGAAACCCATCGAAAGTTATCCTGTTAGTAACTCTTTCTGGTTACAATATCTTTAATTTAAATTTAAAGTGCTAATAATGACTTTTTTTAGGTACATGAGTATTTAAGATCGAAGCTGTGTTCATTGTACGAAAATGATTGCATCTTTGATAAATTCGAATGCTGCTGGAGCGGCAACGATTCAGCTATAATGACTGGTTCATACAACAATTTCTTCCGCGTCTTCGATCGTTCGACGAAACGAGATGTTACACTGGAGGCATCGCGCGATGTTGCCAAGCCAAAAACTCTTCTGAAACCTCGTAAGGTACGTCAAAGAAAAGTACAAATATTAATTTCATAATGCAAAAAACAATTTCCGTTTCTATTTTTTTTTTTTAAAGTTCTAAAACTGTATTAATATTTTCCGCGTTTTAAAGACGTTTGCTTCTAGCCGAGCAAAGTCTTATAAGTTTTGTGTCGTTGAAACTCTTTTCCATCAACCGTAGGTCTGTACCGGTGGAAAACGTAAGAAGGATGAAATTAGTGTGGACTGCTTGGACTTCAATAAGAAGATTTTACACACTGCATGGCATCCTACCGAGAACATCGTAGCGGTGGCGGCCACAAATAATCTTTTCCTGTTTCAAGACAAACTTTAGCACATTTATATGCAGGTAAGTCATTAATCTTAATTAGATGCAAATTCTGCTCACTGCGCTAAGTTACATAAAAATTTAAGTTATTAAAATTTAATTTCTGATAGAATCTTGATGTTCACCAAAAGTACTAGTATATAAACATGTCAAATTGTACTAGTTCGATTTGCTTCATTGTTGTGTCACTTAACTGCCTTCCACTAACGTATCAAAAGAGCCTGTTGCTATTCTTACAATGGTACATATGTGTACATAAGCTTTGCATCGGCCAATAATCTTTTGTGTTGCACTCGTGCATTTACATACCTATATATCGTAACTCCTTATTGATTGTATGCACGACGAAACAATGTGTCAAATCGTAACGCCCGTACTTCGTTTGCTTTTTATTAATAGTACGCTATTGTTAAATATTTTTTCTTTTTGGAAAATATTCATGTTACACAAGTTTTTTTTTTAGATAATACAACGTTATATACTGACATAAGCGTGGCGTGGAAATAAGGAAAAGGAGAAAAAAAGGCAATGAGGAAAGCTGAAAGAAGCTGGCAACGCGAATGTGTCAGGATACACGACAAGCAGTAGAATATGGACGAGCGTCAGCTTCGGCAATTCTTCGATCGTTGTCTGACCGAAGAAAATCATTACTACAGAGGCAAAAAGCAGTGCGTGCACTAAAAGATTAAGGAAGAGAAAAAGCGCCATCGTCAATGCAGAGGATTAAAACTCTCGCCACCGAAAGTGAGCGTCGAAAGAAAATAAACATACCTTTGTAAAACGCGATCTTTACGTCCATAGTCATACGTCTTTGTGAGGACTCGTATTCTCGTACACAAACGTCAATGCATGCTCCTAAGAAATAACTCGATTATACTCGCGTTACTATATTCATATAAAAGTATAATGCATACGATGAACCGCATCATTAATATAATCTATTTTTAGGAATAATAAAATACATTAAGATGTATATATTGTGTAAGCAAACAAAAATAATCCTCGGGCCATCGAGTTAGTAATCTATAATGAATCTCGGCGATGGAATAATTCGCTGTGCGGATGAACCAACGCTTAGAGTGATGGTTGAGAATTTCTGGCACTAAGTTGTAAGGATTAACTGCTTCACCTTCGATTGAATCCGAAATTTCTGGCAATTTTCCACATACTAAAATTAAAAACACCTTTTTGTAGATCTATGTTCTACGTATGAAAGAATTAATTAACAAGACTAAATAAATTATTTTTGGCAGTAAAATGTTGCCCGATATTTTTAAAGAGATTCGATGGTTGATGAAGTAGATATTAAATTTTATGATTTTTTTTTTTAATGAAAATGAGATGATCGCGGATCATTCGAAATGTCACCTGTTCATCATAAGTTTGCATTGGCGTAGAAAGAAGAGAAATGAGTGGACGTAGAGGGTCGATAATTATTTTCGATACTGAAATTAATTGAAGAATAAGCGCAAAGCATTTGAGGCCGAGTACCTTTGACATATTGTTATTGATTTTCTTGATATTTTTTGTGGATCTTTTAAAATTTATTTAAGTACTAGATAACCATAGAAGAATATATTTTTTCATCCTTGTTTTTTTTTTTTTTTTTTATTTTCCATCCCTTGCCTTCTTTATATACTAGAAATCAATAACAAAATGCTAATGATGATACTAGGTAACACAATTATAGTTATTATGTATAATAAGTTTTAATACGACTGCAATAGAGCTCAAAAGAAGTAACATGTAAGAAAATAGTACAGATCATTGATCATTGTGCGCATAAATAATTATATGTCATGTCGCTTTTAAAACCTGAATGAATTTAATTCTTTACAGTTTCTCTTTCGTACTTTATTCTTTAAATGGCTGGAACCAGTAATGTAGGATCAAATAAATTTACAGTTAAGTTGTAGATTTTCCTTCTTTTATGATTGCAAATGAAATTTCAATTCCAACGTTTATCAAGTTCTAATGGCCTACAATTGTTCGTTTTTATTTTTATAATGAAACATTATTTTCAAAATCTAATGTATAAGGGAAATATTATGAATAGCTTGTTTTCGGTGTAAGCAAAAAGTATAGAAGGCTCCAATTTCATTGAAAAAATGCTTAAATATAATTAACTCATTAATAGTTATTATTTTTCGTAAGGGCAATTTACTTTTACATAATAAGAAGGATACAAGACAGCTCGAACCAAAGCGGGAAAAAATAGCATGTTGAAGCAGGAGGTAAAAATGTAGCCGCATATTTCAGCCATAGCTATTTTTGGAAACGAATAACCAGTATAGATAGATTGTACATAAACTGTAACACCTCCAGCGCAAATTTTTCGATCCATGAGTCGACACTGTTCTATATTGTATCCTTTCCAAACTTACAAGAAAACAATTAAAATCTATCTGCCAGAATGTTATGTGAGGAAGGAAACCTCATAATCTGTAAGCAGCTTACCAGAAGCCTCGTTTTTAATCAAAACATTGAATTGTATGATATTGTCTTGTACATAGAGAATTGAACAAAAAAATTATAATTCTAGCGCGTTTAGTTTATCAATTTTTCTCCTCCAATTCGTTAAGCTCGCTTTAGTCACTACGATGATTTAATTTTTATTGAGAAACAACAACACAGCTGACAACATGCAGATGAGAATTGAAACGTGATGACAGAAAAAAAAAAACTGACGTTACTTTGGTGAAATGTGCTTGCTTTACCGATGTAATATAAAAATAATACATTAATCAAATCTTTTTGTTATATGCAATACTTGAAAGATTATTTGAAATTTAAACTGTATTGATTAAAGTAATTGAAAAAAAAAAAATTTTATACAAATTTATAAAATTTAATTAGAAAAATAATTCAGCTTCTCATCTAAGAATTTACTTTAATTAAAACATGAAATGAATTTAACATTTGTTAAATGATATTCTTTTTTCAAATGCAATTTCCTGTAAACGTGAGTTCTAATTTAAACGACAATTTAAAAACATATATCGCTTCATTTAAGTCCATTTAAGTATAAGTGCTTTTAAAAAGTCACATTGTCAATCTGTTAAAGTGAAATTAGATCTTTTTTTTTATAAAAAGTAGTTTATGAAAACAAAAAAAGTTATGAAAATTTCAATGAAAAGGCAAATCGCAAATTTCGCAAGCAAATAAAATAAGTATTAATTGAATATTTAATTGTTTACATTTACTTCTTTATGTTTTTATAAATTCTTCAAAATTTACATGATTAAAAACATATGGCAGTCACGCAATTTTTATATTTTTTTTTTTTTTTATTTTTCGTAAATTTTTAATGTTCATTATTACAGCAATCATGTATTTCAGTCATTGTAATTTTTAAAATATTTCCAGATTCAGGTTATATAATAAGTTTATAAATATTGCATAGAATTGTGGTTTTTTAACATTATCTAGAATTAAATAAAAGATTTGTAAATTTATAAAATGATTTTGTGATTGCGTAACATTTTACTTATAGTTTAGAGAGGGCTAGTAAAAAAATTTTGTAATGTGGATAATGCAAGAATAGTATTTTAAAAATTATTTTGTAGCGTTAAAAATGATGCAATAAATTATTAATAATATCTGAAAAATATTTTTAGAAAATTATTTTTGACCTGAGTGTGCGAGTCTGAACAAAAGCACGTTGGCGGCGAAAAATTATTTAAGAACGTTTGATGTTATAATTAATTTCTTCACACAACTTACATTTTTGCATGTTCCACTTTGCAAATACTTTCAATTCCACTTATTAAGAATAACTAACGGAGTAACGACTAACGACGTTATTTATGCAAATAGATATTATATATTACAGCGAATCATCTCAATTCTGTCCTTGTCTGTCTTCTTTTGTAAAAATTATATATGGTGATAATTTAACGATGTAATTAATAACAATGATAATAATGATAAGTTGTTGGGATTTTTTGTTGTCAGTTGAAAGGATACTTTTGAATGGAAGATAAGTAACAGATAGAGTGGAAACGACTCGGAATGTATTATGAAAATAAACATTGGAAATGCAAGCGCGTTAATAGTTTTTGGCTCGCACACAGGACCTGTTTTTATTGTGATAAAGTATGCGAATTAAATCGCATGATAGGGAATAGTTTATACACACCCGCATTGGGTCATTTTATTAAAAGGGAAGAAAGAAAAATGATAACGGATTATGTACACGTAAAGCAGATGGCGCCTTATGAATGAATCTGTAAAAATAAATACGATAAATAAACAAAAGCAACAGGATCTTCCGATCTGCATAGAACACACCACATTTAGAGTACTGATAAACATAAAGAACAAGAGAATATTTAGAAACAAAAAGACAAACAGTAAGAACGCATATAAGTCATTGAAAACATTAATATACCACAATATGCTCGCATGTAAACATAAGAAAAAAGAAATGAATATGTTACTAAAACCTGCAAAGCCATAAAAGTTGGTAAGAGCTGTTAAAAAATAAATTACTCTTGACACGCTGCTGCAAGGTGAGAATGCTGAATTTTGGAGAGAAAGAGAGAGAATGAGAAAAAAGATTTCTTTTGTGAAGCAGTTAAGTTGCTTGGTAATGTTTAAGGAAAATATAAAATTGTAATATGAAGTAATTAGAAAATGAGAGAGTGAGAGTGAGAGCAAAAGAACTACCAATAAACCTTTCTAAAAAAAAGTAGTTTTAATTTTTTTTTATTGTCTGATCTTACTTAATAGTTATACATAATTAAATATTTTCTATTTATATTTTTTGATAAAAAATTTTTATTTTACAAATGCTATCTACTATATACAGAAACATCTTAATCAAGACTAGACACAAATGGGTTGCAAATCAGTATCATCGTATTCAACGTTCATGAGATAAAGTCCATGTGGTAGAGCAGGGATTGCCTTTTGATTCCAACTATGGTGCGATGGAACTTGTATCATAGTCAATAAATCATCTTCAGTGATTTTATTCGTACTTAAAGCAAACAAAGCTCCAACCATTTTTCTTATTTGGTTATATAAAAAAGATCTGGATTTAAACGTTATATTCCAGTAAGTGAAGTTCTTTGAAAGTGGATCAAATGGCATAAGAGGAGTAGCTTCTTCAATATTTATGTTTATTGTTCTAATATAGTGTTTTATAGGATAATCTGGATTTATTATTTTATTTTTTGTTCTGGTACTAAATGTTGTAAAATCCTTTTTACCTTTGAATAATTCAATGCCTTTCATTAGTTTTTTTATACTGAACTCATTGGGAGTAGAATGAAAATGCAGAGTTCTTCCATTTTCAGCAATTGGGATTCGGTAATCGTCAGCATTTTTTGGCAGAAGAAATCTATATAAATAAGTTCTAGATTTTGCAGAATATCTTGCATGGAATTTATTATTCACTTCTTGACAGCTCAATATTCTGATTTCATGACCTGAATTTAATAAATATCTATTCATCATTTTGACTAAATAATCTGTGCTAAAATTAGTATCTCCAGATTTGTGTTCAAGATCAAAGTGTGCTGCCATGCACAAAGCATGAACACCAGCATCAGTTCTACCAGCTGCAACTACAGTTGGGTAGTCAGTAATACACGAGCGAAGTTTATACAAAGTACTTTCTATGGATCCCTGAATAGAGTCAATGTCTAGTACTTTGTTAGAACAATGTTTTTGTAAACCTCTATAACTGGTTCCAATGTAAGAAAATCGTATCAAATATCTTTTCATTTTGCAACGATTGATTTTATTATTAATTTCGTTTTAATACCTTAGATTCTAAAGTTCCGATATTAAATGGAAATGTTTTATTTTCATTTTGCACTAGAAACTGTACCATGCTATGTTGCAATAAATATTGACCCGACAAAATTTACAGGTTAGGGCAAACATGCGAAAGCACGTGCGTTAACTTCTTCTTCTAAATTAAGTTCCGCATTGAAACGTATACACGCGGGTCATCAACGTCTCAACACTCTCAACGTCAGTACTTATACTTGCTTTGGTCGTCAGATAGTTCTGATTTTATTATTTTTATTTACTTCGCCGAATCCTCAATGGATAAAATAAATTGATAAAATAAATTTAAAAATATGTTAGATTTTTATGCTTGCTGCTATATCTCTAAAATTTGCCTATTAATGTTTAATTGTAAGTAAATATGTATTTTGTATTTGAAATTTGAATTTAGCGCCTTTATAGCGCTCGTGCTTGCTGCGGCATGACTGTGAACTTAATGCGAAAGCTAATAAATGTTACTATTACAGACTAGCATAATAGTAATAATAATTGATAATATAATAATATATCACGTAACAAAGTATAATATTATATATACAATAAAATATAATATGTGTTATTGTGTTACTTTGCCAGGAAATATTGGCAACTCCATGATACTAACAGCGCCAAAATCCAATGTTAATTTTCCATACAGCGGCAAAATTTGGAAGCTTCGAAAGTGCCTTCTTTAATATATATAGATATAGTTAGTAGTAGTTTTCCGAAACTACTATGATTTATCCGCTAGGGTCGTGACGGTATCATTTTCTGATTTTTAGGTAAAAGAATTTGTAGCGCAACTCAGATCAGAACCAGCAGTCTCCAGAGGATGACGTGTAAAGAGCAATTTAAACAAATTAAGTGTTAATAAATAGACAAATAGTTACGCCAAAATTATACTCAAACAAGTTCTTTTGTTCTTGTAAATATAATACATTAATAATTTTTAATTTTATCGATATAAGAAAAAGTTACAATGACGATACCGTATTTGAAATTTCGGTATAAAAAAAGGAATATATATATATATTGTATTATAATCTTTTATAATTTAAAAAGTGTTTAAAAATATAGTAAGAAGAAAACAGCAGCCAAATATGATATATGGTGTGAGAAATATATACTTAAGAAAAATATTTCCGCCACGTGCTGCAATTAAAGTCACACTTCGGTAAGCAACAAATTTTTAATTTAAAAAATTTCATTGCAATATATATAACGTTATAAATTATTAAAATTAGAAATTTACTTATTTCAAATTTTGTTTATTAGAAAGAATTACATAAAACTAAAAATATCCACAGTATAGCCTCTATCGTGTAGAACTTCAACAGCTGCAGATAAGAGTAACGATAAGAGATAGACTTATTTATTTTTCGAAACTTCCGATATATGCTGCAATGGGAGCGGTCTATCTCATTTCAAAATTTATGTCGCAACTTTGTGAGGTAAGTTAGGCAATGTATTTTATCTATTTAATATTCTTGAAGTCATAATTTTAATAACAAATTATTGGCGCAATTTAAATTTTATTCAAATATAATAAAATCTATTAATTTTTTTTATTAAAAGATATTTGCTATATATTACTTTATTGAGATTTGTAATCTTAAAAGGTAAAAAATCTTAAATTGATGAACATTTAAGATTCCCTTACCCCCACTCTCGTCCCCTGCAGGGCCAAGCACACATGTGGCTCTCGCCTTCGGCTCGGGTGAACAAAAAATGCGTGGCGCTGGAATCGAGTATGGGATTAGACAAGCAATGCAGCCTTTTTTCCCTTTTCGGTGAAAATAACGTGCGAATTGTTAGGTAGTGAGTGTTAAGAAAAAATTGTATATTGCACTCGAGAATACAGTAGGCGGTGCGACTCTGCGCGATTGTCGCGCGGAGCGTACACAGCCTTATACTTTATCCCCTTGGTGCATAATATACTAAATACGCAATACGGAAGGTAAAAAAACTTTCGGCTTGGATGATATTTAAGTGGGATCTGAGATCATTTGTATTTTACCTCCTTCATTGTGTAATCTACTATGAAATTAGAATTATGAAACTTATAATCACTTTGGATATTAACAAGATTTGTCTAGTTTTATAAGAAATAAGCAAATACAAATTTTTGTTTCATATCATAAAAGTAAACGTTTAAACAATATTTATAAAAATATGAAGTTAACGATAGTTGATTTTAATTTATTTATCATAATTTGATTAAAATTTTGTACTCAACTCTGCGCGTAGCATGCCATTTATTATAGTTTTCATATGTCATCGTTTTAAAATTATTATTAACACGACCAGATAATTTGATAATCTTCTTTGCTATTACAGAAAGCAAGATAAGTTTTGATGCCATCTCCAACGCATAGGACAATAAATAAAGTCTAATAGTTTTTTATTGACAAACCTCCAAAGTAATCATCTATAAATGTAATTTAAAGATGTTAAAACCTAGTATCAAAACAACATAATCATATAATTCGACGTCTTTTGTTAGTGCAAAACAATGTCCTTTGGAACTGCAGAATTTCAATACTTTCTTCAACAGACTTTTGTGCAAGTTTTATATGAAGTTTTAAAGATGCAAAGTATGGTTATACCAACCATGTAAGAACTCAGTCATAATGAAAAGGCATACGAATAGAAGAATACTTTACTGAATTTAAGGTTTTAAGGTTTGTATACAGTTCTAATTAAATACCTATTTTAGAAAAGCTTTATTTTTAATATAATTGTTATTTTTAGCGATCATTTTTTTTAATAACTATTTTTCGGAATGTAAGATAATAGATGTTTATGTTGATAAGAGTAGTAACTCTTTGATGAACAAAAATCATAGTTAAATTCCACACCGACAATTCAACACCGACCATCGAAGTATTCTGAAAATCAACTTCTGTAGCTGTTGATTAAATAACAAAAATGAAGATTAGATTTCACGCATTATTCAAAGAGAAAAATTAAGAGTATAAGTAACTGCAAAAAAAGGTACACGAATTTTTTAATTAATCTAAAAGCATACAAAAGAGAATAATTATAAAAATCACTCTTCTTTAACCCCTTAATTGGCTATGTAACATATATGCACATATTTAACTAGGCTAATAAGTCATTGCGGCCACCAGTTTTGGCACGAAATGTTGCAAAAGCCCTGCCAGTCAAGGGGTTAAAAAAAAATTTCTTTACATTATCTCACATTTGAATCAAATTTATTATATATACATACCTTAAAACATTTTATTTACTGATTATAAAAATTAGAATTCTTGCATTACTTGACTTGTAATGACAATAATTTCGTTTATTACCGGGTTACGCTGAACGACTTGCACCGATTTTGGATTGTAGGAGCGCGTAGGTAGGACCTAGACTTCACCTAGAAGATAGTGACTGTGCTATGCTTTGTGCACTCGCCTCGAATTGAAACTCGGAGAACAATTCAAAAATTTTCATGCGACGTTGCAAATATTTGAATTGTTCTCCG